>JAVKLA010000090.1:4649798-4701746 GCA_034782735.1 Sagittarius serpentarius | reverse complement strand
TGGTGGAAGGTGTCCCTGCCCATGGCAGGGGGGTTGGAACTAGGTGATCTTTAAGGTCCCTTCCAACCCAAACCGTTCTGTGATTCTATGATGTATAGTCAAATATCAGTATCATCATTAGCTTCAATGTATCCAGTTTATAGGTCACTGTGACTTTGTCGATTGGTACCTTATACCAAAGTTACACACTTGTAGTAAAAAGAAATCTTTTCTACTGAAACTTTATTTATTTGTTTTCTGAGGTTCAGTTTTCCTCATGGTGAATTCAATACTGATAATGTTTAAAATGAGATGATGAAGACTTCTTAAAAAAAAAGGAAAATCCAAATAGTTTTTGGAAAATTTAACACTTGAAGGTTGAAATCTGGAGTTTAATTGTATTTCAGCTATGAAATAAAATAAAATTGCCATTGACCTTAGTGTTAACATATACTGGCATTTCATTGCATCATATAAAAGGAAGGAAATTTATCCTAGATTTTTATATATATTTGTATTTATATTACGTATCTTTTTTTTTTCTCTGCAGTTTTAGTGAAGATTTCAAAGTGTAGAGAAAGCTTTGCTTTTGCTGTGATATTTAACATCTTTAAAAAAATCTAAATGGCAGTCAGACTACTTTTTATTATTTATGATAAATCTAAGTGTTATCCAGAGTATAGAAAGGATGAAGCTAGTAGAATTGCTAAGGCTAATTACCGTCATTTCCTTCCTACCTTTATTGGCTAAGTTTAAGTCCTCGGATATGCAAAGACTGAAAGTCAAGGCCTCTGAGTGCAACTGGAATGTATCTGCTAGTTGTCCCAAACAGGCTTCCCCACCTGTCTTTTTTTTTCTTGGCATGTTGAATGTTTTGGTAGAAGAAGAAAACCCTCCTCAAGCGAGAGTCATATTGCACTGCTGTACTAGGACAATGGGTTTGGGCAGGAAGGAATTTTGTAGGCTTTGGGTCAAAAACAATAATAATAAAAAGCAGTGTGTTGTAAATATTAGGAACTTGGGATTTGCACGGTTGGGTGGATGGAACAGACCCTGACATGTTTTGGTTTGTGTACATGCAATTAAGGAGCTGTTGAATAGGTGAAATGAGTAAAATGCAGACAGTGTATGTGAAATAGAGCACACCCAGACTTGGCCCTGTGATTTAAAACTGATCTACCTGAGAGATCTCCTGTAGTAACTGGGTGACAACAGGTACAGCTCTTCTTACACCACTGTGAGCTCAACCCACTGCTCTTTGATTCTTTTTAGCAAACACTTGACATGGGCAGCATCTCATACGTTTTATACATTTCAAGACTAAATGACTAGGTGTCACATTTTTTTCTCCTATTACCTGAGAAATATTCCCTTAGGACAAATTGCTGCCTTCTTTTCCTGTTTCCCCCAAAGCAGCCAAATACACCAAGCAGGCAGAGACATTGGCATGACAGGTATAAGTACCAGAGGTCTCTGTGGATCTAATAATCCAGTTCTATTTCAAAGGCCATGTATTAATGTATATGGCATTAGCCATAATGGAGCAGAGAGTAATGACGTTTCCTATTGCTCTCTGATAACCTCTGCTGTATTTCAGGCTCTTGCAGTACCAATGCCCAGTTCTGTTTAATATAAAGCTTGGATATTGGGAGTATGTGTGCTGTGTCTTAATTTTTTGTCTGGAACATTTTTGCAAAAACCACAGTCAGATCTGTGACTGTGTTAGAGCAGTGAATTGCTCATTTTTGTAAAAAGCCTCGAGACTGTGGGGTGCATAATTCGGGAGGACATTGACAGCTTGGTCCAGATGTCAGTATGTGGAGAAGTTCACTTAAGCAGAACCTAAGCCCTGGTTTTCAACTTGAATTCAAAATCTGTTTTAAATTTAAAGTTTGTAGAACAAAAGGAAAAACATGTTTGATGTTGTGACAGTCACACTCCATTGTTTCAGGTCTCCTTCTTGTCTTCAGTATGTCATATAGCTTTCTTAGTTCTCTGTTCTTTGTAGCTTCAAATAAATTTGGCCAACAGACTACAGAAAGTTACTTTATTCTACTGCATGCTATTCCTTCTGGGACCTAACTATACCCTATCCTAACTATACCCTAGCCTAGCTTCTCTAGGACTTCGCTTTGGTACAGTCCTCAGCAGGTGCCATTGGCTTTAGTTTATCACCACCAAGTCACTCTCGGTATGACAGCCAGCTTGCAAGTACTTTTTTCATGGAAGTGATCCATTGAGCATATTTTGTGATTAAACTGTTACGCTGTCAACGATGTCTGCAAAATTAATTATGTTCATTAATTTAAATTCATTTCTGATCAGTGAGGATGAATGAAGCAGATCCTTTTGCTTTGGAATCAAGAGCAAAACTTCCATGCCCTTCAGGATGGTCAAGACAGGGTTCTCTGCCTTTAAAGCTGGTAGCTGACTCATTTTCCAGGCTAACTAGTATTGTACCAACCCTCTTGAATGGAAGGTCATGTATAAATGCCTTATGGGGTCACTTTTAAGGGAAAACCTGCTTCTTTTAGTAACTGTTGTTAGTAGGACTTTTATATTAACCTATACTCAAAATTAGGATGACTTCCAGAAGATGACTGCTGTTATGGAATAGCCCCCCAACTGTATTTTTTTGTCAAAGATAGCAAATATTCTCCCAGGCAGGGCAGAATCTCTGCCAAGTTGGGAGTCATGTCTGTGCTTGCTTTATCCCTTTTGGAGTGTGGGAGATGGTGTCAGCAAAGGACAAACCAAAGCGTAAAGCTCTGGCAACTCCTAAGTAGGTGTGGAGAAGTTTTTTTGTGACCTTTATCTTTTAGATACATTTTTATGCAGATAACTAAGAGCATACAGTATTTCCTATTTTTTAATGAGTGTATTTGATTTTCTTCTCTCCAAGAAGTAAAACAGAGTGAGAGATAATACTCAGAATGGGTAGGCAGTGTGCGAAGAGCCTCATTATCAACTAACTTTGAGCACCTGAGTTGCTTTGGCCACGAGTCTAGTTGCCCTGGATCCTTTTGAAGGTTAGTGGGAGCAAATAGGTGCTTCCAGACAGCATTTTGGGAGTTATTAGTATGTGTTCAGTCCCTACAGACTCCCTGAACCTCATGGTTTTCTTATGAGGACATACTGCTGGTGGGTTTTTCAGAATGCTGAGATTCTGGTCATACAGGACTTCAGCACATCCGCAGTCTCAGCAAGAGATGTACGAAAACTCAGAGCTAGACAGTAATAGAAAGGATTGTGTAATATGCTGTGCCCAGCCAAATCTACTTTGTAATGTGGTGGGGATTTTTTTTTTTTCTTGAGGCTGTTGGATGCAAGTAGGATCCTATAGTTCTTTGTAGACTAGAATTTGTAAGAAGCTCTAAACATAATCAAGTTCCTGTTGAAAATCTGGTTTAAATAAAAGAAAAATTTTCCATGCAAAAGGGTTGTTTTTTTCAGTAGGAGTATTCTAAGCAAAACTTTTTGTTCTGAACAGAGAAAGGAAATCTTTCATTTCATTGTATTGGGAATATGCTTGAGGAAAACAGTCTTCAAATTCATGGTATTTCAGTCTAGCTAAATATGGCCTGTGCTACTGAGGGGTTCCGCACCATGTCTTCTCAAGTCCTGCATGACATTAGGCAGTCGGGAGAGGACTATTGCCTAGACGATTGCCTATTAACTCAGCACCTTTGAACCCAGTTGATCCTGCTAGTGAAGTAAGGGGAACATTTGCTTCTATCCATCTGGTTCATCCAGCTTCAGCTAATGCAGGTCTGGTGTTTATGGCCAAATAATTGAGGCAATACTGTCAAATAGTTTGGAAAAAAGGAATATACCACAGTGAATATCAGTACTGTTTCTGTTTAATGTCTGCCCTTCATCTCATAAAATCTAGGAGTTGCTGTGAAATACAAAATTTTCTAATAGTTGAGGCTTGCTTTGTAGGTGTAATGATTTGGTTCCTCGGCTTCCTGTTACCATATTGTCTTTCTGGATACCGTTTTTCCAAGTTAAGACTCATGCTATCACTTTCTCAGGGTGACACTGTGGAGGAGAATTTGAGCGATTGCCCATAAAGCTAATATATGTCTATGCCATTGGTGTCCAAAGGTGAAAAACCATGAACAAACTGCTGTCTCTACATGCACATACAGCTCTCTAGGATACACAAATTGAGCAGCTGTGTGTAACTATTAGAGCACCTCGTCAGGTAAGTGGCAGGGATTTGAGTTCAACACATCCAGGTTCTCTTGAAGCAGATAGTGAAGTTAATCTGTCGTTACAGGCATCTCAAAGAAATCTTTTTTCTTGAACTATTATCTAAGAGACCAGAATACCCTTCTGCAGTATAATACTTTCTTCTAGATATTAAGGATTTGTATAAAGCTATATTGTTCAACTAAACAGGTACTTTTTACGTGACAATTGAGTGGCGGCAAGGGTGGAATAAGGAGCTTAAATCCCAGAGAAGTGTAAATGCTTGGATGGTGTTCATGACGAGCGTTTTGAAGTTCTTGTTGTGGCCATGAAAATAAAAACCTACCAACAACATAATGGGTTAGTGTTTTAGCTCAGATCTGAGGTTGGTCTTCATATCAGAACCTTCCACTCTATAGATCTGCCAGTTAATTCATTTGGGAAGAGGTGTCCTTCTCAATTCATGTTTTCTGTATTGTATTAAAAATTCAACCATAAATAATCTATTTATCTTTCTTCTATAAGCACTTTGCATTTATAAATCTACCCAAGTAGGATGAAAATGCTTACAGCCCCATTGCTATTTTATACTAGAGTATGTTCAGTCCAGCCATGTGCAGTAAGAGAGCTCCCATATGCTGGAATTCGGTGGATTGGCAAGGGCCTGTCTGTTCCAGTTCACACTGTTTCAGTGGGCCTGTATATGTAATGTGGTGTTCCTCAGAATGAGCTGTATGGAAGAACATGCCCCTGTTTGAAACGTGCTCTTTGGAGTCCAGCAAGGCTGCTCCAGTTTCTCTTTGGATAAGCATGGAGACTTAAAGGGAATTGCTTTGTGATCTTTGAAAGTGGGGAGCCACGGCATTTAGCTCTCATCCTTAGAGCATTTTTCAGGGTGTGGCAATAGTTCATAGCATTGATCTAATTAGAAAAATACATGTTTGGTTCTGATGATAATTTGTTATGATTTGGTATTTACCATATTTGGGAAAACTTGATGCATTATTGTTTCAGTCTTTATGTCTAAATTTTTCCTAAACTGATGAAATGATCTTTATTTCCAATACCCTGTCTTTATTTTTCCTTTTAATGAGAGGTTTGAGCTGATTTGGGGAAAATGTTTATTTTTTCCCAGTATTTTCTTTAGCCTAGAATTTATTTATTCACTCAGTTTTTGACAAAGATCCTAATTAGATTTCTGTGTCTGGCTTTTAAATCCTTGGAAATTGGAATTTCTTACATCAACATTGTAATTGCTGTAGTTACAGGTCATGTGCTTTTCTGTTTCAGACTAGACACTGAATTGTAATTGTCTGATCTATTCTTAAACTGTTTAAAAAAAAAAAAAGATGGGGAGGGGGTGTTCAAAATTGTTTGAAGAGTAACCTTGAAATAATATCCACAGTATTTATAAGGGTATAAATAGTTATCTCTATTTATTTTTTTCTCCAAAATGTGTAATGTTAATAAATTCTCTCATTGCGAAGAGCAAACAATGCATCTTTATAAACAGTGGGATTGTGAATGAACATCACCAGTCCTCTGGTTGTAAAAACATGGTCACTCCGAAAGGACAGAATGGAATGCAACATGATGCATTTAAAACATATGTTTCTGTCCTGGATGAGAAAATGGGGAGTATAGAGAGTCCATACAATCATCCGATCTTCTGCTCAGTGTCACATAAGAGGATTTTACACTGAAGATAGTGCCTTTAGCTGTCCCACCCTGTGAGAATCCTGCTTTCACTTGTACACCCTTGGTTCTCATTATAAACCCCCAAACCACGGTGAATCTTAGTTCCAGATAGTTTTCCAGCTGTGGGGAAAGGCTCATCCTGTTCTTACTTGGCTTTATTGTGTGTAGAGCATCAATGTCTACAAGCCTTAGTGTTGATTTGTAGACAGTAAATAAAACCAGCTTCTCTTCTTCTGTTCTGTTTGCTGATTTCTTTGCTAGTTTCTGTTACTGTGTTTTAATGGAGGAGAGTCGCTTGCTGTTGCTTTGTTTGTGAGGTATTTCTATATAAATGAAGGGGAAACTATGACAAGGATGTTTGTCGAGCTTGAAAATAGCAGAATCCTTTCCCTTAGTGGCCTCTCTTTCAAAAAGACCAGATCCTTTATTATTTACTGCATGCTTTTTGCTACAACTGTAAAATAAGCAGCTCTACTTTGCCTAGATAGGAAAAGTGCAATGGGATCTATACTAGCAGCAAGTATTTTATGTGAAGTTTTGTCCCTCCCTTTGACTGAATATTTAGTATTCTGAGGATCTAGTTGGGTTTGATTGTGTTTTATAGGTATGGGTTGTAGGCGCTGATATGCATGATGGTTTTTGGGTCACCTCACTGCACCTGACTATCAGCTATGTTGTCTTATTTTTAAGTTTGCTGAAGGCAGCAGTCCTCCTTCTTTGCTCAGTAATTGTACCTTGCTGTAGATGGTGGGGTCATTGTCCAGAGCTGGTTTTCCTAGGCATCATGGTAATGTAAGTAACAATATGTAATACAACAGTAAGACTTTTAGTTTAATTCTCCTTATTTATGTCCCTAGATAGTTCACTTGGATGAAAGGGAGGGTTTACTTTAACTCAAAAAATAATTTTTGTAGACAGGAAACTTGTTTGGATTTTACTTATGCAAAACTGAAAGAAAAAGTCAAATGCTTCAGTAAAATTCAGTTTGCTTTGAAGATACATGTTCGAATTGTAACATCCTAATAAAAAGAGTATGTCTGTGAAAGCACACCGTGGCTAAAAATGAGTCACAAATAAGCTGTCTTGTAAGACATCAAAGAAAATCCATCTCTGAAAGGGGTTTCTCTTGGAGAACAGTTACCATGTTGTTCCCTGAGATGCATCCAAGATGTCTTGCACTTGATGGTACGGTAGTATTCCCAAGACTACAGGCAGCTGAAATTTTCAGGACTATTTAGCATTTTTAATACCTTTTAGTTCATTGACTTTTCAGGCACAATTAAATACTGATCTTCTGAGATGGTTCTTGGTGTTCAGACAGAAAACAGTCTGGGTAATACTGAATCTTCAGGAATGTTATTTGTATTTTGTGGGGGGAATGAGAGGTTGGGGATATGGAACGTTTTAGGAGAAAAACATTCTATTTGCTATGATAGACATTTCTGCAAGTTCTCTTGTCTTTTGTTTATATTCTGCCCCTGTAGTCTGCCCCTGTGATGCTGTACTGTCACGGTGAAGTTCAGCATCAGTTTATCAGGAAGGAGACTTGAAACAAGAAGTTAATATTGCACTCGGCTGCATCGTAGCTAATGCTGTTTCAGCATGTCACTGAATTGTCATCAGCTTCTGCTGAAATACAGGCCTAACAATAGTGGTACTTGGACGCACGCTATGTGGAAGCTCTGGTAGCTGGATGTGATTTTGCTTGTACACATTCACCTGATAAAAGGCATTTTGTACCTGCAGGTATTGAAGAAGCGCCATTTAACCTAATTATCAGTGCATACATAATCTTCTGTAAATTGTAATTCAGCTTGAACATAAATAATAGAAAGTTTTTCTAAGGACATACTGTCTGGAGAACATTGCTATTTAAGTACAGCCTGGAGAAGCAGGAATCTTTCTCTCAGCTGCTTGCTAAGGAGCTGTTATGTTCATGCTATGTTGTCTTCTGGGCATATGCATGGCCTGTTATTTGACTGATTTATGCAGTGAAGTGGCCAGACCAGGAGTTGTTTCAGCAGAGAAGAATCTTAAGCATAAGGTCCTTTTAAGGTATCTCAAGATGTGCGTTCCAAACAGTAATCAATTTTTTTTGATGTTAGCATTATGCTTGGAATTTTTGACTAGTGAATGAAGAGATCATTTTGCACAAACTTTTTTCTAGTGACAAGTTTAAAACCAAATGTGTTCATTTTCCTGATTCTGTGCTTATATTGTCTCTTTTCTAGGTCCCTCTGTACAGTAGTGTGCAAGTGGACGTACACTTCAGATGGAGGTTGGGATGACAGTTTCTGGAAAATGATTGGTTTGGAAGATTTGGTGAAGGATAAGTATGAAAAAATAGGTATATCAGGGTGTTGTTTTATACATATGCATATGCATGTATATATAAAAAAGATACATACATATAAAAAGATCTTTTGCTGTATTATTGTGAATGTCAGCAGAAATGTAGCAGGACTTGATGAAGCTTCAGGTGGGCTGGGTGGCCATAGGTAACAGCTTTCCTAAGTACAGTTTTTACTTTGAATTGTCACGAAACAGTGTTTAAATTTTCTATCTTCTACCCTTCTGAAAGGCCTACGTAACCTTTCAGTACTGCCCAGCCTCAACAATAAAGAAGTAAATGGGAGCCTCAGCAACTGATTACATGAAGGAAGTGCCTGATATGGGTATATTGGATGGGAGACTACAAAAAAAAGCCACAACATAGTAATTTATAGCTGTTACTGATAGCATGTTTTGTGACCTGTACCAATCTCCCTTACAATAATTTTCAAAAAAAGTGCTACTGCTGCTTGTTATTATCTTCATACTGTTTTTTCACTCTTTTAGAGCCTAAGTTTAATTAGAATGCTAGCCTTGCTAATAGCAATTCCTACAGCAGATATTCATTAAAAGTCCATAATGTTAATATACCAGAAAATTTCCAGGATAACTTTATTAGACTTTCCCTGTTAAGTTAATGGACTTTTAATGGATGTCCTAAGCAGACATGTCATTAACAAGAATATTACCAGACATGAATTAAAATATGCTCATTCATCAAAGTTAATTATCTGAAATTTCCTTTGATTTTTTTTTTTTTAATGTCTAGCACTTTGAACAAGTTTGTACAGCAGTTTAAATGCAGCAACATGAAATGGAAATGGCATAGGGAGGACTGTAGTGAAATGAAATGTAATGAAATCTATAAACTTTTCTGATCATCACAAAATATACTATAAGTCATTTTCAGGTTATCAGAAAATTGTACTTGAAAGCTTCCTTGAATAGATTTCAGCTTTTTCCCCTGTAACTGAAACTGCTCATGCAAAAGTATAAAACCTACTAGGAGTATTAGGCTTTTAGCTTCCTGAGGTTTTAGTTTGAATGCAGTTCTTGCAACTTCTATCACATGTGGCTTTTAGCAAATCTTCAACAAGTTAAAATCAGACTTGCAGTAAATACATGTTTTTACCAGAAAATTGAACATCTCGGCAGCTGGTGGTCTCATGGAAGAGTATTTTTAAAATAAATTATTTATGAAGTGTAAGCTAAGGCTTTAATACAATATTTATGCACTGCACTTCAAGGACAGTGCAAAGCGATTTGCCATCTTAAGTAACTAAACATACATGTTTTAAATGATAAAGTAGCCATTAATAAAAAGGGCCTTTAGCTGTGATGGAAGCCTCGTAAAACTAATCTATATATGGCTCAACATTTAGCAAGACAAAAATCATTAATTTCCAGTATCAGGCTTACATTTTTGTTAAAACACAATGTTTACAAAATAAATCAGTAAATTAACTCCTGTTGATAGGTGTTTCTTGCAAGACAAAAATGTTTTCCTGAGTTAACAGGGAAAGTGTCTAGTTCTCTGGGCAATTGCATTGATTTTTCAAGAAATGAACCATAGAATACCTGAGTGCGTCTCAGCTGGAATTGGAGAAGCAGAATCCGACCTCCAGAATTGCACCAAACTGTAGGCTAGAACTTGAAGCTTCTGAAGAGCACATACTTTTACTCACCTTGAGAAATCCTTTGTTTTTCAGATTCTTGGGCTGATTACCTTAGGTATATCAAAAGTATAAGACACTTCCTGTTTTGCATAATAATGCTGAAACCTGGCCTTAGGTAGAATATATGCTTATTTCCATGACCGTTTGTCTAGCCTTGCCTTTTGTAAAAAGGAAGGTGTTACATTAATTATATTTAGCTGTGTGATAAAATCACAAAAAAAGCAAGGCAGTGACCTTCATTCATGTGTTTATGAAGAGGGAGCAAGGAGCTCTCTGTACAGATGTGGAAACCAGATAGCAACTACTCCTTCTTTCCTTTGAGTTTATCTTCTAAACTGCACGTGTTGGAGTCTCTTGGAAGGGTTTAGCTTCAGAAGGAGACAAAAAGACACCAAAAGAAAGCAACTCACTCCCCGCCCAGAAGCCACTCAACAATCCTGAGGTCTGTGTTGTGTGCTGTGGAAGTGCTTCACTTTCTGCCACCCCTAATCTTATCAGTGTCCCTGTACATGGGAAAAGGGGAATGGTAACATTGTTCCTGTGAAAGTTTGGGGAGTTTGCTTGTTTTAATGAGTGTTCAGTGTTGTTGGACTTGGGAAGAGCACTCTGAATAAGCTCAGCTTTCCTTTACTTAGTTCATATTAATCAGGACAGTGTAGAACCACCTACCAGGAAAGTGCCATTCAGTCACTTGATCAGCACTGGTCAAACTAAACTGAAGCTGGAATAGTCTTGCATAGTGGAAGACTCCTTCCTACCAGCTCCCAAGGTGTTGGCATTGGTGGCGAGGCGCCATCCCTGCACAGATCTCCCAGGAGCCCGCAAATGCTACACTGAGCACAACGAACACAGGATCACACTTTGCACAAGCTCAACTCAAGCTATATTTATAATATTGCTTCAGGGTGCTGTCCCATAAGTGAACAGTCTCAGCTGCTGTTAACTTCAGCACGTTGTACAAAAGGAAGGCAATTTGTTTAAGTAACTCATATGGACAAACAGTCAGAGTGTGTGCTTCCACGAGGCACATCATAGTGTGCTACAGCTGACAGAAAAGAATTTGAAGTAGTGGCTTGCAGATTAAGGAACTCAAAATTGCCAGATAACCTAGGTAGGAGTAGGTTGAAGGGAGATTGTACGTGATCAAAAACCCCTCCTAAAATGAAAACAAAATCAAAAAGCTAACAAGTCTGAAGTAATTCTAGTGGAATTTCCGTTTCTGTTCTCCAGAACATCTCTCGCTTGTCCAAGTCCGTGTATGTCTGCTCAAGGTTTGTTTAGCTCAAATACAAGGATGTATTTTAATGCCTGCACATTCCCTTTGTGAAGAGAGATAGTAGTATTTTTCTCACATACCTCTCCTAAAAGATTAGCAGGCTCTGAATTATCATTTCTTTCTAAACAAAGCAAAATGTCACAAGATAAAATTAGCAAAATTCTCTTACTGTAACAAAAGTAAATACATAGTTTGCCAGTTTAAAATAGGCAGAAAAGCTATGTGGTTTTTTATTCTCTAGTGAAATCGTTATTGTTTCCAGTCAGAGGGAACTGTAGATGCATAATTATGACTAGACTTTTTTTTGAAGTAGCTTTAACTTTCATGACACTGGAAATATTTATGGAAATTACCTGAGAACAACTTCTTTAACGTACATATTTCTTTATTCTGATAAATATACTTTTAAATACAATTTTAAACATGACTTTTAAAATGTCTTGCCCTTTAAAGATATATTTACTGTAATCAGAGTGGTGCTTGTGGTTCCAGGTAGTACGCTTCTCTTAGTTTCAGTTTAACTTAACGTATGACCTTGTTGATAAGGGAGACCCTCACATCTGACCTTTAGGATCTTCCACAAACCTTTCCCACATCAAGGCGTGGGTTCACATATGAAAATTCCCAGGCCTTTGACGTTTTACATTTCTCAGAGCACACTAACCTTTCAGGGAATCCACATAATAAGTTGTTTGTGGTCCCTCCTGCATATCGTGAATTTACTGATCACGTTTGTGAAGGTAAAGAGTGTTATCTGGAGATACTACAAAATTTATTGATCCCGTTAATTTGCCCACCAAGAGAGTAGAAGATGGCTTGTATTCAAAACCACTGTGAAAGTGTTGTATACTACAGGCATTAGCATTTATCTGCTGTGGCGAAAGCATATGATGAGTATCTCTTTGTGGTATTATAAAACCTAGAAAGACATTAACAATTCCGTTAAAATTTCATGTACTATAGACCTCTTAGGGTACTGAAGCGTATATTCCATTTGGAGGAAAATGGCTGATAAATTTTCACCACAGCCCTCTACTTCAGGGGCTACTTAAGGGACCAAATAATGATTTTTTATGGAATGGTAATATTTTATGCCAGGTCTTTTTTTGGTTGAAGATGCCGCCTTTGTCTGAGAGAGCATTGCAGGTACTGCAGAATAGGTTTTATTGTTCTTGTAGATCGTGTATTGAAGACTAAAATGCTATCTTTTGTAAAGGGGCGTTTGTCACTTTCTTGCACCTGTGATGGAGCAGCACAGTGATTTTAATGAATGTACTTTTTTGAAAAGCAAGCTTCATACTTGGAAATATAGCCCTTCAACATGACAAAGATTTCATAAACCCATTTCCCAGCTTTTCCTGACTAGGAATTTACAGCTGCATCCTCAAAAGTGAATAAATACTCAGCTTATATGTATGGCATCTTTATGAACATCTGAGGCAAAACTGAGAAAAGTATTTGGATTATTTAAATCTCACAAGATTTAAGGAAATTCAGTGCTTGCCTTGAACTTTGAGTGCTTGAAATTAATATGCTAATGAAAATAACTTTTGCATGGATAGATTGTGGTATCAGCAGATAGGTTTTTGTAGACAACCATCGTCAACAATCCTATTCACAAAATGATAAATTCTTTCTTAAAATTACTTGTATTTTTTTCCCCTTAAACTGTCATATGACTGGACAATATGGAGATCGGAGTTTTATGCCTGTCTTCAAGCAGCACTTCTCTCTCTGTTTCATAACTCTAAAACTGTAGCTTTGCTTAATTTGCTTCAGCATAAGACTGGTAGAATTCTTTCATGTTTG
The DNA here is from genome assembly GCA_034782735.1 of Sagittarius serpentarius. Taxonomy (NCBI): domain Eukaryota; kingdom Metazoa; phylum Chordata; class Aves; order Accipitriformes; family Sagittariidae; genus Sagittarius; species Sagittarius serpentarius. The sequence goes on along the minus strand of JAVKLA010000090.1, from coordinate 4,688,783 downwards.
ATTTTGACTTTGCAGGTGATGGTGGTGTAAGGAGGCATACCCTCTGGTCCTTATACATCTCTTTACTTAAATCCCACTCTGGATCTTTTACCCACTCGTCCTTCTTAGCCACCTTCAAGAAAAATGCTTCCCATTTTCCACAGATGGCCTCAATCCACCTCTAGTAGGATTTCTGCAGATTTTTTTTTGTAAATTTTGGTTTTAAATTTTGACACTGTTTTCAATTAAGAAGGGTTTGACTTGACTCTAAAGTGCATTTATGGTTAGTGGTCTTTACTCCCATACGTTGGTACAATAGTGTCACCCTCCCTGTTCTAGCACTCTGTCTGTACCTTAGTGTACACTTTGCAATCCCTTGCTCGTAACTCTTCCCTTAGTTCCCGGACTTTGGGGACTGGAAGCTTGATGTTTTCATGTACCTGGGCACTTGCGTATGCCATTTTTGAGTGCTCTGAAAAGAAGGATCTGTAGAATTGTAAGACTGGATATTCTTTTCTAATGCTCTTTCATTTGTCGTACTTATTCATAAATTCATAATAAAGAAAACTGTATATGATTTGGGATGATAGCTGCGACTCTTTTGATTGGTACCTGCTGTCATTCTTACTGTGCACAAGCTTTACAATATGCTGGATTTTCAACTGTATGTGCAACTCTGTGTTCCTTTAGGCGTTCAAACAAGTAACGAAACAGCAGGCTGTTTATTCGTGAACATGTTATTATATGAATGGTTATATTCCTGCATGTGCCAGTGTCTACTTTTCATATACAAAGCTAATGAAGATATTGGTATTGTATACCTCACTTTTACACTTAAATAGAGTCTGTTTAGGATTTGTATTTTGTCAGTAGTAGTCAGTTTTAATACTTGGAAGTTCTATTCATTTATTTACGTTAGGCTGAAAATGAAGATTCAGTCCAGAGTGGGAGAATACAGTCAGTATTAACTTATGCTTACAGCAGCTGTGTAGGGAATGGTCAATCCATTAGTTCTGCCAGTTGTCTATCTCTTCCAAGGCCTTCGATGCCAGATGCTCCAGAGTATATGAGGGATTTCCTTGAAGGCTGAGAGAAAAGGAGGATGATTTTTTTTTTTCAGGTCAGCTTGCAGCTTCCGGTCCTTCATAAAGCTGGATTGTAATAATGAGCTTTAAACACTATACTTTGCAAATGATGGAGAACGATAAGTAAAAGGATTCTCTTAAGTATGAAGTCCCTTTATCTGTCTTTCTTTGGTCTGTTGCTATCCCCAATAAATTACAACATGTTACAATTTCAAACAAAATTAAAAGGATGAATCAGGGGATATTTACACTCACATGCTGTTAAAATCCATGGAATTTACAACTGAAGAATGTTCCAAATATGCTAACATTTTTCTGGCTTCCTGTCATTTCAGTCCATCCAAGAGCTGTAGCAACTGTAAAGGAGCTGAGAACAGCACAACGCAAAGAGGTATTAGGGTGTCTCCTTCCTCAAAGCTTGAGGCATTTTTTTCATAATATATGATTCAGCAGTAAGAAGTTAGAAGGAACTTTTCTCAGAAAAGTTACACGTTCCTATGATTTTATTTTATGTTTTTTTTCATCTTGTATCGTTGAGGTTAGAAAGGACCTCTGGAAATTACCTAGTCCAGCTCCCCCTGCTCAAAGCAGGCTTACCTACAGCAGGTTGCTCAGGGCTGTGTCCAGTTGAGTTTTGAGTATTTCCAAGGATGGAGACTCCAAAATCTGCCTGGGCAACCTGTTCCAGTGTCTTGACCACCTTTCCCCAATAAAAACATTTTTCCTTTTGTTAAATGTAATTCCCTGTATGTCAGTTTGTGCATGTTGCCACTTGTACCGTCACTGGGTGCCACTGAGAAGAATCTTGCTCCCTCATCTTTACTCCCTCCCATCAGGTATTTGCATATGTGTTGATAGGATCTGCCCCCTCCCCGCCTGCCACCTCCACGCCTTCTCTTTGCTGGGCTTAATGTCTCAGGTGTCTCAGTCTCTCTGTGTACGACATGCCTCTCTCATCTTTGGGGTCCTTCTCTGGACTTGCTCGAGCATGTCCATGTTTCTCCTGTATTGGGGAGCCCAGTATAAAATGCAGCACTCCAGATGTAGCCTCCTGAGCAGGGAGTAAGGATCACCTCCCTTGGTCTGCTGGTGGCAATCTTCCTAACGCAGCCCAGGATGCTGCTGGCCACCTGTGCTGCAAGGGCACAGCACTGGCTCACGTTCATTCAACGTGGTGTCCACTGGACCTCATGGTCTTTTTCTGCCAAGCTGCTTTCCAGACAGTCGGGCCCACAGCCTGTCCTGGTGCACGGGGTCCTTCCACCTCATGTGCAGAACTTTGCTTTTCCCTTTCTTGAATTTCACAAGCGTCCTGTCGGCCAATTTCTCCAGCCTGAGATACTCTTCCTCTTTCCAATAACTGTTCTTTAACAGGTTGGGCTAAACTTGGGTAGCTCAGGTTTCTTCACAGTGTTTCCTGGGTGACATTTTCCATTCCTCTTCTACTGTAAGGAAAGGAACCATCATTCACCCTGCTTATCATCAGGTTGAGTCCTGCTGGCAGATGGTACCTTTCCACTTCTCCCTCCTCTCTGCTGCAAGAAGTGAGGAGCACTGTGTGGTGTTCTTCCATCCTCAGGCTCTGTCATAGCTTAGACAATTAATAGTAAAAGCTTAGAGCTTTGAAAAATAATAATAAAAAAATTTCCCACTGTCCACTTCTAGAGTTCTGATCTCAGGCTCTGTCTGCCTGGGGAATCATATTTTCTTCTACTCTGGCAACATTGTGGACTTGTGAACTTTCTAGTATGAAAACTGGGAGCTTTTTCTTTGAATTTCTGTTTTTAAAAGTCATAGGAGAAGCTCTGAGCAGACTGAGCCTGTTGTGATTGTTTAATACTTAAATTTCTCCAACATTATCCTCCTGTCTTATTTTTTATACAGTTCTAAAAAAAAAAGAAAAAAAAAAACCATTTCTCAGCACAGTTCTGGGTCATTTCTTCTTTTTACCTGACTCTTCCTCTCCGTGATCCTGATTTGTTCATCATCTTTTTTTTTTTGCTTAAGCCTCATGCTGAGATAGCTTTCCAAACAGTGATGTCTGCTTTATGAGTCAGGATTCACAAAACCAGAAGGACTATTTCAAACAATTTGCTGACTTCCTCGAAGTCAGAGGCTGTTGGACTCCCTAAAATTAATGTTTAAGTAGTTTAAAGTGTATCTTAGAACCAATCTTGATGTTGTAATTTCCTGTGATGGAGAGCCCACTTCAGACTTAAAGGTTGTTGATTGTTAGTTGCTGTCACTTCTCAAAATTAATGAATTAATTAAAGAATACACTTTATTTTTCATATGAACTTTAACTTCCTACTCCTGTCTGGCAGACTGTAGTGACATGCCTGACCTGCACAGACTGAAATTTTCTACGTTAAAGGAAAACACTGAGCTGCTTGAGGTTTTTCACCAAAACTCTTATGTGAACTGTCATACTTCTCAATCCTTGTAATTGCTTTCCTGAGTCATTTCTGAACCCTTCATAATGCATCAGTATCTTCTTAGTACAGGTATTAGAACTGGATACTGTGTGAATGTGATGGGGAATAAGATCGTGTAGGTATCAGAAGCTTAGCTGGAAGATTCAAAAGTGTCTTTTCAGTAACTGATCAGGTTATTTTTGGTCTGTCATTTCTTTCAGTTTTGAAAAAGGGGTAATTATTTCTTCAAAGAGGAGTTGCTATCATGTGAATTACTGAAAAACAACCAGTAATAAAAAACATTCTGATAAGTAATAATCCATAATTAATACAACCTAAATTGCCTGAATGATCTTAGTGATGTACTATACCAAACCAGTCTGATTACTTGCAACTCTGAAAGTACAGCAATAGTCACATCATCTACATTGGTGATCTTTGTATTTAGAGAGACTGTTAGGAATATTGTACTGTAAAGTGCCAGAAATCCGAACCGTCAGCCTACTGAAATTACTGTTCACAAGCAAAAATGTGAGATCAGGTAGCTGAGTTTGGATGCAAATACATTGCATCTAGTTACTTAGTAAGACATCCAAATATATGTATTGTATACCCACATGTGTGTCAGCATGGTGAGTAGTGAACCGTGCATTACAGGAGATGTTCATTCTGCACTGTTTCACTGAAATCTAGTAATGAAAACTCAAGTCACGTACGTCAATGTACATGCCTAATGATCCAATGATGCAGAATGCTTTTTTTTCTTTTTTCTTTTGACCTTTAACCAGGAAAGCTTATCATTTATACATGAAGCAGCTCTCTTTCATTTGGACAAGAAGGCAGTAGTCTTTGTTGAAGTAGGCACCTATGGTCTGCAGACCAATTTACTTTTCAGCTTAATGAATCAGGATCTGCCTGCACATAGGTTGCTTGCTTTTGCCAGTATTTAGCAACCTAATATGTCTGCCCTAAGTAATTACATGTTAGGTAGTTGAGATGTAGTTCAGCCAAAGGCATAAGCTGTATGGGAGAGTGGGGTGGAAAGGACCCAAATTAGATTTGCCTCAAGCTACTGTGGCAGCTCACATAGACAGAGATGAATTTTGAACTAAGCCAAAGTGATTTTGTTTAACCAACTGTTTTTCTCACTTTTAAATAAGCTGGCCTATAATATCACAAATTTGTTTTGGTTTTCCTGAATGAAAATTCTGAAGGTTTTAACTGCCAACCAGGAAATTTTATGGAGGGTATTTCCAGGTTAAAAAAGCCCCAAATCTTACTGTTTCTAACAGCCTTTAACCACCGTGTATGCAGTCTGAAGAAAAAATTAATATTACAATTTCATAGTCCACATCATTATCCTGCTTCCTTCTGATCTTAGCGCTATTTTTGCTAATCAGCTGGGTTAAAAACTGTAGAACAATCAGCCTACATACCTCAGTTAAATGTGAGTATCATATGTAATTGAGAGGGATATTTGGTAATGTATTATATGCGAGATAGGGTTGGGACAATGTATCAGAAGAGTTATAATATTATTTATTCAGATTCCTCGCATATTCCAGACTTTTGGCATTGTGAGGATTGTTATAAAACACAAAAATTGGAGATTGTCTACAAGCTTTGTAATGAAAGAGCACTGAGGGGGAAAATCCCTTACGTTGCTTATTACGAGATCCATTTGGATGGACAGTACTTCCTTTTACTAAGGTCCTGTTTCCTTTGATGCTTATTTAGCGCTGTTTTGTTTAACTAGATAACTTCTTCAATGCATGTTATATATCGCTTATTTAACAGGATATCTGTTTTGTTTATTGTCTTTTAAATTAAAAAGCATTTAGATTGTCCAGTTTGGGGGAGGCTATAAAATGGAGACAGGACGTACCCTTTGGTTGAGTTTCTTTCTGAGGTTGCTGGGATTTCAGGGAGGGATTGATATATCCAAGTTCAAGTTTGCTTGTGTCAAGTTAGTGAAGAAAGGGGACATATCCTTTTGATTTTCTTCCTTTTGTGTTTTTATGCACTTAGCTAAATATAAGTGCATATGAAATGCAGCCACGTTCTGCATGATAGATGAAAAGCTGTTCTCAGTGAGTATATCATAGTTGAGTCAGCTGGACCCCCTCCTGCGCTCTGCTTTTTGTTGTTTTTAAAAAGGTCTAGTCCTAAAGTACCTAGTTCTGTTAAATATTAGTAAGCCAGTACAGTGAATTTTGATTACTAAAGTTGACTGAAGATGTATTGTCTGCCTTGTGTGTTGCGTCTGGTAAATAACTGGTTGCTGTGGTAACCGCCTAAAAAGGTAGAGGGTCGTTGGTACCACATAAATTCTTTAAACAAAACCTGATCATAGCAAATTCTAACATTAGTCTTCGAAGGAGGATAAAAGAGGAGGAAGAGATTCAGACAGCTTTTTCGTTTTGTAAACTCGCCGCTTCATAGGGGAAAAAATAGCTAGAAATAGTCTGTCTCGTACGAAATGAAAAGGTTGTGGATTAAGGCATTGCATGAGTGAAACAGCTGTATGAATGTGAAACAGAAAGTTCTCCAGCTTCAGCCATCATGGGTTTGTTTGGTTAGGTCTAATTTTGGAAGTCATTATAGCAAAGGTAAATGACTTGCACAGGAGACTACTGTAAACAAAAGACTGGATACATTTACTTTGGCAGGAGCCTTGAGAAGACTCGGTCCCTTTCACTGCCTCTTTCATGCAGCCTTCTGTAATACTCTCACTGCCCGCCTCTGTATGCAGGCAGCTCTCATTTCCCTTCTTCCCTCTCTGACAGCTTCTTTCCCTTGACAGGTAGGATTTAAGGGTGGCAGCACCTGCTGTTGAAATGCTGGTGTGTAGCTGCAGAATACCTTTATTTTTATAGTAGCTGTCCCTTGACTTCTAAAGTCACTGTGTTTTGCTCAAGTAAGGATCTGTTCACTCTCTCCTGGGTCTGGTACTGGGAGCACAATTTGTTTCAAATGCTTTACTTTTTATTTGTGGCTCCTCTTTGGTTGCTTTTTGTGTTCTTTATTTTGTCATTTAGTAGCTTTATACCTACAGATTCTAAGCATACTGATGCTTAGCTGAGTTTTCTAGTCTCTCAGTGAAGAGTAAACCATGAGAATTATAATTCCCTTTCCAGTTCTCTACCCATGTGGTTCGGTCAAGGCTCTGCCCATTCCATACCTACTTACTCACACTTGTGTGGGTGGAGAGGCAACTTCCATGATGACAGAAAGAGTGCCTGTGCAGAGCCTGCTTCTTCCCTTCTACAAAGCTCTTCATGAACATATTGTATGGGTGTAGCAGAGCTTTCATTGATTTCCAAAGCTGGGAGGATGAAGTAGAGGGGCAGAGTCAGTATCCTCTCCTTGCTGCACTCGCTGGCTGACGCCTCTCTTCCGCACTCCCTGACTGTTGGGTGACCTAGGAGGCTCCCCTTCGTGATCCCTGTCATGAGTGACTTCTGACTGCTGTCGCTTCCCAGATTGTCGGGAAGTGCTTTCAGTCAAGGAATAATTGTTCAGGTTTACCTTGACTCCTAAAACAGATGGGGCATACTCTACTGTTAATTAATTTTTTTAAAATACAAGATTATTATGCTGCATCTTCCAATCACAAGAAACCCATCCCTGCACGTTCTTACACGCTTTATGCCTATGGAGGATAGCAGTGCTGCTGGTCGTTCTGATCTATAACTAGTACCAGAGGAATCTATAGGGTCATTTTCTTCTGCTGCTGTAGAAGAGAAGATTATCTTTATCTCTGAAATTGCTCCCTTATTGCTCATTAACTAGAAATACAGTAATTGAGAAGCTGGTAGGAAAAGATTTTGTCTAATAGTAGCCCTGATCTCTGAAATGGAGTTTAACCACATAGTAATTGCACACTAAAATGTTTGACCAGTATGACTGATATAAACAAGCCAAGCATGGAACTGAGTGCCTGGAAAGAGGTTTTATTCCAGATTAATTTAATCTCATGCTGTATATACAAGATATTTGTCAGGCGACTGATTCTGAAGAAAAAGATGTGGTTTTAGCTGCATGAACTCTTTTGAACTTCCTTCCATCTGCAGGGTCTTTGAATGTCAGGAGAAGCAGAGAACTTTGTTTTACTGGTATTATTCTCCAATGTCTTAAAAACCCAGAAAGGTAATACAAAAGTTTTCTTAAAGAGAAACATCCTGCTTTGCAACTTATTGGGGGAAAACATGCAAAAGGTACACCTCTTGAAAAAGTTAGCGCAATGTTTTGACTTTACACGAAGAATTAATAAAATACAGACTTTTTTTTCTGTGAGGAGGTAGTTTAATATCATCACTTTCTTCTGTATAAGCTAAATGGTGAGGTTTGGTTACTGCCCCCAATATTTGAACATAAACCCAAAGTGAAGTGCAGAAGTTCTGGCTATACAAACTTGTTTTAAATTTCCAGTATGAGATTCAGCCTGCAGTTTCAGAGGCAGTGGTACGGCTGTCAGAAGAATAGAAACTCTTGGAGAAACGAACACCAAGAAGTTGTGTGCTGTATAATCACAAAGTGCTCCATACACTGCATCCGTCAGGAAGTGGGCATCTTCCTTAAAGTGAAGAACCAACATCATTTACAGCAAAGACAAAGATCTAAGTCATATGTAAACTTGAAGACCTGTTTTCCACCCATGAATTTAATATCATAATCTTCTTTTCATCTGGCAGTAAGGTAGTATAACCATATTTCTAGAAGATTATGCTCACAGGTATTAGTGTATTCCTGATATTTTATGATAAACTCTTCTTAATTAATCTCTATTGTGGAGGATGTTTTACTTCCCTTCTACACATCAGAAGGTGCTTTAGGTGTAACATTCTCAATAGACTGTGAAAATAGGCTTGTTTTATTTTAAAATGGAGTTTTGTCAACTCTGCCCAGAAGATTTGTTGAATTTAGTAAACGCTGCAGATGATACATTCTAAAAGCCATGGTATTGGCAGGGAAGTGTAGGGGAGCTCCCACTGTACCTTTCACTGCCTCTCACCCACCAAATCTTTAGATCGATGGGGAAGCGCCTGCACTTCCAGGAGCTGTCAGTCTCGTTGTTTTGGCTGTGGTTATACTCTGCATCCAGAGAGGAGGCTGTCAGGGGGGTGTCCTTGAATTCTGAAAATTTAATGAATCTAGATTTGTTCTAAGCTCTGAGCAGTCTGTATCACCATGATTTAATTATCAAAACAATCTCTTTTTGCAAGACAAAACTTAATGTGCGTTATGGCAGCGGAGACAAATGCAGACAGGACCCGCCACCGGGCTCCCTGGTGACAGGACTGAGAGGGAAGCGTTGCATTGCTTGTGTTCAGGGTAACCATAACGTTCTTCCTACTTCATAAGGCCAGCGAAGGCTCAGAAAGGGGTTATTTAAGTCTGTGAGGAAATACAGCTGCAATAGGAAGAATTTGCTGCATAAGACAGTTTCTTTTGTGGAGTAGAAACTGGTGGAAAGGATGGAAACGGGAAAAAAAAATGGCCCCTGCCTTGTGCAACAGGTGCAGTTCTCACTTGCGAGCACGGGCTGAGCTGAATCTCACTCGTGCACAGAGAATGGCTGCAGGCAACCTAGTCAGTAACTACCACAAGAACTTGGGATTTCTGCATAAGTATTTCATATCTCCTGGAAAGATGCCAAGCAGAATTTAATTGCTTGTGGTGAAATCTTTCTCTGTGGCTAGATAGGACATTGAATACTTTTGAACTTTTAAATTGCTATGGGGCAGCCTGATCTAGCATGGTTGTATTTAGTATACAGACAGATAATGAAAGATACTTCTTAATCAGATAGAGTTCTTTGATGCACTTTTTTGTTTTATATATACCACCGTAACTTGAGGGAGAGGAAGGGAGTTCTTGTAATAACATACACATTTGTTTTTCTGTTTAGTAAATTGACAGGTGTTTGGTTTTTCTTGTGTCTGCCCAGGAAACCACGTCTTGTCTCCTGGAGAGTCTGTTGGAAAAGGTCTAACGCCAGAAGCTTCAAAAGATCTTGGTCTCCCTGAAGGGATTGCAGTAGCAGCATCTCTCATTGATGCACATGCTGGAGGACTAGGTACTCAGTCATGTATTTCCTATTCTTGGAGACAGTAATGTGTTGAATTAATTTTAGAAAGCCACTTTTCTTACAGCCTGTTTTGTATCCAGCAATTTGCTCTGATGCTATTCTTATGAAACAGCGTAACTAAAATAAAACCCCCCTCACAATAACTGCAAATATTGAGTATCTGTTTATAGAAAGGGGCTATCACTGTTCATTTCTTTCCAGCTGGATTTCCAAATTGTTTAACTTCTGTTAGTTCCACTTTGAATTCCTGAACTGAAACACCATTGTGTTGGCATGCCAACATGCTGAGAGTTTGTATCTTCTGTTGCTCAAAACTTTGGGGATAGGCAAGAAAAATTAAAAAAACCCCCAGCATTCTAAGGGGGAAGTCTCATGTCTGAGGCTTGTTCATAGTTAATCTTCCTTCTTAGTTTTAGAAGCGATTCATGCTTTGTTTAAATAATGCAATAGAGACTTTTTCACATACGTATATGCTAGCACAATGTGGGATATATACCAAAACCACTGCTTTTGGTGTGGGGGTTTAGAATGTGTAAATACTGTGAATCTGAACTAGCAAACAAGAGCAGAGGGGCAACTGGCCACTGCACAGCATTCCCCTTCTGCGACTTTGAATTTTTTATCCATAACTGGAGTGGGAGGCCTGATGCTTAGGTTTTTTTTCTTTTCCAGCACAATACTCTGATGTGCCCAGTTTCAGCTGTGTGGAAATGTATTTGGTGAGGCTCAACAGCTTCATTTTCTTACTATGCTGTTTGGCCTTATCTAAATACAGTCAATAACAAAGTGATTCAGTGTAACTTTTTCAGCAGGAAATTGAGGTTTTTTTTAGTTTGATAGTTTAGAAAAAAGTCTTACCTCAGAAAGTTTCAGTGTTGCTGAAACAGTACTGTTCAATGGAAATCTGTTGCTCATCAGAGTATTTTTCTCTAGATCTAAATGAAATATGATTAGCTGCTAAAGTACCGGTTTTGTTTCTAGTATTTTGTGGTGTTTTAAATCTAATTTATTTTTCTATTAGCTGTGGCCCGGAACTTTTAAAATGTTTAAAGCCATTTACTTTGCTTCTGATAACTGTTTCTGATGAGGTTGAGTAATCATGTAGATTGCTTTCCTTGTTACCTCAGGAGGATTAGATATAGATCCAGCTGCCAAAAGGAAGACTGAGTTTTAGTGTCATAGTTGTAGATGTGTTGTGTCCCTACTATTGTGACTTACTTAAAAATCTGTTTCTGTCAATTAGTATCCTAATTGCATAAAAATGTGCTTAAAACTATGTGCTCTGGCAGTTTTGTGTTCTTGAAAAAGATATAATAATAAGCTGACATGAAATAATGAACTTGCTGAAAGACTGGATTGTCACAGAGCACGTGAAAATGACAGTTGAGGGTCCTCATTTACTTGGCATCATTATGTGAGTACTGGATTCAGAGCACAAAGTTTGCCCAGTAAATTTCATGTGCTGAAATCAATGAATTGAATTTAAAGAAGAATAGAGAGCAACTGTCTGTCCATTTGTTACAGACTTTTGTGAAGAAACTCGAACATTAAAAATATATAGCTACTGGCATCCAGCAGAGTAAGACTTCAGTGGATAGCGACAGTCTGCTTATGCTAGTCCTGTTTATCAGAGTATGTTTTCTCAGATGGCAATGCTAACAGACTGCTGAAATCATTGCCAGGAGAAAAAAAAATGTGTATGTTGTTGTTAGAGAGGGAGAGATGCATTGCAGAGGGAAAAGTCAGTAATGCAATGGGAGAACCTGCATGCTAATCACACAATAACTGAGTAGAGTCTGGGAAAAGAGGAAGATTGAAGATGGAACTCATCCTTCTTGAATCTGGGAAGGGTAACAAACAGGTGGGGAAACTGGTAGAAAAGACAGTAAAAAGGAAAAGATTTAGATAGCAAAAGGGACAGCAGGAGCCAAAGGAGAGCTGGAGAGTGCAAATGTATGTAAAGAGAATGAATAGTGTGGCTACATCTCAAATACTGAATAGCTCTCTTTCATCCATAGCTGTTAATAACAAGAACCTTAATCTTTTTCAAGTCTAGTTTAACCTACAGTGTGTAGAATACAGAACTCAAAATTCTGAAGGAAAAACAGAAAAGCAAAAGGACAACACAGGTAATAGAACTAGGAAGTGAAACCGTGTTCTGATTAAAAGATATCAAGGATGGCAGTGCACTAAAGCATAATTGTAAAAACGGCACAGAAGAAAAGAAAATAGAGAAAAGATATTTGAAACAGGGAATTAAAATGTGAAAATATTGGAAACAAGTAACTCTTGTAGTTGATGTAAAACTTTTGTTTTGAAAAGGTACTGATTTGTGTTTTAGTGCTTACTCTGCTGTGATCTGTATTGAAATACTGAGTTTTACAGTTTGTTTGAAGGATATGACTTGTGTATTAGTAAGCATTAGATTAGTTTGTGGGACAACAACATCTGGTGGGTGCCATTATTGTTATTCTTGAACACATTCTGCTTGTTGTTTTAAAAACAGTCTGTAACAGCAGAGTAATGAAAAGGGCTCTTTCGTATCTGCAGGCTAAACCAAAACGACAAGATGGACATCTTGTTTTTAGTGTTAATAACTTTTGACGCACTGTTCAAATCTGCTTTTGGCTGGTTATAAAGTGTGTTTTTGCTGGACAGGTTCCTGAAGTTTATGAAGGCTTCAAAGTTTTGAGTACGATAAGGTAAAGATAAAGAACTGTGTAATACGTATGTCTGTGGAGGTCATCTGTGACTTCTGAATCAGTCCATCTGATACCTATTATGGAAAAGTAAAAATCTAAAAGCCGAGTAGTTATGTCTTACATTTTGACCTACTGTACCAATTTAAAAGAGCCTACAGATAAAAATGTGAGTATGGGAGGCCACTGGCCTCATAAAAATAATGTTTACATTGCACCTTTTAAAAAGACATCAACGTTGTTTGAGCAAAAGTAGATAATTTATTGTACAGTATCTAAAATACTTTGTCACCGTTGAAGAGATCCAAAAGTATGCACTGCCTGCTTTTCTAAAACCTTTCCTACAGTTTGTGTGGTATACAGACTCCTTGTTCTCAGTTTCTCTTGAGAATCTTCAAAACGTTTTGAGTCTGCCTCAGAGTATAAAAAACTCCAACTAAGTTAAAGGTGAAAATGACTTATAACAGCAATTATATTATTTTTAGCGAATAACGTATCTAAGCTTTCATTATTATGAGAATTTTCCACACTTATTTGCTGTCTTTCAGTTAGTCACAAATAGGAAGACTTTAGCATCTCTAAACACTAGTAAAGCCACTGACAAAATCTCACTGATTTCAAAAAGGCCCAGAATGCATATTTTGCAGAATGCATGTTTTTTTTAGTGATGAAAAAAATTCTAAATACGAGGCTCTTCAATTTTGTATTGTTTATGAAAATACATTTGCAACATATGCTGACAATTCAGTTTCATAGATTTGTTCCCTCTGAAGTGTGAACAATATTTTTAGCTCCTTTAAGAAATTCTAATACAATGTTTCCTAGTACAGGAAATTGCCTTTTAAAGAACCTATCCAAAATTCTTAATGTGAACTCATGCATCTCTGTGTTTGAGCAGTGAAAAATAAAGCGTAAGAGGCAGAAGCCATACTTGTAACTTTCTTTTGTTCCCTACAGATAAACTCTGTGTGTGATAGCTATGCTACTACATAGTTACAAGCCAGCAAGGGTAAAGGGACATAAGGACAGATTTTTAAAGACTGCAGTTTTAGACCTTAATTTTCTGATTATTTAGGTAACTTCCAGTGATAACACCATGATAACCATGGCAACCACGATAAGACAAACCTCAACAGACCGATTTAATAACAGAATCTTGCAGTGGTGACGTAAACAAGAAGGTGTTAATGAAATGTTGCATACTATCCAGCCAGTCACACTTGGCATCTTTCACAATGTCCAGCAAATGCTTTCATGTTCCTTCTACGGTGAGGCGAAAGATTTTTTTTTTTTTAATTAGCAGGATTGGCAAACTGGTCACCAGACTGCACATTGCAGATGCAGATGCACAGTCTGGTGACCAGTTTGCCAGTTAAAAAGTAATGCTTAAGGAAAAAAAAAAGACAAAAGAATATTACTTGTTGGGCTGCTGCATTTTGCTGGGTGCAGCACAATGCGGTGCAAGAATGCAGACTAGGAGAGGAGGAGGAGAGGGCAGGATTTCCACTTCAGCCTCCTTTTAAGTGAATTAAACTGCATATGATGCGTGCTGAAGCTTGGCGGTAGGTCTGCCCCATGCTGTAAGCAAGCTCCTGGCTCCTCTCTGGCATCTCCTGGGGTATGTGTTTCTGCTGCAGGCTGAGTGCTTGCTGAGTTTGTCCTCCATCCTGTCCTGTCCTGCATGCAGAAGCTCCTCAGAGCCAAGCACAGTTCCTCTAAGGGAAGTAATAATCTCTCTTCCTTTAGATGGTTCTGTCTGACATGAATAGAAGAGCAGCAGCAGTCAAGACAACAAAACTGGCAGGCTTCCAGTCTCCTGCCAAGTTACCCCTTTCTCCAACTCATCCCCTGACAAAACACATCATACAGTATATGCATGATAAACTGTGAACAAATAAACATATCTGCAGTCTACCACGTTGCCTTTCACAACAGGACGGTCTTTTATTCTGCATGTTAGTGTACTACCTAAGAGAATAAATGTCAGGTTATAGTCAAAATAACATTTAAAAATTATGATGATAAACATGAACATAGAAGAAATCATCTTGTGTCCTGATGTATCTGGAATAAAAATAGATTTTAATCTAATCTGGTAAAATAACTTTGTTTATTGACTAAGTAGACTTCTTTTGATTTGTGGCAGTGGTGTGAGATGTTTGGTGATTATTTGTGTGTGGATAAGCTGTTTTGTGAGGGTTGGCTTGCTCTTCTTTAAAATAGAATTTTAATTTTATTTTAATAGGAGTAATTGGAGCAGATGTGAAAGGACATAACCTGCCATGTGAGAACCAGCCAATTACATCCCGAGTTGCTATGATCTGTGGAACATCTTCATGCCACATGGGGGTAGGTTGTACGCGTAGTCCTAATTTGTACAGAATATACTAACTAATGTTTTTGAAGGGAAAAATAACCTTTGTCCTTCTCACCCTTTTCCTTTTCCTTGAATTTTTTCTGGTAACTCTTATCTTTACCTTTGGGTATTAATTATATATTACCATGCATTTGCTATTAAGCAAGAACTTTAATAGTAGTAGAAATCAATACTGAAAAATGACATGGAAAGTAAAAACCACGATGCTAGAGTGGCTTAAAGAGCAGCCTGAAATCTGAGCCAAAGACTCTGAGCTTGAGTTATCTGTGACAAGCCTGTCACTAATGTGTTACAGAATAGTGTCTTTGGAGGAGTGCATGTCTTCAGTCACAGCCCTTCTCCCCCACCTCTTCACTTAATATAAATCCTTTCACATCTGAAAGTTGCCATGATGTATAGAATTATGATACGCATCATGACTAAAAAAAAAAAGAAAAACCCCAATAAGCAATTTTCACTTTGCTAATTTTTCTCAGTGAATTAATACAAAAGCTTTTTCTGAGATTGCAATTAAAATTTAGTGTCTGCTTTTGAAATTTATACCTTTTTAAAATGTATGAGTCTGAAAGCATTCCATTTAGATAAGTACCCTTTTCTGCCACATTTTTTATTTAAAACTCATTTTGGTCTTAAATTTAGACTGATTATAACTTGGATTTTTCAAAAATGAGCAAATGGCAATGGGAGTGCTAGAGGGTTTTAGAGAGGACTGACATGCTTCGTGGAGAGTGATCTCCAGTAGAGAAAAAGAAAGGAAGCTGATAATAAAATGTCAGGCTTAACAGTAAGTTAAGTTGTCTTTGTAGTAACAGCATGAATACATGGTGATCTTTAGCATGAATAAATGGTGATCTTGTCACACAGACTGTAGTTCAGCAAAGCATTTTAGCACATGATTGAATTTAAAGATGTGAATAATCCCAGTATTGTGAAGCACAGCATTTAACAAAAGCTTAAATCCTGTAGACCAACTGGAATATATTCGAATTCCTCCCTAAACACGAGTTTCAAATCTCAAACTCCACCACTCTTAGCTTACTCTGTCTCTGAAAAATTACATTGGTATCTCTTTTTCTATCACAGGGTAGGTAGGGCACCCTGCAAATACCAGCTCTGGGGGAAGAAGTCACCCTTCGAGCCTGCCACTGCTTCTATTATTTCCAGGTTTTTTGATGGAGGTTTCTGCCCTTTCAAAAGCAGCTGTTTGTGTGAACTCTTCCTAACCTGTTTCATTTAGCTGAGTTGGTTTAAATTGTTAAAATGAGTTGGGTTAATAGAGACATAATACTGGACCGAAATGAGCTGAGGAGCTCGCAGACAGTTTCCCCAGAAGGTATAAGGGCAATGTTGAGCAGCTGGAAATGGGCCAGCTGGCTCTAACTTATTCCTTTAGTATAACTAGCCCTGGAGGAGGACGTGTGTGGTTATTTATTAATTTTTAATATGTGTGTATTGGTAAGTTCTAACGTAGACTCAGTTCACAACTATAGTTTGTTTTGCTTCCCAAACTAGAGCATGGCATTATCAGTCTAAACACTATCACAGCACTTTTTGTGTGCATACTTCACAACCATGAGAGGTGTGGCTCCATTAAATATGCTAATGTAACAAAAGTGACATGATAAAGTCCATGTTGATGTTAATCAATGTTCTGCTCTGTCATTAAAGCAACCCCAAAGTCATACAGAGACTGTACACCATAGACAAGGTAGAACCTTTTAAGGCTCTTCATCACTTGAGTGCAAACTTCTGCAGTTTTTGGCTAGATTTAAGTAGATTTTTATTTAAATGCAACCACTCAGCATTTTATAATCATTTCCTTAACTGCCTTCCTTCACTCATCTGCTCAGAGGTATAACAATCTCTAGCCAGCAGACAATAAGCAAATTCTGAACTTCTCTGGATCTAATCTGTGAAAGGACTTTAGTTTACTGTTCTTTTATCTATTACCTGCATAGACTGTATGAAGTGAATGTAGAGCACACAGAGCAGTTGTATTTGTGCTTTAATGAGACCTATACGCAGCTGCATTTGGCTGAAATTAGCTGTTCCTTTTTTTAATTAGGGCTATAAAATGAAAGTATATTATACTTGTGTTTTGATAGAAATATATATTTTCTCTCTCCGTGTGCACCAAGGGACCCTCAGGGCTACAGAGATTAATCATCGAGTTTAATTTAATGCAGTGGGAGAGAGACCTGTGTGGTCAGGCGGGTATTAAAAAGTGCCTTTGATCTGCCTCAGGTGCACTGAGCCCCAGTGAGCCAGCAACAATAATACCTTTGTGAGATGATCAGAGACGAGAGAGGGAGAAAATGGCCTGTGTGGAAACTCAAGGCCGTCCTTTGTTGTGGTTCTGGCAAACGAAAGAGCCAACTGTCAGGAGAAATTCAGAAAACAGAAAGCAGGGTGAAAGTACAGTTGGATTTCTTTCAAGGGATCATAACAGGAAACTTCAAAATCATCTGCTATGCCTTTCTTTCTCCCCAACCCCCCTCCTTTTCTGGTGAGGGCAGGGGCACTACTGTTGGTGTATGTGTGTCGGTACAGTATTTCCATTCTCTAGACCGAATGCTCCATGAGTCACAGAAGCAGGTATTGCTTGAACACAGCATTTACTCTAAACTTTAAGAGAAACTACTCCATGACCCAGTTTTCATTACCTCAAGGACTCTAGAGATCTTGAACAAAAGACTTTGCTAATCATGCCTTTGATATTTTAGAAAGTACAAATGTGGAACCTAATTTTACTCATGGCTGTAATAGCTTAATTTGTGGTAGAACTACCATTTTTAAGTGAGGATACACTTTTGGAATTAACCACTGACAGTTTGGGGTAATCAGACACACACCAAGCATTTTGTGTTTCTGTTGAGATACTTGAATAGCTCATGAAAGAAGCAAAAAGCATGTTGTAATTAGGTTACTGATCTAAGTCCAGGTCTGAGTTGGTAGCTGCTGAAAGTCACTGCCACCTCAGGGCTCATCCATTATCCATGAGGAAAAAGAAAAGAGAAGATGGTTTTCTGAATATTTTTGGACAGTTATTCATTTTACATGATTCTCTGCTGCCTCCTTTACCCTAGCAAAAGTCATCAGCAGAATTTGCATTTGGAATGGCAAATAAGCTGTCCTTTTATTTGTGAAGGGTTGTCTCTTAGTTTAGGACTGGGATTCATTTGCTGTAGCTTTGATCTGGCTGTGCAGCGTAGGTATTCCTTTCAAGTGACGGATACTCAGTGGCTGACTTTTCTGAGTGGGCTGCTGCACGTCATCGTGCTTTGCAGACAGGGTCTCTAAGCTCCAGCATCTACATTTAGTTTTGGAACTTTTAGGAGACTTTCCTTGTGTAGCCATGGCAACTACACAAAATGTGTGAGTAGTTTTTCACAGTAAAATAGCAGCAAGTTTGAGGCATTGAAATAGGAGCTTGCATGTTATTCCTAACTAGTAGTTTGCATGGGTCTAACAGGCATGCCCTAACTTCTGGAAATAAGGTAACTGGTTTCCCTAAAAGCCTGTCTTCCTGCCAGTGTCTTATGGGTTTTAGGGGAAATCTTAAAGGTTCCAAAAATCCTGTGTTTTCTTCTGAAACCTTTATGTGATCAGAGGGATTTCAGGTACAGGTATCTATTATCTTGTCCCAGTCCTGAACACAAGCATGCTTGCCCTTTTGCAGATGTGTAAAACCACCAAGAATTGATTTAACTCGCAGGTGCCAGTTAGCAAACAGCAAAACAGTAATATGAACAAGCAGTGTGACAGGGTACTTGTACACAGAAGTTTCCTGGTATTCCTTGGAGAAAGTGATCTAGCAGTACTACTGCTTCTTTCTGGTAGACAAATCTTGCAGTTTCCCATACCTGGTATCAGCATAACACTCTTGTTGTGGGCACTAAATTCACATAATGAAACTTTTTTTTTCCCTCAAAGTAAAATGTTTCATTAGACTGTAAGGTTTTGTCAAAGAGACTACAGGTTTGAGTAAACTTAGCTGACACCTAACAGACTGGGACCAGATTGGGACTGGTTTTTGGTAACGAGGTTGTGAAAGGAATTTGAAGTAATTTAAAATGGTAAGCAGAAATAAATGATAGTTCTGGAGTGGGAAAATTGAGAGTGCTGAGCGTTACGGAGTCACTAGGGCATAGTGCCTCTTCCCCCCCACTGGGACTTTTATG
This sequence comes from Sagittarius serpentarius, assembly GCA_034782735.1. Classification (NCBI taxonomy): domain Eukaryota; kingdom Metazoa; phylum Chordata; class Aves; order Accipitriformes; family Sagittariidae; genus Sagittarius; species Sagittarius serpentarius. Next base: position 4,669,957 of record JAVKLA010000090.1, on the reverse strand, counting down.
GAGGACAAGGACGACGTGCATGCAGAGCTGCAAGATTTATAACTATTGAAGTCCATTGTGAGAGTGAGCAGGGATCTTCTCTTGCAACACTCCATCATCTCTTTCATTGTCTGCAGTATGGGGTCCTTGCTAATCTTGTATGCATACAGGTTACATGCTATTTATGCATGTTGAATAAAATAGCCCTTTTCATAAAATGTGTGTACACTCTTTATTTCTGCCTATTTTGTGGTGAGTTAGGCTCACTTAAAGATCAGTGTTCTGCTTTGCACTTGTCCCAGAACAGTTGTTCCGTTATGAAAATATTTGTCATTCTTGCTCTAACACCTTTTTGGATTCACAGCTGAAGGAAATAGCCAGGGCAGCTTCTAATGGGAACATTGTCTGGCTTGATTTCAGCCTACCAAGGCAGGGGTGGGTGGGTGGGGGGTGGCGTCTGAATTTGCTGGCATTTTGAATCCCAAATATACAAGGTTTGTGTTCCTTCCTATCCAGAGTCTCAGATATTTTTTTCTGTCTTCATTTGGTGATGTGATCTGTGTGCTTCCTCAGCCATTCTTGCTTTATCAGCTCTCCATCCTCAAAACTTCTTTTTCGGGATTATCATGGAATCTTTTCAGGTTTAGATGGAGTCTCTTTCTTTGCATCTGTTTTTGTTACTACTCTGACTCCTGTCATTGGGAACTGACTCACCTGGCTTGGTGCGCAATTCTCTTTTCCCGGGGTGATAATGTGTATGTGGTTTGAAGCTTATAATTTAGTCATTTCTTAAATTGGAGAGGCACATGTAATTTATCTTCTATCTTTTCAGATTTACTATGTGATCTAAAAGAGCTTGAGTAATGACATCAACAGCAAAATGGGCAGATCATTTTGCTGTCCCAGTGTTTACTGTGGATTATTTCAGGAAGAATATCCCATACTCTCTTTTACCAAGCCTGACTAGTCTTTGCCTGTTTTCTGCTAAAGGAACTTCAGCCCAATTTGCTTATTCTAAATTTGTTCATTTGATTCTCGTGATGACTGGCAAACACAATAGAGCTTCTTTGCTCCACAATATCCGCCCAAGCTGCCAGCTTTGTTCACACAAATAGAGTGTAAAGCACGTTTCCACCCCCAAAGCATGCACAGTACGTGTCCTTTGCAGTACATCCTGGAGTGGAGACTGCAGAGACATGCTGGCTCAAAGTGTTCTCATAGCCTGATCTCTGTAATCTCAGTGGGAGCCAGACCAGCAAGTGGATTCAGTATATTTTGGCTCTGATTCGAGAGTCTCCTCTTCAGAACATGCCACGTTGTTAAAGCAGCAGAGTTCTGAGTAATTACTACACAGGGACTCCTCAGCTGCTTGAAATCATCTGTGATCAGGGGAAAACTTGCAGGGACTAAATAGGCTGGTACTTGCTTTGCCAGCTATATTTAATCTAGTGGGATGGCACTAAGCAATGTGTTTCTGGAGAGTGAGTTGGAGGACTGCGTGCAGCACTTCAGCCTCGCACTCTTTAGTTACTGCTGCACATGCATCCCTGACGTGAAACGTGCAGTCTCCGAGGGGACAGGGCCAGAAGCCCAGGGCGCTGTATCTGAGTGCCAGCTGGCTGTGACCCAGGGTTAGCAAAGGCAGCAATTTGTCCTTCTCCTGACCAGGGGAAAGGGGCTGGGTTTGGGAGGGTCAGGCAAGTGGGGAGAAGGGGGAGGAATGCAGTAGGAAAAAAAAAAAACATCCCAAAACTATTGAAGCTAGGGCAGCCTAGACACGTTTTTGAAATGTTCTGTGAGAGCTTTAGGAAACTGATAGGTGCCTACCCTCTTGGTTTTTTAATATTACTCTCTTCTGTAAGGCCTGTTCTGCACATGAGTCACAAAGCTAGTGTCTTTCAAATGGGAGAAATAAATTAGTATCGCAGGAACCTCTCCCTTGCTCTGTCCTCATTCAGTTCAGTTCTCCTAGCTTATGTATTGAATTTGGCAGCAGTCACAGTGCTGACTTCCCAGCTAATGAAGACGTTTTACATTCAGGGAGGCTACATGAAATGAAAACCACATTTACTTCATGACTGTTGTTACAGGTTGCCCGACCTTAGTGTACACAGACTGCCTTCTGAGGAAAAGGTCACAGAGCCTATTTAGGTGCCTTTTCGGCCGATGGCCTTAGAAGGGTTATATAGGCATAAAATTGCTGCCGCCTTCTACTTGTCCCTCAAAGAAGTCCTCCACACCCTTTTTTAATGAGACTGTCTCATTTCGTGTTCTAGCATCCTTGGTTTGAAAAAGAAACAAACAAAACTGTAATATCCCCTTTGCAGGCGTTAATTTGACATTGTATGCTTTGCTTGCTTTGTTTTGTTTTTAAAAGGCGAGAAGTAAAATATTTCTGCTAGCAGGGTATATAAAAGATTGTTGCTTCTCTGACCTCCTTATTATATTGATAAAAGCTAGGAAGACTTCAGTAGTGGTGGGAGATCATATGCAGGCAGCCTCCAAAACCCAAAGCACTTACTTGCAGAACTAGTAAACCACAAAGCTTAAGATCTTGAAATGTAAATAGGAAGTTGGAGAGTTTACTTTAGAGCCAGCAGTGGTGAGTCTGTATAATGTTTATTTCTGCTTGCCTCCCAGCCTTTCCTAAAGCTTGGCAGAGATGAAAGGGAGGCTTTCTTAGTAAATGAGTTATTAGAAGTTTCTGTTACGAGCAAGATTCCTTTGTTCCTGGCCTGTCATAATTCAAAGCTCAAGGTATGCCTCGGTGATTGGGAGAATGGGACGTTCTTATTTAGCGTATGCCTGTCAGAGACATCCCAAGTTTCGCACACCATCGCTTTGCTGGTAATCAACCTGTTCAGGGGAATGTAATTGAAAGCCGTACAATGTCTATTGTACATAAACTAGATAATGCTTAGTAACATGTCCAGAAAACTGTGTGGTCAACTCTCCTCGCCTTTTGTAGATGGATCATTTGAGTTCAAAGACTCAAAGAATAGATGTGGACAGAGCGAATGCTTTCAAAAATATTCTGCTTGGAGACTATATGTAGGCTGATATTCTAGAGTCGTCTTACTGACGTCAGTGAGAACGCTTGCTTTGAAAATTCCAATATGCGGTGGTTTCCGTACTGCAGTTAACTGCAAACTACCCTGTGTGACACACAGCCATGTATTAGGGCGTCTGATTTATAATACTAAGCCTTTCTGCAGTGTCTTCTCTTTGATGGTCTTGGGATTCTTTGCAAGAGTGAATGAACGGGGTAAGAGAGTAGGAACTGTTATTCCAGTTTTATTAAGTGGGAGACTGAGGCCCTTCATAGTTTAGTAGGTTTTTAATTGTTATACCTTTACTTTTACAAACTGCACCTATCCAGTGCTTTGGGAGTGTGTGACATCTGAGTTGGAAATTTTGCCTTTTATGTTACAAAGTTCTTCTGTGTTCTCAAATGGCAGCATTTACACACTACAGACAATAGTAGATTGCACTATACAATAAACAATGTGTAAACCAGAGATCTGTTTTATTTCTTCCTTGGATTTTCTCTTCTTTTTGGTGTAAGCACAATGGATGTAAAGGCTTATGTTGGGCTTCTTCCAGGTCTGACTGCTAGTAGGGCTCCTCTCCTGTTCCTCACTCCTTTTCCCACATTTTATCTTAGAAAGAGTGAACAAGAGAGACTGAGCTTCTTACGTACTTATGTTGACGCTAGCTAGATTTACCTGGTCTGGCTGCTGGAAATATTGGGCTACCTAATTTGGGCCTTTCTACTTAAAGCAGTGTGGGATTGAAGGTTACCTGTTAGTAGATGTAGCTCTAGAAGCTAGTACCTTACACATTTATCTCCTAACTATAACAGTTGTGTATTTTGATAGAGTTTTGGGGATTTTGTTCCTTCTGTTGTAGGAAGGGGACTGTATTCTGGATTCTGTAGATAAGAGTTATAAAATTGTCTTCATTGCTGTTCAGGTAGCATAGCATCACTTCATTGTAGGGGACAGGATAAAGCAACTTAATTTTGATTCATTCTTTATGTATCATTATTCTTGGGTTTGTTCATGGAAGTCCAGCAGCAGCAGTGGCTTTTCGTTGTAACAGCAGATTTTTATCTTTCCTTTTCTATATTCTTCAAAGTGATGATATCGGATTTGACAGGTACAACACTCTCATCAACGCTGCAAACTAACCAGTTCTGATTGCTCCTCTCTAGACCCAGAAGAATGTATTAGCCTGAAGCCCACAGTCTTGAGCAAACCCAAGTGTCTTCCTGGAGCATTCTGTTCTGAGGAGACCTGGATAGGGGATTTCTCTCAGATCACAAGCATATTTATGTATAATGAATGGCCTTTCCAGATCCCTTGTTTATCTTATTTTTGTGAGAAGGCTTAAATTTATTAAACAGCCTGCTTATTCTGTGTGTCTAGATCTCATGGTGGACAAAAAGGACTTCTTTTTGTGCTCTTTTTCTTACAAGAACTTAACTGAACCGTAGAAGAATGACTAAAATACAAATGAAATGAGGTATGATAAGAGATGTCCTTCATCATCGGTTAGGTTGTCTCTGGGCCCTGAAATAATTAAATAGAATTTTCAAGGGAATACAGTAATTGTATGAAAAACAATTTAATAGTTTTCTGTTTTAAAATTTTGGAAGTAGCCATATTTGCAATGAGTAGTGTGGAATTTGGGGTCAAAATCTCAGATTTTGTTTAGTGTTGCTGGTTTGCTGTATGATTCTGTGAGACTGTTGCCTTTCCTTAGTTTACCGCTTGCAATATGAGCATGAAACTGAAGCTGGGCAGAGAGAGATCTTTCTAATGAAAGGTGCGATGTGTGAGTGCTGGCTATTAACAACTCCGTGGTCCGAGGTGGTATAGATGCAATGGTATTTCTAAGTATCTTTTTACTTTTCTTTAACAGCAACAGAACCCCCAGTCAGGCAAAATTCATCAGTATCTGGGCAGTAGGCCAATTAGTAAGGCTTTTTTTCTCAATTTCCAATTTTGTTCAGCCTCTCATGAATCAGTAGTTCTTCATCTAAGTTTCCTGTTGCTGCCCCAGCTGTGGGTGGGGGAAGATCTTAGATGGGGCAAGTTTTATTAGGGAGAAAGTAAATCTCTTCTCATATAATCATTCAGGAAGCAAAATGAGGAGAGGCATTAGCTGCTGCTTTTTTCCCAGTGTCAGCCAGCAATCGCAGTTTATGCTGAGTTCATTGTTTATAACTGTGGGTGAAGGCCTGAGGTCCTCTCTCAGTGTTTACTCTGTCCTTGGGAGTTTGTCTCAGTAAGTAAGGGCTGAATAAACACCAAGTAAGGTTCTCAGGATTTACCCATTTAGTTATTCAAATGTTTAAAAATATGTTTAAAATAGTGTGTGATAGCATATCCCATAAAATGTAAATCTGGTTCCAGTAACTCAGGGGTATTGCAGAAGATTTATTTTACCTGTAAGTATGGTAGTATTGTTGGTAGTGGCCTTCACTAATACAGAAAGAATACTTACCTAATGGTGAAAAATGAAAATAAATCTCTAAAATGAACTGTATTATGCAATAAATAAATAAGAAAGGCCTTAAGGTACGTGGGAAGGGCATCCAGAGCAGATAAATACACCAGACCTCGTTTGAAAATATTTTGGTTTTCCTTGATAGTTCCCATTGATTGCAGTAAGAACTGCAGGTTTTGTAGAATAATTCTCCCCGATAAATAGTAAGGTTAGGAATAATACCTACATGCAAAAAACCTTTGAGTTTCCTGTTTAAATGCCACATCTGAGATTTCTTTCCCACCCTTGCCTTGAATTTCTGTCACATCAGCTACTAAGCTCTGAGTTCTTCAGGATTGTCAGGATCTGATGCAGTGAGTCGACTGTATTGGGGTTATCAAGACTTGGACTACTTAGCATGCATATTAGATATAGCTATGAAAATACTTTTCAAGAGAAGACAAGGATCTTACAATACAATCTCCAGGAAAGAGTATGAGACGGGATAGCTCATATCTTCCCACAATTCACAATTCTGCCATCAGCTCTTTGGGAAGAGGTCAGTGCTAGAAACCTCTTATAGAGACCCTCTGCTTCTGTACTGGTCTAGCATGTCACACTGCTGCCTTCTAGCCACAGTGACAAGGACTGGGCCTGCCTTGGGCTACACAGGGTTTGGCTGGGAGGCTTGGTGAGGTTTTCCGAAGTATCATTTGAAGGTGGAGTTGTCTTGTATCTGGTGAGTGAGGTGCAGCATCCACCAGTAATTGTGACACAGCTGTTCCACATGCACAGTTCCTCACCTTTCAGGTAGGGAGAGGTCTCATTAGTCTCCTGAAATGAGATAGTGCTGAAAGTGGTATCTGAGTCATGTTTGTTTAGGAACCAGAACTGCAGTTGAAGGGCTGTGAGCTAATGGAATAGTTCTGAGACATTTAAAAAACTCCCTTGTTCTTGTAAAAGACTTATACTGATCTACAAGTCAGCATTATAGTTAAGTTTCTTTTCTAATGCACAAATTGAGTTTTTCACAGAGAAATTGCTAACGTTCGTGAAAAATGTGTTTTGTTTGCAATCTCAGTCAGTCACTTTTGAACACTTGGTCTCTTGTGTTAGTCGGAAGTAAGAACAGAAATTTGCTTGAACCTCAACTCACTGGAGGCTGGGAGGACATTCTGGGGAAGAATTATTGTATGTTTACCCTGTTCCTGTGCTCTTCCCTAAGCCATCTGTTACTGGCCACTGTTAACAGCAGGTTAGCAGGCTATATGGATCTTTGGTTTTACTTTTTGATTTTATTTTTTTTAAACATTGAGAAGAGTTCGTTCATATTGTGATGAGCTTTCAGGAAATTAATTTACCATAGAAGCAAACTGTAGTGTTATAAAGAGCATATTTAAAATGGCCTGCAGTTAGTTGTCTCTGCTGGAAGATTTAGAATCTTCACATAAACTGGCATTTTGTGACAGTGAGTGTCTATCATTGGAAGAGAAGTAAAAATAAATGGGTGGTATAAATTGTTCTATCTCATTTGAGGCCCTGTATCCCCAGTGAGCTATTGTTATGAGAGGCACAGAGGTAACTGCTATGAGTCATGGAGCAGCATTGCTTTAGAAGGGTACATAATAGCATTTCAGCAGAGGACAAGAGTAGAAGCTATGGTGTAACCAGACAACCTTTCAGTCCATTTATCAAAACACTTGTAGCTCCCATTTCAAGGAAGGCGACATAGTAAATATGAGAAAAAAAAAAGGTTAATCTGTATATCTGTATCCAGACATTTCACTAAATAAAACAATAAAATAAATCAATGCAGAACTGCTAGTGCTTAAGTGCTTAGCAAAAAGCTTGTGAATCCATCACAAATGTGGGCTTTTTTTTTCTGTTTTGGATCTTGAAAACAATTTAACAGATTAAAGGTCTTTTTTTGCCAATTTATGTAAGAGACCTTGACCTTTGGGAATACAAAGAAGAGGACTATATGCTACTGTGTGCCTCTTGTATACTTTCCCAAGCTGAAACATAAAATATGCTTAGTGTTAATGGAAACTGATAAAAGGCAGAAGTAAATGTATGTGAACATTCAAGCTTGGAACCATCAAAATTCATGTAGTTTAAAGGTTTTGTTTCAAAGCTGAGCATTCGGTCAGGGTCCCTGATAAGGCATTTGAAGTTCTCGCATCTCTGATTTAGGCAGATGGAAATGGTGGACGTTGAATGAGTCTGGAATGATTACCCATGAATTCATTCTCATTTAACTTCTTCCAGAACGGAAACTCTCAAGTTGTCCCAGGCTTAGTTCCAAGTTTGCTTCCTGGAATAAACACAGGAGGTTAACCTCACACCCGAGGAATAAAAACTTACAGGGGTGCAAAGTTTCTGTTGAGGACACCAGTATGGTTTTTCTGTGTCTGGAGAGAGCAAACCCAGGGACAGTTCTAGAGGCGGATGCTGTGCTTAGACTTCTCTCTGCTCCCGTTGTGATCTTCTGGAGACCTATCTCATATATGACTCTGAATGACCGAACTGTTAATCTGAAACTACTCTCTAAACCCTCCGGGCCTCTCCTTGTGCTGATACAGAAGCTGTTTGATCCACTTGCTCTGGCCCCTCACTGGGGATGGTTCTTAGTTCTTGGGTGCAGTGTCTCAACCGTCTGACGGTTCCTCATAAAACTCTGCTTTCTGCAAAGGAAACAAGTACATCTGCTCGCCTAACACCCTTTAGTTCACGACATCTTTTTAGAAGATCATCTGTTGGATCACAGGCAGCCTCCCCAGCCCCTTGGTCTCAGGAGTACTTCTCTACTCTCTTGATCTTTTTGCCTGTTGCTCAATTCGAAGGATAGATCTTATTGCTCAGATTTTCTGTTCATTGGTTTCAGTTTTACCTGAACAGTGGTCAGGACTTGCCTCTTTATAACAGGATTCTCAGGATCCTACTTCCAAGATGGTGGAACTACCTAACCCCAAGCTGCCATTCTCTTCCATCACGTGTGAGGTTAGTGACCCTAATTCATATATATGACTTGGAGTTTTTTAGTGCTTCATGGGTGGATTACCCACAGGAATGCAAACATGAGAGTCTGCCACTCACAGCGGGTCAGTAAAGTCATCACTGAATGGTCAGGAGGTCACTGGCAGAAATCTGCCAGCTCTCTGTGGATCTCATAGAAGGCCGAGAAATTTGTGTCTATTCCAGAATACTGATGTTTATATTTCCCCTCTCTAATTGTTTGTCTCACATGTGGCTACAGGTAGCATGGTAGGGTGATTACTTAATGCTCCTGGTATAGATGCCATTAAGCCATGCTCCTCTTCTAGCTTGTGCTTTTAAGTGGCCAGCTTCCAAATGCTTCTGTCCTATTACAGCTCTCATCTTTTGCAAACAGCAGGCAAATTTCAGCAAACAATTGAAACATGACTTGAAGAACACTTTGTTCAGGTATGGCCCTCTCAGCTTCTGTGGCCAGAGTGCTCCTGGGAAAAGATAAGATGAGGTGGCTGAGAGATGCATCACATCTCCTAACGCTTCCTTGCACCTTTTTTCCAGGATGCATCATCTGCTTTTAAACAGTGGGTCATGGATCATGTGTTTGTCCTATCTCTGATCCTCCTCACAACTCCTTTATTACGACAGAGAGAGATACTGAGAATATAGATTGCAGGCTGTCTCTTACACTTTTATCAAAAAGTACGTGGAGGGACAGACTCCGTATGTACAGCTAAGAGAAGATTTGTTTGAATGGGAAGGAGCTACAAGGACAGTGCTGTAGCCTTGTGAGAGTTTGGTGGCTAAGTTTCTTACATTGTTTGGATTTCAGTACCGTTTCTGAACTCTGGAGCACTCTGTTTTTGTTCTGTCCTTGTGAGGAAAAAATTAATTGGGAAGGTAAATGTAATGAGCCAAACTCAACTTTCCTACAGTTGAGTTTCCTTGCCCTGATGTGGTAGGCAATATATAGTGAAAATAAAATCTATACTCACTCTATTTGATTTACTCATGCTTGAAATTTTCTTCTCTCTCTCTGTCTCTCTGTCTTTCATTTTACTAACATCTTTTCCTGGCTGAAAAGGAGATTTATAAAAATATATTTTTTGGCAGAGAAGTGATATTTTATTAACATTTCACCATTTAAAAACAGATAATAGTAAGGCAAACAAAATGAAGAACATTTTGCATCGAGTATAATTTTCATTTTTTCATGGTTTTATATTCTGCTTTTGAATTTGGAGTTTTGAGTGCAAAGAGAAGAAGTCAAAAGTTTGCAGTAGGAGAGGTAGGTACCAGTCTTGCACTCTATTTTCCCCTCAGGAAAATAGCAGGATTTTATAATGTGAAAAATACTATTCTATTTAAACCAGGTCTCAGTTATCCAGGTTTGCTGGTTAATATTTGAAGGCTGATATCATTGCAAGCTTCTTTCATAAGATAAGTATTAAAAAAAAAAAAGAATTTTTAAAGCCTTTTGTATGATCAAGTAATAAGAGTACAGGCAGATGAAGAAATTAACTGAGAAATCTATAGTGCGTATTTGCACGATGTCAGGAACTCTGCAGTAGCACTCCTGCCTGGCCCTGGTTTCCTGTGGAATGTGCAAGGTCCCTGGGATCTGTCACACGATACACCACAGAAAGATGACGAGTAGAGGTGGTTTTGCTGGGCAACTGACCTCCTAGTTTTGCCGATAATAATTTATTCATGCGGCTGTACCCTAAGACATACTAATACCATACATATCATTGGCTGAAAACTAATGCAGCATATTGAAAAAAGGCATAAAATATCCACAGTCAGCTCAGATGAAGAGGCTGGACCTGGCTGCTATCTAAAAATGGGCTGCCGTGTAGAGGGGTCTGTTGCTCTGTTAAGGAGTACACGGAGATAGTTAAGCCCCATAGCATCCATTGTCAGAAGGTTTTCTCAGAAATGCAACTTTAAACTGGCTTCTGGTGGCAGACCTCCAGAAAAGTGCAGCCTGTGACCTCTTGCATTCTCTGCTCTTGGCAAGGGCCTGATCTATTGCATTTTGAAAGGTAAAATAAAATACAGCTGAATAAAACAGATTTTTTCTTTTTGCTAAATTTGATTTTTTTGTTGTCACTTTTAAGCAACATTTTAACTGATGTGCTTAACTGTTTTAAGAACCAGGATCCTCTGGGTGAGGGGGGAAACCCCCAAACACTGCCTTATAGTTTCTGCTGGTGGATTAGTTTTGAAGCAGTAAACGTCTGAGTATGTGGTCATCCCCCTTGGTGAGGAGCATGTCTAGTAAAGTCATGTCCAGTTGTCAGTTTTTGAAGTGTGCCTAAGGAGCTAGTGTGATGTTCTTAGAGACAAAGCGCTGACTGCAGGAGCTGTCTTCAAGAACTGTCTTGTTCCCTACTGTTACAAAATGAAGAACATGAACATGCAGAAGCAGGCAGATTTCTTTCTTCTTCTTCTTCTGTATCTAAGTATCTACTGTCCCTCTTTTGAAGAGGTATCTGTCACCTGTATGGACATTTGCTAGCATTCTTAATTATAGACACTAAAAAACTAGGGCCAACGTACTTCCTAAGGGGAGGTGCCCAAGTCCACATTTGGATACCTAAACAGCTGTCTTCATATTTTAAGTTCCTGAGCTAGAAATCAGTGGGAAATGTGAGTCTTTGGCTTTTTTGTAAATCAGAGTACTTATTTAAGTGTCTAAATACAAGTTTTAGCCTAGATCTTCAGACAGTAAAAATCAACAGATCTCCATGAACATTGATGGTTAATATGCTGGTTTGTGCAGGTTGAGGCTTTGGCTCCCAAGGCTGGAAGCACTCGGTCCAGGTGAATTTCTCTTTATACCCATAAATATAAATTAAGTACAAGTTGAATCACTAGTATTATTGTGATTCAACATATTTTTTCATTAAAAATCACAAGATTTAAAGAATTTTCCAATACCTTTCCTTATTTAGCCTTGAATAAAAATCTTACAGTGGAAATGTTTAATAATCTCTGTGAAGTTTTCCTTTAATTAATTCTTACTAGATATAAAACCAAGTTGTGCAGTATATAGTCCCATCGCATAACTCACCTGAACTATTTTCAGAGATGAGGCAATCAAGTTGCCCTGGGAGTGTGGTTTCTTTACTGAGCATTAATCACATACCTTGTTTGGTCTGTAGTTTGTAGACCAGTTAATGTTTTATGGAAAATTTAGAAAATCAGAAATAGTTCTGCATGCGTGTCATTCACATTTTGCTGCCCTTCTCATAAGGGTTACTATTTGGAATAAGAGGTAACAGTAGTGCCTAAGAATTCATCTGTGAATTCTAGTTCTAGGTTGTACTGAAAATTTTGCTGGAAAATAACTAAAGCAGGGATTGAACTGGAATACGAGCTCCAAATCATCATCAGAAATTTCAGATCTCAGTCTGTGTTTTCATGCATACTCTCTGTATGTTTCTAATTCTGGTAATTTTTACTTAAGGGTGTTATTGTGGTTGTGATTGGTTTGATTTTTGTCATACAAGTTTGTGATATTACCAAGTGCAGAATAAGCAGTAAAATCAAAAAGGTTTGTGTTTTAATATTGTCTTACATCTCCTTTGTGGGTCTGCTGCACTTGGAACCTTGCTGAGCTGCTGGACTGAAATGTGCTGGACCTGTGTTCTTAATGTTACTGTGGGGTGTAAATAAGCAATATCATTGTCTTCTCTCTCAGCCTCTCAATTACATTTTCTGGGTGTAAACTCTCCTCCGGGACCCCTCAGGTCCTGAGAGCTAAACAGGCACATACGCCTCTGCCAGAGCTCCAGTCCTGTGAGCAGCCGCCCTTTACACTTACCTCCCATGAGACTAAAGGCAGTGAGGGGACACGGGTGACATAAAAGCATGTCTTTACTACAGCCAACATAACAGAAACCAACTTGGGCAAAAAAAAAAAAAAAAAAGATACTGAATACATGTGTCCGTTTCAACTTTTCTACCACAGGCCACTCTCTGGCCATAAGTTTATGCTCTGGGTAGTGCCCAGAACCCTTTGATTCTCCTGCATGATTTTTTCTGGTTTGGATGATATCTGGCTTTCTGTCTGTCTTCTTTCAGCCTTGCCTGGCTCCACAGTCAGAAATCTTATCTTGCAGTATCGTACACTGCAAAAATATTGCCTGATGACTTTGAATATTTTTTTTTTTTGTTGCACAACCTTGATAGACATAGTTGGACAATTTTGTTTTGCTTTGATTCATTCTGTTGCCATTCTCATAATTAAATGGGAGTTTTGAAGGTTTAGTAACTTTGCAGGTCTCTGGGTTTGGTAAACCTGTGACATAGCCTTGGCAACAAACGACAGAGCGCATATTCAGCAAGGCATTTATGAAAGTGATTTCATCACATAAGCCAGAATTCTTCAGCTGCATGTAAACAGATTACCAAAATCATCTATGGACGGGTGTGTTCGGGCAGAATCGTGAAGTCCACGTTCTGTATCTATGTTGTTGTCGCTTAAGTAACTTTCAAGCTTCCAGTGGGATAAAGTTAGCCCTATGCAAAAGTTTTTGTGGCCTAGTCTTAGTATCATTGCAGAGCAGCTCTGTCACTGTGGATGGCCCAAGGGATGCCGACCTGTCACATGGAAGAGAGTTATGTGACTTGCCACCACAAGCTATGCAGCTACATAGCAAACCGATGATGGCCAGGGGACGTAAGCTTAAAATATAATCAAATAAATTACTGGTGGTATATGACCTATAGGAATTGGAATATTAATAAATTTTAATTTCCTTTGTGTTCTTAAGTACATTGCTTGTGTTCTAAGATGTTATTTTCTTTATATTTTACATCAGGCTAAAGCTTGAATGTTGTGATGTGTCTGATATGTAATTACTGCTAATAATAAATATATTTTAAGAAGCTGACTGTACTCACCGTAGGCTTAATCTAAAGAATGGCCTCCAGAGTTATGAGGAAGCTTAGTTTGAAACCCAGTTAGTGCTTGAGAAATAATGCCAAGATGGCGATTTTAGAGTAGGCATCAGTTCACTGAAAATACAACTGCATGCCCTAACTCTGCCCAGTTAATATATATGCCACCAGAAAGTGCTGTTATGAAATCACACATTCAGTAGCTATTACTATGACCTAAGTTTGAACCAGAAACCTAGAAATGAAACATTCTTGGGTTTCTCTCTGAATTCTCTCCTTTTTTTGTGAACCTCTTTCATTCTTTGTCAGAGAGTTGTGGTCGAATAGCTGTGTAAGACCCATCTGTCAGCAGAAGCAAAATGATACAGTTTTCTTAATACAGGATTTTTATGCATCAGTGTAAACCCCCTGAATTGAATGAATGTCAGTATTCTCAATCCACAGTCAGTCAGAAACTTCGAAAGTTAAAAGTCAGCAGGGAAGTTAATGAAAGTATTTGACTTGTCAGTGATCAAAGTCCAGAACTGTAAAGAGCATTTATTAGTTGTTGACTGATATGGTGCTTTTATTTGTTTCTTTCCCTATTCTCCATTAATATCCTAGACCTTTTTTCATACCTGCCTTAGCCTAACAAAACCAGCTGTTACTCTGAATTTCTGGCTATAGAAGCTGGTAAGTGATGTGATTTTCGAACAAATTTTCTGACCTAGCTTCTCATTAGCAAATGGTTACTCTAAAAAAGTTGTGACAGTACAATGAAGGCTTAATTTCGCTTTCATGTAAGTGAGTGTAAGTCAAGAACAGTTCCACAGAAATTTGATTTTCTCTCTCTATGGCATACTGCAAGTGAATAGAGAATCTGATAGTGACACTAGAATGCCGCCAGATATCAAAGGCCCACTATTAGGAAGCAGAAATGAAAATGGAAGATGATGGATATATAGCAGTATACCTTGTTAATATAAAGATTTACTTTTCAGGTAATAGCCACATTCTCTGATAGTGTTATTGTAAGGAATTTGTGTAAGCCTACACCAGCCACAGATGGTGTCAACTAAGGAAGAAAATTCTGCGGAAATTCATACTTCCATAAAACTGCTCTCACCAGTGTAGCGTGTTTTATTTTATCTTGTCTCTGATTGCTGTAACATTTACACAAAACTGAGGAGGAAACACAAGCATGTGCCTGATGATTATGGCTAGTCTAGCAGAACAAAGCTAAGTAAAATAAATCTTACATTGCGACTTGCTCATTTTATGGGATGGCTGTATGCCTAGGTGATTCTCGTATGTGAAGGTCTGTGTCCTGTTCCACTCCTTGTACCAGATGACAGTCCTGAATGCTGAACTTAGTTTGGATTAAAGGCACTGAGTCTCTGGCTCACTTACATGAGCTGTAAGTTAGGCTACAAGTGGTAAGTAGTGCTGTTTTCCATGTAGAATTTTACAATAGAGGTGGGGTTTTTTGCCTGTTTTTGTTTTAGAGGGAGAGGCGAGTTGGAAGGGCTAAACTAAATTAAATACATTACAGATCTTGTATTAGTGCCAATTAAGCAGGTCCTTTCATACTTTAGCTTACTTCTATATAGCATTATATATTTTAAAGACATTTTTCATTTCTCTGGGCTGCCAGATGTACTGCTGATACCTTCTGATCTTAGATAGTTTGACATCGATTTTCCTAGCACACGCCAGGGTTGAAATCTGGTCTGTAACTCATCCAAATGATCTATTCATAACAAAAAGTGCCTTCTGGCAGTTGCACCACAGCTGAATATTGTTAAACTGAATTCATCATTTCATTTGTTTCTAATTGCTCTATAATGTTTACATATCTTACATATTAGTATGATCTTTTATAAAGCCCACACTGAGGTTAAATTCTCCCAAACAGAACTTTTTTCCCCTTCTTCTCCCTTTCAGAAGGTGTTGAACTCTTCTTCCCTTCAAAGGAATCTTGGAACTGCTTAATGCTCATCTCATCTGAAATGATGGGCTGAGCAAGTAGGAATGTGTGTGTTGGGGAGACATGGAAAGGTGACATTTTCCTGCACAAAAGGATTCTTCCCCATCCACAGACAGAATAACTGTGAGGTGGAATTGCTTGTCCAAGTCTAATACTTCCGTAAGTAAGCATCATCACAGATGAGAGCAATAGTCTCCATGTGAGTATGTTCAGCTGAAATATTTATAGATGTTGCTTATGACTCGAAGTGTGAATAGGTTCAGATTCTTCTCACCTCCCATCTTCAAATTCCTGCTGCAATAATTGTTGTGCAGAGATGATTCTAACGTCTAGCAGAGGATATCCTCTCTGTGTTTCAGTTTGACTTTATGCAAAAAATAATAAATGTTAATATGCCTCACAATAGGACTGTGTCACAGGATGAATTTAAGTTAAATAGAAGGCAGAAAATCTGAGGCTCCCTTTGAATTCATATTTTAATGTTCAAAGAAGGATGACATCTCTTATTTGCTTTAAAAATAAAAATCAATTGCCCATAAATCTAAACCAGATGTTTTTCTACTAAAAAGATTAAGGATTTTCTTAAGCTCATTAAAGGAAAAAAAATAATGACACCACATTGATCCTCCTATATCATCATAGGAATGTCTGAAGGCAATAGAAAGCTATGAAAACGACACGGTAACAAAAATAGCTCTGAGTCTGGCAAGTTGTGCTTATCTTCTGGGTTCTGCGGCAAACTTTGCACTATTTCTCCAACCTTACGTTTATGTCTAGTCATGTGTTTTAGTGGGATTGGGTGGTATGTATACTCAAACAGAATTTGGACCTTTTATTATGAAAATACAAATGCCAGCTGCTACAGGGCTTGAAAAACTTAAGCATCATCCAAATATTTCAAGGAGGGGAAATGGAAACCATTTGCTATTTCTTACGCATATATCTACGGAAGAATGTTCACCCTGTTGCTTCTCAAAGTTTGTGTGTCTGTTTTGGGGAGTTTGTTATTTCCCAATTTTCTCACTTTCCACGTGCATCAAAACCCAGAGTCTGCAAAATGTGAATTAAACTCCTTAAGTGGAAGGAGGAAATAGGAAATCTGATAATGCCATATGCGGTATCAGTGAGGTCCAGCATGATCGACAGTGTTCTTTATTCCAGTTAAAAGTTCCCACAGCAGAAAAAAATGATAACCTAGTACCTCACTGGCTGTGTTCATCAGTGTGGCGATAACGCAGCTCCCTCGTTTGCTCTGTTTATGTGTTGAAAGTTTGCTGGAATGTGTACAAACAGTACTTCAGTAGTAAGATGATAGGGAAGTCTCAGTGTAATTTGAGAAGAGCCAGGACGGAAATATCCTGTCCTGGCAAATTCCTGTGGGTATGCAAAATACTAGGCCAGAAGTACTGGCTCCAGGGAGAGTTTGGTCTTCTAATCAATCTAAACCTTTTAGTGTTATCAGACATACAGGACAATTTGGTAAACTGTGGACTAATGATAGGAGAAAGTTAGTGTTTTGTTTTGTTTTTTTTTTAAACTGTATTGTCCTTCATGATGTTTAGAATTTCCCCTGATTTCACAAAGCATCTTTGTGCCTTTAATATCCTTAGACTATTTGGTTTCTTCAGGCTACGTAGCAGTTGGATTTTAAGCTTGATAGATCTGCCGTAGCTAGATTCTTCCTTCAGAAATCACAGTAGAAGACAGAGTGCTGCAAAGTTTGCTGCATCAAAAATATTTTGAGATGAGATTTCAAAAACCCAGGCCCCTTCTGCCCTAAATGTTCCTTCCCTCCTGTAGAGACACGTGTTGTGTCCACAGCTATAGGATGGGAATGAGGTGGGATGTTTGGGTTCTTACATCACTAGTTTGGAGCAGATACTAACTGGGAATTTTGACCTTATGCTATGTTCTCAGTAAGGTCAGTGATGTGGAATTGGTCTAAAAATCAGGTTATTTTAGGATTTGCTTTCCGTTGCACTTCATTTTGTTATTGAAATTGTTAAAGAAGGCTTGCCCCACAGCGGTGTTGAAAACTCAAAGCTGTATTAATTTGTAGTTTTAAGAGAAAACAAAACAAAACCAAATGTCTTTGCAATGTTTTTGACGTAGCTTTGTCCACTTGGAGTCATAAATGCCTTTTTAAATTCAGTGCAGCTATTCTTGCTCTTTAATGGGTTTAGTCAGCCAAAACCTTGCGCAGACACACAGACACATGTGCACGCATACATCTTTAGCGAAAGTAAGTCAACACATTAGAGCTGATAGGGGAGAACAGAGCAAGATTCTTGTATTTGTTAGATGTGTTACTAAGAGAAATCAGGATTGCTTGACACCGTAGTGATGTATTTTGAGAAACCAGGTTTTGTTGTTTTGTTTTCCTACTTAACTTCATTACAAGAATCAGCTGTAATGTAAGTTTATGGCTTGAGCAGACTATTGTTTGTGCAGAAACCTCCCTGATGATGTATTTACTAAACATGTGTGATGCACAAATGCCAGTAAACTGCATCTTGGAGCATATTCCCTAGTTGCTAGCAAAAACTGTCTTTAAAGGTTGGCCTGTTTAAATATAGGGAGAACGTGCATCAAGTTTAACAGGAAAAGGCCTGAATTCTTATTTACTCCTCCTCAAAACTATTTTGACGTGAAGTCTGGGCCTTATTGAAATCAATAGCAAAGCCTAAGCATCCTTTAGTGGGTCTAGAATTGAAGAGCATGGTCTAAATACAAAAAACATTGTCCCATTGACTAAGACCTCTCTTTTTTGCAGTTCCCAAATTGCAAACATACAGACTTACTTTGTTAGGGAATTCTCTTGTTTCCTCCTCTTGGAGCACTTCCCACCTTCTAGAGAACAACAGTTGCAGATTTAGCCATCCCATTAACATGGACTAGTGGGAAGTGCATTCATGCATCGTGTGGTGGTGTAGGACCGCACTGCCGTTCTCCTTTCCCACTGAAATCATGGCTGTGTATACCTTGAACGTATATACCTCTGTTGGTCCTGGAAGAGAAAACATGAATCATGCTTCCAAGAGGAAGCATGCCTGCCTGGGGATGGATGACCTGTCTTCTCCAGCCCCTGCTGCAAGAGTTATGTGTTCAACCAGTGCAGAATACATAACTAGTCTTTGTAGCAAGTACTAGGACCCCAGTTCCACTGCCCCATTCCCTGTCGTGTGCTGTGCCTTACTTGCTAGCCTAGGTAACGTGCCTCCTTAGGCTTTCTTTCTGAATCTGAAAGAGAATCTAGAAAGTCTGTCTAGTCTATTGAAAGTGGAACAGCTTTGTAAGGGGAAGGAAAATGCCCTCCACCCTTATAAACTGGTAATTTGCATCTTCTGAAGCAGAGAAAGGAAATGAACAGTGTCTCCCACATCCTGAGTGGTCTAACCGCTAAAATATTGCATAGGAGCAGGATATCACTGTATATGTGGGTGGTATATTTGTGTGCAAGTGGTAGAATACAGTCCTCTTCAGTATCTGGAAGAGAGTGCTTAGATATCTGCCTTGATGAAAGGGTTCACAGGTGTGAAGGAAGGAGTGGTTTGTGTAAAGCTAAGCCTAAGTAAGGGGCAGTATCTAATGTTTACCCAGGCAAATGTTTCCTGTTGGCTAACACAAGCAAATCTGCTTTTGTCCAGCCCAGGTTTGCAGCTTCCACCCAAGGCACCTAACTCTCCTGACAGCGCTGTGGGAGCTCTGGAGCTTGGGGTTTCACTGCAAGCCTCAGGAGCTGATGGCAGATCTCGGGGGACCTCACTGTTCTCTGTCAGCAGGATTCCCTCTTGATTCTTAACTCTGAAAGCATACGGGATGAGTGCTCTGTAAACACCAGCTGCAGATTACGTTGGCTGTATTTTCTGATGACAGTCAAGCAGAGTGTTGTATCCAACTGTTCATTCTAAGTAAGGTGGTTTTCTGCAGAAACAAGGCAGTTTCTCTCTCCCTGTAAAAGGCAGTTCCTGAAATTTTTTTGCTTTCTGCATGGCCAGACCCAGCTGTTCTGTAAATGGGAGTGAGTGGAGACAGTTGTGCAATCAGTAGCTGCAGCTGTGTCACATCATCTAAAAATGATGCAAATGGGGGACATATTTCTCCACATTCTCCTTAGAGTAAATCTCTACCTATATGTCTCTACTCAAGTTGGTATCTCCAGTGGAGGAGCAGGAATCGTTTTCAGTATTGGACTCTAATAGCTGCCAAACATTAGTTGCGAAGTACCTACTTTGGCAAATAGTTTGATTCACTAGAGCTTTCTGTTGCTTTTCTAGGTGAGTGAAACACCCATTTTTGTGCCTGGTGTTTGGGGACCTTATTTCTCTGCAATGGTGCCTGGATTGTGGTTGAATGAGGGAGGTCAAAGTGCTACAGGAAAACTGGTAAGCGTTCGGAGACACATACAGACTCCAGGATGGGAGGTCTGCTGTAACTGCTGTTATTTGGGATAGTTTCACTGTCAATTCAGGCAGAGCCCTGCCTGAAACACCTCCGTAAGATCATAGGAGATGCCATGCTGCTGAAGGCAATAAACAATTAGTTGATTGTTATGTCTCTTACAAACTGTTCATTTGCATACTGATAGGGGATTATATATGGGGCAGAGCACTAAGGGCATCTCTTCCTTTTATGATGATGGTGATGATTATTGTTATTATTTTATAGGCAAATAGGCATTCATTCTCTATTTTAGCAGGAGGTTGAGATAGAATTTGAGATAAAGAAAATGATACATATTGTGTTATTGTCCTGGTTTCGGCTGGGATAGAATTAATTGTCTTCCTAGTAGCTGGTACAGCGCTGTGTTTTCAGTGTGGTATGA
>JAVKLA010000090.1:4603738-4649698 GCA_034782735.1 Sagittarius serpentarius | reverse complement strand
ATCCCACTGGGTGGGGGGGGAGCGAGTGAGCGGCTGCGTGGTGCTGTGTTGCTGGCTGGGGTTAAACCACGACAGTTATATAGAACAATTGTACTCATTGATGGGCATAAATGAAAGATGTATTGTATGGACAGAATAGTAATATATTAACATGTTATCCTGTCCAGATAGATACTGCATATATTGTCACCTTAATTCTTTCATTGAGTCCAAAGAGTCTTAACTATATTAGGTTAATTTAATTTATCAATAAAAATTTAAACCAGACTGGATTGTCTAAAAATGAATTTTCTTATTTATAGGGAGGCAGAACTAAACCACTGATATCAAATTTAAAGAAAGGCTAGATGTATAAAACAGTATTTAGGCTTGAGTCCAAAAGTGTCAGCAAGACCTTAGTGTCTGCTTAACCCTGGAAGCTTCTAAAGCTGCCTGTGTGTCTCCCTGCTCAGTCTGTAGAAATACTGACTGCCCTTAGGGGTGAGGTGCCAAGCTCCTCTTGAGAAACTACTACAGGAGGCGGGCCCAGTCCTGTGGGTATCCTCTGTAAACTCACCAAACATGCAGGTGAGTTTGGTCTTTCACAAATTGCAGGCGTAGTTGCTCTCTTACTCAGACCTGGCACCACCCACCTTTTTAAAAGCCTAATGATCAGAGTGTATGTCCAGGAAGTAGTGTATTGGGGCTTCACTGCATTTATACATTCCATGTGGAACAGTCACTGAATGAGAAACAGAAATAATCCTGGATCAGGAAGCCCAGACACACCCTAAGTGCTGAGCTCTGAATTGGTGTTCCTGCCTGTGCTCTCTTCTTGGCCACGTGAATCTGACATTCCTCTCTGTACGGTGTCACAGCTTCAGTGGGAGAGTCATCCCTCTTCCTCTCCTGCAGCCTCTGCTTCCCATCCCATCTCCAACCCATCCTTAGCCTCTTGGCTAAAGTGCTCTCACAGCAGGTGGGATGGGTGTGCTTTAAATTTTTTAGGTCAGGGTGGGGCTAGAACCAAAGTTGTCCCATTTTATAGGTAACTGCTACAACCAGAAGTAAAATTAAATTACTGCTCGTAACACCACCACTTTAAAAGGAAAATGGCAAATCTTGTGCATTTCTTTGTAAGAACACTTTTGAGAGGAGAAGTCTCTATGTGCTTGATCCAGAGTGGGTAAAGACACTTAACTAAGCTCTAGAGAGGATACAGCAAGTCAGTGTGTTTTGTTGGCTGGCTCAGGGTGGTTCCACACTTAAAATGTACCATGAAAGGGGGCATTTCAGAACGATGATTTTAAAAATCCTTTCCGTTCTAGTACCAGAGAACAAGACATTCCTGAGTCATTACAAAAATTGCTGGAAAAAATGTATGGTCTTGTTAGGACCCATAGCAAAAGTCAGCTCTAAGTACTGTTAGGTATGTTAGGGAAGCTGTCTTATTAAAACATTCTTAGAATATCTCGTGGTTTTCTTGAGATTGGACGTACAGAAAACACAGAGGGAGCCATAGGAGGAAACCGTGTATGTGCGCTGTGTGGAGGATAAATTGCATTCAATATCTTTGTAATTTTAAAGCTGTAGTCCTTTTAAGATCCTGCTTTCTTGTACTTGGAGCTTTCTGAAAACAAAACAAAACAAAAATGGATGAGTTCTGGGATTCTTTTCATTGTTTGATCTATGCCCAAAGGTGAATTCTTTTCATGAAATTTGAACAGTCTGTTGAACTTCTTAAAAGTAAAACTGATACACTTCCCTTTAAAAATATCTAATTAATTTTTTTATTGATACAGCTGTGAAAAAAGTCTGTTGGATTTTGAAAACTGGTTCAGATAGTGTCCAAATGAAGAATTAAGAACTCTGCTTGTTTTGAAAAAGCTTATTTGTTCGTGTATTAGATGAGCTTTTGCACTGGCTTTTCAAAATTTATAGGAAGAAAGATATTGCACAACAGAGACGAAGGATGGCGTGACATCATTACAAATTGTAAAATAAAGAATAGCAGAAGAGGGTTTCTAGATGCAGCCCTCATGTGGGCATGTCTTGAATTAAGGGCATTTAAATATCTAACTTGTTAACTTCTGTAACATTTTTGTGTAAAGTGTTTTCATAGCACACATGTATATGTGGTATGTGTTTCTGAATTTATGAGCTGCCTCTATGTTCTAAAGAGATTATGCAAGATTACTAAATTCAGGCCTGAGCTTTGTTTCTAATGCACGCACATGTTAGAGTTTCATCTTTGATACAAATCTCGGAAAGAACAGGCATGCATTACTTTTATTGCCATGTTCAGATGTGTATGCTTCATTGTATGTTTTCCTCCCCTGGTTAAGGACTAGGCTCATGCTGTTAAAACTTAAGTACCTAATGTGGTTTGCTGCCAATAGATATTGCCAAATATACTCGGTGCTCTCGAGTAGCTCTCGTTTTGCGTCCTTAGCTTTTGCTGTCACCTCTGATGGGATATTATGAAGAGGCCACAAAACCTGCTGAATTATTGTTTTAAAAGCCCATGTTATTCTACCTGATACTTTGTTTTGTGAATAATGGTAGCCAGTCTGGAGTGAAAGGACCAGCTGATTCATAAATTTATTATAAGACAGAGCCTGTATTGATCTTTTTTTATGATAATAATTGCTTGTCAGGGTATACATTTTGTTTCCTGCAGTGAACATATGGAGCATCTATCAGGATGGCAACACACCTTGTGTTTTATTAAAACAGTGTGATATAGAAAGATGTAGGGATTTGGGCCAAGAAGATGCTCCTGGTAGAATTCCCATGAGGATATGCATGCAAGAGAATGGAAGAGACTAGAGGACATGCTCTCAGGTAGTGTTAGACAGGAAAAAAGTCATCCTTTCAGCTTGCTCTTCTGACTGAGGAGCTGCATGCTTAGCATTGCCTATTTTTGGTGCAGCATTGGTTGTTTTTGCATACTGTTTCTAAGCCAAATCCTGAATCCAGTAATGTCAGTGGGAGTTTTGCCATTGGCTTCACTAGGACTAGGACTTAACACCTCATGAGTAATTTAGAAGCTCTCTTGTCTTTTTAAAGTTACAACACTGTATTACCCTTTTCCAGGAGCAAATTTTTAAAATGTAATCGTCCCCAAAATGTTGCTTTTCTCTTTTTCAGATAGATCATGTGGTCCGAGGCCATGTCGCCTTCCCGGAATTACAGTCAAAAGCTGCAGCCAGGTCACTGTTCTTACTCCTTTATCGTATTCCTGCCTTAAAAATTGATGATACACTGTATTCGCACCAGTGCAGAATTCCACTGCTGTATCCTTATTCTGAAACAGAGGAATGGTGGGTTGGAAGTATTTACAAAGGCTTGCCAAGCGATTGCTCAAAGATCAAAGCTTTAAACTCTCCTCAGATACCTTCTGTGTATCTAAGTGGTGATAGTAACTTTCCACTTTTTAAATTCCTTTCTATCCAGCCCAGGGTATTTCTTGATACCATAGCATCAGCTGGGTTCAGGACACCTTTATGCCTTGGGCTAATGATGTGTCTTAATTTGTAGGTGACACTATTAAGCTCCAAGGATGAGATATAGCTTAATTAGGAATATATTATTCAATGGTTTTGGAACAGTCATCTAAAGGAAGGTATAGCCGCTGTATGAAAAACTCCTACATGGCAGTACAAATAGAACAGAGAAACCCAGGATGAATTTTCAGACAAAACTTGAGACATAGGAGTGAATTGGAGGTAACTCCAGGATTCCTTGAGCAGGAGGCTGTGTGCAATGTGGAATTTTAGTTTGGTCTGCTTTTAGAAGTGGATGAAGACAGTCCAGACAATTCTGTCAGATCTGGACTTTCTCAGGCTATTTTGGCTTGGGTTCCTTTTAAGATGGTTCATGTCACTCCCAGAGAGAACTGAACGGTTAGGCACATTGGATGAAAATTTGATTCTCTCCCCCCCCGCCCCCCCTTAGATTAAAGAAAAAAAAAACAGTAAACTTGGCATTTTATCTTCAGTTTATCACACTGGTCTAAAAGGCAAGGGTCAGTCCTGACAGATGTATTAAGCGCATGCAGTCATACAGTTATTTTCAATCTTCCCTGGGGGTATAAAGCTACCTGGTTTCTCTGAATGACCCTTCTGTGCTTCAAAGTGCCCAATGCCTTACTTGTTTCTTAAGAACTTGACCAGGATTCCCAGAAATGTATTGGACTTCATTCAATGTGAAATAGATTCATGCTTCCTAGAATTCTCTTTGTTGTTCTTTAAGAAAAGAAATCAGGAAATAAACGCATCTGTGTGTGTTTGGAATAAGGATTGATCTGTTTTTTTCCCCAAAATTTTGTCCTATGTGAATAGGACACAAAATACAGAATATAGGGAATAGAACAGCATGTTACCTGAGTGTATGGTGTCATAACTTTGGATTTGAGTCTCCTGAAGCTAGTAAAACTGTGGAGGATAGCATTGATAAAAAGGTTATAATATTTTATAAAAAGGATGATAATATTTTCTAAAGCTAATTTGCTCAATGGTGGTTTTATAATGCTTTCCAGATATTACTCTCCTAATGAAATGTTTGGATAGCTGTACATTTAGTAAACAATTATTAATTCCCCCTATCCCCTTTCTCTCTGTCCTTCTCAAATATGTGTTAAATTTAAAGAATTTATTTGAATAACCAAAAATCAGGAACTTTGCAATTTGAACTGATTTTTTCTTCTTATTTCTTCATTTCTTTCTACCCATGGAGCACAATCTTCAGCGTTGTCAAAGGGACTAGTAGCAGTAGTTATACAAGTGTGAGGCATTTTTTTAGTGAACAGTGTTGGCCCAAACTTTGGATTATGTGTTTACTTACATTAAGTCATATACTTAATAAGAATGTAGTGTCTTGTTTTGGTGGATTGTTGGTGATGATGGTAAATTATTTGCCTGGAAATCTCAGAGAATCTGGTTTGTTATGTTTAGTATATTCTCTGTGTGGGTTTAGGAATTTGTTCAGCCATTGCAAATGGTCATCAAAAGAAAACAAAATGAGAATTCCTTACTTACATGTGCAATTGCATATTACCTTTACATCCCATGCTAGGTGCAGCACTGTGAAGAGTTAAGCTGGTTTTGTAGTGACAAAAAGCACATGCATGTCTGGATCACCAAAAAACATCTGAGGTCACAAATCCGTGCCTCTTACTTGCTGCTGCCTATCACCTACTTCTACCTTCCTAAACCTGTCTTTCCTTTCTCCCAGGCCCCTAACGCTGCTAGTAAGTGGGTTTGGCTGCCTGCTGAGCTGCTGATCTCAGAAGCTTCACTGTGCAAACTTCTGTTCCTTTGCCCATACCAGGAGCAAGAGTTTGCAAGCTGCATTTATCACTGTTTCAGTAATTTGTGGTAATGCGTTAGGGCACAAGTGGCTTAGGCAGACTTGCCAGAAACTAGCTCCTAGTGACCACTTGTGCTGAAGACCAGTCTTGTGCAACCCTCCCAGTACTATTCCTATGTTCTCTTTTCCCTTCTTTTACTGGAAGTGGAGAGGGTTGAATTACATGAGGATGTCCGGACAGCTGTAAATTTAGCATTTGGTCTAACTAATAGGGATACTCTGAGCAGCAAACCTTGGGTTTTTTCATGCCGTTCAGTGAGTTGCAGAAATTGCTCTGTATAGAGCACTTTTGGTCTTCAATCTATATGTTGGCTAGATCTATATATATATAGGTTAGATGTTAGGAGGAAATTCTTTACTCAGAGGGTGGTGAGGTGCTGGAACAGGTTGTGGATGCCCCATCGCTGGAGGTTTCAAGGCCAGGCTGGGTGAGGCCCTGGGCAGCCTGATCTAGTGGGTGGCCCACAGCAGGGGCGTTGGACTAGATGATCTTTAAGGTCCCTTTCAACACAAGCCGTTCTGTGATTCTATGATTCTATTGTGTGGGTCTGACATCTAGCCATCACTGATATATTAAATCCTGTATAGCTAGGCTAGAGTAGGAAAAAAAAAAAAGAAATAATATGATCATTTATGCCATAAAGTTTAAATATATCTGTTTTGTAGAATCACAGTTTCTAATCTTCTGGAGGAATGAAGTGTCTAACTGACAGCAAAGATTAGAGGCCTTTGGCACTTCGTGAAGCACTGTGTTTTAGGACAGAATTTCCCTTCCTTCACTTCTCAATGCCATTTCCCAATCTAAAGAGACGGCTCCTGAAAAAAAGCAGTGAAGCAACACACACTTTTATCTGTCAGCAATTTGGGGATCTTCCAGGCAGAACATAATGATCATATTTGGCAGTTCTCTGTACCTCTAGATATTTTAGAGCCCTTTTTTTTAGATTTAGAAATCTAAAATTTTTAGATTTTTTTTTCCTGAAAGATACCTGCCGGCATCTTCCAGGATTCCTGAACAGATCAAATACCAACCTCTTGTTGCTTTCTGAAGTTATGTCCCTAATATGAACATAACCCTGGGCAAACTTGTGTTGATTTCTTATTCTCCACTTTCAACATAGTTCCTTTTTAATAGCAATAGCTTGTGCTCAAGTCTGGAAGTCAGATCCAACTGCTACTGATAGCTTCTCATAGAACTGAATAGACAGAGCTCCAGAGAACTGATGGTGTAATACTACGTATAACACAAAGATGGTAGAAACTGGAACTGGCAAGCATTTGAAGGATTTTGCCAGTTGTTCAGTCCAAATGTAGTGCCTTGAACCCATATCTATATGTAGGAAAAAAAAAAAGCAAAAGGTGTGGAAAAAAGTGTAATTCCAAGGTTATGTGGGTCTTAAGCGTGCTTGGCTGAACTTTAGCCTCTTTTGTACAGTCCTTGTATTCTGTCAGGGCTGCACGAATGGCTAATCCTTGCGAGACTGATCGAGCAGGATGGAGATCAGATAGAAGCTGGGATGTCTGGTAGGTCTGTGGTTGAGTGAAGCTTTCCTTTCTTTTCCTTCTCAACAGTCAAGCCATGATTTAGAATGGAAATGAAATGACTGTCCTTAGCATGTACTTCTTATAGTGCAGTCTTCAGGGATGTAGAAAACCAGGCCACTTTTACAAGGGGGAAAAAAATGATCGTGACCTCAAAATTATCATAATTAAGGTCCAGGAAGACACATAAAGTACATTTTAAAATATGTGAATAATGATGTGAATTAGTTATTTTAATGTCTTCCAAGTGTACTTCATTTTGAATGATATCCTCTGATAGCATACACATGGTAAGGTATAATTGAAAAAACATGCAGCTGAATGGTTGAATGCAAAGTATAAATATACAGCTGCTAGCAGGTCAGAAGTCAAACTAGTAAAGCATATGCCAAATTCCCTTAGGGATCTCATTAGTGCACGATTGAATATACATGTAGAGGCTAAATGAATATCACTGTTTGGGTCTACAGTGGATGAGACAATGACTAATCAATTGTAATTAGGGTTAGATGCTATTATTGACCCACATGTCTAGAATTAAATGCCCCACTTGGAGAATTTGGAGGAGTTGAAAAATGTATATGAATCTGTTCATGATAGTATGAGTGTTTGAAAAAATATTCTGAGCATAATTGCAACATTTTTTAAATGGAATGTCACTAGGGTCATTGCAAGCCAAAGCACTGAAGAATTCACCATTAGTCCTAAGACTACTCTTGGTCCAGGAAAAAGTCTGTTGGATATTGTGGAGTTGGGTGTAGTATCTGAACTTAGATACAATCATATTTAGGCCCATGTTTGCCTCCTCCCTAAAATAGCAGCCACTTGCTTTCTCTCCTCCACCCTTAGTGCTGCGTTTTAATCATAACACATACTGAAATAATTATAGTTTAAAAAAGGAAAGCTGCAAGTCCACTGCTATTGATTAATCAAAGAAATTTTTAAACATTTGTAAAGGAATTTGATTTTCATTTCTGTCTGGAATCCTTCTTATTCTTCTCTCTCAGCTTTTTCTCTAGCTTTTTCTTTCACGGTGTCAGCACCTTTCTGTTAGAGACAAGAATCAACAGCCCCCAAAATATCAAACAGCTCTGGCTTATCTAGGGACCTGTAGGAGTCAATGTACGAACTCAAGACCACAAACTGCCATTATCTCCCCTCATCCTGTGAAACGGAGGAATTAGATGGCCCGATGAATGGACGTGTGCCCATAGACATCCCCCCTGCCTGCACTCTGCAACGCCATGGGCTTGGCAAGCTGTCGCCTTTGCCTCTCTCCCCCTTTGTTTTAGATTTGGGATTTGCTGTTCTTTGATGGGTTTTCTGCATTTGATGGTAATACAAATGTTTTATGTTTGATGAATAACCTTCCCCCACTCTTTTCCCAACTTGTTTTTCTTCTAGTGCTCACAGTATATATACATACTTGAACAGTCACCTGGATCTGATTAAGAAATCTTTGCCTGTGGGTTTCCTCACTGTTGATTTACATGTTTGGCCAGATTTCCATGGTAACAGATCTCCCTTAACAGATCTGACACTAAAGGGCATGGTAAGAAACAGCCTGTCTTTGCAAAAAAGGTCAATACAGGGTAAAAAAAAAAAATCTTGGAAGGAGCTTTTTTTTCAATTTTGAGCGTACTCCTCCTTAGCTATTTAGACTGTCCCATAGGATTTGGGTTTCTTGCTGCATTTCGAAGTGTGCTAATGTTTCAGTAGAAAACCAGAGATTATTGTAGTTGAGATATCACTACAGCCACATTTATTTTCTGAAAATGTGAGGAGAGTTGTGTGTGTCCCAGTATCTTTCATAGGAATCACATTTCAGAGCACTGACTAGCAGCGCTTCCTGTTGGTAACTCACCTGTCTTTGGAATTTTGCATATCTGTTGCACTGAATTTCAACACAAATTTGGGTATGCCTATCTGGCAAAGGAATGAAATATACAGAGGAGAGATTGCTTGATTTAAACAGATAAATGTTCAGTAAATGTGCTGTATTAGAATTGTTGGGGAGTAAATTTCAACCAAAACTGAAAAGCTCTTCTGCTTATTGTTAAAAATGGATATAGACGCTGTCATGATTGCAGTTATGCAACCATAGTACTTCATGCCTCTTTGTATAAAGGTAAACCTGATCTGATCCTGGCTTGTGGTTTTAAAATGGCTACTTTTGGAACTTAAAGGCATTTAAATACTGTGTTCTGTACAAAGAAATTTTCAGAGCGCTGCAGTCTGGGGCCAGGAAGAGCAGCGTTTGGAAGCTCACCAGAGAACCTCTGCTGGGGAGATTTTTAGCCCATCTTTAAATGTTTGGACGTTTCTCTTCACTGAACTTCAGGGTGGTAGATCGGCTAGGTCACAAGGCAGGATGTTACTGTGCAGAACTGTAACAGGAGAATGTCAGAAGGGTATAATTTGATGATATCAAAATACGTGGTGATTAATGAAAAAATGTAGTTGAAAACGTCATATTGTCCTTGAAGTCAGCGTCTCAAGCTACTCACTGCCACCAAAATCTGCTGTATTTGAGGTTGAGATAGGAAAGGGTAGGCGTAAGCACTGCAACACGTTTTAAACCACAAACGAGGGAAACATAAAAAAAAAAAAAAGATGGCTTATATATTTTTGGGTCCTAATAATACCTGTATTATTTTACGAAAGAATTATATGCTGCAGCAGAATCAGAATTTCCTTGGTATGGTGGCTGTATGCAAATACTGGTAATAGCAACACATTTTTTCTGCCACAATTGTGGCTGCATTCAGCTCTTGCCTATGCTGATAATAATCAAGAGTAACTACAGTGCAGTATTGATTTATGTCAGAGTAAAGAAGGTTACGATATAGTCTTTAATTATTAATTGTGTTTCAGTGTTAGGGTGCTTGGAGGGGAGAGGGAGAAATGCTTTTAAAAAGTTATTTTTATGTAATAGCATTTTCATATTATTACATTAAATACATTCACAAGCAATATCTGAGTCATAACATAAAACTGTCAGAGTTAATCTGTCTCTAATCCCATACAGTACGCTGTTTGTTCTTTATTTCTTTGCAAGGGCAAGAACAATTTATGCGGTTCTTCCCCAGATCAGGAATAACATGTTTAACATAACATTATGTGTACAGCTCACAAAAGCAGGACTTAGAATTAGCACTTAAAACTTGTTGTAACAAGAAATGATAGAAAATAATAGAGTTTTACTTTGGCTGGATTTGTACGTTTTCTTTTTGATCTTTGCGCAGGTTGTTGGACTAACATTGTCTCGGGGTCTGGATGAACTTGCCCTTATCTACTTGGCCACGATTCAAGCCATTGCTGTAAGCCATTTTAAGTGCATAAAAGAATAAATGAATTGTCTCATGTTCTGTGGCAGACTGATCATTCCCTTCTGCTAAACAGATTTCTAGTAATAGATGAATTCACTTAATGGACTTCTTAAAAGAGCAACGTATTGTTTACCCACATTGGTAACTACTCGCTACTGTAGGATAATCGAGAGACTGTGGAGAAAACATTCCCCTAAAAAGTTTTCTCCTTACTGCAATTTTGTAAATGGAGCTTTTGCCTCTAGTGCAGATGTGAGGAAAGAGTGTGATACTATATGGGGCAGTGTTAACATCATGGGCTGTCTGGAGGGAAGCTGAGAGAGTGGGAAAAAAAAAAAAGCTTTGGCAATTGTATGAAGGAACTTGCACTCCCCTAGAATGCCTCAGCTTCAGATTGTTCCGAAATCCATGGATTTCCCCTGCTTGCCTGTGAGATGAGTCAGAACTCTGTACCACAGCAAGTCGGAGTGGGTCTGTGATTCAGTCCATAATGCTACAGACCGAACAGACCAGATCTCGCTCCTCCCTCAGTTTCCCTGCTGCAAGGCAAGCAGTTGTCTCGTGTGTAGCATTTCCAACCCATGGCTGTGTTTCTGTAAAAGCAGAGGGACCGTCTTTATGCAAATGTCCTCGATGTTTGCTGACATGCAGAGATGGGTAATTTTACTAGAATACTTTTGTTTCTGCCCTAATTTTCTCTGGAACCCAGGATTTCCAGTTCACAAGAAGATCTATTTTGAAGTGAAAACTTGGGTCAAAGAAGTTGTTTTGAAACCCTGGTGCAGGGTATTTTCAATGGGGTGTGCTATCCCCAGGCATTTGGTGACCGAAATCGGCATTCCTTTGACATCCTTTTTGTGATTTTTTTTTTTTTTTAAAAGTTTGTTGAACTTGAGGTGTTTTTGCAAAACATTAACAGTTTGATGAATTGGGGAGTTTTCCTGACAAAACTCTGTTCGGTTGGAAAACTTCCAAACTCCTCTACTGGTTAAACAACAACTTTGCTAGGCTGGGTCAGCCATCTGGGATATGGAGGGTGGGCGGCTGCTGTAAATTTACTGTGAATTGTACATCTTGCGTGTTAACCCTCCCTCTTCAGCAAATAACGAGAACTTAACCCCAGCCTGGAATTCATTGTTGTGAGTTTTAATCCTTTTTAAGATGAATGTAGCTTGGTTATACCTGATGCTTCAGTGTAATCCCACCATTTAAATAAGAATGTTTAGGAGAGTTTAAACAATGCCAGCGACTGATACTGCCCCCTGAAAGAAACTTTCCAGTATCGAACAGGTGCTCCGTTATTATATCGTGCTAATGAAGTAGAAACGTTCTCTGCTGGAAATCCTGGGAAAGTCACCTATTATCTCATTATATGATACAACTCAAATTTTATTGTAAAATGCAAATACTGTATTGAACACTAAATTCAGCATCTGCATATCTTTTTGGTAGCTAGCTGCACTGATTGTGAGATTTAATATAAAAAGGCCATACCGTAGTTTTCACTGTAAGTTAATGGAAATTCTTAAAACGCTATTGAAACAGTCACTAAAAAGTAGACAGAGCAGGCTTGGTTTTGACTTGATATATTTACTAACTGCTAATGTGATACCTAGGAAATTTAATTTTCCTCCCATACTCCGTCACGCCCAATTTTAGCTTCACTTTTGTTGAAGGGAACGGTTCTCGTTCAGGAGAGCCCCAATACTTTACCATTAGCTGTCTTCAATGGGTGCAAGATAGACTTTAAACCTAAGTAAAAATCTTGTAAAAAGTGTAGGCCTGCCCACAGAATGTTAATCTCTGGTTTTCTTTTCAGCAGGAGACGCTTTTTTCTTTTTATATAAAATTTGCATTTGAAGCCCCTCAATTTGCATTTTCTCCAATCCAGGATTAAATTAGTTCCCCCCCACCCACAGTGGAATAAGCCTGGCTTTAATTTAAATTGCTATGTGAATACAATTTTCCAGGCAGGTAAACACAAAATAATTTTCACAGCATGTTCTTTCTCAGGGTCTTTGACGTGTGTATGTTGTGAGAGAAGTTGTTAATAAATTTGAATTTCAGAAGTAGTGAAAGAGAATATCCTTTTAACTGTTCATTGAAAAATACGATGCAACAGTTAGACGGATGAGAACATGATCAGAGATATAATTGTGGCCGTCAAGCCCATTCTGAGGAGACAGACTCTTTTTAGAGCAGTTTATTTTTCCATAATTAAAATTGCGGCTGTGTGATTTGGAAATTAGCCCTCTGTGTCAATAGGGAAGCGATGGATTTAGTCAGCTGGTGTTGCGGCTGCTAAAGTTCCTCATAACCGCTTGCCTGAAAAACCAAAATACATTTGACGGCCTATCCACAGTGGTGCCAGTCATTCATAGTAAACGTCTCCAGTCTGATGAAACTCTGCTAGCTTCAATTTTCAGTAGCTTTTATTTGAAGAGGGGTTTATTGCAGGCTGCAGACCTCTTAATGAACTTGCAGCACAGCATAAAGAAAACTTAAGCGACAGTTTGAGAAAACTTTGACTGGATTGTGTTTTGAGGGGAGTCTACCTACAAAGAGTCAGCCTGGGCAAAATTTTGGCTTGAATTTGGCATTCTGTCAAGTCTGAGCTTCAGAATTAACTTCCGAGGTATTATAAAGAGCTGGGAATTATTTTTGGACAAATACTTTGCCAAAGAAATGGAAAATGTTCTTGCAAGAGGAAAGAGGGAGAAGGTTGACTTCAGTGAGTAGCTGGAGGCAAGCAAAGCAAACAAAAAGAGAAAAGATTTTTTTAAAATGGCAAAGCATTTGCTTTCATCATTTGCGGAGTGGAACACTGAGCTGTTCTAATTTGACTTTCTCAGAATGGAGACTGTAAATGAAAAGTTTAAAAATATGCCTACATTTTAGATGTTTCAATTAATCCAGGCATGAAATGGAACATTTTATTTTGCATAGGGCAAAGGCCAAGAGAAATAGTTAAGCCAATACAAAATTCTTCAGGTTTTCCTTTTTGCTGAAAAGACAGAAAATACTGGTTTTTATTTGCTCCTTTTTTTTTTTTCTTGTTCTGTTCTGCTATTTGGCTTCAGAATTGAAATCTCTTTACTGAGAGTGATTTTCAGATGCTGTTATACAAAGTAAATAGAAGTTTTTGGTGGGGATGTCTTTGCCATGTAGGTTTTAGTTCTGGACCTGGAAATGTTTTCCGTACCCTGGTGTGCTTGGTCGCAAACAGCTGCTTATCACTGCCATCAGTTTTTCTTGGTGCCCATTTCTGCGTCTTCTCATAATCTCTGTCTTCACCCTGTCGGTACTTCCCTGAAAGCCCTGTTTCCCCGTGGTACTCTGTACTGGTACGTCTTCACTTCTTCAGCCAGCCCCAGGATGTTTACTGCAATATGCTGTGCCCATGTACTTCCCAAGTCTTTGTGCCATCTGTTCGATTTTTGTAGTTCTTAATTACAATGCCTGTTACTGGCTGGAAGCTAAGCAGAGGCCATACCCCTGCAGGTCTGTTCCCAGCCCTCAGGTTACTGGTAGGGGCAGTTAGTAGTAGTAGTATTCTTTTTAGCAAATTGTGCTTTAAGATCTGTTCCTGTGGCTGCTCTCATGTGCTCATCTGTTTTGCTGTTTGTTCCCCCCCCCCCCCCTCCTTTTTGAAGTTAGGAACAAGACATATTTTGGAAACCATGCAAGCTGCAGGGCATCATATCAACACGCTCTTTCTGTGCGGTGGGCTGAGCAAGAACCCTCTCTTTGTGCAGATGCACGCTGACATTACTGGTAAGTTGGAGGAAGTGTGGGGAAAGAAGTGTAAACTACTTTATTTCAGGTGGCTAAACACTTTGTCTTTGGAAAAATAAATACTTTCTTTATATAGAACTGTATTTTGCTGGTTGGCCGTAAAAGTGTGTAATGAAATGTTACTTCCTGCAAGACTGAATTTCCTGAAATTTAAAGACATTTGAATAACACAGAGATGCGGTGCAAACAAAGCTCCATACTTCATATTGTTAGAAAATTGACTTCAGGAGAAACCTCCAGCATGATTTCCAATCTGTGGATCTTAGACTTACAGGTTTTTTAAGGAAGTGCAATAGAATAAATATAAAAACTTTGTATGGAATTTTAAAAACCCATATGTATAAATTACATGTCAGAGATATTTCTCACTATCAGATTTTTAAAAATTATTCAAAACGTTCTATAGAAATTATACTGTTCAGCCAGATTACAAGCCGTTAGCTAGATGAGGATAATGCCCGCTGCATTTTGTGAGCACGGTTTGCGCAAGATGTGTTTTACTAAAACCTCTGTTAGCTTCTTCCCATTTGAATTCTGTTGGACTTCTGACACTTTCTGCTCAAGCTGGGCATTGTATTCGTTATATAGAACAATTATTTTTTTAAGTGCTTCCATGTCTGTATCATTAGTATGGTTTAGGGGACAATTTCTGGATCCTTGCTCCTGCACGGTGTTGCATTTGCTTTTGTAGAATTCCTGATGGCTGGAAGGTCCTGGGTATGTGGTTCATTACAAGAGGAGGTCTCAGGCTCGCATGGTATTTTTGGTCTCCCTTAAGCCTGTGTGTGTTGGACATCTTAGCACACCTGTGAGTCAGTTGAATATACTTTAAAAAATGTGGAAAAAATAACAACTTCAGAGAAACTTTGATGTATGGCTTGGGTGTATTTCCAATTAAGACCAGTTGAGTTGTCATGAATAAAGTTTAAGGCTCAGATTTGGGGCATTTGGTCTGGAGATTTGACTTGCCGTAACATCAAACCACACTTCATAGCCTTGATGTAGGAGGGAAGATGAAAATACGCTTTATTTATTTACCTGAGATGAAAACAGAAATGGAGATGCAAAAAGCATAACGCCTGTTGGCCCTAAAAATCACTGAATACATTGTAGTCAAAGTGACACTTTCTGTTTGTGAAAAATCATGTTGTCAAATCCATGCCTTTCCTTATATAACTCAAATGTTTTAGGTGAATTTCAGCTACGTGTAGAGTTGGGATGCTGGTTCAGGATGTGTAAAATAAAAGATCTGTGAAGAGGTATTCTGATTAAAATGTAATCAGAAGTTCTTTGACTGTAACTAATGGCCAAGTACAATTCAGTACAAAAAAGCCTTTTTGCAGTCTGGAGTTCTCCCCCATTTGTAAAATCAGTGACTGACAAGGGATGTCAGAGTTCAGCTAACTGAAATGCTCTTGGTTATGTTGAACTCATTAGAGCCTATCAGATAAAATAACTAACATTCCAGAATCAATCCCCCATTCTTTCCTGAAAAGAAAAAAATCTGAATATATTATTGTTAGCTGCAAATGCCCATGACTCAGCCATGCAGACATGCAATAGATAATTCCGCAGGCCACTTAAAAAGTATCTTGATCTTTTTGTTTGCCTGGTAAGAATTCTGTATTCATTCTGATGGTGCGGGAAATGTCCAGTAAATTTTAGAGCATGCTGAAAATTGCTTACCGCTTCAAGGCCTGGCAAAGAGCCGTGTAGCTGTAAGCTTAAGTTTTAGATTTTCTGTTCCAAGTTGACCCAAGTCCTGAGCTGTGGTCCATCTGAACCGGAGGAATGCTCAGGTGACTGATCCTACACTGATGTTTTTAAGGTGGATTTGTTTGGTCAGAGAAACTTAAGGGATGCTGTAAGTACACTAGGTTGCTGTTAGTAGTCATTCCAGGAATCAAACAACAAGGTCTCACTGTATCCACTTTCTTTCCCTGTCACTCTGCCTGTGCTAACGGCAAGAAGAAATGGCATAAAGACCACTGTGGCACCTTTATGTCGCGCACTGACAGATGGTTTTAAGGAGTGTTACACTGGTGGAACAGTGCAAAGTTAGCATAATGTAACTGGAATCTTGGGGTGCAAGGTGAATTTGCTTGGTATCAATAATTTTTTCTCATATTAATAATTGTATTTCTCATTTTGAAAAGTGTGTATTTGCCTTTTCCTCTGTAGGAGTTGTTCATGGCTCTCTTTAGATCTTCCTCCAAATTTCAGCTCCTTCTAATCTTACAGTTGGCTCTCAGGAGCAGCATTTTTTGGGGCATAATATCATTGAGGTTATTCACAGAAGGAAGCCCTCCTCCCACCACTGTGTTTGCATCATCATTCACTGCATGAAATTATCTCAGTAATGGAAATTCAGACACATGCCAAATACTGTAGGAATATTACATTTTTTGGCTTCGTGAGGATAAGCATCTACAGTGCAGCTAGAAAAGTATTTAGACTTACGTTATTGTTTTAGATTTTTAAGGAGAATTAAGAAAGCAGGCCAATTTTTCTTTGTTTATTAGTTTTTTTTCCTGCTGTTTTTACACTAGTAATACAGGTCTTAGAAAACTTTGTGTGACCTGAGGGAAAGTATGTTCATGATAGTATCCGTGGGTGATGAAACAATAATTTTTAATTCTACTTCAGAATATATATTGAGTTTGTTTGTTTGTTTGTTTGTTTGTTTTTCCAGTGTTTTAATCTTGTTTTCCAGTATCTTGCACAATTTGGAAGACAAGTTTTCTCTTATTATTTCATACATAGCTTGTGAAAGTTTGCTAGTCATATTTTCATGTCTTCCAGCAAAACCAGACTGGCTTTGTTGGCTATATATTTAAAAACAAACACAAACAATTTTTTTTTTTTTTTTTGTTCGTTGCAAAAGAAACAAAAAGGATACCACCCTGTTTTCCCCTCGAG
The DNA here is from genome assembly GCA_034782735.1 of Sagittarius serpentarius. Classification (NCBI taxonomy): domain Eukaryota; kingdom Metazoa; phylum Chordata; class Aves; order Accipitriformes; family Sagittariidae; genus Sagittarius; species Sagittarius serpentarius. The sequence continues at coordinate 4,632,764 of JAVKLA010000090.1, read as the reverse complement.
GTCAACTTGTAATAGGCACGTGGGTTTGGTGTGGGTAACAGGTTTATACCAAGCCCTTTGAGATAAATAGCCGGTGTCTGGGGGTTTGTTCTTTGTGTGCTGCATGTTCTGCATTAATATTTTACTGAAATTGTTTTATTTAAATACTGCATTTTTCTTGGAGCCTGGAAACACAGAGCAGAGAGATTTACATTAATCTACAGTAGACTGTAGCTCTGAATGGAGTTGTGAACGTGGTTTCAAAGTCCTTTCTGATTCCTTTTTTCTTTGTCTTTTTTGCTTTAATTATTTATTGTGCCGCTAGTGCAGTACTGGTATATTCATCCTAACAGAGGCATGGCTTTTTCTTGTATAGGCAAGCCTGTTGTCCTGTCCAAAGAAGTGGAGTCTGTTTTGGTGGGTGCTGCTATTCTTGGAGCTTGTGCTTCTGGGGATTTTGTATCTATACAGGTATGCAGTACCTGATTTTTTTTTTTTTTTCTCCTCCCAGTTTTAATGAGTTTTACACTTTGACATTTGGCACCATGCACAGACTTAAATTCAAGTGGAAAAGTTTGTACCTTCTGCACAACCGGACAAGAGCCAGCATCGCTTTCTCTCCACCCTCTTTTTAACTCCTTATGTTATTTAGGTGTACCGAAGATTATTTGTCTTTTGACTGTAGGGACATGCAGGTAGAACCTGCTGTCTATGAAGTTAGGCCATGTAATTTTACAGACAAAAAAGGGAATTTGGCAAGGCTCTGATCCTGCAAGAAGGTCACGCTTTCATCTCAGTTATATTTGTCCTACTTTCCTTCCTTCATATTGAGGAATGTTAAACATAAACAGCATAGCGCTATTTATGCAGCAAAAAATGACACACCTATACCTCGTCTTGCCCACAGTGAATGCGGAGTTAATAACGAGAATGGAACTTCATGTTTATTCACGTTATTTCAATCCATTAAGAGTTGTAAAAGTAGCAGTAAGGCTTTTATGTTCAGTGGATCAGCCAAAGCATGACTTAGCTGCATTTATGTAAAGAACAGTAGTATATGGGAACCCGAAGAAGGGTCTGAATGCCCAGAATCCTATCTGTTTTCCTACCTGGCAATTCCACTAGTATAAGACATGTCCTCTTCTCATGCTACACAAGGACACTAAACAGTACACTGCACCCAATTGGACAAAATTATTTATCAGGATGGTCCCTAGAAACACTTTTCTTTACAGTAACATCAGGCATAGGTATTTTTAGATGAAATTTTGCCCACAAACTTACCTGAATGTATTTTCTGAATAGGGAGATCAGCTTCTTAACCTAGTTAAATGGATGCAGTTCCACTGGAATCAATAAAGAGCTCAACATAAGCTAAGGAACTGGGCCGTGTTTGGCATTTTTCCAAATGTGAAATTCCAAAATGTGAATATTCTACAGTGCTATGTAGGTTAGCAGGAAGAGCGGTTTCATAAGAATTTTTCCATTAAAATTAACCCCATTGCAACAAATATGTAAGTAGAATATATATATCTCTATTTAATAATTCTAGCGCTTGTAAGGAGAGCTTGTTTTGATAAATGTAATTTCAGTAGCAACTTTTGGTGACAGGACTTCATATTTAATTGTTACTCTTATGTTAATTTTCTGCCTTAAAATACATAGATATTTCATTCCAAGTTTAAGATGTTTTCCCCTACTATGCAGTAACTGAACATCTCAAAGGTGATTTTATTAAGTCTGTCTTCATAAGCATTAGAAAAACCTAATGCTATGAAATTGTGTGATGTGTTTTTGTGTAATTTTGGTGTATTCATTTACCTTTAGTTTTTAACCCTGCCCTTATGTACAAAAATATTTCAGAAGCATATTCTGTAATGTCAGAACAGATATGTATATTTTATACATACGTACATATATGTCAGTCTGCATAGCACACTCCCTTCAGAAATCTGAGTGAAACGAGATCCTTTGAACCAGCCATGTTACAGACTTTTTAATTTTAAAAAGTGTTTGCTCTTTTACTGTTATCATATGTCAGGAGGTACCTGCCTCTTTGGAATGGTTTTTGGCTTGTTGTAAGTACAGTGCAGGTTCTTTGGGTCTTCCTGGAGTAAACTTTTCCTAAGGGCTTATCTGTGACTGTCGGGAACCGGACTTCATGACTCCTTATGCTCCCTTCCCATTTCCGCTTGAATCAAGTAAGTTAATACAAGTACACGAAGAAAAAGAATAAATACAAATTGCAGTCCGGTGCCTGAGCACTGCATAAGGAATCTGGTTTCCCACACGCAGCCTCTGCCTTTCTCAATGCTTCAGCAGCTGTTTGTGTAAGGTCTGGTTCCAAGGGGTTTGCTAGTCAGCAGGAGTTTCCTTTGTTTCACTGAGTTACAGGTCAGGCCCATGGGCTTCCCTGGGATACCTCTGAAACAGAAAAGCGGAAAGTAGTTTGGAAACTACTGCTATTATACATCACAGTGGGCATTTGTAGCATGTTTCTTTCCGTCATACTGCCTGTGGTGATCACTGGGAGCCAGGTGAGGCCCTGAATCCTATCCAGGATGCCGCAACGTCTCTGCAGTGTGAAGAAACCACCTGCTAAGTGTTTCGGCTTAGTGTGTGTTCAGAAGATTGTCGTTAAAAGAGGTGCCATCTATGGCAATACCAATTGTATTGTGGAGCAAATATGTTAGATATGTGAAAATACTTCAAAAACAATTCAGCTACATGGGATCAAGAAACAAGAAACTGAATAAATGTCTTTTTGGGGGCGGGGAGGCATAAATGCGTATCTAGCATTGCAGTTCCATAGCCTTCTCTTGTATTTATTTTTCTAACACATCTTCCAAACCAAACCTTTCTTAGAGGTGCTACTGCAAACACTCAGCATTGTTGTAGTCTTTGCAAATAATTGAGGTTATTACCTGTCCTCTCATAGATGGTTTGTGCTTAATGATTGTGCTTTCGAAAGCTCTTTGTTTGCTCAGTCTAACAGTAAAGGAGAAGATTGTGGGGTTTTTACCAATAACCTTTTTCCTTCTGTGTATGCTTGTTTGAAGGGGAATTTTTACTCTATTTGTCCCAGTGACTGGTCGTATTTCTCAGAACAATTTTTGGACATTTCCACTCAATGTCAGAATCAAAAGACTTAAAAGTTATCTGGTTTTCCTGGGTTGGCTGTTCTCCATTTTCTAAAACTAAGGCTTCTTTAGTACAGCTTGGAAATAGCACCCAAAGCCAGGATCCCTCAGAATCACTTCTGATAATCTTAGTCCGACTTTAACATGCTCTGCTGACAAAAGGACTGTCTGCTGAATAGACACATGAAGCCCGCTAGTGATAAGCAGTAGCAGTAGTGCTGCCAGGCTCCTGCCAGGGAATCTCGTATGGAAGTATGTACACATGTGCTGTGTAGTATGTGCACAGTGAGTGATGCTTCAGGGAGCTGGTGAGCCTATGGAGCAGGACTGTTCTTGTGTCTGCATGCTAAATCTGATGCTTTGGGGATGTAACGTGCATTATGTGTTAGAGTTGACCTGCTCGTGCGTTCTGTCAATGTAGGGGGGTTTTGGGCACAGGGCAACCAAGTCAGAGCCACTGCTCCGGCAGTCTGCTTTTCACTCAGAAAATCTGGACACACAGACAAGGTCCTCAAAGTCTACCAGGGCATCACTTTTCAAGAGAGGAAAGAAAAGATGGGTCATCTAGGGAAGACCTGACTCTATGGTAACCTTATACAGTAATTAGAGTTAGGCTTTATTTAGCTTAATGGTTAAGAAATGCATTGGATTTGGATGGTGTTTCCTTAGGGCTAAAGTATGCGGCTGTGGTGGTTGCTGTTACTCTCATACTCCTGTACTATCCTGATGCTTAATCCTGTGGCATTCCATCATTGGGATTTGGAAATGGGGAAGTATCTGCTTCAGAGATGCTGGAGGATGTTTTTTCCAAGGACAGGCAGCTTGCTTACCTACATACCGCTGTACAATGAACCCAGTCAGAAGTGTACATGAGACAACAGGATTCTCACCCTTCACTTTCTTGAGCAGTTGGCCATAGTGGCTGGAACACTAAAGAGCTTTTCCTCTGTCCTTTGGTATTCCTAAGTAAGTTTCTTCTCACAAAGAAACAAGCACCAACGTACCTCCTGTCTCTTTTCCCTTTCTGTACTACAACAGTGACTATTTGCAGGATGCAGTATTTTGTTCTAATTCTTAATTTTCATCTGTTTATTCGTATTTTGAGTAATTTGTGGAGTAAAGGTTTTCATGCTTTCTATTGACCACATCTCTGTTAGTACCAAAATTCTCAGTGTGCTGAGCCTTCACAAAGAAGCATTGGAAATGAAGGTTATTGCAAAAGTTGTAACCATACAGGTTAATTTGCTAGATTCTAGTGTGGTTTTAAAAGCTCAAGCTCCTTGAAGCTGCAATTTCATCTTTAGGTAATTCTATCAAGGAAAGATTTATAACCTCCGTCTCTCATGCCTGGTCACCATATGTTGTTGCTTCAAAGAATGTTGATTTCCCTGTTTTCCTCTTCATTTACTCTCCCTGCATTTTTCTCCTCTGTGGTAAAAGTAAATTAAAACGATTGGTCTATCCAAAAAGAAAAAAGAACATGCAGTGTGGTGAGTTCTTCCCCATTTCATCTTTTGGTCTCTAGAATTTCTGGAAAGGGGAGAAAATCTAAATTTCTTCTTGCAGTTTGGGTTATCTTTTAATTTGCCCTTCCAAATGCTGCACTCTTTTTCTTTTAGTGGTTTTGTTGTGTCTTGGTTGGTGTGGCTATGAGCTGTAACACAGCTTGGCTGGGTCACAGAAGACGGTGCTGTGTACAGTAGTATGACATCAGGATTTTTGAAATATACAGTGTATTTTTGGGGTTTGGATTTTTGAAATATGTGCTGCGTTGAATGAAATAACCTTAACATTGCTGGCTTAGTTGGGTCAATTTATTGGTTCTAGCCATACCTTTCATGCTGAGCAGCAGGATCCTGGTTTTCTATGTGATTGTTTCTGTAGTAAAAATATAGTTTCCGGTTTAGCAAGCCAGCAATTCCTTCTCAGTAAAAATGTTCAATAAATAAATGTCAAAGTTTCCAGTATATCCTCGTTACTCTGCCTCACTTGAATGTAATTGAAAATGGGAAGAAGGTGCTGTTTGATTTGGCAGTCATCCAGCTCTTTTTTTTTTTTTTTTTGATAGCCTACTCTTTGGGACAAAGCTGTACACCGGGGAACAGGATTATTGCCTTATAAAATCCTGCAGCCCACTGACTATTCCTTAATTGCATATTAAAGCAATTAATAAAATTACCTGTATGAAACCAGATTACCAGATTTATTTTGGATTTGCTGTCTTAATGTGGGTCATTGTTACTGGCCGATATGGAAGAGGAAGAAACTTCATATGATTTACTATAATACATTTTACTGATAACTTCCTGTAATCCACTTTCTGTAATCATTTTTGGTGTAAAATGTTGAGCTAGAAATTAGAGTCTACATGACTACAAGACTTTTCAGGTATAAAATTGACTTTTAAGAGAGGTGTAGTCTTTTCTTTGTTCATTTTGGTTGTTATGCAAGGTGGTGGTATATCCTGCAAAAAGACAGGGAAAAGCTTTTTCATTGTTTCTATAAAGCAGATTGGATGTGTATAAAAATTCACCGGATTCTATAGAAAGAGGTGTTAGGTAATTACCTAATGTGGATTAGCTGAATTATTTAGCAGCGGTAGCAGCTGAGCAAGTGCAGTACCCCTTAGGTACAGTTTGCATCCCTGGAAGCAGCCCTAGAAGCTATGTGGATCATAGTCCCCTGGCTCGCCTTCAAGATAACAGGCGTAGAGTCCATAACTATGAGGGAGATATATTGCAGACAGGGGTTTGAAGTTACGATGGTGCGGGGGAAACGATTCACTGACACCTCTGTACTAAAGGAACTCGGAAGAGTTTTGTTTGTGCACTGCTTGGTTATGCTTAATTTAATGGACATCTCCTCTCTGTTGACTAAGGAAGTTGTTGGGTGGTATAGCATAGAGGATAAAATCAAATAACAAAACCCACAGATAACACAAGTTTTATATATATTAGCCAGGAAGAACATGAGATATGCTGTGTATTCGCCTCTTAGCAATGAAAATGTTACAGACTACCATGAATGTAAAGAAGTTCTGTGGTGCAACAGTTAGTCCACAACCTTGGTAATGGACCAACTGGCAATTGTGAACAGACAACATTTTGTAAGGACACCCATAAATAGTACTGGGACATAGTCAGCATTTTTGCTGACAGAACTGGAGGGGATTAGGCTATTTCCATTTCTGGATCAGGCAGTCTCTGGTGTAATTTTGTTCCACTTATTTCAATGGACGTGCTTCAGCTGATGAATCTGATCCTCTATTCCTCTTCCAAAGCATTACCTGTCAGGTCATGTATTGAAATTAATACAAATGGCTTGTTGATTTCCATATTTTCAAAAGCAAGAACCAAGTGAAAGATGAGGGAGGGGATAGTTTTTTTTCCTTAGAAATGGTAATAACTTGGGAAATCAAAAGAGGAAATAAAATGACTTCTCCGTGTTGAGTTAGGGAATGCTGCCTTCCCTCATCTCATTAAAAATTTAAAGCGCTCTTGTTTTTGAGCGGGGTGAATTAGTAATTAAGTGCTATAATCAACTTGTGTAAACATAATATTGAAGGAGAGCAGCGAATTAATCATTTTGTTGGCTTGCCTTACCCAATTAATGCACCTTTTAGTAAAGGCTTTCCTGCAATGTTGGGATGTTTTCTTTTTTTCTCCTGTTCACTTAATCAGAAGATTTTGGAAAGGCAGAGGAAGGAGGTGGTTGTTCTTAGGCACCATGCTGTACACAAGGAGTGTGTTAAGGTGCTGTGATCTTGCCTGCCTTTTCTTCAAAAGCTCCAAATTTGTACGTGTAGAGTTTGAGCCCAAGGTTTAGTGGATACCATCCTTGGGCAAGGCTAGGTGACAGCTCTTGCTTTTCTGCGTAGGGTATTGGCTGGGTATGGCCTTTTCATCTAAGTGATCTTTTAAAAATTCCTTTCTGGATTGTATATGATCAGTCTCAATTGATAGGACGTGTGCTTCATAAAAAAAATAACTTTAAATTTCAGTGCATAGCTTATATATCTGCTGTTAGAGACAGTATCCTAATGGTGAAAAGGGCTGAATCTTCACAGTCCGTTCATTTGTTGTTCTCTCACTTATGACTGGCAGCAAAGTCATCAAGGGATGTCCTGGACAGTTCATGGTGTGGACTCTACTGCTTGCTGAGAACCAAACTGTTTTCCATGTAAGCAGCTAAGATGTTCGATGGCTGTGGAGTATATTTGCAGCTAACCAGACCTGGACTCAAAGCAGTGACTCAGCAGTAGAAGAACTCTATCCCTTTACCTCTTTCCTTGGTGTTTTGACACTAAAATACATCTTTGCCTAGTTGAAAGGTTTTGTTTTTTCTTGTGTGATAAAGTTAGATTCAATATGGCATGCATGAAACCACCAAGATACTGGCAATGCCTCTGGCTTTTGTATAGAGTCAGCTGCCTTCTTACCAGAAATCTTTAGAGAAATATAGATGAGAGAGAAAAATTAAAAGGCAGTGATTTGATGGCCACTGTCCAGTTCCTTGTGGCCTAGTGTTTATTGTACAAAGAGTGCCTTTTTAGTTAGCATATTTTGGCCTTACTGTCAGAAGTCTTTGCAGTAAGGGTAAAAAGCGGATGAATCACAACTACTCTTTTGCCCTAAGGACGATCCTTCTGTATTAAAGCTGAGAAATATAAATGCTTGTCTGTCCCTGCCAAGCACAGAATGAGCTTTCAATCACTTTGAGAGTATGATTTTTTTTTTTTTACTTTTCAAGCCGCAATAAATATACAGAAGCATTTCTACTTTCTTTCAGCTGACTTCAGTGGACAGTATTTCCATATGGTTGGATATCCTCTCTCGGTGGGAGTTAAATCACATAGAAGCCCCACCACTTAGAGAGTCAAACAGCTGAGATGTGGCTGTAGCTGATAGCACGATGCTTTCACAAAAGTGCTAAGAAAAGTACCCTCTGTCTTGTTGCTGTTTACTGACATGTGATACTGGTTGACATCTGTTGCCCTTCTCATTTGAGGACTGTTTGCTTTACTAACTTTAACATTTCCACATTGCTATGCTGTTGAAGTGCAGATACACAAATCTCCTTGGAGTCCCCAAGGTCCTTTTATGAGCAGCAGAGCTGCCATCATTTGGTATCATCCTGCTGGCTGCCTTTTATATTGGAGTTGAGAGAAATAACTCTGTTGCTGTTAAGTGTTCTTGGTGGAGTGCAATGTCTAGTGCTATATGTTGTCATATATTTGATGTATTATCAGATCAGTACATGCTGTACAGTAGTGTTTGGTTCATTGTCACATTAGTTGATTTGTAGTTGGTTTATATCACTTGAAATTATTACAGGTAAAAACTTGTCTAAGAAGATGTCAAAGTTTGTTGTAGCAGGTCATATAGCTACTGAGATGATGGATGATCTTAGTCCATAATCATAATGCAAAATTCTCAGTTAATGTAAATCAGTATTGCTCTAGGATTTCAGAGGAGTGACACCAGTTTACTCCAGTGCCCTGATCCAATCAAGCACTTAGGTACATCATTTAACTTTCAAGTAGGCAAGAAGCTCAGCTGAAGATAAGCAGGACTGCCCATGTGCTGAAGTACTTCACTGGATCAGAGCCCAAACAGGAATCTGACACAGTACACTGGTAGATGACGCATCTTGAAATGATAAAAGCTATTAGGGCTCTTGCAATTGGTTCATATTATTACCCACTCAGAACCAAGTTGTGGATGCTGTAGGTAATAGGATACAAAGGTGGTGTCTTTTGTTAAGTGCTGTCCTTTTGTGGAAACTTAGCATGCTCTGTTTTAAATGTCATCCAGTACACAAACATTCAGATTTGGAATTTCTCAGTAACTTTTTAATGACAAGGAAAGGCAGCTGCAGTAAGTCAGTGTAATATATTGGCTATAACAGAACTACCCATTCACATTAGCTGAGTGCTTGGCACAGAAGTACTAACGTTGGAGGCAACAGTCTCAGAAATCCAGGACGTAAAGATGTGGCCCTATTACTTATATAAAAGTAGGTGGTTTAATGAAATACCACACTAAAGAAATGAAATGAAGCATTGCCTTTTATTTGGGCATTGGTGGAAGGAGATGGGGCACTGTGCGTTGGGATATCAGTGTGACTTACCTGTTTATTAATTCTGTCTGAGAGTGGTGATAAAGATTTTATTACTTATTTGTCACATTTATGAGGATGGACTGAAAAGGTAATAAAGACCTCTCAGATGCTCGAATGACCAAAGAAATCTATTTAATCCGCTGTCTTTATGCTGAAGACTAACTTGGCTAACTGGCATAGCTCCATTGACTTCACCTGAGTTCTGTATCTTGCGTGCACATACCTGATTACCGTATTAGAAGCAACCGTATGTATGTAAATATAATCTCTTCTGTGTGTAGGCTCAACACGTATATTGTCATGCCTCTTAGCTTTTAATAAACTCACATCAGCTAATGTTGGCAAAGGATAAGATTTACTGTTTTGTTAATCTGCAGAAGTTGAGACTCTTACTAAACCAATGGTATGCTTCTCATCTGTCAGTAAGCCCAAGACCTGGCAAGCAGGAGAAAATATGCTGCCTAGAATAGTTCAGGTTCTGCTGCTGCACATTTTTGTAACAAACCATGAAATGACCATGGTGGAGTTTGTCTGAGGAGATGTACAATTAGTTGATCTTTTTTCAAGCAGACTAAGACTAAGATCAGCTTGTAGAAGAAGTTTAATAATATCACAGCCTTACAGTTTTTCTAGCTTACTGACCCTGTCTTTTCTTGAGGAAAGCCATAAGTATGAGGAAACCATAAATGTGTCTTTATATTAGATAGATACTTTCTTTAAAATGTACTGTGATCCATCTCCTTTCTATTTTAAGGACAGATTTTACCCACGTACTCGGAGACACAGCTGAAGTCATTTGGACCTTGGACTCCCCTTCTGTCCAGGCCATTTAAGCAGGGAAAAGTGTGATAGCAGTATTTTATAGGAAGGATGAGTACAAAGGAGGATACCGTGGATCCTTTGTAACTGTTAGTAGCCAGTAAGGTCCTTTTCAGGGTGTGTCTTGCTTAAATGATGTTTGGGATGTCAAACAAGTTAAAGTCTCTCTGCCCTCACCTCTTCAGTAGCTGAACAGAACAACCTTCAAGTTATGCACTGGAGAATTGGAAACTCAATCTGGCTACATTGTGAGATTAATTTTCCATCTGGGATTTGCACTCTTGCTATGTCAGCACAGGGGATCAGGCTGTTCTGTGGCAAAGCACAAGCATGTAGAGTCACAGCGTTAGCTGTCTGAAATGCTTGAGGTTTTTTCACAATAAATTTTCTGAAGGACATCATGATCACTTAGTTGTGGGATTTTGGTGCCAGTAGTTCGTACCACCAGGACATACTTTTGCCACTCTGTATTTGAAGAAGTTTTATTTTACAGGTACTATGTTGTCCTTTCTCCTAAAGATGTCTAGAGGGGTTTGTTTCTCAAAATTTGCCCTGTTTTTATAGTTTTGCAAGACTCTGTTTACTATCTAGGCATTTTCAATGTCAGTAAAGACATTTTTCTTTATTCCCTTTCATTCAGTCATGGATCTGAAATGGTAGAGGAGAGATCTCATAACCTTTATTAGTTTTATTAGCAATAGAAGGCAGTTGCTTTATCAGTATACTGGCTTTCCTCATTCTCAGAATTGGAATCCAGTTCTCATTCTCCGTTCTTTGTTCAGCGAAGTCATAGGTTCTTCTTTCCTTGGTTTCTTAGATATAGACATATAACAACCATTCCCAGCCCTTGCTTGCTTTCTTGTTTTGAAGGAACTTTTCACACCCACTGTGCTTAAACATTTCTGAGGCACAGTTTGATACTAGAAATTGGTCAGTGACATGTAGAGAGAATCCATATGAAATTGCTTCATGGCTCTGTTTTGTTTTTATTGGGACAAGTGTTCATGTAATTATTAGCAAGACCATAATTGTCACTCTTGAGGGAAATCTAGGCCGAAAGGCTAACCACCAAGTGGGCATGGAAAAGCGTAAGTTGCAGATTTTTACATAAAGATACTCCTCCAGATGAGGGTTGAACAACATGAATAAGGACAACCACTGTGCCTGTATCTTGCTGTGCCTTGTACGTGTATATAAGCAGCGACAGTGAGTTGGATTGTCGTCTTTCACAAGTGCACTGTTCAGCTAAGAATAATTTACAGGGGATGTACTCAATGTGTAGTACTCCTAGCAGTTGCATTCACCGGAGCGTTACTGACTTTCAGTACATAAATATATTTTGACTCATGTAGAGCCTGTTTGTGTGAGCACCTGCTGTAAGTTGCTGTTTTCTGCACAGCTTCCAGATAGTCCTTTACCAGGTAGAAATTTTAGGGAGGAGTGTGGGTGTGGAAGCTCTGATGGGAGCGCATTGTTTTGTCAAGGAACAGAGTAAAGTGATGTGGCAATGCACTCCTCGCTTAAGCAGAGCGGAGTGGTTAGATCTCACCATGTCATGTCTTTTGGAGCTCTGGAAGCATAGGGGACCTTCCAAGGGAAAACACTCTGGAAAATAAACCAATATCTCATCAATATTTTCTCCTCTGAAGAATCTTTCCACAACAAGAGTATGTATGGAGGGCTGTACATCACCAAGCCCAACCTCCCCCTCCCAGAGTTGTGGGGTGGAGGATGATAATGTGTCGCATTTGGAAGGTCCCTTCATTGCCCAGCCCTGTAGCTCAGAACTGAGTTAAACACGTTGGATATATTCAGCAAAATGTTGCTGAGTCCAGCAGCCTTCTGTCAACTCCTTTTGCTTTCAGAATGTCTGGTAAGACTTGATTTTTGCCTAATTTTCCCAGACTAGTGTCTTCCTGTCTGCTGTCATGAAATTACTAGTATCTGTTACCTTTAAGTAGTTTAGGTATTGAATCCTGTATCTTTAGACTAGACTGAAGGAAGCAGTGCTCGAGTGTCTTACAGCAAATGAATTGGATATGTGTTAGCCTCTGGGTTGGAAGCTGGCACTTACCTTAGGTGAAAGAAATGAGTAATGGCCCTAAAGATGCTAAGCTGTTTGAAGCCCTTCTGATAAATGGGGTCTTTTTGTGATGAGCTATCCTCACTTTCTTTGACTGGTTGGTATAAAAGCTTTGTATATACAAGCACATTACTCATTATTTACTGGTCGTGGCTGTAAGGTTGTTTAATTTTGCAATAGTCCCATCTAAGGGATGATTCTTGCATTGCATGAAAGGGAGACTAAGCAAGCTTTGCTTTTCATTTGGTTTGCATAACTTTGCCCCTGTGGAAACATTGGCTAGCCAGCACATTTGCCATAAGACAAAAAATGCCAAACTTGTGGCTTTCTGGACGTGGAAGTTCCACTCATCCCAGAGAAGAACCAGAGGACTGGCATGGAAAGAGAATAAAAGAAACATGAGAAAGAAGATACTTATGGTGGAGAGTGGGGCTTTTCTTTTTTGGCACTAAATCCCCGATATCCCCACCATCTCCCTCTCCCTACTTCCACTCTGATACTGTTTACTCTTTCCTCTTGTAGTCTTGCCTTCTTTTTGTTCGTGCCTCTCTTTCGTTTAAATTTTCCCACTTTTTCTTCTTTTCTCATCTGTTGATTCTTCTCCTGTTTCCTCTTACTCCTCTTCTTTTGTTCTCGCTCTCTCTTTCCGTGCTCTTTTCATATCACAGTCCCTTACCTTTGTCCTCATGTAATAAAAAGCAGAGAGGAAGGGATGACCTTGTGGGCCCGTTCAGTGCTGCTCCCTCAGGTCTACTCTCGAGGCTTCTAGGACTTCAGTAAAGCATTGTGTTGTATCCTCAGTTTTATGGGTACAGCACAGCCACACAGCACTGACTGGGCTGTGCCAGTGTTCTTGGACTGGAAGAGGAAAGATTTATGATGGCATTGATCACAGTGCTAAAATAAGCTGCCCTCCCTTAGCCAGAGGAATATGAGTTTGTAAATGCCAGCGTTCTATACACAAAAGGAAGGACACTGGGTGAGGAAGCCAGCTGCCTAGGTTAGTTGTTCAAGATCGGAAAATGGCAAGTCTTTAAAAGCAAAGAGACAGAGAAAGTCATTTATATTAAAACAAACTCTGTCATGAGTCATTTGACTTCTTTTTCTCTCACACACATAGTTTGTGTCTCAGGCCTTCTAAGGCCCGAGTAACATCTGATACTCTTTAGGCTGAGCCGGCTCTAATAGGAATAGGTTCCTGCTTCCAGTTACAGTGTACCACTTAGAACTCTATTTAATTTGAGTCTTGTGTTTACAGGCTGTAACTATTACTTATTTGTCATTTTTATGGCAATAGAAAAGATTGTTTGTCTGTGATTCAGTCCCAGACATGCTGTTGAATAGTTCTGTGCCCCCAGCAGCAGCAGCAGAGGAAAAGTGGCCCGAGAGAGGCTTTTACTTTTTGCCTCATTCATTTTCCTCATGCGGCTTTGGTCATGCAGGTCAGCAGGCACGAGTGGGGATGCAGGTCCCTTGCCAACCCTCCCAACCACTACCTCAGTCTAACGATATCAGCAGAGCATTGCTGCACAGCTCTCACACAGTTTGCATATGAGCTGCGTGTGATTTTTCTTCCCTTCTACTTTTAAAAGAGCCAACACCAAAGCGTACACCATCTGAAAAATACAGCTTTGCCTTTTTTGCCATTTTTCCTTTCTTGGTCCTCTCCCTTTCCTTCATCTCGTCCCTTCTGCTCCCAGGTTTTTGTTTAAATATTTTTATCGGGCGTTTCAGGTGCGAAAATAGTTAATTGCAGCTCGGAAATATGAAAGGTGTATGAATTCTTCAGGCCTTGTTAACTGCTTCTGCAAAGGCCTACGCAGACCTGAAAGGGGAAAGTGAAACACAGACAAAGGTCAGAAAAGCTTTGTCCCGCTCCAAAGCTTACAGGAACAGTGTTCAAACACACCAGCCAGCTTCCCTGGGCAAGGATAACCCTCCGGGCCCACTGCTAAAAGTGACTGCACCTTAATTAAGCAGCATGACTCTTGTTCCCTCTAGTGGCTAATTACACAGGGTCCGTTTCACACGAGCATTTAGTTTAGCTGCCTTTGAACTTCCCTGCCTTAATTTTCCTCCCATCCACATTTTTTCGCTATGTTTTGTAACTTTCTCAATTTCTCTGAATGATGGCATTTGCCATTCTTTTGACTGTGACTTCAGAAAGCAAGAAAATGTACCGTGGATAGACAATACCCTGTATCTGCAACACAGCAATAGGATTTAGGGTTGGAGAGGTTTTTGCACATATTCCACCCGTGCATGCTGGTTTTTTTCTGCAGCGTTAGCAGTAAGGGTTAAGGAAGAAGGGCTTTTCTTTGTTTATCAGCATCCCTGTTCGTATTGTAACTCCTCAAGTATGAGCAGATATGAATGTCCAGAAATGTTAGACACCTCAAATCAGCAGGCTTGTTTAATGTCCTTGAGATAAGAACTGAATTGCCTGGCTTTACGGATCAAACAAATACCACGTAAAATGTGGTGTAGTATTTCTTAGTGACAGAGGGGAAAAAAGCTGTATTTGCCAGTGTAGTTCTTATTAGCAACCTGGTAATGTGAGATAATGCATATATTGGGTCACACTCTGTCATCAGCAGTACTAGTTCAAATCTAACATAAGCTACTGTAGTATCAAGTTCTTCTGAGTTTACCTCAATATAAATAAAACAGAATTTTGCAGTGAGAAAACAATATATGTTACCTAACTCGAGAGTCAGAGTACATGAGTTTTATTCTCAGCTTTGCCACTGACTCTGTGACTTTGGGCAAGTTGTTTAGCTTTGTTCTTCATCCAGCTGATCTGTGAAGCAGATCTAGTGATGTTTAAGTACCTCCGAGGCTGGTTTTATAGTTATATTAAAGGTGATAGAATGAAAAGTGCAAAGAAAATCTGTGATGATGCTAATGGTGTTGCTCTGGTGGATTAAAATACGTAAGCATGGAAGGGCCGGCAGACTGACAACTCAGTTGCACGTAATTGGAACATCTTTTGACTTCTGAATGGGAAAACGAAATCTTACTTTAGGACTGCAGCCGGTTTATTATGTGTGGTAATTTTCACTGCTATGTACATAATACGACAGATGGCCTACACAGTATGACATGAATACAACTCTGAATTTTATATCAATTTTTAGTATTTACAGCATTCATGACTTGTAAAGGTTGTGTTACACATTTACAATGAAAAATGCACTTCGTATGCAGAATTCTTGGGTTTAGAAAATATTTGGGCAGGAATGGGAGGCCACATCCTTTAAAGCAGAAATTCACTCACAGTTTGTATTGGCAATTCATTAGGAACAACACAAGCTAATTCAAGATCAGCATTTTCATTCACGGGCTTGTAGCTTCAGACATCTAATGCTGCATCGTAACACGTAACTGAGAGACTGGGTGCTCATTTTGCTCAAGGAGTTTTGCAGCCTTCTAAACTGCAGTTGAAGACATTTGCTGGAGACTTCTGAAGATCAGATGTTATCCTTTTTTGGCTGCAGTGGAATCAGGATTAGCAGAAACAACAGATGCATCTTGCATTGCTGAGCATTTTTTGATTTGCGTCTGAAACTGGTTTGTGACAGGTCAGTAACCCAATGAATGTAATGTAAAACATTCAACAGGATAAGACCTCTGTATCCTTTTTCTTGCATGTCTGGGTTGTATTTTTTTTAATTAAGTTACTGAGTTGTAGAATGGCCTGCATTCCTTCTATTCCTGTAAAAATGAAATGACTGACAGCTTTTCAGTTGCACATGGTCCTACTGTTTGTTGGAAGAGGAGGGGGTAGGATGGGATCCTACCAAATTTTTGACATATTATATACAGAGAAAAGATTGTTGAGCATGAGAAAACCACTTCTTATCAAGCAGTTTAGCTAGATCTGTTTCTGATCCGGTCTGACTTTATATAGATCTTCACAAATTATTCTAATACTAATAACCAAGCCAGAGCAGAACAATGGGCAAGTGCATTTAGAAAAGTTGTACAGTAAAATTAGACTTTCATCGGAGAAAAGTAATTTAGTTTCCTTCCCCCCATTCTAGGCTTGTCACAGCCAAAGAAATACCTTTGAACAAAAAACTAGCTTTTATTTTAGATTTGCTGTATTAAGCAATTTCCAAAGTACAAAATTGCTGCTAATGGAAAAGCGAAACAAATCTGGGATTTTGAGCTAGTGGAGTATTCGTGCAAGTAATTAGCCTGTACAAAAGGAGCATTCATCTTGAAATGACAGATAAGCGCTAAGGACAGGATTGAAAACTGTAAATATGTTAGCACTTTAAGCGAGAGTAGAGCTTCAGCACTTGTTAGACTCATCAGCTGCTGTAAACAATATGGATCTTTGAAATGATCTCTGCTGAGATCTCAGCACATTAGATAATGATATAGTTGTTCATTTTCGCTTCTTCTGTTTTGTTTTTTCTTTCAGAAAGTACTTTCTGCAAAGAATAGGCCTATGATGCTGCCAGCACACACACTTCTCTTTCTCCATGAGGAGACCCAGTGAGGGCTGCAGAGTCACTGTGGGGAGTAAAGAACAAGCCTGCAGAGCTGGGCTCTGCATTTTCTGATTTATGCATGAGTGAGGAACAGTATGTGCAGCTCCAGTACAACTTTCCTCTCATGGCTGTGCCTCTACCCAAGGCTAGGAAGGGCTCTTTGAGGTCATCGAGGCTCAGTTCACAGTTAGGATGCTTCTTCAAGTACGATTTTAAAAGGCAGGCTGTTCAGGTGGTGGTAGCAGTTTCTCTTGTGTAGCTTTGTGAAGGGTTAACAGTGACTGAGTTGTAACAGTGGAGGGTTTCATGTTGTGAAAACTGCATACAGTAGAAATTAATTTGAAACCCATAAATCCACTTTGCGAAGGACACTATAAAAAGCTTGCGTACCACGATAACTCGCAAACCCTCACTGACCTCGCTGAGGTTCTGGTTGGTGACCTACAAGTGAAAAGCTCCATGAGCCATTTGAGTCTCTGCTCTTCATCTCTTCTCTCAGCTTGCTGTCTTTAAATAAAAGGACAGATCCTCAGCAGCAGGAATTGGCTCAGTTCTTAGGATCGGCTGAATCGTGAAGCACAAAGTGTTTTTTCTTCAGTTGTGTCCCACATTGGCTAGTTTTCCCTCCTAAGTGTTTGATACTAGTCTAGTGGTGTTATTGATTCCCATGGAATATATGAGAAACTGAGGTGCAGAAGGCTTGTGTGACTTGTCCAAGATTAAAATTCAGGAGCCGCTGTTTATAGTCACAGAAGTTGTGCTGGGAAGAGCTTTCCCCCATAAGCGCATCGGGAGGAGTGGGATAGAAATTTCTCAGTAACGCGAGTGAAGGGGCAAGGTTTGCTTGGAAATAGGAGCCACAAGATGCAGCTCGCTGGGAGCTTCGTAAAAAACGGGAAATAGGATGGGGCAGCAAGGTATAAGTAGGAGTAG
The DNA here is from genome assembly GCA_034782735.1 of Sagittarius serpentarius. Taxonomy (NCBI): domain Eukaryota; kingdom Metazoa; phylum Chordata; class Aves; order Accipitriformes; family Sagittariidae; genus Sagittarius; species Sagittarius serpentarius. Next base: position 4,615,191 of record JAVKLA010000090.1, on the reverse strand, counting down.
GGACCAGCTGGGTGTTGTAAGGTGAGAACATCCCTCTGGAGGGATTTGGTGCTGTTTGCTTTTCCTGGAGGTAAAAAGGACAGCTTATAAACAAGCTCACCACCCCTTCCACCTGGCCAAAATTTGGAGGTGAGAAGGTGGAGACTGTCTAGTGTGCTCTTCTCTGCAAGATCTCAGCTTTAAAGATAACCCCTGGGGCAGAATGGAGCTATATTTGATCTCGGGCTGTGAGCCAGCTAAACTCTGCTACCACTTGATGACTCACTCACATGCTAACTGCACTTTTAATTCTAACGGGTGTGTTTTCAGACAGAACCAGCTATTGTTTTGGGCACAGTCAATTATAAAATGTGCTCTTTTTCTATTTGCCAAATGAATACAAACGCTTTCTTAGAAGATCTCGTAAGGAAAAAGATGCCTAGGGTACCTTTAAAAATTCCTGCTGGCAGTGCTGGGTGGCGGGTTTAGATTTGCTCGTTAAAAGAGGTTATGTAATATTACCACAATTAAAGGCTCTTTTATGGCTGTGGGGCAGGTGGGGCTTAATAGCCCTTGGTTTTTGGTTTTGTATAGAAAAATGTCAGGCCTGACAGATAGCTAGAGTAGCGATGAGGGTAACTTTTGACATTTACCAACAAGAATAGTTTCTTCCCAATGAATTTGTGTAAGTTGGCGCCTACAGGTTTTTCTATGCAATAAATGTAATTGCAGTGCATGGAGAGGTTGTGTGTATAAAGAGGTTCTCACTTACAGAGATGTTTTAATGCTAGAGAGAACTGTATTTACCATTTCCCAACGGTCTCCAGGAGATACAAGCCAAACTTTTTAGGAGCAAGGGGAGCAGAACACCTATGCTGATGTGATTATAACAAGTTTCCTCATATAAATCTCTCTGAATTCTGTGTCCACAGGAATCTCACAGTTTAAGGCTGGGATTCTCCCTTGCTGCTGTTAGAGCACATTTGGCAACAGACTGGCTGTCCCATCCGTCAGACCACGCTTCCCAGGTTTTTAAGGAACCAAGAGCTTTCTAAGAGTTCATAGCAATATGTATCCAGCATTTAAAGTGCTTTTTAGGAACAGCACTCTTAAAGGACAGTTTTAATCACAGAAGAGCAAATGAGAGCGGCAGCTTCTCATCCCTGGCTGCCTCTGATTTTCAGACCTAGAGAAGAGAGGATGCCCTGTTTTTTTTAACAAAATGGGACAATATCATCAGCTGATCAGTGTGCCTTGCTTCAGCTCTCACTCAGTTTAGTCACTTGTAGCCTCTAACTGGGGAAAGAAAAACACTTTCTGGAATGGTATGCTAGAAAAGGTTGCTAACTCCTTGTCTGTAGCAGCCATTGCAAGGAAACCAAATGCCCTCTGCCATAGACAGCTATGGTCTCTGTACTGTGCTTCACAGGGAGAAATGGCTGTGCCATCCACTTCTAAACTCTTAACAGATTTCTCATTTCTTCTAGGTTTTACTCTACCCACTGCACATTGGATACCTATAAAATATCAGTGTTTTCTTAAGTGATAGTTTAATTTTTTGTTGGAGATAGGATGTCAGTAAGGTTACCAGAAAGGCTCTCTTTGTATTTTAATGCAGTTTTACTCTGTTTTAACATCTCAACCTTCTACCGGTTTACAGTAGTGGAAGACCTTTTTTTTTTTTTTTTTTTTTTTAAAGGTCTCTTGTTTTTTATGAGCCCCTGTCCAGGGTAATTTCCCAAATGCAGTCCAGATTGGGTAAAATGTAAGCATAATTCTGAGGTATAGGTTTTTTTTATAGTAAACCACACATCAGATTAATTAGATAAAAAATAATCCACATCAAAACTCACAGCAGGGATTTCCCTCATTAACCTCAGGTAAACACTGGAGCATGGCATAGAACATATTTGAAAGATAAGGGGAAAAGGAGAAAGCCTTCTCAGACAGTGAAATAGGGAGAGAATAATTAGATGGAGAGGAGTGAAATGTTGCAAATAGTTTCATTTTCTTGAGGTAGTAACCCTAAAGCAAAGTGTACGCAGAAGTTGTTTTTTATGACAAAATCCCAGCTAGATATCCCCAAAATGCTAAAACCCACTGAGTGGGGAAATGAACAGAGAGACGTGTGCAGATTAATTAGATCGAAAAAATGTTTTGACAGCGTAAGTGAACATATGGAAAGAATTGAGAGAACGCGATCCAGTTCCCCATGTGTAAATGATGCCTTAACCATAGCTCATAAAGCAAATACAGATGCAAAAAAAAAAAAAAAGGAAAAAAAGCCCCCTTTCCTATCCCCTCCCCCCAGTAAACCCCACTCCATTGCCAGATGGCAAATAAAAGTTTGAACTCAATGACTAAACGTAAGGAAAGCTGTATGTTCAGCATGAACGTGAAAAGAAATCAGCTGAATAAATCTGAATTTTGCACCTTAAAGGAAGTGGTGCAGTTCAACTAAATACTGTGTCAAGTACACAGCCGAGTGTCAGGATATCCTGTGCGGATGCTTGTTCTTCAGCTTCTCTGTTTTACCTTCTGCTGTCCAAATGACTCCTTCTGCTTTCTGTCCAGCTCATTTCTTTTGTTGTACAAGTTCGTGTGGAATCACACACCTGCCCTGCCTGCCCCAAAGGTTTTCCTACCTAAAACTGAGGGTAAAAGCATTAGGACAGATACCGCAAGCAGAGGGTGAGAGGGGGGGCTGGAGAAGCAAAATAACTTCTTCCTGGTTGTGCAGAAGAGCAGTGCTCCCAGGCTTAGTTTACTCCATCCCCAGCAGCAATGAGTAGGGAGAGGGCTGGTATAGCTTATAGCTGTAGTGCAGTGCCCTGCATCGGGATCTGATGTAGGAATCTGCTCTGTCACTTTCTGTTAAACAGAGCTGCCCGTCAGCGTAACGTTTCCAAGCCTAAAAAGGGCATCAAATCAATATATTTTCACGCGGTTTATACGGACAAACCTTCTTAGTCTATTGTAACAGCGATGCTGTGTCTGGTTAACAAATTTATTCCACCTCAGAAGGGGGTGAGGGAAATGTACTGCCTGTGCCAGCTGGTGGTGTAGTCAGGGAGCCGCCTCTTTGGTAAGGGAGCTGCCACCCGTGGCATTGCCACCCGCAGTGTGGGACTGGCAAGGAGGCGGAGTGGGCCCCAGGCTGCGGAAGCCAGCCTGGTGGGCGTGCTGGGCAGACCCCTGCGCTGCTGTGGTTGCACCTTATCGGTGTCTGTGCTAGCCGTATTAAAGCTACCTTGGATCTTCACACAAAGGCGTTGTAAAGTGTAGGAACGCTTCATGAATAAGCTATACAAGCACATGTCCGGGTAAGCGCGGCTAAACCGTGGCCCAGCTCTGGTGCAGACTGCTTAGATGTTGCCCACAGACTGTTGATTCATGGCACCCAGTGCCAGCAATCTGTGAAACTGAAACAGGAGCTAAACGCTTGGGCTCTTTCCATTGCCCGGGTAAGCTGAAACCCCTGCTAAGCTGTCAAGTTTGCATCCAAGCAGCTTTGGGCGCTCAGAGGTGCCAGCAATGGAGCCCTCACAAAGCAAACTGCTTAATTATTTGATAGTCAAAGGCAACTCAGGGGAGTGCAGAATCAAATCAACAACAAACCAACCTATATTTAGTAGCAGTGTGGCTGGAGCTTAGACCCAAACATAGTTTCCAGCTGATAGATGATGTGGCAATCATAGCTGACCCTCATCCCGTTCTAAATTTGGTCTGCGGAATAAGTAATTAATATCATCTCTAGCACGACAAGCCACCCTTTACAGCAGCTGCATTGCCACTGCTGCTCCTCTTATGGCTTTGTCTGTCGGCTGGCCAGCCTGGCTGAAGCACGAGCTCTGTGCGACACTGAGCTACGGTGAACACAGCCTGTCTGACACGCAGTGTGGTCACCGAAGCAAAGTAGGTGCTCTGGAGGTAGAAGTGGTACCGTGGCCTTATCTGCACTTGTCTTTACTGCTACGGGATCTCTTTTCCGTATTTTGTTGTCTGAGATACTAAGGAGTGAAAGCCACGCTCCTACAGTACAGGAGAGTGATACGTACTTTAAGGAGGCGTGGAGGGCTGCCGTAGGACTGAGAGCTCCGTGTACCACCTGCAGTACAGAATTAGGAACAAACCTAGAGTTTACAAACTCTTGAGTACACGCCAAACCAAACCTGGGGGAAAACAATGGGCACAGCCTATTTCAGAAAGAGGTAACTGAAAATTAAAAGAGTAAATTAAATGTCTCAACTCGGGGAATCTGTTGCAAACTGTCTGGATCCTGATTCAGTGCTTGAAGGAGAAAACTACCTTGTCTCAGTACTGAGGATCCATCCAGTTGGCCTCTGCCAACTGAAGTGGGATGGTTTAGGGGTAGAATAATGCTGGGCTTCTTCTAAGCTACCTGCCCGATTCCCCTCCACCACTGTAACAGTCTTCAGCAAACAAATGCATAGAATCTTCCTCTAGGATGGGCCAGTGCTGTTATTGAAAGTATGGATAGTGAGATTCAAAAGGCCAGTGAGTTTTTCTGGAAGACAGACTTGAACTCATGTCCTGAGCTGCTGTCCTGCTCGCTGGACCGCCATCCTTCCGTCCTCTTCTCCCCCCTTCTCTCTACTCTCACTTACAGACACAGACTGACAGAAACACTCTCTCTCTCTCTCTCTCTGAGGTTTGATACGAACACAGAAATCTATGTTGGAACAGAGCAAAAGGAAAATACAAGCTTGTGTGAAATTTTCCACCTTTTCACTAAATGAATGAAAGCCAAATTTTCACACTTTGGTCTTAGGTGTGAAATTTTTGCTCAGCTCTAATATTTATCCATAATGTGTTTTAAAACTTGGCTCGCTCCATTCAGAATACCACAGAGAATTGAGTTACAGATTTTGGGCTTTGTGCATGCTGCCAAGATCTGCCCCTATAACTCAAACAAATTTAAGGGGGGGGAAAAAAACCCACTAGAAAAATATTGTATATGGTCCATCACATGCTTTTTTCATGCAGTCATATACCACTAAAAAGTAATGTTCTGCTAGGGCTGTGTTACAGAAATACATTCATGTAACTCCCGTAAGCATAGATAAGATGAATTTTGCATCTCCAGGCTATTGAGTAAGCAATCCCTAAATAAAACCCTGTAAGAAAATAGCAGCCTTGCTTACAATTCTTAGAAAAGTTTAAAAGTATTTCTTGAACATCAGCATTTCAAGCAATCTATTTATTCCCCTCAAATCCAAATATATCTGTGACTGGACTTCTTAACATGATGCTAGTTAGCATCTGTTAGTCTCAGCTTATGTGTGTGGAATAGAGATGAGTGAGAGAGAGGTTCTTCACTGTTGAAGACCAGTGAAAATTATTGCATATAACATTAGTTACTGTATTGGTTACGAGGACTGAGAAGTGTAAAGAAAGTCAGTCTCTTAGTTAGTTTGAAGGTACTTATACCTGCTGGTGGGGAAGAATTTTCCTACATTTCAGTCTGTTGTGAATGGGGTAACTTTTAAATTGTTTTCCTCTGATGCTGGATCTGTGACAGCAGAGCTGTACAAAAACACCCGGGAGTTGAGACTGGCCTGAGTGGGAGTCTGGGTAATGTTTTCAGGGTAATGAAGGTGAAATTCACGTTTCAAACCTCTGTGTGGTTCAGAAATTGAGACTGACCTTCCGTGCATACGCTTGTGTCATTCTCAGGAATATGCGAAGAAGCACGTTTGCTGGTACTGATTTCTCACCACATTTGGCTGCAAGAATGGCAGCATTTGATTGCTTGGCTTGTATTGGCACAGTAAAAATGACTATAATTTCCTCCTTTTGCATAAGTACTAAGATGAGGTGAATTAACAACTTCAGCTTGGGAAGAAGAATAGTAAGCCATGCATCTCATTCCAGCTTGGTCTGAGATTCCTGAATTAGTTATGTTGCAAGTTACGATCTAAAACTAGTTTACAGCAGAGTTATTTTTCATCTTTCCCATCATTTGTAGGCCAGTCATTCTTGGTGCAACAGAACCATGGCTGTCACTGGACAAGCCATAAACCAGCAGCGTTCACAGAGGAAACTTGCTTAATTTGCATTTGAGTACCCCTCTTGGTTTTCATATTGTCTGAGGATCCTTCCTCCAAGAAGCTGGCACGCTGTTGCTGTAACTGGAGCATGGAATACCCACACAATTTGGTGAGCGTTGCAGTGTGCTTTCGTATGCGCAGGCCAAATGCTTTCAGCCACTGAAAGTGTACAGTGAAAGTTTAGATGATATGTGGTTGTTTTCACTGTGAAGTTAATAACTACGCTAGGTAAAAGTGCAAACATTTCTTGGGATTATCAAAATGAGTAAGTGGGGAGAACACAGCTGGGAAGTTTCATTTGTGCTCAAATGCCTCATCCATTTAATTTCAGATACAATTTTTAAAGTACCTAAATAAAGCAAAACCCCAAATTCTTAAGGGGACTGATGTTCCAGCTCATTAATTTCAATGGGATTTTGTTACTGGACTTCCTTACCTAAGGCTGACGTCCCTAAATTGGATTCCTCATTTGATGTGTGCTTTTAAGGGCCTGCTTGCCATTAATTGTCAGTAATACTCAGCCACAGAAGTCCTTGAGTCACTACCGATGCCAGGCTGACGTGCTTCTCCTGGTGCCTCCTGGTGTCACAGAGTAGCTTGCTGCACTGCGGCTGCCACACGGTGTTAATTAAAAACCTTTTTCTTTCCATTATTGAAGGGACAACGGTTGAAATTTCCAGCTTTTATATGCTGCATCAAAATAGGGTTTCCCTAGGAGACAGGGTTTTCCCTGGGTTCCAAATAGGGTTTCCCTGGGAGATCTACTGCCTGTGGAGGCGACCCTGGTGTCTTAAACTTATTCCCTGCCCCCGATCATGCTGAAGAGCAGAATTCAGCCACCAGTACCGAACGAGTTTGAATGACTGCCTGCTGACCTTCCCAGCTGGGTCGCCCTTCCAGCAGGAAAAAAATGGCACCTTGTTTGGAAATCTTGGTGGGCCTTGGAGAATTTGGTTCCCGGGGCCTGTGTTCCTTCGGTCCCAGGCAGGGTAACCCCGTTTGACTAACTCTCTCCATGGTAAGCAGAGTGTTTACTGGCTTGTATCTGTCTCAGCTTTGACACTCTAACAAAAGGTTAGAAATCATGAATGCATCCCTTTATTTCTGCTCCACAGTGCCTCTCTTTTTTTCTGTGTAAACCCTTCACTTGCCTCTTGCCCAGCCTTTAGAAATGATGATCAAATGCGAACTTTCAGGGTTTATTTATAGCATAGCCTTTATGGAAAGAGAGAAAAGAAATGATTAAAAAGCAATTTTACAAAATATTTTGTTTTAAGAGAGAATTCATTGTGTTTAAATCACTGTATTCATTGTACTGTCTAGACTGGCAAACAAAGAAGATAGAGCGTCATTCAAATTAAGATTGTGAAATTCTTGGTGACTGGAGTTATGGATTTGGATGTCAACCCCCCAACAAACTATTTCTGAACAGCAGTATTATCACTTTGCTATATTTAAGGCTTTGTTGGAGACAGAACAGTGCACAAGGTTGATCTGATTCAGTAATGCGATTCTAATGTTCCTTTGTTTCCGATTTCATTATAAATTCATATTTTCAATGTTCTGTTCCTCTTTGTCCCCAGAAAATTGTTGAAAAGACTCTCCTCTGGGAGTAAAGTTTTTGTTCAAACTAACAATGACCAAACTGACTTTAAAAAACAAAAAAACACACAAGCAAAATGTAAATTAAGAGAGGGAACTAATTTTGAATAGAGAGGGAATATTTTGAGCAACGTAGAATGAGTTGTTGAAAATGGCTGGCTGCGTAGTTTTTTAACATGTTATTCTACGTTACTGTGGTAGTTGCTGTGAGACCTTAATGCTGTGGATTCTCAAAGACCTATGTATTTTCAGTAGATTTAAGAATACAAAAGAAGTTTAGCTGATAAAGTGGAAAGACTGCTTTGGCCTCTTCCTCCTTAGCTAAAGGTGGATAGATGGGTGAGCCAGCCGCAGAAGAAGAGCGGCAGCCAGGCCCTGTTCCCTAGTTTAGATCAGGTCCTGAGGGACCAGTTTTCCTTTAGGGACCTCTCTAGCCTGTCCGGCTGCCGGCCCCACGGAAGCAGCAGCACCCACTCCGGCTGCCTGACAGAGAATGGGGCCTTGTGCTCGGGGTTTCAGGTTTGGGGAGACCTCACAGGGAGAGTAGTAGGCTTTCCTCAGCCCTGTGGAGACTGGGTTTCACCCTTTGAAGACCACCGCTGCAAAGCGCGTGGTCTGAAAGCCGGAGTGTCGCAGGTGTCCCCTGTGGTGTTGGGCTGCAGGCGAGGTGGGGAGCGAGAGGACGGGTGGGAGGGAGCCCGAGCGGTGCCGAGCCAGGCTGCCCTCACACCTTCCACGCCGGCTGGAGTCCGCACTGGTGTCTGTTCTCTCTTGAACCAGCCTGAGGAGACCTGTAGTTAGATGAGTAACAGCGTAAAAATAAAACCTGTCTGAAGATATGTTTATCTCAAAAGGCTGGCTTATTTCCCAAAGAAGCAGTAATGCATTTTTCAGCGCTGGAAGTCATAAGAGGCCCCAGAGTAAAGCAGAACATGAGTGTGTAGAGTACTTACGGCAGAAGCAGAACACGTCCTGGGAACGGCGCTGTTTGTATCCTGTTCTCTTAGCGCTGCCCAGAACGGGGCAGGAGCAGGCAGGCCCTGCGTGTGCACGGCGGGGGTGAATGGCAAAGTTTGGCCCTCCCTTTCATTTTTTTTGCACCTGTGAAAAAAAGTGGATTTGTCCGAGACGTTTAGACTCTTTAGATGTCTTGGGTTTATTTTCGTGCAGTATCTCCAGGGCAATTCAAAAGGAGGTGTAAAGCAGAGAGCAGAAAGCAGGGTGAGTCTTCCCATTAGTGAGAGTGCTTTGAGGGGCTTTGCCTTACATTTTCTGTAAGACACGAAACTATCTGGAAAAGCAGTATTGATTGCAACAGAGGGAATTGTCTTTTACTTTCTGTGTGGTCATTCATTTTTTTGGGTAGCCTCTAAATCCAGCTGGCTACAGAAGGGGGTTGTAAAAGATAGACTGTTGTAAATGGGAACAGTCCTTGAGCTATTATCACCTGTTAAAGAACAGGGAATAAAATGCCCAGTTCTCTTACTGGGAAAGATACCAACCTTTCCGTGGCAGTATTTTAATCTGGCTGGTGTGTAGAGTCTCTGTGCCAGCAGCCTCACATGTCCCAGAGAAAAGAACACCCTATCTCACTGAAAGTGTTATTTGAAGGGTGTTTCTTGGGGAATCAAAGTACAACCAACTTCAGCACATAAGAAAGAGTACAGGCGTATGAGCACACAGAAAGACTCCCCCGCTGTTTTATCAGAAGCCCCAGCAGAGCAAAATCCTGACTGCACCATCACCGGCAATGCTTTTTACTTTGGTAGGGTCACGATTTCGTCCGGCATTAACCCCCAGAAGTGACAAATGTAGGAAGTAGGTGTTCCGCATTCTAGTAGCATATTTGGACTGGCAGTATAAAAGGATATATTGATGCTGAAGGATGAAGCAAACATGGCCAGAACCTGCCAGGTAATAGTGCAGGTTCAGCCAGCCAGGCGGAGCTGGGGGCTGCCTGCTGCTGCTCTGGCACACGAGTGGCATCCCAGGCACTTTGTGCCTAGCTGAGCAAATGCTGGTGTGCATGGGAGTACCTGCTGGCTTCCCGGGCAGCCCACGTACATCCTGGCATTTAGGTCATGATCGTATTTCTTTAACACAGAGGAAATGGGAAACCAGAAGATGTCAGGTCTGTCAGTCATCTTGCTTATCCTCAGGGCCTCCCTGCCTGCCCTGGGCCGGTGAAACCGTGCTTACATTGCTCATCTACGTAGTTAAGTTCTAGGAGATCCGTGGCTGTAAAATGCTGGATTAGTGGAAAGCAAAGGTTTTACTGCAGCAGATACTACAGCCTATAAAATCATCCAACCCTTTTAAAAATCTAGCCGCAGGAGTTGACTAGATGGCTTCCAGCAGCAGCACAGGCTGACTTTCTCCGGGGGTCATTCTGATACTCTCCCAGTGCTGTGCTTTAGGTACTAACATTGGAACAGATTTAGGGTCCTGCTTAGAAACTATGAACACTGATACAGATTTAGTCAGATACTGATTCTTGAATCCTGATCTTTTATGTTTACCACTGCTCCATCTGAAAGCTATTGCTTTAACGCTCCTTGTGAAATAACTTCCACCAAAAATAGCCTGTGCCTGCCTGTGCTGCCTCCACCCTTGCCTGGGAGCTTCATCCTCTATTAACATCAGTGATTAGTGTCTCATTCCAGCAGGGTTGCTCAGAAGAATCCACAGAAAAACAGTATCTCACAGAAATCAAGAAAGAAACCAACTTATTTGGTCCTCTCCCTTCCACATGTGACTCTGTCCCAGAGGCTCCTTCTGCAGGGGATTCTGCGAGATCCCTTCGTCTGACTTGGACTTTCTTTTGGTCCAAAGCAGACTAGGATCAAAGTCTGTCTCTTACACCTGTGTACTGGAATGTGAGGGCAGCTGTGGGCTCCACAACGGAACTTTGCAAGTTACCTTTAGCTTCTGGAGAACACTCTGGTCCTGCCTTGCTGCAGGGAATTGATACTTTAAGAATATGATTAAGGGATCTCATGTACAGTATCATTTCATTTGAGAAATCTCCCCGCCGGGGGATGCAGTGTTTAACATTTCCTTTGGTTAGTGTAAATAACAAAAGGTAAGTCTGTTCTGCGTCGGACTCCCTGTGAGAAAGAGGAACAGACTTTGGTTTACTGAGGGGTCCGCAGTACTTTGTTCTCATGACTGCTATATAATGGGATTGAACATATTTTATGCCATCTGGCCTGTTCAGCCGAAACGAAATACATCAGTAATGTTCCGATTGGTTTTGAAACATCTTGTTCTTGTCAAAAAGTATTTTAAATCAAAACAGCCTTTTCCAGTTTGTGTTTGTCTTTTACTAGGAGGCCATGGCGAAAATGGGGAACGTTGGGAGAGTCGTGCAGCCTAACCATGAGCATAAAAGGTGATTCTGACTGTTGGGTGTTCTTCCTCTGTGAGAATTTGCTGAAAGCGAAGTTACGGTCTCCCTCGCTATAGCCCTGCTTGAATGCACTAGCCTTTGTGACCCCGAATTTGTAAGGATCATCTGGGCATCCGAAGGCTGTCATTTGCTGTCAGGGGGTGGCCGCGCCCTGGCCCCTCGCTCCCGGCCCCTGCCCGTGGCTTTCCTCGGCGGGCGAACGGCACCGGCAGCGCCAGGGACGGGTCGGACGGTTCCGAAGCTGTGCCGGGGGGGGGGGGCGGTGCGTGTGTTAAAAGCAGCCTAAGCGGCATTTGCAAAGTCACTGCAGATCCCCAGTCGCCCGGAGCTTTGCGTTCTTGTCACGGCGGCTTCGCCAACGAGGTGTATAACCCCGATAAGCACCGGCCTGC
>JAVKLA010000090.1:4581259-4597367 GCA_034782735.1 Sagittarius serpentarius | reverse complement strand
ATATTTCAACTCTGTTACGCTTCTGGAACTGCGTAGCTCTGAAGAGCGAGTTGCTGCGTTCTTTTTGGTTCTTCTTACCCAGACAACTGCTAACTCATTTCCAAATACAACATACAAAGGTCTCAGGTGTGGAAGAGGGCAGAGTCTGAGGACAGTAAGATTAGACTGCACGTATAACTGACCGCAGTTGTGGATGTACATGAATATCAGCGCCGGCACTAACAGCAAAACCAGCAAAGCATAAATAGCATCTAATCAGAAGCAGCACAGCCTGACTTCCAGCTCCCGGGCACAGTGTGCAGTGTGACAGGTCAGGAAAAAAAATCTCTCAACATTTAAACTGATCAAATTTGACAAGGACCCCAGTGAAAACAGAAGCAGAATGCTGCGCTGCCATTTTGATGGAATAGTTTTATTGAATTGAACAATGCTCTTTGTTCTTAAAAATAACCAGCAAGTAGTTTCTTGTAAGCAGTATTATAACAAGAAGTCGTCTGGAGGCCTCAGTGCAGGGGTTTTCTGCACCCAAACTTTGTCTATTGTCACTGAAAAGGGGAATATTGGAGAAACTGTGTTTGAAATCCAGTATTTTTACTTTTTTAATTTACATGTTCATGATGCTGTCAGTTACACCTTATGTACTAGGACTGAGGGTGTTAAATTTCGCCCAAAGATACTTTTTATGAACCTCGCTCCGACTTGTGCTTTTTACTTTTGTTTTCATTAGAGTGCAGGGTTTTTCTTTATGACTCTTCTGTTTTGTTTGCATATAGAGACCAGTTGGCTGGGCACATGCTGTGTTTACATCTGAACCCCCACGTGGTGTGTATAAACTCAGTCTGGCAGCCAGCTTCCAGCTTTCGCTTGAAGTCTTGCATTTGACAAACATCACGCCTGACTTCAGGAACCGCTTTTGACCCACTGGGTCCAGATCCTGTATCGTGATCCACGCGGCTGTACTGTGCCTGTGCTCAGTCCCAGTGATGACAGCGGGGCAGTGATGGATCCCCTAGTTCTTCAAGGGCTTTCAAAAAAGAACCCCGTGGAAATTAAAATTTGCTGCATGCGGAATCCTTTGTTTAGTGGAACAGGAAAGGAAGGACTCCTCTGAAGCTGACCTGTTTGTGCCTCGGTGCATTTTTCATAAAATAGACAAAATCCTGTTTTAATCTAGCCTGCTACACAACCTTCTGAGGGAGTCTGTAGGTTTCTCTAAAATACCTCTGTGGTTATTGTTAATTAGAAAAAAATAATATTGCTCAAGGATTGCTTTTCAGTTGAACTTCCTGAACATATGGTTCAAACTGAAGCTGAAAAGGAAAACTTCAGGACAAACTGTATGAATTACTACTAATAATAAAATCAGACATTTTTTATAAGTCCACATTAATCTTCTTTAAAAGCTCTGGGTTGACCACATTTTTTAAATAAAACTTTTACCAGACCGGAATTTATTAAGAGAGCTCAGCATTGCCTTAGCTCTGTTCCACAGGGCATCAAGGGAAGTTTTACTGCTGATTTCAGTCACAACAGACTTAGATCTACACAGAATGGTTTTGATAAGCCCAATGTAAAGTTTTATTGGTTTAAGACATGAAAAACAGACTTGTTACAGAGGCCGCTTCTACTATATAAACATAGTCATAACATATATAATGCATTGCACTGGAATCTATGCTTCAGAGTGTAAATGATGATGTACTTGAAGAAAGTAAAGCCTAGCTAAATACATACAGCTAACAATATATAGCAAGCTAGTATATGGTACTTCTCCTCTGCAGATCTCAAAATAAAATGAAGTCCATATCATTATGTCATAGTCACAGATGGAAAAGGGAAAATTAACGAGGCCAGAGAAAGAGGAAAGCTGATGATCTTTGTTGTTATGTCTATCTTTGTCTTGAAACTGTAACTACTGTGACATTATTTGAAACACATTTTGAGGCCATATGCTTACTGTTTGTCCTGGAGTGAGTTATATCCTTTTCCTGTATGTTCCAAAACACTGTTATAAAAACATGAAACAACCTAAAGTATTAACTGGTGTCACTCATGAGGTAGAGGAGCCCTACAAAGTGTCGCTAGCTGTTGGTGATCCACTGATTTGTTGGGGTTTCAGAGGATGGAGATAGTGGCAGTGGTGATGAGGAGTTGTTCTGTGTGAGCATCATTTCAATCTGGAGAAAAATGACACTTCCTAAAGATAAAAATGTGCTTCTATTGCACCAGCATTAACAACAGGGTCCCTTGTTCTCATTTATGCTTGGGTCTTTTTGTAATGCTCTTACGTGGCGAAAAAAGTGTAAATATAACTTCCTTTTGCTTTAAGGTCTCTGTAAAATGCCAGAGCAGTAGAAATGAGCTTTATGGTTCCGACCAGTGTCTTCTGACACGTCTTGCTGTTGCGGTATCGGACAGTCCTGCCTCCAGCCGCCTGCCTGCCCCTCTGCCAGAGATGACTGACCTCATGCCGCCCAGTACCTGAAGTACCTTCCTGGGCAGCTTCAGCCTCATCAGATGATGGACTCCAGTTCTCCTCTGCCAGCCCTACTGTGGGGATGACAGCATTCAGCAAGGAATGTGATAAGCAGCTGGGGCAGTGAGGTTGTAAACTTCACCTCTGAATTCACTGGACGAGGTTATCATCTCAGAGGTCTGAGAGAAACAATGTTCAGTCCAAGCAGGCTGGCGGCCTTATCCTGCTGCCTGTCCAAGCAGGTGCGAAGCTCACGCTGGCTCTAGTGGTGCAGAATGTGGGCCTTAAAAATCCTGAAATCCCCTTTATAAATGCAATTAAGAACATAACTCCCTCCACTATTCTATGCTTCATCCTTGTATTCCCTTTGAAAAATTATTTAAATTTTGTAATCCTAACTATATGGCTTAGCAGCCTGAAAGAAGGCAGTTAGCAGACACATTTATCTAGAGAATTACGGTTTTCCTTAGATTACGCAGTGACTATAGATGCACTGGGGGAGGACAGGAGACCACACCACGGGCAGCCTCAACAGAAGGAGCCTCTAAATTTTTTCCTGTTAAGACAGATCCTGGACTGGAATAAACAGTCACTGAGCATGCATCGTGATGAGATGTCTTTGAACATTTTTCCCTTGTATGACCACACAGATTTACTTAAAAAACAATAAACAGATTAAAAGAAGGTTTGTACATGACTAGAAACCCACTTTTAAAATTGTTTAATATGTAACTTCCACTAATATTTTTTGTTGGTTTGTTTAGAAAGCTTTTACAGGACTACGAGCCAATGCAATTATGCCTTCTTGCTCTAGATCACTTCTGCTTTATTTTAGGCAAGTGTTTCACATGGGAAGCAAGTCTGTGGAACAGAATCAGACCTAAGCCCAGTGTGTCTTACTCTGGGTTTTCACCAATATAAATACAATCAGAATTAATTTTATGGGATAGCTGGATTTTTATGCTGTTGATTAAAAAGACAAGCTGTCTTTCCAGAAGTGAGTTCATGCTTAAAGATAAGACTTCATGTTTGTTACATCTTAAGCTTTCACAGCCACAAACTGTATGATTATTAGACTGTTGATTTTTATAACAGGATTTTTTTGCATAGTTGAATACAAATTGTGTGATTTTCTGGTGCATTTTACCCATTCCATGAGTTCATTTTGTAATTTAACAGTATCCTGTGAGATGATGTTACTTCTTGTCGTCTTAAGAGTTCTTGGGCATTTGAGAAGTGGCACCTTGTAGATGTGAAAGTAATGAGCAAATAAAAATACTGTTACTGATTTTGGAGGGGAATATAAAGGTGGGACTTCTCCTGCTTCTAGTGAAAGCACTTACTAGAAAACACTAATTCCAGGGAGAAGGGCTTGGTCCTGGTTCTTACATAGGACTGTAAGAAGAGTGCTTCTTTCTGTAAGAAGAGTGCTTTTTTAGTAGCCTGTATAAGCACTGCACTGTCAGTCCAGAAAACTTAACTACAGAATAAATGTCCACAGTTGGTTTCTACTGGGAGAGTAGCTGTCTGGAGACAGGTGGGGCCGCTGAAGTCACTGTGATTACTAGGTTGCCAAATTTGGAGTGATTCCTGGAAGAGAAGTACGGAGTCTTCAATAAATTAGTATTTTGATTGACATACTCAGTTCATTAGTAATAATTTACTATGACTAGCAGAGAGTCAGAGAAAGTAAGTATAGGTGTCGTGCCTGTTACCTCAGCAGATAAGGAAAATCAGGCACAAAGAATCGAAGTGCTTTGTGTAAGCCTACAGAAAGGACCAGTGTCAGAGGTAAGACCATGTTGCCACATTTCTGCTTCTGGTGATATATCCACACTCAACTGGATAATATTTATGTTTTGAAAGCCAGTTGAGTTTGCACCACTGGCTTGTCTAGCTGTCATTATTAGTCAGACAGCACCCAAAGTCTGCCTCAGTAGCTTTAGAATCTTTTCCCTAGTCCTTTGTAGTCATGTCTAGCACTTAAATGTGCTGAAATAAAGACCGGTGCATTCTCTGCCTGCCTCGGGTGGCAGAATGGTATCCTTAGAGTGTACCATAGGCTATGTAACAAAAAGACTCTTTATTTAAGTTAAAAGATTGCTTCCAAACAGTCCTTCCCTTTGCTTAGCAAAGTCTATAATTAAGAATAATACTGAGCTTTGTTTTTAGAGCAGGAAGATAAGAATTCTGTAAGCCTCTGAAATGCTAAAGAGGCATTTTGAAATCCAGAGTGTATTACCATATTTCTGGAGGGCAAAGGCTGAAGGATGTACGTTGGTCTTCCAGTCTTTTCTCCTAAATCATTGCCCGTAAGCAGTAGAAGTCTGTTAGGCAATATATTCATCTATGCCGGGCTTGTTTGATACAGTGAGAGACAAAAAAGCTGTTCTTGCTTGATACTGATTCCTTACCACGTGGAAAGTTTTTGCTACCTTTATTATGACGCATTAGCTAGGCTGTAATGGATCATGGACCTGCCTACTTCTTCTTAGCACACCATGGGGGAACTTACACTTGACCATTTGTTCAATTGCCATAACCCCAATGAGATCAGTCTTTGAAGAAAATGTGACAACAGTGTGGTTAGTGTCCTGTCTTTCTTGAGATAAAGTTATTTCAATGTTTCTATTGGTTCCAGAACCAGAGGGGCACTTCGGAAATTGGGAGGGAGCCTCCAAGGAAGTTCCTTCACTTTAAGGCAAGAGTCTTGAAGGTTATTGACCGTCCTCCACTGCCTACGCGTGTTTAGCGAGGTTCAACAGGAGGTGGTGTCAATTACAGTTTTATTTTGACCAAAAAATGATGAACTTCACATTTCTTCATGACCACAGAGGCCCAGCATTATATGGAATGGGCATTATTTTTCCATTACTGAAGGAAGGCGTTCAGATGAGATGATGGCATATTTTGGGATTACAGTATTGCTGTATGCTTGCTGTCCCTTGTGGCCCAATTTGGATTGCTTATTTGCTTTCCAAATACCTGATTGGCACCTGTCTACATGACAGCTCAGTGAATACAATTCCAAGTATTTGACCTATTTATAGATGTTTTTATAAAGAGAAAATTGAATAGATTCTGTATTTGGCATGTAAAATACTGGAAGATCCAGAGTGACTGTGAAGATTCAAGCTCATCTGACAACAGACAAAGATTTTTTTAAAGTAGTTAATTGTTCTAATGTAACAATTCTAAGCAAGAAGAGAGAGGTTGTCACGTAGGTCTGCCAAATGAGTGTTCAGGAAACTGAGTCTCTTGCCCGCGCCGTATCTAAAAGGACGAGTTCACCAAATTAGTTATTTTAAATCAGCACCTTTAATACCAGTCTTTCCTTGCTATAGTGAGGATCTGTAAATAAGAACTGGAGGTTTTAGAATAGCGCGCCGTAACTACTGGAAAAAGTCTTTTTCCTTTACTGTTTGTGAAGTTATAAATGTACTTGTTTCTGATTCTCAAGAGAAAAATTTCAGATGCTGAAGGCATTTACATTGTTTACAGATTTTCCTCTCTATGCACTGATAAGATTATCTCCTGCTGAGATAACAACCCCACAATAGCCCAACAAAGCTGAGGTGCCTGGCTGTGAATAACTAAAACACAACACTGATCAGATTCAAGTCCAGAGCATGGACAGGTGAATTCCAGGCAAGCAGGTTTTAACACAGTGCTACCTAAAATTCATACGGCACATCGCATTCCTGTATTTTGACTTCCCATGCAGTACTGGTGGGCTATTTGCAGATTCAGAAGAGCATTATTTCAACTGATGTAAGCCATAATAGTTTTCGTCAGCTGAGGAACTGCCCCAGAGCAGTTGTGTTTATAAACATTGCATACATGACATAAGCTGATTAGGTATCTACTCTTTATTTTTGCAGAGTAATAACACACGCATTTCTTTAGGTTTGTGTCATACAACAAAGGGAACCAAATGTGTTTCTGATTATGCAATAGATATCGAGTCAAGGGAAACCCAGCATTCCCAGACCATAACGGATGGAAATTTTGAAAAGCTCTCTTGCCTTTTGCAACCTCAAGCAGTTGAAACTGCTCGTGTATTTTGTATTAGAATGTGTTGTACAATAATTAACTTACTATATGACTCCTAGGGGACAAATGACTATAGTTTTTTTCCAGATGACTCATCTTCTGCTGACTTACATGAGCAAGTCTGCAGAAACAGAGTTTGTGCTGTTCAGAAAACAGGAAAATAGAATGTTGCTGTGTTGCTGTATGATAGGAGTTCTGGCTGCCACGCGAAGGGGCTGGAAACTCATCAGCTGAGTGCAGGCTCCTGTTGAGACCTTGAAAATGCTCAAGCTCTGCTCTCAGAGCATTTGAGTTAGAGTTAGGACTATGAATTAGAGCAAAGAACCAGGCAATGTTCCTGTACTAATGACACTAGGTGAAGAATACGTGCATGTATCTGATGAAGAGAAATCATTCAAACCCAGTACAGTGAAACAGCATTTTTTATTTTCTTGTAATCTCTCTCTTACTGAATGAAGCAAGGTGGGAAACTTGACCAGCTCTTGCGGTATGACTAACAGGTGGCAGATTCAGAGAGGGAAAAAAAATAGGCAGTTCTTTACCTACACAGTTAAGCAGTGGACGTTCTTACGGATGCTAGAAATTTCTGAGTTCAACAGGTACTGGCATCAAGTACTGTAAAATGCAACGGTAGTACCTCCGACTGAGGAAGTTCCTGAACCATAAATCCCTAGAGAATGAAAAAGTATTCCAGGGAAGCATCATTAATGTTTCCTTATTCTTCTGTAGGCATCCATTGCTGCAGAGAGGGCAAGATGGCCCTGGTTTGACATGGTGTAGCCATTCTTACCTTAATAGAGCATCTAGGGGAAAAAGAGACTTGGGGTCACCTTCAGCAACGGTATCAGTGGCTTAGTCTTGTCCTGAGTAGATGGGCTAGGAAAAACATGCCAGATGATTCATTTATTTTTAATAGATTATGTGCACATAATCAAATTTCTGATTTATTGAGCCCAAGCCCTCAAAATGGTGTTCAAGTTAGCTTTATCCTGGTTATAAGGGGACCGCCCAGCTGGATCTGATAGAAAGAGAAGACAGATGATATCTGACATAGCTGTAAGTCTGCCAGAATTAATTTACCCCTTCCAAAATCTTGAGCCAGCCTTTGAACATTTGAACTAGCAGATTGAATTGGAGATTGAAGCAGTGATTATGGCAGTTAGTATTTTGTGTCATGAGGCTTTGAGTTTTTGATGGCATTAAACAGTCTTAACAAAATATTCAGCGTGACTTTGCCTTAAACGACAGTTTAGGAAGCTTCCTTTCATACGGTACTTCTATATGGAATTACAAACAGCACAATTAAAATTGTCATTCCTGTTCATATTTTAGGCTGGAAACTTTGAGAGTGCCCATAAAAGCTACTATTTCATAGCCTTGTATTCGGCTCTTGGTGCCTATGTCACCTTTGAAAATCCCAGGCTTGGATAATGCCATACTGATACTGTAAAGCAGCTTTGATGAATAAAAAGGGGACTATGGAAGTCATTTTCTAGGTAGCATACTGAAATTAGGCTCCTCTGCCAGAAAGATCTCTGCTATGGGAGAAGTGGGGCAAACTTGCACCATTTCTCACCGGAAGTTCTAGTGACTTGATGAGCTGCAAATTAGGGAGGGCCACAAAGTTAGCGCAGAAAATCAAGTTTGGAGGTTCCTTCAGGATTCATGCTGCTCACACTGGTGAGGTTTGAAATTAGGCTGTTCCCAAGCCTAAAAGACAGAGGGAAGCTGAAGAATTCCTCGTAAGTTACAACGACAGAACTCCTGTTGTGTTATATGAAGGAAGATGCCCAAGGCAAGATTTTCCGTACAATATTCTTAATACTATTTTGAACACCTAATGTTAGCTTTTGTGTAAGATTCATCTTTAAAAACCCCAAAATATTGGTGTTTCTAACCCATAGTTCTTGGGAATCATGCTACAGCCAGAATGGGACCGTAAAATGTATAGTCCAGTAGAAGTCAATTTACTTCATTTGGAGGAAATGAAAAAAGAAACCAACCAAAACCAAACCCCAAAGTTCAGAAGCAAATTATTCTGAAAAACAAACTTAGAATCCAAAGATCCAGAGAAAGCCTTAAACTCTGCCACCTCAAATTTTAAGTGCCACAATACCTATCTTTTGCGTATCTCCCCCACCATGAATTCCCTAGTCCAGCGTTAGACTCCCGAGCACCTTGAACAGCACAGAGAGAGACTGAGACACGTAAGGATTATACCTACATCACCCAGGCCTACCTATACCTACTGGTATATATACCTACTGGTATACATACTATACCTATACCTACTGGAGATGCCTACCACTAGCCAAAAGTAATATTAAACACATAGGTTACATCTCAACTCTCACCATTTGCAAAGAAGACCCCATCACGCTGCAAAGCTGGGGGACCCAGCATCCTTACAAGCGCACAGGAGTATTCTCTGAAAGAACCGGGCAGGGCTCAGCATTTTGAAGGAGTGGCAGTGGTCGCCTTTTCAATAATTCTCGGCAGTGAAAGCCTGCACCCACACGGGGAATGCTGGTGTAGTGCTTTCACTGACCAAGGAGATTCAGCCCCCGTGTCCAGTGAGAAAACCCTCATCGCCACATCAATGGGCACCACTGGCAGTTTTCACTAGACTACGCACCTAAATTAGATAATGGAAATTAGATAATGGACATGAAGTCACTCCCTGTGTAAAAAGTACGGAGGGAAAACTTGTGTGCGCTCGCAGCCTGGAAGGCCAACTGTCTCCTGGGCTGCATCAAGAGAGGGGTGGCTAGCAGGGTGGGGGAGGTGATTGTCCCCCTCTACTCTGCCCTCATGAGGCCCCATCTGGAATACTGTGTGCAGGCCTGGGGTCCCCAGCACAAGAAGGATGTGGAGCTGCTGGAGCGGGTCCAGAGGAGGGCCACGAAGATGGTAAGAGGACTGGAGCACCGCTCCTACCAAGGAAGGTTGAGACAACTGGGTTTGTTCAGCTTGGAGAAGAGAAGGCTCCCGGGAGACCTCATTGTGGCCTTCCGGTACTTAAAGGGAGCCTATAAATGGGAGGGGGAGCGACTTTTTACACAGGCAGGTAGTGATAGGACGAGGGGGAATGGTTTTAAACTAAAAGAGGGGAGATTTAGGTTGGATGTTAGGAGGAAATTCTTTACTCGGAGGGCGGTGAGGGACTGGCACAGGTTGCCCAGAGAGGCTGCGGATGCCCCATCCCTGGAGGTGTTCAAGGCCAGGCTGGATGAGGCTCTGGGCAGCCTGATCTAGTGGGTGGCCCACAGCAGGGGCATTGGACCAGACGATCTTTAAGGTCCCTTCCAACCCAAACCATTCTATGATTCTATGAAAATGAACCCCCCCACACACTTCATAAACTAGCAAGAAGATAGTAAGTTGAATGTACTGTGACATACATGCTCATATATGACAGAAATGGCTTTTGAAGACTTCCATTAAGATTATAGGAGTTGCAATGGATGACAATGTACAGTGCTTCATGTCAAATTTTGAATTTGCTCGTTGACAAAGACCATGGGAAGTTTACATGTTTATTTTTAAATACAGTTTTAAGTTTTTCTAAAATCAGGTCCTTATGTTTATATTCCTTTCTTCATAAGCACCACAGGTGTTACTTGCTTTTGGGGTCAGATTTGCAAAAGAATTCTCCGTGTAGGTACCTCATCAGGGGCCAGGCTTCGAAACAGTTCAAGCCCACAAGTTCCTTATGTGACAGTCAGAATTTTGTGAAAAAGGAGATCTTTTCAAATGTGGACACATCTTTTGGCCTAAAATGAAAGCTGAGCATTTCTGAAAATAATTCTAGTAGAACTCTGCAAAATCAAGCCTATTGTACTAAAACACAGCCACTAGATTTGATACATTTTTAATACTTGCGTGCAAAAGAAAGGCATGAAGTAGTGATCAGATTGTTGATTATGAAGCCAGACCCTCCTGGGTGTAAACCTTTACCTCGGTGACACAGCTCAGCTCGCAACACCATTCAGTTTTACCACAAGGAAATCTAGTTTTAAAGCATCAGTGGTGAGTCCATTCTCATCAACATGTTTGAAGAGAAGGAATTAAATTTTAAAAAGCACTTAGCAGATTTAAGCGCTAACAAACATACATTCATTTTTCCATGAACATGTGCCATTAGTTAGACGTAAAATAGACCTTGCTTTGAGGTTTAAGCTTGTTAGGAAGGCAAGATACTCTGTGTCCTCTTGGTCAGATTCCTTTGATAGGTGAGCAGCTGCTCTGTGGCTCAATTACAAGGCCAATTAAGATGATTAGGGAGGATACACTGGAGAGCTCATTATTTGACCATACATATTTAACCTAATCACAAGCAAATAAAAAATACGACATATTTTAAAGGGAAGAATTGATTCATGCAAATTTTCCAAAAGTAATCGAATGATTAAAAGTATAAATAAATAAATACTTCAATTATTTATTCATAATCATTCTAATGAACACTTCCTACCGTGGTTCAGAAGACCTACATAAAGTTGGGTTTACCATTGCTCTTTCCAGAAATGTTTGAGAGGAGCTAAGTTACACCCGCTGACAGTGTTGGTGTGGAATAATTCATTAAGGCCAGCTATGCATCTTTGTCAATCATTAACTTAGTTGCCCAATGGCAAGGTTTTGTCAGGTTTCCTCAATTACAGCTATGAAAGAAATGTGGTGGGTTTTTTCTTTTTTTCTCCTCAAATAAAGCAAATCTGCTAAAAAAGCAGAGGACTCCTGGGAAAAAAACCAACAGCACTCCCTTTCTAAAATACCGAAATACATCTCCTCTCCCCAAGGATGTTTAACATAATTGCAAAGATACCTGAACCTAATAAAAAAATTGCATTACTGTTTTTAAATATTAACTCGATCAAGGGCACGCTACAGGTATTTTGATCATCTGGTAGAGTAGCAGTTTATCAGTACTGTTGTGAAACAGGCTTAAAACTTGCCAGGCACTGGTAATACTCTGGAATTGCATAACTGCAGAATTAGATTGTGTAACACAATATTGTCCACTTATCAAGTGTAGAATTTAAGCAGAAAGGCTAACATGCTAAAATAATTTTCATTGATGGGCATATATACTTCACAGGGTATTTATACTTTGCTATCCTCTATGGTCCTTAAGAAAGCCTTGATTTCTGTAGAGGTGTTCTCCAATTTAATGCAGCAAAATTAACAAGGAAACCTGTTAAGGGCTTGGTTTTGTGCAGTGTTAACCATCCTGATTCTGATTCAACAAGGCACTGAAGCACGTGCCTAATTTTCAGCCCTCAGGTAACACATAACCTCTTACGGAGGGATGAAGTGGGAGTCAGTAATATTGGAACAGAAATACACTTAGAACAAAAATAATGCCCCTGGCATTCCTGCTGAAGCACTGATAAGCTAAACAAAGCACTTTTCAAAGACTAATAACCGGATGGGATTTGTAGCATAAACAATGCTCCTTGTTAGTCACCAGTCCCCAGGGCATCTTCCTCACTTTGTTATGGATAAATTGGCAACAAATGAAATACTGTATGTGATTTCCTGCCCTGGGTATGCATGCGTCCTCGCGTGCCAGTGGGGTAGCTGTCATTTATTATTTATCCAAGTATGTATACAAATCTACAGTGTGATTTCATTAGTTATTAAAGGTGCCAGACTGACAGATGCAGAAGCTGGAGCCGTTTCTTTATCCAGAGAACTGACAAAGTGTAAGCAGTGTCCTCTCCAGGCTGTTCTAGTAAAACGCTTCACCCTGATGGACTCCCCAGTATCTCTTTCTCGCCAACCTTTTCCCAGATACTCTGCTCAACATGTTAAATTCATAACGGCTGCTAACAAAGATGTCAATTATTCCTGTGATTTTTAGACAGGAATGTTTATGCACTGGAAAATTGGTTTGCACACATTAGATCTATTTTAGCTAGGCCACTTGAGCATTTCATTAGTACTAACTCAAGGATTTGAATGGTTTTAATACAGAGGTGAACCCCCCTCTAACTAAATAAAAGCAAAGAGATTATAGATGTTTTGTAAAGGTGAGATGAGCCCAGAAGATTTCCTTCTGCTTGCCAGGGGCTGTATGCATAGTGCTATGGCTCTTTTGCGGTCACTTACGGCCTTACCTAACAGACACGCTAGTCTTGGAAACTGGATGCTAAATTCTGCATTGCTTCAATAAGCAGCATTTTGGTTTAATTTTTTATGTCACTCTAAACCTATTATTGCTCAGTTACCATTATGGTTCAAAGCACTTCCCCCTGCCCCCAGGCACAGCTAGATACAGGGAACCTGCAGTCTTCTGGCACTTTCATCAGTGCCCAGTTTTTAACAGGGAAACCGAGATTTTGTTAGGCTTAACTCATTGAATTTGACCATACCTGTTTGCCAGAGAAAGACTGTTAAATAATAGCAAGGTTCCCTTCACATAGCTCCAGAATATTTTGAGAAAGATAACAGACTCAAGAAAATCTCTTAAACTTCTGTGAATCTATACATTAAATCAGTAAAAACATGATTGCCCAAGGCCAGCCATTCCTATTGCCTTGTTAACTTTTTTGGATCCCAGTACATGCCTGAAAGTTGCAATCCTGGATCCATTTTGTCTAATTGTAGGTTGGGCTTTTTTGGCACAAGATCTTTGGTTGAGGCCTTAAAGCACAACTGCAGTGCAAGTACTACTGTTTACTGATAATAAGCTTGTCATTTTGGCTTTGGAGTTTGAGCTGGCAAACACTTATGTGCCTGCGTTACTTTGCATAGTCGAATAGTCCCATCACAGCCAAAAGGTCTGTTCGTGCCAACCGCTCATATTATCGCGTTATTAATTCCCAGTTTTACAAATGAAGTTTCTTATTCTACTCCACAAAAGCCTACCTAACCAAAAATTGGGCCTGAGAAGCATAAAGACGGGATTGAGAAGAATGAAGATGTGAAATAACACTTCCTGGTCAGTGTTTCAGAGCAGAGCCTATTTAACGGCATTTGACACAAAATGGGGTTTTCGGCTGAGATGGAGTTTTGCATTATGCACTCTCAGTGTGTCCCAGCTGTGACCTAATTCCATGCTGGGATGTAAGAGTGGTGGCTGCTGGCTGCTGGATACATAGGCAGGCTTCACAGTGTTCTGCTAAAATGAGGAGCTAAACTATCGGAACCACTGTGACCCTGGTTCCTGTGCAAGAGCAAAACATGTCAGACCAGCTGCCAGTGAAGAGCATCAGGAAAGCAAGAGAGAAACCTCCTTAAATGGAAACCTAAGTGAATGGCTAGTAAAATCAGACAATCATAACTTTTATCTTAAAAAATGATCCAAGTGCAAAATGTAATTTTGTTAGAAATGCCAATAAAAGTAATTGTAACCTCCCTGGCACTGCTTGGGGAGAGCAATCTGTTAAAAATAGGCTTGACGCCCCTGCCGTAGGAGTTGGCTTTCACTCTTTGGAATATCCTGTATCAAGAGAACCTTAAAATATGAAAGAAAATGTGTTCAAAATTTTTAGGCAAATTGAAGCTTATTTTCAAACAAAAAAAAAGAAAAGTGACAGTGATATAAAAATTACGGGAAATCTGAACTCAGTTTTGAGAGATGCATGCTAACTTGCTTATTTAATATATAAACGTTGTGGTATCAGAACAATTCATCTTATGCTTTACATACCTATAGCTACCCTACCCTCTTTAGCTATGGTTGGGTTTTAGACTTTCTGTGTTATTTAATAGCAAGTGATAACTATGACATTTTCACCTAGTGTTTCTATTTTAGAACACAGACTTTTCTTCTTCAACTAGAGAATACTATTTAAATACTCCATTTAAAAACATGTCTTAGTAATTTTTCACACCAACTTAGTGATGTTGAGAAAGGAATACTCTTTAATCACTTGGCTGTTAATTTTCCACTTAAAAATAACGAACAAGTTATTAACATTTTGTTCAGTGAATCTTCTCTACTGATAATAATGTTTCTAAATAATAAGATAATGGTATATAGTAGGTAAAATGGAACGTAGTTTTGAAAATGGTTTTGTGCTTAGAGAGATTAGAGCTATTACCAGAATTAGCTTCTCTGTGCAAGACTACATACCAGTATCCTGGCACGGAATCAATCTAAAGGGATTACTTCTTTTTGGAAATTAAGTTTGTGATTTCCCTGATCCTGAAAAAACCACGCTCATGAGGTTCCCCATGCAGTAATCCCAGACCGTGGTGAAAACTGGAGGTATTTGGTGCACAGTAAGTGCAAGGATATTCTCAGGATCAGAATCTACAGACCAACTGGTCTCACTGGGACACAAAACCACCTGCCAAACTGGTGCCTTAGCAGTCACAACATTGCCCTGCCTTTTCAATGCACCTGTGGAAACAGGCTTTGAAAGTGTGAATTTGTGACAAATACATCTCTGTCATAGCTAATATCCCAGTACTGATTTTTTTTTTTTTTTACAGGCACCAACTGAGATGGTATGTGAGAAATTTAATACATATGAACTTGTAAAGCCAGGAGCTGCTACCATGACAGTGCAAACAGTTCCATGATGTCAATTAATGTCAGCTAGCTAATACTGGAATTGCCAAAGCCCACTTTCACTTGTGACCTTGTTCACCGAAACAAAGATAGGAGTACTTAAATAGAAGTGCAGATATCTGTGAGAAAGTAAACAAAAAGCCAGAAATAGAAAAGCACAGATAGGAGATTGACAAGCGTTAGGCAAATGACTGAGGCAGCAAGAGAGCGTGCTAGGAGGGAAGGTTACAGTGACAAAGTGAGGTCTTGTTGAGGAAAAATGATGTCGTAGAGGTGTAAATATTTTACCAGCTCAAGTCACTGTTCATAAAAGTTCCTGAGATGTTTCCCTGAGGTAATCGAGGCAGATCATTCCTTAAAAGATTCTCCTGCTGTATGAAGCCAAAAGGTACAATTACAGAGATCTGGTCACAGTCCTTTTTATAAACGTAGGTAGTTAGATTTCCACTTCTCACCTGCTTTGTTTCCAGTATAGCTTTTTATGGAATTTAATGAGGTATCATGACTTTTGGCTTTATGGCATTATTTCCATCTTTTCTCTAGCCCCCCACCATGGGAATGACATTATGCTAAACCAGCAATAATCCGTCATTCTCTGCATTCATCTTTTCTAGTTCTTTAAGGCGTGACCAGGTAAGGCAGTCCTCATATAATCTATCCTGTCTTTTTCTTTTTGACCCTGCAAAGTGAATTTCCTTTCCCCAGGAGAATTTAGAGGCAGTGGACTGCTCAGAAACACTCACATACATAATTTAAAAAGAAGCCACATCTCTGCAGAGACTGTGGGTCTGAGAGTACTAAGGCAAGTAACAACAACTGCTTCAAGTCAAGTCCAAGCAGCCTCTGTCCAGTCAGCTCCTTTCCCCTTCTCTTTTTTAATAAAAGATAAAAAACTGTCTACGGGGGTCCTACCAGGTTTTGTTTATTTGTCTTTGTCCTGGTTTCGGCTGGGATAGAGTTAATTGTCTTCCTAGCAGCTGATACAGCACTGTGTTTTCAGTTCAGTATGAGAAGAATGTTGATAACACCCTGATGTTTTCAGTTGTTGCTCAGTCGTG
>JAVKLA010000090.1:4517460-4563445 GCA_034782735.1 Sagittarius serpentarius | reverse complement strand
TTCTAGCAACTTTTAAAGAAGCCACCCCTGTGGCCCCCCCCACTACCAAAACCTTGCCACGTAAACCCATTACAGTCTGAAACGACTGAATCAGAGTGTTTGGGAAGTAAGCCATCAGGCTGCACTGGGAACGAAGATGCTAGCAAAAGCTTGTTGACTCTTTGAAAAAGCTTATGTGTATACATACATAGATGTATGTATGAAAAAAGAATCATGTAAATACAGATGTCTTAAAATCTCCTTGCTATATTATGCATAGTATAAATTTGTTCACTTGAAATTATAATCACTTATGCTTAACTACCATATTACTGGATAATAATGTTGTTGGTTAATGGTAGTGCTCTATATAAAAAGAGTGCTACCTGTTTTGAAGAAGCTGTATAGAGAATAGTTTCTTCTGGATCTTTCTGTAAACGGTATGGCATGTTACTTAAGCCATTAAGATGAACATTGTCATGAGTCACTACACATTCTTTTTCACAGAGCACATACAAAATATCATGACCCTTGAAGAGTCTGTTCAACATGTTGTCATGACTGCCATTCAAGAGGTAAGTAATAATTCATAGCCTAATGCTGTCAGTTGAGAAGTCAGAATATCCATTTGTTGATCTTTGTGAATTCTTTCATCCAAGCAAACCTCAGGGAAGAGTGCAAGTACTTCCCTAAATTATCTGGGAGGATCAGCACCAAGAGGCCCCAGACCTCAACCAAGGGGTTTTGATTTTAGTCTTGTATGCCCAAACATACAACTTGTGGAGACAATAAATGCTTAAGATTTCCTGTTTCATACAAGAAATATATCTAGTTGCCAGCCACCAATTATACTGGAGTCAGGTTCTGAAATTTCTGTCCCAGTGCGGTAGTTTTGCACCCAAAGTTAAGCTGATCATAATGGTTTGTGCGGCTACCTTGTTCTGAGAGGCCATTCCAGCATCTGATTTACAAACTCCCAGCTGCATCTCTTCTATTCTTGTCATGGTGTGCTCCCCCTGCTATCTTAATTTGTTCTTAGTTGGGTCATCTTAGTGATCCAGCTCACAGCATAGCTCTACAGTCACTTGCATCTGTGAGCTTGAGGACTGTGAAGCAGAGTGTGGAGGGAGGCAAAAACTAAATGCCCACTTTGAAGAAAAAGTAATGTGTAATTGCACCCTCATCAAGGTAACAGTGGAGCTGGTAGTAGGCTTTAAAACTTAAATAGACTATATAGTCTTTAAAGCTGTAAGTGTTATATTGGGAGAAATAAATCCATAAACCTCTTGTTTTTTGTATTCTGACTAATTAGACCTTTCTGAAGAGGGTCTAGAAATAATACTGTAATTTCTGAGTAAGAAGTAAAGCCCTTTAATTGCTGACACAAACATACTCTGTACACCTTTGTACTGGAGATCAGTGAGAGCTATGTTAATGTTCCCATTGTTTGCTTAATGGCAATTAACGTGACACAAAGTAGTGTGATAACTAATAAATTAATGGAGTGAAATCCCATCCTCTGCTTCACTCCATTTTAACTTGACTAGGAGGTAGCAATAACTTCAACAGATCACAGATTCATCCAGTAAGATGTTACTGCTACCTTGGTTAATTTAGGGAGGGGGGAGGTAAAAAAAAAGTCATCTTATTCTAGGTTTGTTTAAATCCTTTACCAACCATGAGGTGGGTTTTTTTTTATTATTATTAATCTGTTTTGATATATTGAAGGGATGCAAGGAGATGGTGGAAAATACAATTGGTACTCAGTAGACAGTGAATTTACAGATATTTAACCTCTAATTTAACCTTCTTTTCCTGTGGCCTCTTCCTGTAGCTCATGAGCAAGGAAATAACAGGTCCTTCCACAAGTGATGCATCAAGTGAAATGGAACAGCAGGTAACTGCCTGATATTTGTTGCTGTTGTAGGTCAAGCCTGAACAGTAAGTTGGTATCTTGCCATCCCTTAAATGAAGAGGAGGGCTGCTCTTCCTCTTCAGTTCTAAAAGTTAGAAAAACCCCAACCTCAGCAATAAATTGCACTCTTGTCTTCTGTCTGCACAAACTGCTTGGTCTGTTTTCCACTCGGAGCTGATCTGATTAAACCATACTGGGTCACAAAGGACAGAACAACAAACTGTTGTAGGCAGAGAATGTACAATAAAGTAATGCTATTTTTCAGTGCTAATTAAGTAAAAAGTTAATGTGCTATTTTGACTTCTATGTCATCTTCCTGGATGGGGTAAAACTGGCCAGTGCAAACCTACATTGCAGGAAGAGCTAGGGGTACATCAAGGCTCAACCATGTCAGGCTAAGCACTTCAGGTTATTTTTAAGGGGTCATGAAAATTGTTGATAACTTGAACACTGCAAGGTGTTGCACATAAAATGAAGTTATCTTTAACAGTAGCTGCCCATAAAGGAGCATCAGTATTTCTGTTCTGAGATGAAAGGCATTTGATTTATCAGGCAGGGATTTTGAAATTGTGATAACACGAATGTTCCTGTGTTTTTGGTTTTGTTAAGCTTTTAGCCTAAGTTGTGTTGAATCTGGATGTTACTCTTGAGTTTCAATAATTTACTTACTACATGTGGTAGTCATTTAAAATGCAGGTGAAATAAACAGAGATCCTGATCTAACAGTGTATATATAGGTTTCTGTGTGAATGTGTGCACCTGACATCCTTCTAAAACAATTGGTATAAGTAATTGAGACATGTTGGCAGCTAGAACTGTGAGTACTTTGGATGTGGACCAGAATGATTGACCATCTTATTTTTTAAAAGCTTAAAAAAGCTTTGGAAGATCTTCAGGAAGCACTAGCAGAAAAAGAAGAGTTGGCACAAAGATGTCAAGAGCTAGATTTACAGGTAAGAAACAGCAAGTCGCTTATTTATTTACTGTGTAGTGGTGCTGCTATTAGGATGCAGAAATACTGAAGGACAAAGTGAATTTTGCATTTATTTAAGTTTCTATGAGAATTCTTAGCTGTTTGTGGGGGGAAACAGCTCTACTCCAAAATGCAATTACTGGAAATAGTTTTCTGATGGAAGCATAAGCTGAGGTCCTGTGCCAACTGTTAACTCAAAGATGCCTTGGTCTGCTAGCTTTATGTTTACCCTTAGTAGCAGGTAGCCATCAAAATAATGTTATCATGGCTTTAAAAATTGCCTGTTTCATTTTTAGTCACTGCTTCCTCTAGTCTTTTGAACTGTGTCCAAAAAATCCAGTTCATGTAATAATCAGTCATTAGATTTAATCATAGGAAAATGATGCTGTTTTCAATAGGAGTTGATGAAAGACTGAAGTTTGAAATTTATCTAAAATTTACTACATACACAGTTGGAACGTGGAGGATATTTCAGGGAGTAAAAATAATAGAAACTAATAGATCTTTGTCTTTTTCAAACCACACTGATAATAGACCTTCTTTTGTTTTTAATGGATATAGAAGTTAATCAAGTCACTCTTCAGAAAAAGGAGAGAGGACTTCATAGCAATAAACAGGAACTTGCATTTCAATCAACTTTTCAAAGAAAAAAGAAAAAATCCATTTGTTAGCCCTAAGTCTGATTCCTCTTTTATGACACTGTAATCTGAGAATAGAAAGAGGTTTGTCCAGTAAGGCAGTTCATCTCAGATTTGATTTTGTACAAAGAGAACATTTGGTGGCATCTCCTTATAGGAGCCAGAGTGCTATACTGGCTGTATGAGCCTCTGAAGAAGAAAAAAACAGGCAAAACAAAACCCACAAAACCAGAGGCCAGTTTTACATATC
Source organism: Sagittarius serpentarius (assembly GCA_034782735.1). Lineage (NCBI taxonomy): Eukaryota > Metazoa > Chordata > Aves > Accipitriformes > Sagittariidae > Sagittarius > Sagittarius serpentarius. The sequence continues at coordinate 4,559,690 of JAVKLA010000090.1, read as the reverse complement.
TTACAGGTACTGATGACTGAAAAAGCAGAATACTTTACACGTAAGTAGCTCATAGCTAACTGCCATGCCTAGGAAGCTGCTGTTAGAATTGAATTGATACTTCTTTTTTCTTGAGGCAGTAGTAAGGCTTCCTCTAGTGAAAGCAGAGATCTAAAAATGCTTGTGAGCAGAACCTGCAGGAGAAAATTATTTCTTTTAAATGGTCTAGAGGATTAATTTGAGAGCTGAACTGGCACATTACAGTTGTTAAACTTCAAAAAGCGTGTTCACTGTTCAGAAGCTCTTGCTTCTAGAGGTGCTGGGATAACAATTTACTTGCGCTTTCTGCTTCCGTTAGGAGACTTAGTATGTCTCACTAGAGAAGTCCCAGTCTTTCTCCTGTCTCCCACAAACTTCTCTTCTGAGATTTCTCTATTAATTAATGAGAGGTTACACAAAGGCTGTTGCTCATAACGTAATGTGGGCGTGAAAGGTGTTGGAGGGAAAGGTACTGCTGAGTATCAACAGATGAGTTAGTGACACCATAGCTCTTTAATACTGGGACGTGTTTTTGAAATACCTCTTCATAATTTGTGTTGACTTTGACACCACTTCTGTTACGCTGAAATAATGGAAAAGAAGAAGAGAAAGCTACCAGAAGGGAACTGAGAACAGATGAAAAACTTGCTCTGAGTTGTGTGAAAGTTTTTTGGTGGTTTTTTTGTTGTTGTTGTTTTAAAGTCTGAGACGAGTGTTCTTTTAACATTATTCTAAAAGTGTGAATGTTGTGCATGTTTAAGGAGTGGCTGAACCTTGAACAGGAAGTATTAATGCTGAGCAAGGCTCAGATGCTCTCTACCGACAGATGTTTGTGGGTGCTTGTATATGTAAAGTGACATCCGGTATGTAAAAACGGAGTGAACCTAGAAAGCCAGCATCTAATGAAGTGGTAGATTAATTACTGTTTTGTTTCTTACATCTGATTGACTGATAGACTGTTAAATTATCATCACAAACAAACTGTTTCTTAATATTGCATACTTTAGGTTATAGCTGATGTTTTATCTAATAATGTCACCATGATATGTGTTTGTTTGGTTTTTTTTTTTTTTTTATTTTATTTATTTGAAGCCATAATATTGACTGACGCTTCTCATTTAAACTAATTCTTAATAAATTCACTTGTAAGGTCTCAGTCTTCCTTGATATTTTCCAAGAGTATAAGAAAGGTAGGTTTTCTTTATGATTCAGGAAAACATAACCCAAAAAGCATATTGTCCCTGTTTTAAATGCCAATTAACTAACACATGCTACATGCTCTTATGTTTGACAGGATGTTAAAATTAACACAACAACTTTCACTAGAAAAACTTTAAAGGTTCTATCCTCTTAATCCTTCCCCATTTTATGGCTGTTAATATACTTACTGTTTCAATAAAGTGTTGTATTCTCATTTGCTTAGCTGTGAACACTTTCAATATCAAACTTGTTTGATTGTGCAAAAAATGCATGCTCTATATGAAGCTGTCTAGGTTTTTTCTTTTGCGTGTGTGCTTACTAGCTTATGGCACCGGAAACTGCTTCTTGCGCAACCATTCACTGCTGAGCGCACGGCAGCACTGTGTTAGTGTGCTAGCCAGAGCCATCCTGCTTTTTATTGTTAAGTACAAGCAAGATGGAGAGTACCTTTATACCAATACTTAAAGGTTTTTTTGTATGGCATCTGTGGTATTCTTTTTGATGAAAGTACCAGTTTCTCTCCATATCACGTTGTCTGCCTTTACCATGGTTTCAGTTACAAAAATTTGTCTTTTTTTTAGAGGGACTTTTCCTTTAGTGCTTCATAACTGTCATACACTAAAGCATCTGTATGCTCAAGTATGCTATGTAAATTACATTCTAAAATTTCTAAACGCTCAACCTTTTTCATAAACTAATTTGGTGATGCTGCTGTCTTGCTTTAGTTCTTTCCAGTTGGACAGGTCTTAAAATGTTGATGCTGTTTTATCTGCACTAGGTGGCTGCCCTCCAGGATGAAAAAACCAGCTTGATGTCAGAAAATGAGATTATGAATGACAGGCTAGAGCAATTAGACGACTCTCTTGATGATCCAAATACTGTGGTTGCAAAAAAGTATTTTCATGCACAGTTGCAGCTGGAACAACTGCAAGAAGAAAACTTCAGGTATGAAATGATTTCTCTCAAAATCCCTCGCTTGTCAGGTCACATATATCCTGAGAATTTCTTGTACTCTTTTAGGGTTTTCCATCTTAATTTCTTGTGCTATAAAAGTTTCCTAGTACTGTATAAACATATTTTAGTAACAATCCTTACCTTTAAAAAGAAAAAGAAACTGTTACTTGTTGTAGAATATATTACTTTGTAATTGACATATAGTAGCCATTTGACATTTCAAAAAAGGTGATGTAAGACAGAAAATGAGTGCAGCAGTGATTTCTGTGTAAACAAACCAAAACGAAAAGAACCCTAACTCCCCCCCAAACCACCGTATCTCTTTACTGTACAGATTTATTTCACATATTAGTCTTTCTCCCTGTGATCCTGGGGGGTGGGGGGGGAATAACTCACTTTTCCTGTAGGCCCTTGATATTGATATGGTAAACTTGCAGTATACAATCCATTATGATTTAACAGGTAGACTATAAAATGTTCTATGCTTACAGTACTGTTTTTCTGGCTACTTCAATCAATAGGTTTCCTTTGTCTTATTTATTTTTAGTAGTTATAGCACTAAATGAAAAATGTGTAATAACGATGAGTTCTTAACAGAGTTCCTGTTTTTGATCTGGTAGGCTTGAAGCTGCAAAAGATGATTATCGTGTCCATTGTGAAGACCTAGAAAAACAGTTGATTGAACTGCAACATAGAAACAATGAACTAACTTCTTTGGCAGAAGAATCTAGAGCCTTGAAAGATGAAAATGATATTCTTAGGTATGTAATAGTAAGAGCTCCCACACACACATTAGGAGGATTTAATTACTAAATCCAAGACTCTGTATTTAACAAGATGTTTTTTCTGAGGCGTTACTTCTGCAGATAGATCTTATCTGAATGAGATCTAAAATGAATGTTGGAAAAGGGCCCTTTGACAAAGCAGAGATGGAGTGCAAGCTTTCAGGCACAGCCTCTCTTGTTTGCATAAGAATAGCAACATGGAATTTTTCTGTGAAGCACGATTAATGAATACAGAAATTATTCTTTTTCATGTGGGATGGAAGGTTGAAGTTATGCAAGAATTAAGAAATTTTTTTTGGGGGTGTGCATTCTTATTAAGGGGACATTTGTGTTGGCAAGAGGCTGCCTTTTCTGATGTAGAAAAGCATATATGCAGCTAGAACTTTGATGTAACCTTTGGTGTCGGCATTCTAGGCTCGATTTAGCAACATGATTAACAAAATGAAGATGAAATATACAATAGCCTTGATGAGAATTTAACGTAACATTCAAGCTTGTGTAAACTAAATTAAATACCAGACCACCCAAGAAATATCTAAAGCAAATCATACTGCAAAAGCAGGTCTGCTATTCATAAAATAGTATGAATAAAACATGGAAAGAAAAGTGGTCTCAGGTGTTTAACTTATAGTGGTTCTTAAATAACATCTGAAACAAATCTTAACCGTAGATTTTCTTCCATAATTTTCTTGTACTAGCTTCTAGTGATTTGAGATGGCAGATATTAAACACAGATATTGAAATTAAATTGCGTATTTATGATCCGAATATTTTCTTACCACATAGATTTTTTGTTAATGATCAGCTGGTAATTCTTGGTCATATCTGCTAGTGATCCTATTTTCATAGTGCAATTATGTTCTAATTATGTATAACCCCGCACTGAAAACATCTGCGTGATTTTCCTCACCATGTACTGGTACTTTGAGATGACTATCTAGCACGCGATGATGTGGTGCATTTATGTGGCACCCCACAGAATTCCCTAGAGATATTTGACATACTAACCCTTGCTTGTACTTCTGACATACGACTGTCAGTGTTACCCACTCTTAAACCCTGTGGTGGTTTCAGTTTTTATAAGCAGCCTTTGCATAATGCAAGTCTGCATTGATTATGCATTTAAAAATAAAGCAGTAAGATTTAACTCTACTGTTAAGCACGTTACATCTGTCTTTGAAGATAGCTTGAATGTGCATGAAAGCAGAATTTAACTTTTTTAACCTTTTGAAGGAGCATACTCTTCTAATTCCTGTTTATACTTTAAGGACTACTGCAGACAAGGCAAGTAAGCTGGAATCAACTGTTGAAGTGTATCGTAAAAAGCTACAGGATCTGAATGACTTCCGCAGACAAGTCAAATCTCTGCAGGAAACCAACATGATGTATATGCACAATACGGTCAGTCTGGAGGATGAACTGAAGAAAGCCAATGCAGCACGTGCCCAGCTAGAGACCTACAAAAGACAGGTAAGGCTGCATCTATACTTAAGACGTTACTTTTTCCTCAGATAGTCGCCTTACCTAAATAAAATTATTTTAATTATATTTCATTGAAAAAAATTGAACAGCTTAATTTAACAGCCCATGGGCTTAACCTGTATTGTCTCCTTAGAATTTCTTATTCATGAAAACTCCTTCATACTCTGCCCTTCACTTTCTGTTTTTCCCTGTTTATAAACTAGCAAGCTTAACTGTAGTTGCTCTCTCAACTGATTGGTTGTCCAAGTTTGTAGGCTTTTCTTCTTTACTTTAACTGAGGTAATTTTAGCTATTGCTGAGATCACTTGTATGTAATATTCTTAACTTCCTTCATGGAAATTTATTTTAAACTGTAGAAGACTTATTTCAATTTTACTTATTTCAGTAGTAATTAAGAGATGCAGGAGTTAAATATTTAAAAAAAACCCAAAAGACAAATCCCAAAACTAAACAAACAAACAAACCAACCAAACAAAACCGCAAAACCAACCAAAAAAAAAGTCCCCCAAAACCCCAAACACACAGGCCCCCATCCCATCTCACCTCTTCCAAGCCTGGAGGACCAGCTGTTTATTTTGGCTGAACTGGGTAGGAGTGGAGGTTTTAACATAGCTTTTAAAGGTAGCATCTTGCAACATTCATGTGTTGAATATAGTATTTTTTTTTAAAAGGTCCAGGAGCTTCATAACAAACTGTCTGAAGAATCAAAAAGAGCTGATAAGCTAGCATTTGAAATGAAGCGACTTGAAGAAAAACATGAAGCTTTAATCAAAGAAAAAGAGGTAAGTCTCTTAACGAGAGTTTATTTGATCAGCTAATAAATCTCTCTCAAATGCTCTGCTTGAGGAAAACCTTCCCAGAAGTAGTGCTACCATAAAAATGAAGTTTAACAGCTCGTGTATACACATATAAAACATAAAATACATCTTAAAAAGTATGTGTGTCAGTACTATTCCTGATTAATGTTACTTGGTCTTAATGTGGTGCTGTATGACTTAATCCACCTTAAACATATCTTCTTAGAGACTGATAGTACAGTGTGATGCACTAAAAGAGACAAATGAAGAGCTGCGGTATTCACAGATGCAGCAGGATCACCTGAGTCAAACAGGTATTGCTTTATCTTCAGAGCCTTTTTTATGTATATTAGCGATTTCTTTAAGTTTGTTAAATTAAACTTCCCATGCAATTTCAGGCGCATCTCGTGTTAAAAGCCATGAGAATCTTGCTGCTGAAATTCTGCCAGTGGAATATAGGTAAGACAAAAAGGTTGAGGTTATTCTGGGATTTTCATGGGCAGGGCAATTTTCATACTGTCTCTGTGAAAGTTCAGTATTTTTGGCAACATGACTCTATCCTACTTCTTGCTTTCCCTCCATGATACTTGTCTGGACCCCCATGTAGCTGTTAATAATTATTTCCCCACACTATAATTACTTTGCATTCTTTCTTAAAAGCATATCGGATTGCTGTATATAAAGTTTGGCTTGAAACATGCTCTTTAAGCAGTGAAACAATTCTTATCTTGCCACTGGCAGGATAAACAAATAATACACAGCATCTAAGACAGAACAGCTAAAGGCTAGCTAAAATTACTTTTAAAGTCTGGCAGAGTGAAACACAGAGGCACAGTAAAATTTGGGTTTGGAGTGACTTAATTTAAAGCTTTGTTCATATCTCTTAAAAAACAGTTGTGATGTTTGAAAATTGTAAGTTACCTTTTAATAAAGAATTACATTGTTACCCCAGCTGTATCCTGAAGCAGAACTTGCGTTGCCCACTTTAAGTTTGGGGGAGCGAACAGGAATATTATCTCCTACTCTTAGTCACCTTTTCTTAATTAACAGTGACTTTTTTGTTGTTGTTTTTGATTCAGAGAAATGTTTATTCGGCTGCAGCATGAAAATAAGATGCTTCTATTACAACAGGAAGGATCAGAAAACGAACGTATTACAGAGCTCCAGGAACAGCTGGAGCAAAAGCATCGCACAGTGAACGAACTAGAAACTGAGAAAAGGTGATGGGTGAAACAGCATCTTGAAACATAGCAAAAGTGATTTCTGGACTTTCAGAGTGGCCTTATGGCTTGCATCTGTAGCATAGCACTGTGCAGGAAGCCAATTACTCTTTTTCTTTCACCAGTGTAATCATTAACGAAGGGTTATGAAACAAGCAAGAAGGAAAGTAGCTTAAATGTGGTGGTGTAAAATGTGTTAGGTCTGTGTGTAGCATACTCTGAAGAAAGTGTTGCTTATAGAATGCTCTTCTTAGCTCTGAATGATTCTTGGTAGACCAAGAATGGGCGTAAACTCTGTTTCTAGAACTTCAAAATAAGCATGTTGTAACACTGGGATAGGGTCTGAATTTCTCTTATCGGTTAATGAATGCTGAAAGCAGCTTACTAGGATATGAGAAGTCTCATATCCAAGTTTCCTCAAAACTTTAAAATTATTCTGTGTTTTTCATTATAAAATGTTTAATAAAGCTGCCATATGTTTGTTTCAGCAGAAGTTCAAGTCAAACTAAACGCATTTGAAATCAGTTTCTTTGTGGCTTAAGTCCTGCTGGGTAGACCCTCTGAAAAATTATTGTCCGGACGTGAAACAGAAAAATCTGTCTGTTGTGATCTATTTACGTGGATGATAATTGCCTTTTCTTCCTAAAAGGCTAAATGAAGAGCGTATTGGGGAGTTACAGCAGCAGATTGAAGATCTGCAAAAGACTTTACAGGAGCAAGGATCCAAGACTGAAGGAGTAAGTAAAAGTTTAGGCTTCTTGACCTTGAAGACATCTTGCCAGTTTTGTTGTTACACTGATGGTTTTAAACAAGGGCTTCGTTTAGATGTGCCTCTTCTTTTTCAGTGTGTCTAGTGCTGGTAACTACTAAGAAGGCAGGATTGTGCTTTGGTGCTTTTTTGTTGTTGTTGTATTAATTTTTAAAGTTAATTTAGAACACACTAGTTTATGCAGTAGTAAGAGTAAGCAACACCTTTGGGTCACAGCCCCTCCAAGCAAACACAGACCATTCAAAAGACCTTACAAGCAATGATCTTAGAACAATTGAGGCTGTTCAGTGTATTCTGAAAACTCTCTCCTGCCTGAAAATCAGCTCCCTCAGTTTAGGTAATACAGACTTGGCTCCACTGTATTCAGAGCAGATGAGTTTAGTCTCTCTAGTATGAGAATCCACAAGACCCGCACACCAACTGCATGTCAGTTGAAAAGCTCATGTTTTATGTGATTCCTTCCTTCTGCCTTCTTTAAGGAACTGTAACTCTTCTACCTTATACTTTTAAAAATCTCTAGTTTTATCATTAAATGGTGGTATAGTGAGAAGGATAGCTTTAAAGAAAAAAGATGCTAGAATCAGTATCTGTGCAATGCAAAAAATATGAACGCAGCTACAGAAATGCATGCAAAAACACTGTTTGCTTAGGATTTATATGTTTTGACTTACTTAGGTGTGTTAAGTATTCTTGGCCAATTCGTAAGAGCACTTGAACATTGCACGGTATGAAATACTGAAATATAACTGAGTTTTAATTCTTTCCTTTCATAGTCTAGCAACCTGAAGCAGAAATTGGCAGCACATATGTAAGTAAGGCACATGCATCCACTGTAACTTATTTATGCTACATAATTTGACTGTTGTAGCTCAGAAGTTGCCTAAGTCTTTGTTGGGATGTCTTGGTTTTTCGAAGTCACTGATTTGAGAATCATGCATGTAGTGAATTAAGTATTAGCGTTCTAGTTTTGTCTACTGTGATCATGATGATCTTTGTAATACTAGTATCCACCTAACTGTCTCTTCATCACCAATAGCATTTTAACTGTTCTGGATCTACAACAGATTGCTGAAACTATCACTCTTACTGGACTCAAAACGTATTTCACTTTTCTGAAATACTTCCATCCTTTCAGTAGATGTAGTTTCTGCAAAGGAGATGCTGGAGGGTTTTTTTGTTCATTTTCTTTTTTGTTTCTAGTTTTAGGTAAATGAGACTCAATTCAGAAGTTGGAGCTTTTATGGTTCTTCAAAAATACATGCTAATATTTCTATTTAAACTCAGAAGAGTTTAAAATAGTTGCTTAAACACTTCCACCATTAAGTTTCTGCTTTCAGCTCTTAAAACTGTGCATGGGATTATTTGTGAACTTAATCCTTAGCCCAGCCTTTCATTTGTAGGGAAAAGCTGAATGAAGTTCATGATGAGTTACAGAAGAAAGAGGCTGATCTTGCAGAACTCCAGCCTGATGTTAGTCAGAACCGTAAGTTGTTTTGTGTGGGGTTTTTTGGTTTGGGGTTTTTTTTTTTTTTTGGTTTGTTTTTTTTTTTATGAGACTATGTTAAGTTTCTTCTGAAATGAATCCCATAGCCACTGGGCTGTCGGATACTTGTCTGGATAAGGCTTTCTGCTACAGCTTAGCTTTAAACCTGAAATGGGAGTGGGGGGAGGTTTCTCTTGCACACAGTGGTGGGCAGGGAGAGGTTCATGAGGGCTTAGGTTTATTGAACAATACTTTGCAAAATGGGAATTTAGGGTCAGGTTGGACCTTATGGTACAACTGAAGTAAAAATAAGAACTTTTGTGTAGTAGCTAGAAAGTATATTTGGGGGGTGGTTAAATCAAGAGAACACAGGAGCCTTGAAAGTACAAAGTCTATTTTTATTTTGTATGTCTTTGTTGATAATTTCTGGAAATAGCCCAGAAGATTGGAGAGCTGGAAGCAGCTTTGCGAAAAAAAGATGAGGATATGAAAGCAATGGAAGAAAGATATAAAATGTACCTTGAGAAAGCAAGAAATGTGAGTGGCATATTTCTGAATGTATACGTTCCTCCCTCATAAATTGTTAAACAAATTTATGTGAGCCCCCCCCGCCCCTCCACCTCTCAATTAAAATTAGTAGCTAGATGTTGCATTTTTAGTCAAATTGCTCAACTGCAGTCAGTTAAGTGTATGAGAGAATGGGGTTTAGGCTAAGCATGAGATGCGTAAATGGTTTCTTTGTACCATTTGATATCTTCTGTTGTACAGTGTAACAGCCTGGTTTGTATCATAATTGCCTGACTAGTACTCAGTCTGTTTTCATATTTCTACTGTAAGCAAATGAGATGCAGAGCTGTTGAGAATCAAACCTGACTTGTAATGTTTCTGTTTTCCTTTGTACAGGTGATAAAAACCTTAGACCCCAAGCTAAATCCAGCATCAGCAGAAATTATGTTGCTCAGAAAACAGATAACAGAGAAAGACAAAAAAATTGAAGCATTAGAGGTAAAAATGTACACGTATTTAATAATAACTTCTAATATGTTCTGCTGTCTCTGATACCAGACACTCAAGTTATTGTTTCCTAATGATCCAGCACCCTTCAATGCTGCATTCAGTTAGAAACTGCACAGAGCATCAAACCTAGAGATTTTTAGTTTGGCTTAATTAACCTTGTATCCTAGTACAAGTCTGGCAAAGCAGTTTACTTTTCAACAGTGCTTTTCCATGTACAGCTGAAACATTAATTTGGATTCTTTCTAAATCCTCTGAAAAGCTATAAGTAAAATATTTCATAAGGCTAATAGTTTTGCCATGTTATGGTAACTTGTACAGAGCTGCAGACCCTGACCTTTTTCAGTAGTAATGTAACTTAGTTTATATGAGGGACTAGGTATTTGAGCAGTGACTTGTTTTAATTTTCTAGACCCCTGATATCAGTGGTTTTGTCTACTAGAGTTATTGAAACTATATAGAAGATATATATACTGTTAATTCAGTAAAATCTGCTTGGCTGAAATCCTGAAAGGGTTGTTTACAGAGTGCAAGTACCAAAAAAAAAGTGTGAAAAGCTACATTCAGTTTTGTAGCAGTATTGATGCAACTGGTTAGAATAGTTACCTGAGCAAATACAAAATTCCTCTACATGAGTTAGTAGGCTGAAAGGTCTGACTTTATAAATGCTGTGGCCTTAGATTTCTTCTATGTGCATGTACTAGGTAAGTGTACTATATAATAGCAATTCAGTAACACGGTAAGAATATTCAGCCACTAGAGGTATGTTCTTGTCTTTGACTTTCAGGTGAAAAAGTGTTACTAAATTATTTATAATCTTTCTGATACACCCTAGACTTTGATGCATTTCCCCACACCCACACTCTCAAAGTGTGTTTCTAAGTTGAACTGCAGCTTGAGTAAAGTTTAGCCTCTTCTTGAAGCAGTCTAACTTCTCCAATATTCATTTATGGAAGTATCTTTATTTACACTTCTAAGCCTTCTAGTTATTTTGCATATTTAAGCATTGCTGCTGCATGTGTTTATTTTACTCAATGGACTGCAATAAGTTTATGCAGATTATTTTTGTGTTTTAATTGAGATTGTCTACTCTATTGTCTCCTTGCAGGCTGAATACAAACTTGCTAAATTACGCGACTATGAGGAAAAGCTAATTGTAACTGCGTGGTATAACAAGGTGGGTCAAAAGTTCATTTCTTAGTCTTTCAAAAATCAGAAAAACAGATTTTGCTAAATGTGACAGTTACATCTTACACCGCTGCTTTTTTCTTTTTAGCAGTATTTTAACAATCAACTATTTTGTAAAATTATTTTGTTATATGTATTCTGCTTGTCTTCTGTGCTTTGGAACAGGAGACTTAAAATTTGGCATAGGCCGTGACTTCCTTGTTAGGAATGTACTATTTGCTGCCACAAGCTTCCATCTGGATTTAGTATGCAAAATCCCTGAATATTCAATAGCATTTGTTGTTGAAGTTTTTGGGCTTGAGACAAAAGGAGGCCGTGGTTCAAAAGGTTTCTGGACTCCTGCTTTTGGTCTTCAGTGACTTTAGCACAGTATTTGTGAAATAAAGCTAAGGCCATCCTGCAGCAGTGTTGCAAATGTTGTTAGAGCGTTTGAGGTTTGATTGCTGTGAAAAGGACTGGAGAAAGTTTTTCATCTTCATACGAAGCAATGTTTAGATAGTTGCAAAAAGAAAGACTGGAATGGGAAATCAAAAAAGGAAAGTAAAATTAAATGGCTTACTTAGTAAAGGAACAACTTTACAATAAGCTAAAATTAACATGTTCTATACGAATGCGAATGAATCTTATTTTCTTCAGCCTAGGTCCACACCTTCTATGGCAGCAAGAGAGTATATAAGAAATACAGTAAAAGAAATGCTGTGTGCATACCAAGTATGAGCTTTGTGTATGAAAGATGACCAATTTTTTTTCGTCTGTTTTTGCTATAGTGTAAATGTTGTTTAACTTATTTACAGAGCCTAACTCTTCAGAAGCTAGGTATGGAAGCAAGACTGGTTGGCAGCAGTGGTGCCTGCAGAGACGGTCCTGGACGCTCGTTCCTAGCTCAACAACGTCATGTCACCAATACCAGAAGGAATCTCACTGTTAAAGTACCAGGTGCAACATCTGATTAAACCACAAGGACCATGAGGAAAACTTATATGCTAAAGTGTCCTTAAATGTTTTATAGCTTCCACGTTAACTACTTGATGGAAGAGGAGGTTAGAATGGTGGGCAGCTGCGAATTCAACGTCAAAACTATCAAGTGATTAAGTTGATCAGTGGTGTGTCTGGAAGGTAGCACATAGTTTTCCAGATAGAAGTAGATTTAATAACTGCAGTATGTATTTACAAGCACAACTTGAAAGATTTATATTTGCCTTCAGAATATATTGTAAATATAAAAATTGGCACTATATATTTAAAACTTTATTTAATGGGTTTGGGCTGGAAAGTTGACTTTTGTAATGGAAAGATGTTATGCAAAAATGTACTTCAGGTAACTGGCAATATTGGGCATTTTTGCTGGACTCTTCTAAAAATAAACTTAAAAGATTGGTACCATGTTTTAAAAAATACTTTTTTTAGAATAGAAAGTACAATTTTAAAAGCAAGAAAATACTTGCATTTATAGAAAAAGAAAAAAAAAGTGTAGTACCAGTTGGCTTGTTATATAACAGAAGACAGGATTTATTTTGTCATCTCAAGGGAGAAGCAGAATTACTCAGTTTATTTAGAAAAGAAAAGATTAAGTTTGTGCGTATATACCTTAAGGAAAACCTGTCTTTTAAGATGCTGAATTCACTAGAGCCAAATAAGCTGTCTTTTCCTCTGTAAGAAAAAAAGCTGTTACAGTAATTCAAAAGTCTGGGCTATGTTTTAAAAGTCTGGTGTATTGGTACACTGCATTTATTCACAGAAAGGTGGTTAGGTGGGAAGGAACCCCATTTATTTCCAGCTATTTATACAACCCTTTGCATAGAAATTAATTTTCCTTTTTAAATGTAATTTCACTTCAGTTATTCAGAACTAACTGTGCTAGGCAGATGAATGAAAGATAGCTTTGCTGGTTGTTGGCAGCAAAGATTGTTTGTTGGCAGGGAGAAAAGTGCATGAACTATAATAGTTTTGCAGTCTCTGGATCGAAGAAGATGAAATGGGGATTGATGTCTGAAATTTGTGTGTGGGAAGTTGCTATCTTTCACAAAATTTATGTCACTGTATTTACCAAATGTCTTATTTTGGTTGTGAACTGTGTTTTTAGGAAGCTTGTTGATGTCCGTTCTTCTTTGCAAACTGTCTAGAACAAATTCATTATACCCGTAGTTAAAGAAAATAAAATTACAGCAGCCCTTAAAATAAAATGAATACGCTTAAACTAAGTATTTGAGGGTGCTGTACCAGTCTGTGATCTAATATAAAACTCAGCCATATGCGTGAATGAAAGCATATGTCTGTCTTCACCACCAAGGCCATTTTTGATTTGAGAGCGGGGTTCAGATTTGCAGAATTTAAGTTGACTTGTGAAATTTGAGTAGTCTTCCGTTTTGCATGCCCTTCAGTATGGCTTGTTCTTTGATTTCTTCCTTCCCCAGCATCTTAAATTTCTTATTAGGCATTGCATGCAATGCTAGAGCAAAGGGAAGTATTCATTTTTAATACTTACTTAGCGTTGCTTCTTAGTTGTGGTGTTAGTTTTACAGTGCTATACATTTAGGCATTCAACAGAGATTTCCTCTTTCAAAACTTCTGCCTACACAAGGCATTGTTTAAAAGCCAGTCTCATGCTCAATGTGGTGTGAGGAGAGAATATGCCAGACAAACTGCTGTTGGACAGTTTTGTCTGTCAGGTTGTGTTCTTCAGGACTCTATGCTGCTTTGGACTACCTCTTGGGTTTTGAGGTCTTTTATTGCTGCAGTGATATTATTGGGGTCTGTATTTTTAAGATAAAATTGCTTGTTTAATCTGCTAGTGGTGTGGAGATGGTGGTGAGCAGTGGAACAGGAGACGTAAGTCTTAGCAAGATGCTTACATTTCTAAAGCCTGGTACTTTGGTGTGTTCTAGTGAAATGTGAAACTGTCACTGGTGTTGAATGGGTCTCAATCCTTGTTCTTTACAGCATGGAAACTTTCATGGACGTCTTTCAAATACTCATCTAGTTAGTAGGCTTGATGCATTTGTTGTACTCGCAGTAGTAGAGCTGTGTCAGTAGTCATATCGGGTGCCGGATAGTGAAAAACTTGGAGCAAATGTCTTTGATGTACACTTCTCAAAACTGCAGACCCTGGGACCAAAAATGACCAAGAACCTCTCTATCATTTAATAGGAAGTTTGTCTTCTCACTAGCAATGGAAGACTTTAAATATGGGACTACAGACAGGGATCAGCCTTTTTCAGGGCAAGGTTGGCCCCACTAGCCTTGTTGGGGTTGCCAAAAAAGAATCAGGTTTTCAAGTATTAGGTGAAATATTACTTATCTGGGATTTTTCCAAACTGTTAACGGTTAAGCCTGTGAATATAACTTAAGAGTTTCTTTGAGATTGAGAACCTGTTTATGAGTGGCTGTTTTATAACTGGTTAAACTTGGGTTATGTCCTATGAATGAGGAACCGACCTATAGAAATAAATATTTGTTTATAAGCCACAGTGTTTTATTTGCTTCAGCTCATCTGACTGTGCAGAAAGGATCATTAGAGTAAGTATCATTTTAATGTTTAACTTCATTCATGTGAGAAAAAAAAAAAGCTACTAATAGCATTGCTGTGTTACAGCTGAGTTTTATGTAACACGTAGCAGCAGAACAATGTCAATACAGTGTTCTCGGATGCAATGTGCACCACTGCTGAGGCAGGATGAAGAAAGAGGCTACTTGTTTCTAGTGCAAGATGAATTCGTATCATGCCCAGACAGCACAGCTAGGAACAGATTGAAATTACGAGATGAAATCATTGAATATTGCTGAAGTTAATCAGCATTATTAGTAATTTAGCCAGTTTCCATTAAAACGGGTAATATAGATCCAAAGAAACAAAAATATGTTCTGATTGACATATCATTTGTTAATATTTTTTTATATAAGATTAAAAATAACCACTATGGAAGAGAAGTGTTTTGTAGGAATAATACAAATTTTGAACTAGTAGGTTCTTTTACTCAAGGTGGATCAGGCAGCAGTTTTGAGAAGATTCTTTTGCAACAACTGTATTATAGTGGATTAAGAAACTTTCACTGAAAATAAGTTTTCACCTAACTAATTTTTTTGTTCATTAAAAATATATATATGGGTATTCTATTTTCTACAATAGACACTTGGAAATAAGTAATATAAGCAATACCAATGTTTTATTTAGGTAGCCATAAATAGTTTAGGAATTAGAAAATGAAAACAATTGTTGAAGAGTTGGTAATGTCTAGTAAAGTAATTTTCTTAACTTTATTGCTTTTTTCCCTTCCTCCCACTAGTCAAGCTAAAGTTGAGGTTTTCAGTGTACCAGTGTCTGCATCTTCTGTTCAAAACAAATGTAAACACTGTGTTGCATAGAACTTGAAAAATTGCACTAATTTTTAAACTTTTGGGTTTATTTTTCTTTGGAAAGAATTCTTTTATATTCACATAAAGATTTCTAAAATTAATTGTTTGGTGTCTTTATTCCAAGCAATGTATTTAATGGTCCCTAGCTGATGTAAGCATCCATATTTCTGGGCAACATAGGAACTGGATCTGCATGTCAATATAATTACACCATCTAAAATGTCATGTTGCAGGATATGCAACATGTGTGTATGTTTTGCTGTAACAACAACAAATCAGAGTTGTGCCACCTTCCCCTACTCTTTTCAGTTCATTCCCGCTTAAAGTTCCGTTCCCACCCAAAGCTGGTTACCTGTACTCGGTCTGCTCACAGTCGTCTGAGAGCTGGGCAAGGGACTTTGGGAAGTGGAAAGACTAAAACCCACTACAAATTAGCTGTCGAGTGACTTCAGTAATTGCTTATTGCTGCTGAAGTAAGTTAGGACCTCTGCCTACTCTCCTCAGCCCCGCCTAAGAGGACACAGAGGACAGGCACACGCTTCTAAATCACCATGCTTGGTATTATTTGGAAAAGGCGACTGACTGCCGCCCTCAGTCTGCTTTGCAGGTTATTTATGTGCCCAGTTCTTAGTCGCGTTGACAGCTTTCTTGTTCCCTGAGCACTAACCTCGACCCAGAAGTGAGGCTGCGAAGGAGAGCAGGCAGCTCTTCAGCCCTCCAGAGTGAAGATCAGCAGGGAGAAGGGGTCACAAGTTTCCTTCAGGGACCCCATTTCAGACCTGTTTTTACCACAGGTTTTCCCTTTCTCTGAGCCGTAATCCTGACATGCGTAAGTCAGGATTTTTATTGCCTTGGGCTGCGACCCCGTGAGGATGGGGAGCTGTGTGATACCTCAACGTGGAAGGGCCTGTGCACTGGCGGAAGTGTCCCAGTGAGCGTGAAGTCAATGGCCAGACACAGAAGAACCGTTTTTCCTCCTTTCTGAGGCTGGAGGGTAAAAGCGTTTTCAGACACTGAAGAACAAAAACTGCAGGTGTGTGTTTGAGGGAGAAGGGAGGGGAAGAGGCTCTCAGCTATGCAGGAAGCCTGAGCCGAGCTGCAGGATGTTTTCAGCCTGTATGCGGCCTGTCACCGGACAGGAAGGCAGCGGTGGCTGCCGCTGCGTGAGCACAGGAGTGAGCGAGGGCTGGTGTGTGCTGGGGCGGGGGGACGGCTCCGTTTCCAAGTGCTTGGTCACAAGAAGCTATGTTCAAATGCAGACTGCCTGGGCAGAGCCTGGGGCTGTGACCCTGTTTGCTTACGGCCTTTTCTGGTGGCTCCTTGAGAGCAGAGCACTACAGCAGAAGGGTTGTATGTTCAGGCGAGGAGCGTCCCTGGAAGAAGTGCGGGAGCACAGCTGCAAGCACAAAGAAAGGGAGGAGGCGAGGTCGGCTGTGCGTGGGAGATGGTTTTGGCTGGGGGGGGGTGCAAAATATCCAAGGAGCCCTGGTGCAAAATGGCCCTGTGAAATCTGCTCTGCTTGGAGTACAGCTCACCCAGTGGAGACCTGGGGAGGAAGGGGAGGAAACTTCTGGATATAGCAGCAGCCTGGGAAAGGAAATGGGAATCTGAGCCAAGGAGTGAAATAAAGAAGTCGGATGACACCTGCAAACTGGAAGTGCTTTGGGAGTAATGCTGCACGCAACAGAAACTCGCCACTGTTCCCCTCCCCTGTTCCCAGTCACTTCCAGGCATGCGGCCCGCTTCTAGCCTTCCCCTTCTGCTTTTCCCAAGGAAGGAAAAGAAAGAACATTAGGTCTAGAAAGTCAAATGGACTTCCTTGTTTCTGCTGCAAAGGGAAGATGGGGGAGCAACTTGCCAGGAGCGGGTTGGGAGGGCGGCTGGCACGGGGAGAGGAGGGAGGTGTGAGCGGGGGCTGGGGATGTCTCATCTTAGTCCCAACCTCTTGTTTGCACTGGGCCGTGCCTGGCACGGGAGACGGGGGGAGGGAGCAGAGCCTCCCCACCCAGCCCGGTGCTTGAAGGAGCCTTGCCAGAAGCCCTGTTCACCTGCTATAAATGTTGCTTTATTGTCGTACGGCTGTGCTTGGCCCCAGTGCGCAGCTACGGGCCCACAGGGTGTTTCTGCCCTTTTGTGGGCCGGTCTGCAGGGGCATCCCAGCCTTCCATGCTTCTTCCCCTTTGCACTTGGAGAAGAAGAACACGCAGGTTAAAATAAAAGGGTTTAAAACCCGCCTGGGCATTAATGCTTGCATGAAAAAATATGCTTTTAGTTCCTTCAGGAAATGACTTAGCTCTCGGAAGAGGCGCTGGGAAAAATTTCTTCCTCTAGGAACACGCAGAAAATACTCCAGGAAAAATTGAAAATGAACAGGAAAAGATTGCTTTCGCCTCACTTCCTCAGCAGGTGAGCAGGAGCTGGAGGTGTGCGTTACCGGCGCTGTGTTGTGCTGTGCCTCCCTGCCAGGCGGCCCCGGTCCTGCTCCCAGGAGCTGCAGCTTCTCGGGCCTGGGGGCCTCGCTGGGGTCCCGTGGTGCAACTGTTACCAAGTCGATGCCTTTACTGGTGTTAACGACCTCCTGTCAATCTTGGAACTGTTTCACCTTCCATGTGATCGTTTGAAATAATAGTAATTTGTTCCTGGTATTTTCCAAGGGACCCTTTTATTCACTAGACTATTGAGTGCAGCAGGCTGAGCCGTGCAGTGTGTGTTGCTGGAGCTCAGCCCTCTGCCCGCCAGGCACACCAGCCGTGCGGTGGTGCTGGGCAGATCAACGGAGGATTTAGCATATTCTAAGAGGCAGGACCCACGACTTCTATAGCTAAAAACACCGATGTCTTATAGAGAGATCTGTCAGGGGAGAGCACTCCCCGTGTTCCACGTGGGTGTTATGCTCTTAATGGCTGTGACAAGCTGGGACCTGGCCACAGGCTTTGATGGTTTCCCTGCTAGTTTCCTTGTACGGTCAGGGTCATTTATTTTCATCAGTTCTGTAGGAATTGCCTTTGCTGTTACAGTGCCAATGGAGAGCAATGCCACAGCAACCTGGGTTGGGCCCTGTGCGGCTGCCTCTGCTCGGGTGGGCTCGCAGCCCCCTGCCACCCCCGGCCCCGAAACGCAGGGCACAGCTAAAGGCTACAGCCAGTGCTGGAAATCACCTGTGTTGGTCTTCACTTTGCAGAACGCATCATGACAAAAATGTTTTGGTAAGGATTTATTGATGCAAGAGAAAGAGGTGTTACAGAGTGACCTTTTTTTAAGGGATTATGTGTCAAGGATAACAAAGTCAAAAAATGCTGGCAATTAATACTTGTATTAATGTCATAAAACAAGGGCTGGTACTGCTGTTCCGCAGTACACAGCCACAGCCTCAACACTGCAACCTCTAAAGTGCTGCTCATTCTCTTGCCACTGTGAAGCATGGCCACCCATCATAAAATTAGGAAAGCCCCAAGCCCCTCATTCATTTACAGTGCTGTATGGCAAGCCTAGAAGTGCGTTGGCAGATCCCAGGCTTTCTCATGTGATAGAGAGTGCGAAGTCCTCTTGTAAAAGAAATAATTCTGCAATTGCTTTAAATGAAACAAGCAAACAGCCCGGACTCTCCCTGGAGCTAGGTGATTGTTACCACTGCCCAGGGGAGCCACGGAGGGCTCGTTTTCAGCATCCCTGCCAAAGGATTTTCCCTGCAAGGATGATGGCCAAGGCTTCCCTACCGAGGCACTGCGCAGATCTTGTAGGGCTGTGGGGCCATTGTGATGCCCAGCTTTAACTGGAGGCTGAGCGTGGTGCCCGGAGGCGCCTGGAAGGTGAATTTCTGGAGCAGAGCCGTGAAGATGAGGAAGAGCTCAGAGCGGGCCAGCACCTCGCCCAGGCAGGCACGCTTTCCTGTGGAGACAGCCACCCATGGCATCCTCAGCCTGCACTGGCTGCCCAGCTGCTTTCAGTGCCAAAAAAGCCTCTGCCTGCCCTCAGGACCATGGTCTAGGCGTGTTACCCACTTCCTAGGATGCGTTTTGCAGCCCAAACAGCTCCCCAATAACGGCAGTGGCATTACAGCATGGGCTACCCCCCCTGAATTGCATGACTTTGCGAGGGCACGTGTGTGTAATCATATGCACACGCATTGTATCCTCCCCTGCTTGGGTAAGCTGTGCTGACACGCGTGGTCTGGACATGCCCGTGCTGGAAGAGGTGGTTTGAGCTACCCCAAACAGCTACCGGAGAAGGTGCGTGATGCTGGTATGGGAAACAGGGGTGCTAAAAGGAATCGCCCCGGGGAAGCTGTTGGCTGGAGTACCCTGTGGTAGCAACAGTGAAGTCCCTAGTGAACTCAGCCACGTGGGAGCAAGAGCACAGAGCAGTGCTCTTGCCCTGAAGGTGTTTCCAGGGTCTCTGATGTTTTTCCGGTCTTTTATTCACCCTTATGTCTCTTCTGTGCACATGAGGAGAGACGAGAAAAAGGGCTCAGGGTGTGGTTGTGGTGCTTTGGGGTGGCCACATGAGCACTTCTTGAGCGGCACATCCCAGGGTGCAGCCAACATCTGCCCTTTCTGTTGCTGTTTTCCTCTGCCTCTCCACCACACAGCTGGAAGCCCCATCCCAGTGCCTCAGCAGCAAAGCACTAAAATCCAGAAAAATCTTACCTATAGAAAATGGCATAAAAGACTCCCTTTTCCAGAACTGACCGTTCTTCAGGAAATGCCCAGGGTTAAAAGTGTTGGGGGTTTCCCACTCGTTCTCGTCGAACATCACGGAGGTTAAATTTGTGAGCAAAACAGTGCCCTAAGAGGGAAAAAAAAAAGGAAAATAAATTGCACTGTCTCTGTCACTGACAGCAGGAGGGGCATTTTTATCTTCCAGTCTCCTCTCGATGAAGAGCATCCCTAGTCAAATCTTGCTGCAATTATTTGTCCAACACCCCCCTGCGTGGCCAGTTTTTCCCACTACTTGTCTGTTCGGAGGTGCAATGCTTATATACCCATGTTTTTCCCTCATCAGCATTGTTTTTATCTGCTGTAATCTTGGGCCAAAGTTCCTGTAAAAACTGCATGAGATGTGATCTCTGCCTCGATGGTGTGCGCCCGGGGTGGGGTGGTGTTGCCCCACAGCACTCTGCACCATTCAACGTGCTGGAAGACATTGTTTGGATGGCAAAAATAGGCGTTCACTGGGAGTGAACTCTGGACAGGGCAAAGACACTATGGCTCTGCCCCTCCTGTCTGCGCAGGAGGGTCCTGGCCTGGGGAACTGGGAGTCTCTTGCTAAAGTCTCAGCACTCAGGAGTGGGGTTACCTTTGGTATGTGGAAGCCATCCAAGACCGTGTCCTTTATCGTCAGTCTTGGCACGTTGAAAGGAATGATGTTGCCTTTCCTCTGCACTTCGTGGATGACGGCGTTGGTGTAAGGCATGTTGCTCCTGTCCTCCAGGGCTGGCTGCCGCACCTGCCCGATGACCGTGTCGATCTCTGCTTGCACGCGGGCTGGTAGGAAAGAGCAGGGATCAGCCAAGGTCCAAGAAAAAAAACCCTTGGAACAACACAAGGTGGTTGCCGTGAGGGTTCCCCAAGGACCGGCCTGGGACACCTGCTACTGTTTGCACCTCTTTTGTGTGGGCGCAGGGGGATTCCCAACTGTTCTTTCAAAAAAGATTCTTGTATAGCTGTAAGGGCTAAAAGCAAGGAAAAACACTGACCTTTTGCTAATCGTACCTTGAATTTCCGGATACATGGCCATATACAGCAGAGCCCAGCGGATGGTTGCGGAAGTGGTCTCGGTCCCGGCAAACAACAGGTCGAGTGCACACGCCACGAGGTTTTCCTCCTGGAAGATGCCGCCACTGTTGCCCTTCACAAAAAGGTGTGTTAGTGCCGCACAAACAGCAAGGGCTGTCCTGACACCAGGCTTAGTCCAAGTCAACCCCAAGGATTTTGGCAGAAGCTGCTGGCCCCCTGCACCTCCACCCTGCTGATGCGTGCCCTGAACCTGATGTCCACCCTAAGCTCATAAATGGCCACAGGGGCAGCTCAGATGGAGAACTGGGGCTCATTTTGCATCTCTCCTGATTTCTAAGCCCTGCTGTGGAAGGGTTTGCTCTGCATTGCTGACCTTGGCTATCTCCTGCAGGTAGCTGTCGATGAAGTCTCGGCTCTCCGAGGGGTTCCAGTCCTCCTTGTGTTTGTCAATCTTCTCTTTCACACAATTTTTCAAGAACCTCCAGTTTTTAAAAATGGTTTGGTGGGAGCCGGGGAGGAACTTCATTATAGATGGGAAAGAGTTGTACAGCTTTGGACACAAAAGGAGAAAGGCAAATTGAATAAAAGACTGAAAAAATACTCTGTTCTCAAAACTTGAGGAGCCTGCAATGCCATGCTTACTAAATTGTTTGAGTTGGTGGAAATAGCTCAGCTCCAGAAGAGCATTACGAGTGATTGGTACTTCTATTACAGGGTGATCCGTGCATTACCCAGCCTTACAGAAGGCAGGCTGGCAATCAATAGGCAGGAAAGGCGATGTTGGGTGAGAGAGAGCAACATGAGTATTGTACAGCTTGAAAATAAGGCAGAGAGAAATTATGGGCAAATAATAAGGAATGACAGCAAAGTTTGGTGATGAAAACCCTACGAGCTTCAAGGTCGACTCCAGAAAAGAAACTATGGCCCTGCAAAACTGCACACCATCCATGCTGGTGG
The DNA here is from genome assembly GCA_034782735.1 of Sagittarius serpentarius. Classification (NCBI taxonomy): domain Eukaryota; kingdom Metazoa; phylum Chordata; class Aves; order Accipitriformes; family Sagittariidae; genus Sagittarius; species Sagittarius serpentarius. The sequence goes on along the minus strand of JAVKLA010000090.1, from coordinate 4,537,735 downwards.
CAGAAGGCCGAGTACCTGGCTCATGACGGTCCCGTGGAGTCTAACCGTCTCGTCCATCAGCTGCAGCAATTTTTGGAAGTCCTCATCATGGTATTCAAAGCGATTGCCGAAGGTGACGGAGCAGATGACGTTTGAAACAGCGTTACTGATTTTCAACTGAGGGTTGAAAGGATTCCCTGGAGAAGGAAAAGGGAATGATCAATACCCTTCCAGTCTTCACAGAAAAGCAGAAGAAAACACAGTCATCAGAAGTAAAACATTCAACAAATAGGAGCGAAATGAGTGGCCCCTGATGGGCACCCTCCTGTGTTGCTGCTCTCCTGGGACGCCTCGCAGCCCTCACGAGCTGGCCAAGCTCCAGCAGTCCCAGTTCAATCAGATAATGGAGATGCTTCTTTACTTTGGAAAGCAAGGTCTGTAGAAGTGCAGATGTCATTTAAATTCATTGGAAACATTGGTGTTTACACACACATGGGGTTTTCCAGAGATGTCCAAGAGAGCAGTAGATTGAAGGTGGGCTATGAATAACACACTGGGTGTTACCTAGCTGCATTCACCAGTCAGTTTGAAGGCAAAACACCTGTAAAAGGGAGCTGGGATACTGGCAGGGTGCTAGCATTGCTTGCAAGGCGAGGTATTTTTCAGCATTCAGTGATTCACGGGTAAAATTATAATGGGCCATACCGGTTCCTGCCTTCAGCACAGCTCATGAGGGCCGTGGCACTCACCCTGCTCGTCTCTAAACGCATCCACAAGGTATCGGCACTCCTCCTGGATGCGCTCCTCCAGGTTCCTCTTCCCCAAGCCGAAGTTTCGGAGGGTGGTCAAGGTGAACCTCCTCTGCTGCTTCCATAACTGCCCGCTGGAGGAGACCAGTCCTGGCAGAAACACCCCACCATGAGCCAAGGCAGATCCCTCCACTGAGGGGAAAAAGCTCCAGAGCTCTGCCTTAGCTCCAGGTGTCTCTGACATCTGCAGGGTCAACGCTTTGACCTTACAGGTGAGATATGTGTCCTGATGGATAACTCACCCCTGTTGCTGAAGATCTCCTTGTCAAGAGGAATTTCAGGGCGACCCATGAAGTTTTCCCCTTGGTTTACAAGAACTTCCTTAATCAACCGCAGCCCATTTATGATCACAAACCATGTGCTGCCCATTTGCACGCCGAAGATGTCCCCATATTTTTCACTAAGCTGGGAGAGAAGGAAATAAATAAAAGGGGCTTCATTTGCAATGAAAGCGCCTGTCAGGACAGGGGCAGCCCTGGCAGGGGACACGGGTGAAAATATGGGAAGCTGAGAGTGGGAGGGGAGATGGGGTGTTTGCACAAGTGTCTGCTTGACTACGCATGGTCTTTTTTCTTTCCTCTTTTCCCAAATCACTGATCAGGCGTTGGTGTTAACTGGCCATAAATCAAGTAAAACTCTCCAGGTTTCATTTTTCAGTCCCGTGTTTTTCCAGCTTTTGTTTCACTCCCTTCCCAACTGCCCTTCCAGTCCCCAGTCAGACCTACGGGGCTCCTACAGCTGCGACTGCACCCGTGATACCGTGTTGTGCCCTTTGCCCAAAGGATTGCTCCACACTTGTCCCCCTCCTCCTGCCCAGGCAAACTTCATCCACATTGCTGCTGACCGAGGGCAAACCTCCTGCCCCGGGGTGAGCTCCTCCTCCACGTCCTCATGGGTCATGGGGTTTGGGTTAACCCCTTCCCCGCACTGCAAATGTTGCGTAGCCACAATCCCCTCCGTCCCCTTCCCTGCAGCACCCACGGCCCCTGTACCTTCTGCATCGTGATTTGGGGATCGCTGAAGTTCATCAGGTAGATGTGCCTCAAGAAGGGGAGGGAGAAGGGGCTGGGAGGGAAGTGCTTTGGCTTTCTGTTCTTCATGTAGTCCGCGACGAGCAGGAAGACAAAGAGAAAGACGAGGAGCATCTGGAAGGAGATGCTCTCCCAGAGGAAGCGCAGCATAGGTGGATGATGGGGCTCCGCAGGGACGTGTCCCGCGGCAGGTCAGGGCAGGTCGAGCTCAAGGGGCACCACCGAACCCCCCAGGGACAGGAGGAGATGGGCAATGTGCTGGCACAGCTGTAGGCACAAACACAAGACAGCGTGGAGCAGCTTTTGCTGACCTGGCCTGGAGGCTGAGTTTGGACTCCTACCTTCCCAGGTTTCAGCAAGGACCATTTGATTAAACCCCTTCTTGATTAAACTCATGCATTTCCTCTGATCTCATTAAAAAAAAAACCCCAAACACAAACAAAACCACCCCGAGCTCCCCTTTCCCTTCCCACCTCCCATATCCCACCACTGCTTTACAAAACCCCAGTGATCCATGTCCTTGTCTAAAGGACAGAAACAAGCTTTGCGGGGCTGGGATTAAAATCTTCCGGCAGCCTCACCGTGCCATTCTCACAAGCCCATGGCTTGGCACAAGCCCTGCTCTCTCCTCCCTGTTGTGCCCTTACCGTGCCACGTCCCGGCGTCGGCTTCACAGTGCCAGGACGCTCCAGCCGCTCTGAGCACCTCGCGCTTTCCTTGTTTACAGAAGCTCATTCGCTGGTATGAAGAGACCCAGACCAGTCCCCAGGTCAGCAGGGATATCCGAGATAAGGTTGCACGAAGCTTTCACAAACTATCTGACTCATGGGTTGAGGTTTCAGTGCGTCAGTGTGACGTGAGCTGGAAGCAAACAGCCGTCCGGGATCCGCCGTGGTTTCTAAGCACCATAATTTTCTGATCTCCGACGGACAAGTGCAAACAGAGGAACCTGCTCCGGCCATTAGGCTGGCCCTGCCACGAGCCCTCCTGCCATCTCTTCCCACTTGCTTTGACCTTTAAGTCTGTAGCCCGTGCTGAAGCCGTGCCCAAAGCCCGACAAAGCTAAGGCAGGTGCTGAAAAGCCAAAGCTAATGCCCAGCTCTGCATGCTGTGGCTCTTCGGTGGTAGGTGGTAACAGGCTCTGCTGAATTTTCCCATCTAAAAGCAGCTCTGAGACAAGTAGCTGATCGTGTGCATACACCACATTGAATTTTGACGTTATGTGTTTTGTTTTATTGGGAAAGAAGCAGGGGCATTTGCAGCAGCAGTTTGCCATTGCACCGTGCTGCTCTGCTGCGGCCGTTTGCAGTCATCAGCTGCCACCTTGTGCTCTGGGGGACGATTTGGGTTCGTTTTTTTCTCTTTTGGGGACATCAGTTGTGGCTCTTGGTGTTGTCCAGTGCCAAAGACAAGGCACAAAGATGCAACAGCGCTGCTGGAGCAATGCCATATTCGTGAAAGCGAAACTGCTGCATAACCTTTACACTTGAGAAACTTCAAAAGTTAAATCACTGTTTTATTGTGGAAATTAAAGTGGGAAAAAACTGTTCTTGAGGAGAAGCTCTCTTTTTACCTCTGGTTTTAAGCACACTTAGGCATGAGCTTGTGGAGATACACGTGTTCCCCTTCACTCACATGAGATGTTCCACTCAAAAAAATGAACAAATACATCCCTCCTGCCTTTATGGTTTGGGATCATTACATTTAAAAATGGGGGTTTTGGTGGTTTTTTTTTCCCCAGGTGATAAAAAAAAACCACGATGACAACTTCAATCATTTATTCTCTCCATGAGTAGGGAAGGAAACTCAAAAATAACACGGGAAGACAAGTTGGAAATGGAAGAGGGAAGAGATCAACATTTGTTTGCTAAGCCAGTGCAAATGATACAAGCCTTACCCACATACCAGAGGTCAGATCTACACCAGAGTGAATAAAAAAGTGGAGACAAACCAGTGCCTAGTCCTGAATGGCTTTGAAAACTTCGTAGGTGAAAAAAAAGTCCATAGATCTTTCATGTCTTCTCTTTCAGAAAGAAAAAAAAAAAAAAGGAAACCAAACAAGGGAGCCTCTAACTGCGAAACATTAATTAAAAATGCAATAGGATTAAAGTGATCAGTTAGGACAGCTCATTGACAAAATCCCTGTGCGCCCGGCGTGGCAGGGATGTGATGTGCAAAGGACTCTCCCATGTGGCATAAATCTGCCACTGCACAGTGATTGCTTTGTAACGCAGCAAAGGCGGGTATTGCCAGAGATGGAAGCTAAAGCCAATGGAAATGAAACTTGATTTAATCCTCTTTTCTTGTTAATTATTCAGCATCCTACGTGGGTGCCCACAGAAAAGTCATTTATGAAAGGTGAGAAGAAAAAAAAAGAAGAGTGGAAAAACCAAGCTTTGCTGTGACTGTATTCCAAAGAACAGCACACAGGAGACAGCATTTCTAAGCATTAATGCTTGGTCACGTAAATGGAAAAATTCTCTACAAGTTGCGTATTTAATTAGCTCTTTTCCAAAGAGACCTCAGTATGGGCAGAAGCAGTGTCTCCATCACAGAGGGTGCCATGCCCCCGACCCACCTCCTCAGCCCCATGCTATGGACATGCCCGTCACGCACGGCCATGAATCTTTGCCAGAAACAGAGAGGAAGCGACGAGCTCGTGACTTCCCACTGCAAAGCTGCCGCGCCGACATTTCCTTCCTGACGCCCAGCGGCAAGCCGCGGCGGGCATGACCCTTCTGACACTCTCTGCTGCTTCTCGTTCTGTCGGGCTTCGGTTAAACTGCTCCTCAGCAACCCCATGCAACCATTTTTTTGGCAACTTTTCTGTCCTGTTTTGTATTTTCCTAGCACAAACCTTTTTGGATAAACCTTTCCTGTTCATACAATTGCAATACTGTATTTTCATAGCCATTCGAGACCTGCTGGAAGCTCAGCTCCTAGTGCCATCCTGCTTGGGTTGGCCTTTGGTAGAAGCTGCTTCTACTACCCAGTAGCCTCCTCGTTAAAACTTCCATGTGCTTATGAGCTTAAAAAAAAATGCATGCTGCTGCTGCAAAGACCCCTGCTTAGATATTTCCATCACAAAGCAGCAATGTGTTGGTGCAGGGAGCGTAGCCCACACCGAGCCCGAGCCCAAGCCCACCTGAGGCTCAGGATAGGCTGTGGCCACCTGGAAGTCCAACTTGGTGCTGAGGCATGAACCCAGAGCTTTTATGGCCAAGGCCAGCTGCCCTTGCTGATGAGGGACACCTCAGAAAATGCAGACCATGGCCACTCAGGGTGCAGCAGCGCTGGGATTTAGGGGTTGCTAAATGGTCTCTGGGTGGTTGACGTATCCCCTATGGAAGAGCTAATGTGGACCCAACTGTGCCCATGGTTTTGCAGCTGGCAAACACCTTGCTGGGAATTGATAACGGTGGAAATTAAGTAATAAGGCTTTTAAATTCATGTGCTTTGTCAAAGAGACAGAGGGGAGGAGGCAGGAGGTGAAGAGCCGCAAGGGTTGTCCTCGTTGCAGTGTGCAGGATGTGGCCCTCCTGGCCTTCCCACTGCCACTTGCACGTTGGTGGTTGCTAGATGTCCATGGGCCGTCATTTCAGCCCAAAATCTATGTGGCGGATGGGAGAAGGGACACTTTGCATCTCGCAAAGGGCTGAAGCGGGGTGGGGAGGGCGGGGGGCAGCCCCACGCCAGCCTCAGTCACGAGGCAGCGCGCAGATCTGGAAGGGCTTGGGGCAGCGCGTGAGGCTGAGTGTGAAGGCGAAGGTCAGCGGGGCAGCTGCCGGTGCCTGGAAGGTGAACTTCTGCAGGAGGGCTGTGAAGAAGATGAAGAGCTCGGTCCTGGCGAGCTGCTCCCCGGGACAAGCCCGCTTGCCTGGAAAAGGAGCAAAAATAACCCCACCGAGTCCCAAGCAAGCTTCAACCACGTCTCGGGCTCTTCTTGCACGCATCGCCTTGCACAGGCTGCGGCAGCTTTTCTTCCTCGAAAGGTTAGGTGGCAATGTTCACCCACACATTTTGCAGAAACCTTCCCCAGAAGTTTGCTGCTGAGCAAACTGCGACGGCTGTTTGGATAGGCGAAGAGGGGAAACTCGGCAAAAAACCCCCCACCCCACAACATTTGCGCAGCTTGCACAAGAGGAAAAAGCCTTATTTTTGAATCCTGCGATAACAAGTTGATTTCACTCCTGCTCCAAGCAGTCAGTATTAACTGTTAGTGGGATTTTCACTGTGGGGATGGGCTGAAAGCTGGACAAGGAGCAGTAGCCCCTGCTCTGGAGGGGAAGCCTTGGGGGGAAAAAAAAAAAAGCTTTACAAAAAGGAAAACCATCTCCCCATCCATCATCCTACCTGCAGAGAAGGGCAGAAAAGCCTCCCGCCTCCTGTACTGGCCGTTTTCCAGGAAATGTTCAGGATTAAAGGTGTCTGGAGTCTCCCACACATTTTTGTCGAACATTATCGAAGTCAGGCTGGTCATCAGGGTGGTGCCCTGCAAGAGGTGGAGAAAACGGGCGATTCCACGATGGAGAAGAGCTGACGTGTTGTCAGACTAGTTTATTATTAGCTCTGTTCCACACACAATGTAAACTACATTTTTTTTTAAGGGCAAAAAGTCTTTTCCTAAGCTATGTAATTAAATGAAGGTGAAAGCCTATAGGATTGTTCACTTCTGTGCCCCTCTGTATAGCACCATGGTGTTGATCTGTACCTTGTGCTGCTGTCACTGGTGATGTTAATATAAACCAACTTTAAATTGGTAACATGGAGTTGCCATAGGAATTTGCAGCAATTTCACCAAATAATTTTCAATTGATCCACTTTTTTTTTTTTTTTAAATACTCTGATCTGGTTTATCTCCACATCCTCCATCAGAAAAAGAAAAATATTCTAATCAGTGTGGAGTAAGATGCCCAGATTTTTTGGTTTTAATTTTCCATGATGCAACCAGTCATACACGTGGAAGAGACTAGTTGTATCTAAATCTTATGTTTGCTTTCATAATTGCAGAACGTTGTGTATGCATCAATACCTATTACCTGGCTTTTATCAAGTGTTACTTTTAATAGATGATTTTTTAATACTTTGTGGAGTTAACAAACCCAAACTGTTTGCTTTCCTATGTTTCTTGGCCCTCTATTCCCATAATGCATGGAGGGCATCTTTTATAAATTTTAAGGGATAAACCTTTTAAAACTGCAAATGATGACCAACACCATAGGATCTCACAATTCTCCTCCATAAGGAGGTGAGACCCGTGACAGCCCTACAGCATCTGTCAGGGAGGGCTTGTATTTTCTGTGTAACTGTGATATCTCCATAAGGTCCTGCTGGTTGGTTCCCCTCCAGGTGACACCTGGGGCTTGGGCCATGAAGACCCCACTGGTGGAATGAGGGAAAGGCTAGTGGTTTCCACGTACTTTGGGCAGGTGGAAGCCGGCCAAGGTGGTGTCGCTGGTGGACATCCTGGGCACCCCCAGTGGCACGATGTTGCCCATCCGCAGGACCTCGCTCAGCACTGCGCTGGTGTATGGCATGTTCTCCTTGTCGGCCATCATGGGCTGGCGGGACTGGCCGATCACCATCTCAATTTCGAGCTGCACTTTCTCTATGGAAAGCAAAAAAAAAAAAAAAAATCTGTGTTCAAAAGCTTCCCAGTAAGAAACCTGTGCCACAGGCATGTCCAGCGTGTGGTAGAGCTGGAAATAACGTTGTTTCCTGAGTTTCACTTATCTAGTTTTCGGCTAAACGAAGGACCCATCAGTGGCCCTACCCTGAATGTGGGGGTACGTGGCCATGTAGAGCAGAGCCCAGCGGATGGCAGTTGCTGTTGTCTCAGTCCCGGTTAAGAAGAGGTCCAGGGTGGAGCACAGCAGGTTTTCCTCGTGGAAGTATGACCTGGTGTCACCTTTAAACTTGGAGAAAAAACATGGCAATGAAAACTCTTATTAATGAGGGGATGCTTTCAAAAACCCAATCCAAAACCACCTGTACATATCTCAAGTCCTGCTGCTAGTTTATTATCCACCACCCCGGACTTGGCAATTTCTACCCCTTACGTTCATTGAATTTCAAGCCCTATGGACTGCTTTGAAAAACAGTCACTGCAGAGTGACTCTTGAAAGCAGGTAGCAATTTTAAATTTTCAGTTTCACAATAGCAAACACAGGCCTGCAAGATCTCATAGAAATGTGAATGCATTCCCTGAGAGTCCTCCTACACCATGTGACAGAATGAAAAATGGAAGAAGACAAAGTGTAAATACTTGCAAATGAAAAAAAAAAATCTGTGTGTTTACAAAGTGATCAGGCTCCTGCTGTTGCTAAAAAGTTTGGCGTAGAAGAGGTAGGGAGGAAAAGGCAACGCAGGAGGCACGAGCTCCTCTGACAAAACAGCCTTGAGTCTTGTCTGCTCATTTTATGGGTTAAGCTTTAAGTGTTTCCCTTTTACCTTTTCTATTTCCTTCAGGTAACAGTCAATATAATCTCCTGCTTCGGACTGGTCCAAATTCTCCTTGTGCTTTGCGATCACTCCTTTCACAAAATACTGAAGTTTCTCCCAGTGCCTGAAGATTTTCCTAAAGGGTCCCGGCAGCCATCTCATGACCAAAGGAAAAGCATTATACAGCTGGTGAGAAATCAAACAGAGAAAAAGAGCATTTCTTGAGTTAAAAAAGGGCAGGTATCATCGTTGAGACCATAGTACAATTTGTTAGCTCAGCTTGCTACCAGGAAAAAATACCAGTTTTGCTACAAGGGTCAGTTCAGTTACAAAATGTAAAAAAGTACAAACAAGACAAGAATCAACCAGACGTTTTCTGCTGATAAAGTTCTCTAATATTGGGTGGCCAAAGCTGTCACCTAATGTGAGGTGGCCACTGGAGTGAGAAATCAGTGTGAGTGCAGAGGAGCCCCTTAGTGCTGGGGTCTGTGGAGGGGACAGAGATCAGACCCGACCCATGGTGTGCAGCCATGCAGAAGCTATGACCCTAACTCCACCTATTTTGGTTATAAACCTGGACTTCCAGACAGTTTTGTCATGAATAAATGTTATTTGAGAAACTGGTTGGGAAAGGGGTAGGGGAAAAGATGGGAATTTTCAGAGAGTGCTGTTAATCGGCTCTTCTTTTTGTAGAAACATAGATATTCTCAAGGTTTTTCCGTTGTTCTTTGCTTATGTTGGGCATAAGATTGCTTTTACAAACCTGTAGTGTTTTTTTTTCCATGCGCCTCAATAATTTTAACTTGCTTCCTTGCTTTCCTGATGGATTTTGTGTATGAACCCTGTCTAATGTAAAACAATACTCGTGGCTGTTTCCCTTATAACATGACTTTTTTTCTACAGGGAAAAGCAGATTACGTCAGTGCCTTAGAAACCCCAGTTTCTGAGCACTTACATGCAGCTGAAGCTAGAAAAGCATCCGGCTGGCTTTACCTGGCCCCAGAAACTTCCGATGAGCAGCAGCGTTTCAGCCAGTGAGTGCAGTAATTCCAGGAAACGGTTGTCATGATAGTCGAAGCGGTTCCCAAAAGTTATGGAACAAATGATGTTCGAAACAGCACTATTAATTTTGTAATGAGGGTCAAATGGTTGTCCTGGAGGAAACAAAATGAAAGTCAGCTTCCTTTTTTTTCTTTAAAGTCTCAGCCAAAACCACATTCTCTACCAGATCAACAGCTGTGAAGTTGGGGTGAGACCTCACCTACTTTTCACCCACGCTGACGCTAAGGCCTCACCCTGTGTCCTGGGGCCCCCACAACTCCCATTACCCCACTGGAGGTTGGGCATTGTGTGCCACGACATCCTTTCTCCAAGGACATCCCCTCCTGTCTCCAGCCCAGGCTGCTGGCACGCACCGACGTTAGCACAGAGCTGCCGAAGCAGGGTTTGAACCATTTTCCAGGGAAAACAACCAGGAACGTGCCACGCTATGGCTGGGGTTTGCATGCTCCAACATGGTTTTGGTGCCAATTTCAAACACTCTCAAAGCTTAGCCCAGGACAGGCAGCTCAGGACTAACCACACGGCAAAAATGCCATTGCACTGGCTTTTAACTGCCCGCCCCAAAGAAATCAAGTGAGATGGAGGACAGAGGGGAGAGGGACAGGACTGCAAGTCTCTGTGCCCACCTGTAAAATCCAGCAATAGCTCACGATGGATGACATGACGCACATCAGCTCCTGTAAGAGCAAAGCGTGGTGTGACGTTCGTCACATCTGCATTCCTTGGGAGAGCTACCAAGCAGAGACCATCATCTCCTAGGGCACGTTTAGGCAGCCTGGAGAGCTACTTGCCGTGATATGAGAGACTAATATCAGTAACGACAGTAGCAGCCCTGAGCTGCTGCTGGTACGCTGGGGAGCATCACTTTGAAATGCAAGGCACTCTGCACAGGCTGCTGATTTCTCCACTCTTCAAGAAAGTAATTAAACTGGGCTGGTGCTCAGATATTAGAGTGATGGACATGATCGCTATTTGTCATTACTAATGGGAAGAAAGGCCCAAACCAGCAGCTTAATTAGTTTATTGATTAGGACTATAAAGGGATATAATCAATTGGCAACTTGAAGTATTTGGCCTGTTCAGTGCAACAGCAATTAAAATGGAGCAAGTTCAGTATATAATTTCACAATTCCTATTTAGATCTTTCTTGTTTACTATATATAGCTCCATAGAATTAGCTAAACCCCATCTGCTTCTATTTAAAGCTGAAGTGCAACATCACCCATGTATCAACATACAAATTATTCTTACTAATATCCCTCTGGCAGTTCTTAAAAGCTGGACCATAAAAGAGCAAGGCACATGCTTCATCTGTGTGCGATACAAAAGGAAAGCCTTACTAAACAAGTTTTAAAATACTTTGCAAAACCAAGGACAAGCAGAGGTTAACTGAGCCTCTGAGCATATGTGCCTGATAGCAGGAGAGCTGCATTTATTCCTTCACAAAATACAGGAGAGACTTTCTTAGCCCTATAAACATGCAAGTTTTAATAAACACCTAGTATATATTTGCTTAATATTAATAAGGAAGAACTAAACTAGCAGGCCTGAGGTCTAAAATAAGTGCTAAAAGGCACAGTCTGGAAGTGTGAGATAGAGATTTGAGCTATTGAAGAAATGTTGTGTCAGAGTAAGAGTTTTACTTTTCGTTGTTCATTTAGTTGGAAGCTTTGGGCCTGGCGCTGTACCTTAACCACCCACCTTTCTCCTCCTCAATCGTCTCCACAAGGTACCGGCTCTCCTCTTGCACTTTCTCCTCAAAACTTACAGCAATGGTTTTCAGTGTTGCCAAAGCAAACTTTCTCTGTTGCCTCCATATATGCCCATTTGATGATATGAGCCCTGTAGGTAGGGGAAAAAAAAAGCAAACAAACCTCGCTTCGGGGCACATATAAGTGATGGGATTCAGAAATGGCCATTCGTCTTGAACAAAAGCCCCAAACTAAAGCAAACAAACTCCATAGACATGGAAAAAAACTATAGCTCTGCCTGGGAATTAAAATTCAAGAGTAATTGGCTTATGCTAAAGATCTGGCTTTATGGATTTGCTTTAATCTGCTACTTTTTCACTTTGCGTGGGAAAAAAAGGTGTAAGCCAAAATACTATAAGTACTATCACGCTGTTGGCAGAGCTGCAGGCAGGAGCACCATATCCTGTCTCTGCAGCTATACGCAACCGGGGGAGAAAAAGTAAAGGAGAAATTCAAACCAAGGGGAAAACTCTTCAAGTGTATCGGTTGCTGGGAAGCTTGCATTTATTGCTCCTCTTTCATCAAGACCTGATGATCCCATCATCATCCCTAAAGCCCAGAGGGATTAAAATGTACACCTCTGAGATTGTTAGACTGAATTCGGTTCTTGCCTTCCTCTGTGCTATCTTTTATGGGTGCAGTTAGCAAGGGCTGAATTCAATCTCTTTCTTTCACTCTAAATGTTCTCATTGCAAATAGATGAAAAATTTGTACCAGAAATTCTGGTAGCTGTGCTTACCAAAGCCTCTAAATATTTCTTGGAGGAGTGGAATATTTGGCCGATCTGCAAATATTTCAGCCTGGTGGACAAGAGCTTCTCTCACCATCTGGTACCCGTTGACTACCACAAAAGTCAGACTTCCAAACTGCACGCTGAAGATATTCCCATACCGACCAGTAAGCTGAAAGAGAGTTCATCACCCTCTGAGAGCAAGAAGGTGGAGATTTTCAAAACTCACCTGGACAAGACCTCAATCAATGGCATCTAACTTTGAATTTAGTCCTGCTTGGAGCAAGGGGACTTAAGAAAAAACCAAACCCAAGTCCGCCGGTCCAATCTAAACCATTCCATGAAGGCTGGAGACGGCATAAAAAATGCTAGAGAGCTGTAGTGTGGGAGACTTGTTTTACTTATATTTGTTAGCAAGTATGACCTGGGTTTCACCAGGCAGTTCCATCATTTTAACTTGTAACAAGGACATTGCTTGCTTTGTAACGGATGGCTGTCTGTTCTGTCCCTCTTCTTCACAGGAAGGGTGCAAGAGGTGAAGACACCGCCTGGGTCACCACGCCCAGGCTCTTGCTGCTGAGGGCAAAGCACACCAAATAATCCCTTTCATCAACTGTGTGTCTAAAGCAGTGTGGTTTCTTACTCCAGCTACCCCATTGAGAAAGGGGCTCCAGCTGATGATGGCTAGAAACCTGCTTCTAATTTTAAGCCTGAATGCATTTATGGACAAATTATAGCCATTTTCCTTACATGGACTTTGCTAGCATTAGTGTATCTTGTGCAACATTCAACTCCCTGATGTATAAGAGCAGAGGGCGATCATATAGTCTCTCAGGCCCCACTCTGCTGAGGAGATCAGGCCATCCTCTTAGTACAAGTCTACATGAAAGGACACACACGGTCACCCTGAACTGCTGTGGTGACTTGTGAAACTAGTCTGGGGCTGAATGGGTGTCTCAGTCACTGTGTGCACGCAAATGAATGCAATTAATTTTATTAGTAATAATTGTGTGTATTGACAAAATATCCTGAGCCTTCCGTAGGGGAGACCCATGCTAGTGGCCTGTGAAAACCCAGGGTAGATAGACTGGTGTCAGCCTGCTAAGTAAAAGCCAGAGATAAATAGTCATGGGAAAGGTTATTTGCAACTAGCAAGTCAGAACTTTTCCTTCTGCTTTTTCAGAGAAGCATACTCAGCATCTATAAAATATCTCTTGTTGGCTTTGGTGGGAGTCAAAACTCTGGAAACCTTTCCAGAGAAATCATTTTCTCTTTCTGCAACACAGAAGAAGCCACAGGGATGGTTAACTCAGGATCTTAAATGTTTCTTTCAGAGGTAATGGAGCAAAGACAATGACAAGACAATTTCCAGAGGTGATCTTCAGAGTCCAAACAGTTCATTTCTCACACAGCACTTGCCATCTTTCCCCCAGCCTGCCGCGGTCCCTCCAAACCCTTCCTGGGTTCCAGCAGAAAATGGTCGTGGCCAGATGGCAAGAAAGAGGAGGAACGTGTAGGTCTTCCTCTATTACAGGTTTCTTTCCCTTTGGACCTTCCTACTCCCATGGAAGAGGAGGTGATAGTAAGAGGTAAAACCAAGAAGGGTCATCTATCATAGGTAGTTATTACACAGCTAGTTCTTCAGAGGCTGCCCTTGCTTTGCAGGTTTGGTGACAAAAGTCACTGAAGAGGTAAAATATTGTTAGTAGGAGAAATGTCCATGGAGCTCTTACCTTCTGCAGCGCAAGATGGAGCGGCTGCTTAAAGTCCACGAATGTTCCCACGAGAGGAAAGAGCTGTGGCCCTGGAGGGAAATTCCTGGGTCGTCTCTTTTTCACAAGGTCAATAATCAAAAGAAACATGACCAGAACCACCAAGAGCATCCAACCGTTCAGCTTTTCCAAGAGAGAAACCAAATCAGGCCAAAACTGAAGCTCCATCTTGGCTAATGAACTCACGGATTTTCAGCCCAGGAAGGGACCTGATGCTGGTGTTACATTTGCTAAAACAAGAATAAGAAAGGACTGGAAAGAAAACAAAACAAGCTAAGATGCTGATAGCTTAGTGGGGATAGGACTTGCCATGGGTGAGCTGCTTTCTCCTGTACAGCTACTGCCAGACCACCTGCTGAATAACTAAGTTTAAACACGGGGATCTCCAATAACAACCCCAAAACATTTGGCCAAAAAAAAGCAATCTTGCAAACCCTTAGCTTTACATCTCTGTCAACTCCCCAGTTTTCTTATGGAAGAATATTCCTCCCTTCTGCCCTTAACAGGGAGCTCCTTTATACAGACACCTAGCTGGGATTATCAGCATTACAACCATTTGAGGTTAGGTGAAAGCGGCTTACTTGGCTAATTACACACGGTGGGCATTGCATAATTTAAAAAACAGTAAGGCATCTAAGGTGATGGACACCATAGAAGTCGCTAAGGGCTGATCCTGTTAAGTGCTAAGCGCCATCTGCAAAGGCCTGGATGTCTTCAGCACCCACCAAAGCCTGCCCAGCTTTGCCAGAGTCGTCAGGTGAAGTTCGGAGAAGGGAAGCACTGCGCCAGCCCAGGGCTCTGCCCAGCCACTTAAACGAGAGTTAAAGGAGCTTAATTTCGAGAGAGAGAACGTAGACTCATGCGCTTGCCAGCTAAAGGAGAGATTGGAACTTATGCATTTAAATCTCCTGGGTTTTCTGAAAATCTCCTTTGAACAAAAAGCTTCATGCTGCCTAGGGGAAGGCTGCAGTGGACTGACAGTGACCTCTGTGACCGTGAATCAACCTCGTGTCGCCTGCTAGTATTTTAGCTACAACTTGTTTCCAGCTCTTTTTTTTGTTTCTTTCAAGAGATTTACTTTGCAAACAACTGAAATTTATAGTGAAGCAAAACTGTCAATAATGATTTTTCAAATTATTCGCCTAGAAGTTATGGTGAGAATTTCTGAAGAATGGTAAATTTTTATTGTCTTCAACATTTTTCAGAAAGCTTTGATGCTTCAGGAAAAAAAAGCAATAATAATTGGGAAAAAAATCTGTTATTCTCTAGTCTTTCACCACTTTTAAAAGCTTTGCTGTCCATGTGTCTCATTACTTTGGTGACTGCAGTGCCAGCAGAAGCACACACAGGCTGTATGACAGCCCTGCACCTTAGTTATTGCAGGAGGCCTTTTTAAGGGTAATACCTACCTGCAACCCAACACTTCTTGGTTTGAAATATTTTTTACAGGTATCTGGATGGCATTAGGCACCAAATGGGGAGCAGTAATGGGAGAAACATCGCACATCACTGGTGCATAAAGTATATTTCACATGTCACTGTAGCACAGCTGTGAGCAGCGGTGGTTGGACATGCTTTGCTTGTCCCCATGCCGGTGCACCCGTGATGCTCCTGTACCCATTTGCTTCAACGCACCTATTCCACCCTTCCTGGTGTGGCAAGCCGAGCCTTGCTTCCCTGAGGCTAAATCAGGATAGCGGGCTCGTGCTCTTCATCCTGGCATCGGGGAGATGACTCGGTTGGTGGAGGTGTCAGCCTACAGCATGCTCAAAGGGACTGTGATGATAAGGCGTCAACTTCTGCTAGCCCAGTTTCACTCCCCTGTTCTTCGCTATGCCATATGATTTGTCAGCATGCACACAGAGTGCAGATCCCTCTACCACTTGTGGCTGCTGTGAATCGGGCTACGTGCAAAGCCAAGGTGTTAATGTGTTCTTCTGGGTGGTGTTGTGGGGGTGGATGCATCGTGGTTGACAGGAGAAATGTTATTTTTAGCAGGAGGAGCACATTTTGCATGTACTCACATGTGTCTTGTCAGTCAGAAACCTCAAGCCTATTACTTTGCCTGGAAGCTTCACATGTCCAAATGCATCTCTTCACAAAGTTCTTAACGCGCCAGATTTACTAAAAATTAGGGAAGAGCGTTCCAGTATTACCAGGGCTCTCCTAACCTTGGTAGACAATGACACCAGCATGTTACCAAACTGCGTTGCGACGATGCTATTTTGGGTCCCAGGCTTTAATCAAATCAGTTCTCAGCACGTGGTGATGTGCAAATCCCCAAAGCACTGAGGAAGCCCTATCACTGCGGCGCATGGGCAGTACAAAGGTGTTGGACAATGCCTAGTTTTGCAGTCTCGACAAGACCCTTAGTTGTAAGATCCTGGTCACCTGGAAGATGAACCTGTGCCTTTGGCTAGCACCACGAACAAAGGAACACTGGTCTTCTGTGGTCCAAAGAGACAAAATGTGAATTAATATGAGGATGTACACCTACACACCTAAAAGGGAGCAGGATGTAAACCCACCTTGCCCAGTTCCTTCTTGAATAACTCTTCTGACCCCAGTACACAACTTTTTGACCGCCTCACCTGAGCTTATGGATACCGAGTAGATAAATTGTGCCATATTGCATGGACACACACACATCACTGCTTGAATATTAAGGCATCTTGAACAGCCAACAGACAGAAATTGGCCCATATGCTTTGTACCTTCTTCCCTGGCTAGATGTCTAACTGTGTGCAGAAGGTTTTGAAACACAAAGAGAAACATTCTGTTAAAAACGCAATTACCATTTGTTTTTCAAGATATAGTATCCCATTATTTTTTCCAGAGAAGTGAAATTCAATAAGGTTACAACAGAATGTAGTCCAACAGTTACCGTACTTTCAGAGCATTATTTAAGCTACAGAATTTCTTAATGATTAGAAACATATGTAGGAAAAATCACATGCAAAATGAGAATGACTGGAGACAATTTTTCCCCCAAACACTTTTTTTTCAGGCAAATAACAGCTCATCCACCACTGTGGTTCCATCCACCACGGTGGAGGTGTGAGACTCTCACCCACCCGGGGAGCCGCGTGCTCAGGTCATGTCAGCCAACAGGCTCCAGCGAAGTTCAAGGCCCCATCCTGATTTATACCAGGAATATTTTGCTGCTTCTTTCCTTCTTATGTCAGACCCAAAGGAGCGATGCCATTTTCACCACGGACAAGCTGGAGAACGGCAGCGACCACCCCTATGTGCGTGTTAAGGCCACGTCCCAGAGGACTTTCACGCAGGTGCGACTGCCGTTTCATGATCCAGCCCAGGTGAGTCCTCATGGACCCGGAGGCAATGGCAGCTTTGGGCACTCATTTCCTGTTAGGATTTGCTTTACTGGATCAAAGGAAATCTACAGGAGATTTGTAATTGCAGAAAGCCAGGAAAGGAGAGTGCTGGAGCATCCATACCTCCTGGAGCAAGCTCAGGAAAGGTATGTTTGAATGCAGTCCTTAAGCTTAAATTGCCTGCTTGGGATGATTTCTCTGGGACTTAAGTGCTCCCGTGGGAGCTCAGGGCTCAAATATATCGAGGACTCTGACTCCAAGCCCCGAAATCACGGAGCCAAGTCCGTATTTACTGCTGTGCATGTGTGGCCTCCAGTGCTGCATCTTCTCTCCCTCCTACCTCAGACTAGATGCAAATATTCTCTAGGTTTTCCTGGGACTCCCATAGACCTCTCACCTATAGCCTCCTGGCCACACCAACGTTTCCAGCACTAATTAAAGCTGTAAGGCAGGCAACTGTCACCATGAATGGGTAAACTGAGCCGTTATGAACCTAAACCAAGCGGTGTGGGTAGACTTACAAAGTGCCCCGTTGTGCAATCCGGGAGGGAACCCAGAAGATGGGATGCTCGATCCCCTTCTGTAACAGACCAAAAAGGCCCTCTTCTGCTGTAGAAGACAGTTGTGGCGAAGGGATTGCGTTCAGATTTGTCAGCCAGATAATTAAATGTAGGTAGCAAAAAGCACCGCAGGGAGCACTCACCGTGCCTCCAGACCCTGGATCACCCCCTGACTTTTCGGTCTTTGGCCCAAGATTTTATTCCCTTCACAGCCAGGAGCTGCATTGCCTTTGTCAGCCCCACGCCGCCCCGCACGGCAGACCCCATACGGACGTATCGAATCAGATTTCGGGGGTGCCGGGTGCTTCCCCCCGGGGGGGGGCCGTGCTCACGGCACTGCCGGCGGCAGCCGCCCACGATCCCCCTGGCAAGACTCCGCCGCCGTCTGCCGCAACCTGGCAGAGCTGGGGCTGCAACCCCGGCTGTTCGCACGGGGCGGCTTCCCGCATCCAAGATCTTCCTCCGACTCTCCATAAACCTCTAAAATACTCTCCTTTCTAAGATGCACCTTTTCAGTATTCACAGAGAAGAGTACAGTCACATATTCCTCTCAAAGCCACAAGGACTTGACTAGAGCTAAAATGTCATTTATGTACATATCACAAGCGTTTTTCTAGGCACAGATGTCTTTCTGGTGCCAATATGCTGTTTATGTACTTATCTGTCACAAGCACATGTCTACATACATATGCCCTGCTGGCAGAGGCACAGAGCATTTTGAAACTCTTATTAGACTGCTAATGAATAATACGCATACAAAGGAGAAAACAGAAGGTGGATCTATCAGGAACAGCCTCTTTCTTAACTACCTTTTAATTGTAGGAGAGGAAGAAAAGAGATGAATTTTGATATGTTGGCATCTGTGAAGGCCTGCTTAGCAGCATCGAACGCCATCATTTTTAAAAGCGGATTTTTCACAGGTTTGGGTATTTTGGGGGGGGATGTTTTTTTTCTTTAAAAAAAAAAAAAAACCACCACAAAATTTTGACACTGAGAGTATTGCAAATCCTGGTGCCAATGATGTACGATAGTGTGATTGTCACCACGGAATGCTGAAAAGCCCGAGCAGCTGTTTGGCATATTGACAGTGCGAATTCGGAGCGTTTTAAATGCAAATGACAGTATTGAATTGATCGCATGAAAACAATGGGTCATAGCCTTACCTTTCCTTGGCTACGCTCTGAATAATCAGTCTGCAAATCCATGCACAATAGGGATATTGTACACATTCTGGGGATTTTGTACCCCGCACGCATGGCCGATACGATGCTTCTTTTGGGCAGAGCGGAAAAAGAGGTGCTGCTGCACAGTCCTGGGCACTGGGCTGGGGTGAGGTGGAGAAAGGGGTATAATTTGCTCCAAATCCACCACGTCCTAAGTCTCAGCCTGTTTTTCTGCACTTCTATCCCTTTCTGCTTGCTCTTTAATCATTCCCAAGGGTGGCTGGCTTTCTGCCTGACTTGTCTCCATTATACCCTGCTGCAATCAATATGGCAAGCAGAAATCAGCAGGAGAAGGCGTGTTCTGCTTTCAGTGAGAGCCGGTGGGAGGGAAGGAGATCAGGCCAGCCAGCTGTAACCCCAGCCCGGCAGGCAAACCAAAATCCAGCCGAAAAAGCCACCGCCAGACGCCTGGTTCTTGTTTCCTTCCTGGTGCCCCCTGCCCGCCAGCGAACAGCAGGTAAAAGTCTTCCTCCCTCTCCCAGTCCAGGGAGGGCAGGCAGGAAAGCCTAGCCATGGCAAAATTTCCACTGAAAGCGGCTTTTTTTTTTGCAGTGGTGGAAAGAAGAAGGGTCCTTCCAAAGCAGAAAACTCCGGGAATGGGAGATCCAAACTTTCACCCTGTGCCGGACCGTTACGTATGGACACTGCTGAGCGCTTGATAGTACTCACACTGGTTCAGGCCTCCAAGGCTGGCTGTGCTAATTTGAAGGCAGCCACTGCCACTCCTGGATATCTCTAGCCATAGCTTTTTGTTTTCAAGACCCAGATTTCTTTTAAAACAAGTTCAAAAAACACGCAGGAGTGCCGTGGGTGAGGATATCACCCAGACAGTGCTATCTGCCCATGGCTTTACCGTACAGCATACACATACGGCATCTCTCTCCAAGAATTTTAACTTGCTGAATGCCTTCCCTTTCCTTGTTTTGTAAGCCTGAAAGAGCTTTTCAGAGTCTGTTACCTGCAGTCCCCTGGTTACAGCTAAATTGTACCAGTGAGCAGTGCTTTTCTGTCTCCTGTGCTTCCATCCACCCTTCTGGTATTTCAGTCATAAGCGTTTTAGGTCAAGCACTGTTGTTTTGGATCTCCTTGATCCATGGGTCGTGTGCTCTGACACAGCTCTGAGTGCTTCTGCAATACAACCAATGTACAGACAGCATCTCAGTTGCCAGAGCAGTTGCCGAGATGTCTGCAAGATGCCCATGCTGAAATTTGCACCTAGGATCATAAGGTTGAGTTTGAACATCACAAATGGCTGGTGTTCTTGAGCTGTCTGAATGTGGGGTCTCTGTGATGGGCTCCTTGCACCAGAAATCAGCTTCTCCGGGGAGTCTGCCAATTAGAAAATGCTCCATTTTAAATAGGGACATTCGTGAGGAGCTGGAGGCTGGAGACCACATGGCTAATGTCATCCATTTATGGAGTCCTGTTAGGAGGCCCCACAGTTTTTTCAGGCTTTCCCAATCTTTTCCAGCAATCCTGCTTGGGTATGAAAAATCAAGTGACATCTTCCAATACCTAAAGGGGGCCTATAAGAAAGATGGGGAAAAGCTTTTTAGCAAGGCCTGTAGCGATAGGACTAGGG
>JAVKLA010000090.1:4295087-4517360 GCA_034782735.1 Sagittarius serpentarius | reverse complement strand
CCCATCCCTGGGAACATTCAAGGCCAGGCTGGACGGGGCTCTGAGCAACCTGATCTAGTTGAAGGTGTCCCTGCTCAGCGCAGGGGGGTTGGACTTGATGGCCTTTGATGGTCCCTTCCAGCCCAAGCCATTCTATGATTCTATTCTATGATCTCTGTACAGCTAAATTACACCTATTTCAGCATTTACCTTTTCAGTCTCTGAAGGAAGGCAATGAATAAAACCCAGCATCATTATTACCTTTGCCTTCCTAACATAAATCTGTTTACCTGTAAAACAGACGCATTAAAAAACAAGCAGCCAATACAAATAATTAGTTACAACATAGGCATGTGATTTGCTCAGCCTCTGGAACAGGGTAGTGTCTTGCTTAGCTTGAACTCATTGCTGATGGATGCTTGGTGAAAGGTCTTGGAGACTATGTACTCAGCTAAACACTGGGGAGACAGAAAATGATTACTTCAGAGAGACATTGCTCAAGTCAGCTCTGCAAGAAATTCATCGCCAACAGCATTGGCACCGCACATGAGCAGTGGCGTATGGAAACTGAACTGTAAAAAGTAACAAAGTGAACTAAGGGAATATTGCATACCACGAGCACAGGGGAATGCGGCATTACCCAACGGGAGAAACGTTCTTATTTAGCGGGCTCTTGTTTACTTAAAGGAAACACTTGTATGGGGGGATTTAGCTGTGAACACAGAGCTTTTGTTTTCCGGGAACAAAGGGAACCAAACCAACACAGGTTGGTGAAGGATAAACTTTCTATCAAACCATGCTGAGCTGGAAGGTAAAGCCTTGAGCTTGCTATCGAACATGCAGGACTGGCCTCTTGTGTCTAAAATCCCGTGGTTCAAACAGTTGCCCTTGGAAGTAAATTTATAGCTTGTTTCTGCTAAGCTCCAAGTGGCCAGAAGACCATCCTAAAATAAAGCCACCGTCAAGACCAAGAGGAGGGGCTGCTGCAAAAGCCTTCTCCCTCCCCATCATGCACATGTCTTAGCAAAACGCTTTTGTTAAGTATAAACCTTTAGAAGAAATAGATGTTGCGTTTAGTCTGGAAGGCCAGTGCTTGCTATGAGTCCTTCTGGGGAAGCCCTCCTGCATGGGAACCAGGAATTGGGGTCTCCTTTGCCCCAAAGACTTTCTGCGAGCCCTTTTACCTGAAAGGTGGAGCACAACAGTCTTCCAAGGCTCACGAACACACAACAAAGTGTTGAAATTCATGTCGAATATGATAAAAGCCCTCATTGTTTACAAATAGCTTAGCACATCTGGAATGAAAAAGAAGATGCCTTGTCTTTAGCTAAATGGAGGGTCTGATCTCATTCTTCCAGGAGGAGAAGGATAACAATAAAACCACTCCACAATTGTCCCTTGCAATGGCAGGACCAGTAGAATTTTTCCAGTCTTCCTCCTGCTGGCAAACTGTAGAAGGCAAAAGTCTTATGGAGACAGAAGGAATAAAACTAAAATGTCTTGCAGAAGGCTAGAAAACTTTCCCAAAGCATTTTTCTTTAAACTTAACCACATGATTTACAAGCTTATTATTAGTTCCCCCCCTCCTTACATAAAAAGAGAAATTTAAAAACTGTAGATTAACACATTTTTGGGTATCTTCCAAGCTCTCAATTCCTCTGCATAAAGGATTCTTCTGACAAATCAAAGATCAGTTTTTTGGGTGGCCTGGAGAGACACAAATTTGTTCTCTCTTTGCAGCAGAAATGATAGCTTCTCGAAGGGCGCTTACTTGTTTCTCTCAGACAACTACAGAGACAAATCCAGTCAGGCTTCTAGTCTAACTGTAATAGAATGCTGGCTAGTGATTCCTGAGAATTTTTTTCCAGATTGGTCAAACATGGGCTGGGGACTGCCTTGGGTACCTTAATCTCTATCTAATAACTACTCAGAAGCTACTAGAGGTTCTTCAGTGAAGGGAAACCTTGGAAGGTGCTGCAAGATCATCTTCAGAGGAGAGTTCTACTGATAACAAGCAGTGTATTTATCGGTAATTTATTCTTCATTTTAAATTTATCTGCTTCTTATCACAAGCTGCTTGGGTTTCTGAATTGCCTGATAACTCTTTGTTAAAAGATGCCTAGCCACTGAGCAACACCTGGGTCACACTAGATGAAAATTCTCCTGAGCAGGTGACTGAATGACATTGTGGTGGAGAGCAATAGCTGGGCTGTCTACTACCCTGCTTCTTCTGGTAGCAGCAAGTCCTATTTTAGCATAACAAAAAAAGCAACATGCCCAAACCGACCCACCCTATTGACCAAGAGCAGCAATACTGGAAATTCCCTGGTGTCACCCACCTTTGTGGTACCCAGGTGGACACCGTAATGCCATCCACGGGGCATGCTGGGTTTCTCACTGGGATCTAGCTGCAGGTCATGGTTGAGCCTTGCCACAGTGATCGATGTGCATCAGACAAGAACTCCTCGTGGTCTTAAAGCATACGGTCACATCAGTGGATTAAAAGGCATATTGGAAAGGCAAATGGATTAGCAAAAAAAGTGCCCAGCGTAGTTCAGAGAGGCAGTTTAAGAACAAGTCAAACCACTGTGAAAGAAACAATTGTCCTGGAATGGAAAAAAAAAATACATATTCACTTAAAGGCAATCTTTGTAAACAGGTTGAACAAGACTATGAGGCTGGAGGAACAGATGGGAAAATGGAACAAACAGATGGAAAAACTCTATTTCTGAAAAAAAAAAATCTATCTGTAAAGCTATAGCTACTTTGAATGAATGCTTCAATGTTAGGGAGCTAAGGCATCAGAAAATTCATAACAAGGCCATAAATTCATACAACTGAGATCAATAGAATGACAGGTCTTTTAAACAGGTGAATAAGGTGCTTCTCAAACAGCCGTGTGCATTATTTATCCATACTTAATGCCTCCATCCACAAGGATACTTTGCTGCCCATAAAGGCTACATCTTACTCACTTTACAGTTAAAAAATATCTTTCAGCTTTTCATTAGCCATCACTGGCTAATATATTATAAGAAAAGGAGCACACTCTGCTTTCTGTCATCTAATCACAGGAAAGAAATGGGCCTGATCTCACCAACACCAGTAGAGAAGTCCTACAGACAAGAACGGGAGGAGTGAGCCCCGTGGCTGTCCACCAACTTGATGGGGAAGTAAAGGCACCTCCATTAAATGCCTCCTATCCATCCAGCTGTTCTTGGTCAGCTCTCTGTGTAGTTACAGTGGGGAAGACCAACAGAAAAAGAGGGAGGAAAGGTCTGGTGCTACACCGACTTCAGGAGGAAACCTCACTTGAACAACCAAGCTGCAATCCATGAGATGAGACACAACTTTGCAGGAAAACAAGGGTCTTGTGTTTTAGTCAAAGAACCACCACCCTGCAGAAATAAATCCAGCCCACGCTTTGCACAGTGTTCCTCGGTGAAGATGGGTGAGATACAGAAAAAATTTCTGGCCGTGGACCAGGTGTCCAGAAATTCTCCCCAGAGTAAATGAGTTCAGCGACCCCTGAGTAGTGACTTGCACTAGCGACAACAAAAACGCATTACACAAAATGCTTGCTTACTCTGAGGACTCGGGAGATGGGTGGTTTGAGCTGGGCAGGCAGTGTTAAACAGGTACTGGTTTATGATGTTGGCTTTAAACCCTCTGAATCGCAGCTTTGCAGCTGTGAGAAGGGACAGTAGAAGTGCTCCAGCTCACTAGGAAGACGTGAAGAGTGAATTTTTAACTGAGTCCATTCAGCAGCATGGGGTAAAAAAGGACGTTTGCTTCCAGCACAGGGACCGGGATGGGGATACGGCAGCGGGGACCCGCCTGCCAACTGTGTTTTGCTCTCTTCCTTATTTCAGGTCATTTCTTTTAAGTCAGCACAGGGCTTTTAAGGACTGTGTCCCATATCTGGGTCTTAGCAGATTTGCCCACATGTTTCCCCGTGCGTGTCTCTGGGACTCATAAAAGCGTCTTTAGCGTTCAAGTAAGTTCCCCTTTGAGGAGGGACTGTCAGAGACAGGCGCTAATGTCATTAGGAGGTTACAAGGGGGAAACAAGAGAGAATTTGCTACAGATCCTCATTTCCATAATCTTGCCTCGACATCCTCGTTTGTCAGTTCTTAACCTCAATTCCTTAACCTCCAAATCTGTGGAGTCTTTGACCTTGGGGATTTGTCTTCAAACTGATTTCAAGTTTTAGGCAATCTAAATTAGGCTCCCCGTGACAGAAGACAAAACTTGGTCTTTGCACCCAAATGTGAAAGACAGGCCCAGAGTGCAAGTGAAATCTTGCAATCATTTTTTCAAACCATCTGCCCATCCGCAGTCCCAGAACAATATCAGTTCGGTGCTGCCTTCCCTCTCTCTCTCACAGGAATAAAGAAATTACCATAAACAAAGCAGATCAAGGGTCTATTTAAGCCAAATGCAGCCAAGACACATTGCTTCAGAAGGCAGCAGGAGAAAAAAGAGCTACAGGGGAAATTTCTTCCTACCTCCTATTAACTCCAGTTTGGCCAGTGAGGCCGGACACAACAGTGTAATTTGGAGTGGATGGTGCTGTGTCCCTCTCCACGGGCACTCCGTTTCCAGGGTATTTCTGCAGCAAACAAAAGTGATCACCAAATCTGGCCAAAAAAAAAAAAAAAAAAAGACAAAAAGACTGTAGAACTGCTCCCTAAGTGTGCAGAGGAGGGACAATACAAGAAAATAGGAAAATTAGGCTGGACACAAAGAGCCTTTTGGTCTCTCAGACCATTTCTGTGTTGCACATGGCAGTCCGACCAATGCTTGAATCACGCTATTTATTTCAGGGTGTAAAGCCATTGTGAAAAGATGTATTATTTCCCAGAGTGTGCTCTGAGTTAGAGACTCTGCAGCAAACTGGCAGAGCAGCTTGGCACAGGGATTTTCTGGAGCAGCAGGTAGAGATGAACAACGGGAGCTGGACCAGTCCCCACACGATGGGGAAACAGGGGAGGCAGAGAGATTAAATAATTCAGTGTCTAGGCTGATGTGATGCATGGAAAAATACCGCCAGAAGTCATGAAGCTAAATGCTTGGGTACCTTTTCAACGGATCAGAGAGCAGGCTTTGGGGGTAGAGACAGGGAAATGGGCACTTTCGTGTCGGGGAGCAGCTTGTGCAGCCACGGTGTGAGCGTTGGTGTGCGGGGCCGCGCGCACTGCAGAGGGGCTGCCCCCAAGGTGCTGAGAGGGGGAAGGAGATCTGCGGGAGCCTCAGCCTCATTATTTTTATGTTCAGCTGCCTAATTACTATGTGTCAGCTGTCTGTTGGAAGGAACGATGTACTGCAGCCGCTCGTTTGGGAATTTATAGTGATTAATGGGCCTAGAGGGAATGACTAACAAGGAAATGTTAGAATTAGTAAATATGCATCACCGTGCAATGAGTAAACTGGGGGACGTGACAAATTAGCCCCAGTATGTGAAAGATGTAAACGTCACAGAGGGACAGCCTTTGGGACGCCTTGGGGACCCACAGAGACGGAGAAGAACAGGAGGATGGGAGCAACAGAGGTATGATCCCACGAGCTGACAACAAACCAAGTAAGAAGGATGCTCCGAAGCCTTTCCGACAGCCCTAGACAGACCTGGAGGAGCAAACTCATCCCGACACGGCACTGTAATAGGACTGCAACCCTGTTTCCCATTCATACTGTTGTCTCCTATGGAGCACAGCAACGAGCACCGGTGTAACGGCCCCGTGTTGGGTGATCACAGCGATCGGTCCTACATCAGGACCTGGGTCTTTGAAGATACTCAGGTACTGCAAGACCTAAACCACTTAGTTTATCCATTTCATGCGCAGAAATTGCTTTCAGTTTGACTATTTCAGAAGTTTTTGCCTATTAAATAACAGCTTTGCTGCATGCCGGAGACCTGTAGCTGGTCCAACACCCGTGCTAAGTAACACCTGCACGATCAGTCTTGATAGGCAAGGACAACAGAAGACAGCATCGTGGAGGGTCCTGGATTTTGGGGCTACTTTCATCTGTATTCCTATGTAAGAGAGGTGTATAATCCCTCAGAATTACAGCCTGCAGGTGTTCTTGAATGGCTCGCACTTTAAAACTTTAACTCTTGGAAAAATTCTACCAATTTCAGTAAATTCCATTAGAACCTGTAAAATCATTCAAATGAAGAGAGCTGAGGAAGAAAAGCAGCTTTCTTACTTTCTTGATCTAAAATTTCATTGAGATCGTCTGGCAATCACTGGTCTGCTACATCTGTCCGTTACCAACATCTGCTGGTGAGACCGCTCCCTGAGCAGTCTACTGTAAACCTTTGTGTCAATGTTGCTGTCTTTGTAAGAAGAAACTAGAACCCCAGATTCAAAAGGTCTTGAGCTTTGGGTCATGGAAAATCTAGCGTTGTATCTGCCACAGAATTCTAAAATTTGGTCTCATTGGCACCTACCAGATCAAACCCCTCAATCCATGTGGCTTTCCCATTTTATTTCCAGCACAGCAACATTATTCAAATTTCCCCCAATTGAAAGATGCAGCTGTTTCTATTTTTGGTGCATCCCTGTTAGAGAATACGAAACAAGCAACAATTCTCCCCTGTGTTTGGTGACCAGCAATATTCTGCTTGTAAGAAATCTTTCACTCATTGGAAACAGAAGTCAGGGGAGGAATAGCTCAGGTGCTTCTGCCCTTTAAATACTGCAGAACAGCCATAGTGGTATGTTTTCTCTACAATAGACATTTCTGAAAGCTGTGGCAATTTTCAGAGGACATAACTAGGTCATAGGTAAGGCTATAGTTATGGAATAGAAAATTTTCCTTTTCCAGCATGCCTAGGTGCCAAAAGAAAATTATTTACAGGGAAAAAACCCCAACAAAACAAACACTGCCCCCCCAACGAATCAACAAATCTCCTTTGTGAAATTTAAATAATCTAAATAACTCTTGCCTTGGTTAGTGTACAGTGGCTAAATCCCATAAAATGGAGGGTGAGAAAGGAGTGAAATAGTCTCTGATTGTATATTGTCATTCAGTCTGTGTATTAGCACATACTTAGCATGCACTCTGATTTGCCAAAAAACCAAGATGTAGCAAACGAGTCGCACAATCCCAGAAGAGAGCTCAGATCCCATGGTTTTAGGAGCCATGTGTACACCCAGCTACATAAAACTGGTCTAACCAGATCCAAACAAAAGCCTTATGCAGGGCATGAGCTCCAATGTCCGCACCTTGGCTGGCGTAGGTTAGCTGCTCACTGGCCGGTCTGGAGGACTATGAAGCCAGATGAAAGACTAAGATGGGTTAAAGGAGGACTGAATGCACAAACATGATAAGTGGAGGTGAACTTGTCCGTGGTTATGCAGCAAAATCACTGTGGAGCTGGGAGGAGAACCCATATTTCTCAACATTTGAGACTGTGCTTTACCCAGAGTGCTATGAATTAACCTTCGAAGAACCTCTCCAGCGAAGTTCATAGGGTATTTTGTCTTGGAAAATGCAACTGTGGTATAAAATGGTTTTAAAACTGTTTACTTTCGTAGGATAGATCTAATTCCCAAACCCTACATCATGTAAGCAGATCCCTGAGTATAGCCTTTCTGTTAGTTGTACTTTACTTTTTTTTTTTCATGTTGCACAAATAGAGTATTCTCTCCAGCTTTCTGCGTTGGTGTCTCCTGGTGTCCCACTCATCAGTCTCACTAAAGTACAGCCAGACTTACTTCACTTTCCCTCCTGGCCACATCATTTTGCACTTGGAGCCTTGTGAGCAGGAATGTTCCACTCTCCTGGGCTGCTGCAAAGGAAACGATTGAGAAGTACAACAGAAATGACAAACAACTAATCATTTTTAGGGAGATGAGGAGAGGAGAACTGATCAGAGGATGACTGTGAACTCCTACAGGCAGTAACAAGATCAGTCTTGTTTAAAAGCACTTTAGGGCTTTGGAAGCAAAGCAAAACCACCAGTGCTGTCCACCTCTAGTTGCTGACTGGATAGCAATTATTTCTATAATTATTTTTTAAAAGTACAAGTATGTGCCTCCCTGGTTTGTAGAGATCAGTATAAATTGAGACCGGCCACACACCAACAAACTTCATCAGCTGCCTGACTCCATCCCTTCCACTGGCCCTGCCCAAACAGCACCAAAGTCACTGCCGAGTCCTTCTTTGGTCTTTCCTAAAGCAGATAGGGCAATAGGAAGGCCCTTGCAACCTCTTCTCTCTGCAAAAACACTCACAAAGGCAAGCTGGGCAAACTGAAGACCTTCTCCAGTGCTCCCTGCAGGCAATGGGAAGTAACTCATGGACCCAAACATACCTTGAGGAGCAGCCCAGCACTGCCCCTTTCTCTGAGAGCAATGATGTGGAACGTTAAATCCCAGTCTTGAAATCAAGTATTTCCCATTTTCCATAGGTCTATGGCCTCACCCAAATGCCACTTCCCATCACTCGTAATGGTGTGATGACGACCGTGCACTATGCGAAGGGAGAGGTCATCTCCCGTAAGAAGGTACGGGCCTGAACCATGGCTTTCATGTTCCCTCGTTTCACCACTGGCAAAAACAGTTCAACACGTGGTTGAAACAATGAAAACCAAAACATTTAGTTGAAACATTACATATACTCTAATTACAACCAATCCATCCCCAAAAGATTACTTCATTTCAATTTTCCCAATAATAGCTTTATTTGGGGACTGTACACACAGGGGGAAAGGACTTCTATTTTTCAACAGCAAAATTTGATGTTTTTCAATCTACTTTTTCTGTTGGAAAATGACAGGATGGAAAATCCACAGCTATCTCTGCTTATAACACATCATGGTTAGGTGTGTGTGCATAGCACTTAACACAGCATAAAACATAACATAGCACATAACACATCCAGGTGGGTGTGCATATGGCATGGGCGCAAAAAGTAAGTTTTAGAGACAAAGTTTGAGGACACAGAAACTATTGGAAAAGGAGGGTTAAATAGCATTCAGATCAGATGGTACAAAGAAAGTTGTATTTTCTTGATCTCAGGGAAGGTTAAAATACAAAAGCCAGTTTGCAGGTGACACTGAAAACACTTGGAGGTCCCTTCATTTATTATTGGGTACAGGGAGACCCGGTGCAAGAAAAAAAACAAAATACGAAGTCATTTGTGCTGGGGAAACAATATCCAGCTCTCAGCAGAGATAAAGTCAAAACCCAGCTGACGGTTCTGAGTTGGAAGCAAGTGCAACTGGTCAGATGTGCCATACGCTTGCCCCTGCTACATCTGAAAATAACACTTCCGCAAAATTTTCTGGGAGCATGAAAATTTCAAAACCAACAACAGCACCAACAGAGTTCCCCATATGCTGCGTTGTTTACTTTTGAGGGAAATTGTTGACTGATTTTCATTTTGCCACATGTGAGATAAAACACTCTGCTATCCTTTTATTCAATAAAATCTTTTAATATCCCAAGTTTCCCATGTGATTCAGAAGGGAACTGTTGCTAAATGCCAGCCTTTCCTGCTGGGGGGTGGAAAATGCCTTTTTCTGGCTTGGTTTAGCAGCAGGCTGGCGGCAGATTGGCCTTTCCAAAGCAAGGTGCCTTTGGAACCTCAGCCAAAATAGACCTACATATCACCCAAGCCCAGGGGAGGAGATTTATTAACATCTCACCTAAAAAAGCAAAATTATTTGCCAAAGGTTCCAGCAATATCACAGTTAATGCAGGCGTTTCTCGTGGCAAACGTGGGGAATTGCCTGAAATGGGTCAGTCATCATCCTGGGAACTGCTGGCCAAGTCTGACCTCTCCACCTAACACCTGGGTGCAATTTCCAGCAGCCCAGCCGCTGTTTCCAGTGAAATCAAAGCTGATACAGCCGTTGACTTCTAAGATCTCTGATAGGGAGATCTCAGCTGTGGTTACCAGCTGGGCTCCGCAAGTGTCATTTTCCAAAAAACCCATCTGCCACATTGAGGCTCCAGTAGCCAAGAATCTGCTACTTACTACTACAAAACTGCTCCAGATTTTCACAGGGGTAACTACTAGCATTTACATTTTGGGAGGGACAGAGAAGGTGGATTTTAGAAACTGTTACTTTCAGTGTTGAAAGGAAATTTTCATCTTCCTGCACTGGTCCAAACCCGCTTTTTTCTCTGCTGCTCTCTTGTTTTACTACTTCATTTTTAGACAGGTGCCCTTAGCTTCCCAGGACTACGGACCATGTCGTAGCTTTTATCTTTCTCAAAATTTTGCATCTGTTTTATGTCTCTAACTGCTGCCTTTGCCTTCAGCCTGGCTTCCTTTTTCTCATATTCAAGCTTAGAGGCACAGACAAGACCCAGCTGAGATTCACGTCTCCATGGATGTTAGAAGTCTCCGGGGTTGATGTCTACATTGAAGCTAGTGGTCTAGATTCCTTTTGGCATCGATGGAGAGAGATGAATGACTAAAGCATGATTTATCTGACCTACTTGAGGCACCTGAACTTAGTGGGAGGTAATTCCTGCATTGTGAGCACCTCTTTCACTCAATTTGCAGCTGACGGAAAAGTCGATGTCAGGAGACATGACTCCTATCCTGTATCACTGAAATC
This sequence comes from Sagittarius serpentarius, assembly GCA_034782735.1. NCBI lineage: Eukaryota > Metazoa > Chordata > Aves > Accipitriformes > Sagittariidae > Sagittarius > Sagittarius serpentarius. The sequence goes on along the minus strand of JAVKLA010000090.1, from coordinate 4,506,805 downwards.
AGTTTTAAAAATGCTCTGAATGTGTCTTTCCTTTGCAAGGATCCTGTCCCTTCACAGGTGCCTTTCTACACCCCTTGGCTCAAATAATTTACAAGCACCTACCTTCCCAGGTGATGCCACCAAGGTGCATGTACCTGGTGGTGGATTTATGCAAGGTCTGGCAAATCTACCCAGGGTTATTGCCAGGGTAACTGGTGTGAGTTTTCGCCAAGAGGCCACGTGTCGTGGTTTAACCCCAGCCAGCAGCTAAGCACCACGCAGCTGCTCCCTCACTCCTCCCCACTCCCAGCGGGACGGGGAGGAGAATCGAAAAAAAGAAGTAAAACTCATGGGTTGAGATAAGAATGTTTAATAACTGAAGCAAAATAAAATATAATAATAACAATATAACAACAATAACAATATTAATAATGATGATGATGAAGAAAATGAATATAACAAAAAACAAAAAAAGAGAGAGAAATAAACCCCGGGAAAAGACAAGTGAAGCACAATGCAATTGCTCACCACCCGCTGACCGAAGCCCAAGCAGCGATCCGCCCCTCCCAGCCAACTCCCCCCAGTTTATATACTGAGCATGATGTTCTATGGTATGGAATGTTCCTTTGGCTAGTTCAGGTCAGCTTTCCTGGCCATGCTCCCTTCTAGGTTCTTGTGCACCTTGCAGAGCATGGGAAACCGAAAAAACCTTGACTTAGGGTAAGCGCTACTTAGCAACGACTAAAACATCAGTGTGTTATCAACACTATTCTCACACAAAATCCAAAACACACTGTACCAGCTAGTAAGAAGAAAATTAACTCTATCCCAGCCAAAACCGGGACACCACGCGTAACAACCATCAACGACCCTATTTGAAGAGTATGGTCATTTACACACAGGGAGGTAAGCTGCAGAATGAAGGTTCGTTGGTAGAAAAGGGGATTTATCATGATGGATGGAGGGCATTTTTAGCTCAAGAGGCAGCTGGTTTCCCTGCGGCCAGATGGCCACAGGGTCCAGGCCAAACTTTGCATCTTGACCGTGCTCCAGTGTGATGATTACAACTGACTGAACTCAGAGTTTGGCCACCGTGCGAATATTAAACATCCCAGAATAATTTCTAAAGATTATTAGATTAGTGTAGCACCCAGCTCAGCATCTCACCACTGAGCTTGGAAAAACGGGAAGCAGAAATCAATAGCTTTAAAACAACGGTGGCAGTATGAATTGCTCCCAAAGAACGAGACACTAAGCCATTAAAACTGGACCAGGATGGAGACGCTGGAGCCCACCTAACACACGAGGAAATTGTAAAATGTACCAAATCTGAGCTCAGATCTGGATCCTGATTTTACAAATGTGCATTTTATCAATAAAAGCACTGGCTACAAACATCTCAAGACCCTCTGGTCCTCAAAATTTGGCCTGGTACTGAAATTCTGATGTTTGAGGTGCTCCTACTACCTCCTCATAGAGACGGCATATGATTATCCAGAATTACATCCCAAACCACTGCCATAAAATTCAACTTGAGCTCCCCTTATGCTAAACATTTCCAAAACAGACGCATGAAAACCTGTTAGTAGTAAGCTTTAGGTTACTTTAGCAAGGCAGCTGAGTGTGGTGGCATCTTGGGAACTTGCTGTCAAGTAAATTCCTGCTTTGGAGAGGGCCAGGAGGAAGAGGGGAACCAGGTCTATCTGAAGGGGCAGGATGAAGGTCTGGTACCTATCTGCTCTGGTCATCTGGTATTAATCTGCACCGAAGTGTCTGTCAGAGCTCCCAGATTCTTAGAGTATCCTACAGACAGCTGAGAGAGATCACGCATGAAAAGGAAGTCGGCTCTGAAAATCGATCCTGTGCGCATGATACAGCCTGAGCACCCAAAAACCACGGCAAGAGGAACCGCTTGCTTTCCTGCAGAAAGGCAGACCTTATGCCCATATATAATATGTATTTTAAGAGCTAAACACAGGGACGTGATGAACGGTGTTAGCACAGAAAAGAAGGAGAAAATAGGAAGATAAAAAAAGGTAAAAGCCAGCTGAATTAATTGTGCTGACAAGGTAAGCTACGAGGGTGACCGAGGTATATAAAAGCTCTTAGGAAAGAGTAGTCCTACTAACAACCAGTGCAACTACTCTGGCCCGTGATGCCTGCAGCTGGCTGCTGCGAATTGCACAGCTCGGCTCCTCCATGCATCCCAGTCCAGGGTTCATCTGTGGAGGGAGGATCTTCTTCAATGCATCTGCACTTCGTTAGTAGTTTGTAGACTGCTAAATGAGCAACAGACCCCAGCATGAATACGCATTGTCTGAGCTCGGCTGATCACACTGTGTGATAAAAGGGAGTGTTAAAAAAACTGCTGTTCTTCAGTAAACATTGGAAAGGAAGACTGAAGATTAATTCAAACAGCTTGGAAAACTGAAACAAGAGAAACGAGCTGAATATTTCCAAATATGGGCTACCTTACTCCAGTATCAAGCCAGGAGAACCTTGGGGCACGCGAGCCAACCGAGCTGCAACTCCCTGGATAACAAGACCTTAATTAAAAGCTAAATTGCACATACATAAAAAAACCCACAGGGCTCACTTCAGCCACAGAGGTCATGAAATCACAGGCAATCATATGACAAACATTAATCCAAAAGGGTCCAGGGAACAACTGCTCTGCACACACTCACTCAACACAAGCCACAAAAACACTTTGCAAAAATGCCATAACGAGCTTAAGGCTTTTAGTATAAATAAATAAAGCCACAAATAGTAACACCAAAGGAAGAGAGAAAAGGAACCACCAAGGGCTCTGGTCTTCTGTAGCAGAGTTTTGTTCAGTGAAAATGCCAAATTAATTCTAAGAGAGAGATTATATCCAGTGCTCCCCCACCCTCTCTGCCTTGCTTCCCCGCTTGCCTCCCCCAACAGCTCCTGCTAATCTGATCTGGAGGAAAAAGTCTTCCCCACTCCAAATCTGGCACTCATTTTACCCTCACATATAATCAAAACATGCCAACCAGCACTTGAGATGTTTTTCTTTAATACCATTAGGAGCAATAACACACCATGTTCAACACGCCATCTCCAGCTGCTTTGGAGAAGAGCAAAAAACCCCAACTCAGACACCAAACTATGCACAGGGGGCAGAGGGAGCGGAATAATTAGCTGATTTATGTAATTCCCACATTCAGCTCTGGGTTTTATTTCCAGAGATGCGGAGCACCGACCAGCACCCTGTGTTGGATGCTCCTGACTCTGACCACCTCGAGAGGCAGATCTCCCCACATGTGCCGTGGCACTGAGGATGAGCACAGATGGTCCTGCATTGCTGTTGGATCCAGGAGGTCAGTGCAGGGTGATTTGTCTCTCGGAGCACAGCAGACGCTGGGGCTCAGCTGGTGTAACTTGGGGGCAGCTACTGCCATGGACATCTGCTGAGGATCTGCTCCTCTGTTTCCACAATATTTTTGCTGTTAAAGATCAGCAGCTTGCAAGAACAGCAGCAAGAAAACCTATAAAAGAGAGGAAATTTATATAGGGCGAACCAGGTGTGTTGTGCCCATTGGTGTGCACTGCCTTTCTGTGAGAAGTGACATTCCCACGTTGGCAGCTCTGACACACCAATGGCAGGTAATGATGCACAGCCTACCCTCGCTGAGGCTAGACTGCTAATTTTGACTCAAGAACGCCATATAATGAACTTTCTTTGCCTTTTCATTTCAGCGTGAGTCTTGCAAGATCGTTTCATTTGGCAGAAACTCAGCGTGGTGCTTGGAGATGGTGGGGTCGCCCACAGCAGGGCTCCTCTTAGAATAAGGTTCCCTGTGCCCAAGTTAAATACAGCCTTCCCCAGTGGCTCATTGCATCTCCCAGGTGTGACACAGAGTGACAAGCCCTTATCCCAGGGGACAGGCAAACGAGGAGTCTCGTGGGAACGCGCGGTCCTGAGCAACTCCACCTACAACTTCTAGTCTGCAGCAGGCAACATGTCAAGATTACACCACACAGGAAAAAAACAAACAAAACCAACAGATTTTGCCAAAAATTCACTGGGTGAGCTTCACTGGGTGGAAGGCCAGAGCCTTGCCGAGAGCAGGAAACGAGCATGTGGATGTACTCTTGAAATAAACAATGTCCTCTCGAATAGGCCACGAAACAATACAATTAAACAGTCTGCCAGCGGAAATACACTTGGGACAATGCTTCCCAGGACTCCCCTCTTCACCCGCCACCGTATGCACGTTGCGGACGTGGGGTTTTTGTTCTGCTTACTGAGACAGGAAGAAAGCAGCCCCGGCAGCATCACTGTTAGGGCCGGATCTGGAGGCAGCACCGAGCAATATGGTTGAATTTTCCTCTGAGGGTCCAACCAGCAGGGGTGCGGTCACACAGCTGTAAGCGAAGAAGCTGTAGCTATAAACGAGTGTTGCTCTCCGTCTCCTGACGTCAAGGGAAGCTTTGCTGGCGAGCCCTGCCAAGCGCCGAGCTCCGGAGAGAAGCTCTCCCACCCCACGCAGCCCCCACGCGCCCAACGTGAGATCGTAGCCGTCTCCCTCCCAGCCGGGTGCTGGCACGCCTCCAGCCCCTGGCCTCGAGCTGCCGTGGGAGGCGGGGGGGGATGCTGCCAAAAACCACTTGCCCAAAAAGCCGCTTTCCGTCAGCAGCACCTTGTGCCGGACCCCGAATAGACGAAGGGGGTGGTGGTGGGTGTCCAGGGGACCCCGAGGCAGAAGTGTTGTGAGTTGCCCCGATGCACGGCAGCGTGATGAAGACAAACCATCTCACCACCAGCTTTATCCTCTAATGCTTTTCAAGCAACACCTGGTTTTGAGTTGCTGCTGCTTTTTATTTCTGTTACTGATAGGGGATAAGACACTACATTGCTCCCTTTCACGGGGAGGGAGAAGAGATCTTTGTGCCTCTTCCAGAAGGAAAAAAAATAAAAATCTTACAGGTATTCCCTTCTGCAAATAGTCAGGACTGAGCTGGATAAAAGGTGATGCCAGCAGAAGGAGGTAACCCTCCCGCAGCTGAGACACAGGATTAAAAAATGCCATCCCCCAGCATATCCTTAAACAAACCCACAGGAGAAGCCAAAGCCGCCCCAAACTTTCCCCTTCAGCCTGTAATTTTCAGACAACAAACTGATCCTTTCACTTTTCTAAAGGAGTGAAGAGAAAGGCAGAGAACTGGAAAAACCCTTTATAGAAATATCAGCTGTTCCTCCTCATTCCCACCCTCAGTTCTGTTTTTTGACAAGTTAAAGTGAGGCCATAACTTATTCTGCTTTGTTCGACAGGGCTAATCACACGTGACTCTAATCACTCATGATGTTTTATTGATTTTAAGCACATTTAATCAGAAATTGGCTCTGAGTTAGATTCCTGCTAATTACTGAGAAGCAGCATTTTGAATGACTTCACAATTGGACTGCAGATTAGAATGGACAATATGTACTAAAATAATGATTCATGCATTCAGCTCCCTGGATTTATTTTATTTATATTGGATTTTTTAATCTTTAAAGACATAATTCTGCATATGGGCAAGCAGCATTTAAAACCCTTAACAAAATGGGTTTAACTTCACAGGCTAGGCTTTCGCCAGAGATGGGATATGCGGGGAACAGTTTATTCCGTGCAAACGTAATTCTTTCTCTGAAGGTCACTGGAGGTGCCTTGCCCGTGGTGGCACCACGCACGGGTGGTGGGAGGCCACTGCATGGGGCCGCTTTAGTAGCCCCGCTCCGCACGTGGCTCGTGTTTCTGGGTGAGAGTACAGATGGGCACTTTGAAGCGTGAGGCCCCTATACCGAATCCATCGGTTCTTCCGCCGTGAAGTCAGGGCGAGCTTTTCTGATGCAGTCTCTGCGCTGTCCCTATTCCCAGCCCCAAAGCCTCCCAGAAATGCAAATGGCTCGTTAAGGCAAGGGGACCCCAGCTCCGAGAGCTGCCCGCGGTGAGCAGAACCACCCCAGCTGAATTCAGCTGCCACCAGCCACATCACCACTCCTGAACAAATCTTTCAACAACGGAGGGTTGAAGAGTTTATAGTTCCATATTTCTTGACTTAAAAAAAACCCCAACCCTTCTCATTGAAAATCAGATTATTACCGATCACAGCCTGGTAACAGATTTTTATTTTTCAATAGCCCCAGGTGTCTCCTCTCCATCAGTGCCTAGGCTGGAGATCCATGGCAACGTGACTGCAAATACTGCAGTGACAATGTCCGTGTTCAGAAGTAGCTGTGGCCAAGCATGAACCATTTCTCAGCTCTGCAGAACTTCCACTGCCTCCTGGAAAACACTGATCCATGAGCAACAGGGAAGCTGGGGGCTGGCAGAGAGGCCAGGCTAGAGACTACCAGCTTTTTGAACTGGTAGGAAACTTTCTTTCTAAATGAAAACAGAAACTTTCCATTTCCATCTATGCTATTTTATTTTTATTGGAAAACAAGAAGCCACATCGGGGAAGGCTCCTACAGTTTCCAGCTAGAATTTTCAAGTTTTGAGTTATAAAGTCAAAATTTTCCATGAAAAAAAGGAATCTTCCCCCCCCCCCCCCACACAGCTCTACTAGGAATACTTACAGCAATCTTGCCAACCAATTGCTTTCATACAAAAACAAGCCCAAATTCAGAATGATGCACAGAATACTCTGCAATAACCGGCGTCTAAAAAGCAACAGCTCTGAAGTCTCCCGTTCTGCTCCCACTCCTTTCTGCAGGTCCATGACACTACGATTCAGTGGGTGGAACTCACTCACGAACGATGTGAAACCTCGATTTCACAGAAAGCTGGGAAATTCACCCCAGAATCACCACTGGCCTCCCAAGGAACCAGCCTACAAATCTGTACTAATTGATCTACCATCGAGAAGTGGTGAAGCGTTTTAGTCTTTAGGTACTATTGCAATCCTTGGATATAATATAGCAGGACTCTACTCTTCATGTAGGACTCAAATAAGAGTAAATCCAGTGTGTAATTCTGACTCCTTCATGCTTCCCACATCCCCACAACCCTTCCCATTCCCCACTGTGTCATTTTATTACTACTGCCGAACAGGATTTAGAGGCAAAGTATAACTTCACAGGTTATAAAAAGGAAACGTCTATTTGAGTTCGGCCCCTTTAATCTTCTTTTCTTTCCTTCTTTATATTTCATTTGCTCATTCATTCTTTCATGCCTTCTTTTGTTCTTTCAGTTGTCTTTCATTCTTTCTTTTCTTTGCATAAAAATACAGATTGCAAATATGTTCTGCAAAAGCAAGAGTCTCTGCCTTACCCACATTACTTGACGTGTCATTGTCTGCAACGACACCGAGGGTTGCAAAGGTGGTATGTGTGCTGATGTGGTCAGACTGTGCCCTGGCCATGCGAGTTCATACCTCTCAAAAACTGAGCGAAGCCCTGAGGAATACTCGACTTCTTTCTGAGAAGTCAAGGTCAGCTTTTCTGTTTTCAGTTCCTCCCTATATCCTTTCAAAATTGGCTTTAAGGTCTTTACCAGGTCTTCGGAAGGCAAAGACGTAGAAAGGTGCAGTGTAGGTAACACCAGTTCACCTTACATTGAGAAGAGCTGCAGAGAGGAAGCCACAGGGTCCCAGGAGGCACAACCCCAACGTACCTGTTTCAGAGGCCCTATGGAGGTCCCTGGCCGGAGCCCTGGCTTGCCTGTACTGAGGTTGCACCCATGCATAATGCACTGCTGCCTCGGCAGCAGGACATGGATAAGGGGAGGAAAGACCCCTCTGGTCTGACGTTCAGTGGGTCACGACTCACCTACAAGGACGATGGTGTTATGGTGCACTGTGATGGCAAAACATCTGTCAGGACAGGGAAGGTTAAGATCCGAGCACCCACTGAGGGCACCCACCTCCCTCCACCAGCTATAGAGATAGCGCTTGGAAAACAGCCTCTCCGAGCTGCAGTCCGTCATCAGGACTAGCCCTAGGACAACTCCAACACCTCCCTAGTGTATCGTCCGTGTACCACTGGGGAAGGCACAGCAGAAAGCCCTGGAGTAGGAGCCAGCTCTGGTGTTACTGCGTGGAAGTACACGCCTGTCCTCAACATGCCAGGACAAACCTTCTCCCAAACGTGAGCCGAGGCTTGCAGAGGAAGGTCACCTACCAATACGTCTAGAAGATAAATCAAGAACAAAGGGTTGATCCTCCAAAGTATTTTTTTTTATGAAAGCTATGCAAAGAGGATTCTGCATCAGCTATAAAACTCACCCTGTCCAGCGTTACTGGGTGTAGGTGTTCACAGCCATGAGATGTGTTGCTTTAGTAGTTTTCTGAATGGACAGGAGCGACACGAAGGCAAATCTGGTTGACTTCGACTTCAGAGTCTTCAGTGAACAGTACAGGCTTGAATTTATTCTGAAGTTAAGGCACCTACAAGACTTTTATCAGATGGAAACCTGAAAAAAAGATTACTTCTCAGATGCATTGCTCATTTGTTCAGAGTAATTAGTAGATGTAAAACCAAAAATAGACCCTTTTCCTTTGATCCTCTCCAGTTGGATTCTGTGTGTGATGAACCAGAGCACTTCTCGATATTCTGCACTGAAACTGCTGCAGTTTTCTTTCAAAACCCAACCAGCGTTTCACATCTCACCCATGAAAATGCAAATGAAGATAAGCCCTGTCAAAGGACACTGGTGAGCATCAACCTGTCCCAACCCCTCACATTTTGCATCCACCTGGGGGAAAGAAATCACACGCAGGCTCACTTACAAAATTTGAAGTGTCCCAATGATGAGCCTGTGCTGTTCTCCTCTGGTTATTTGACCATCTATTAAAAATCCACCCTGAATTGAGCAGCTAAGGTCCTTGCAGTCTCCTGAAGTCAATGGCAGCCCTTTGACACCTCTAGCTTTGGGATTAGCCCTTTATATATAGCCTAGGGCAAAGGGTGAGGAAGAAGAGTGGTTTCCAGGAGATGTGGATGAAAAGCGGAGCAGATGGGGCCAGGGCAGATCTTGGCAGCAGGCGCCTGCGTGTGTGCGAGAGCTCGGGGGATACCGGGGATGGACTATGTCATGAATACTCAATGCTACCAAAATGACCCAAGAGACACGGGCTCCAGCGCCTCAGTTGATTGCTCTAAAAAAAGAGGCGATCCTCTTACAGTGCAAAGCTGGCTGAGCACACACGTACCGGCCATCCTTCTCAAAAACTCCCGAGCAAGAGCTGCCTCATTCACCGGCGAACAGCTCCGGCAGCTTCACATGGGCACCTGCCTCCCAGGGAGGTAGGTGCTGGGAGGTGGGAGCCAGTGCCTGAAGTCTTCTCCGCAGGTTTTCTGGCAAGGCTAAGTTAAAGGAAGACCGCATGAACCCATTTCCCATCAATGCCTGGAAAGACTTGTCCCCCTTGGATGGCTTTGCTCCCCTTCAGTGGGTAAAGTGGTACCAAGAGCTGGACTGGCTACACGGCCAGGACTGAAACGGAGAATGGGAAAGCTGAGACTCACACAGCTGTATTAGCCCTCTTGGCTTGTAGCAAAGCTTCAGCCCCAAAATACAGTCCTAAATACAACCAGCAGCAAATATTTCATCTACCCCAGCAGCGAGCATGCTGAGGCCGGCCACCGGACAGCAGAGCTGCTCGCACTGTACCGGTGGGGGCACGGTCGTGTTTCCAGCTGTACATTTAACAAGCCTCTTTCTTTATGCTGAGCATTAGCATTGATATCCTGCATTAGAGATTAGGGTAATACTGTACATTATTTCCAGCAAAGGATTAATTAAATCTCAACATTTCTGAGAGGCAGCTGGTATAAAGGAAGCCATTCATTTCGGCGAGACCCAAATTAACAAGTTTCTCAACTGCTTTCAAACTTGCTCCATGGTGGAGTGAAATGTAAGCTGGGAACTGCCTTTTGCAGATGCTTTCAAATGCCTGACAGTAATATAGATTAGCTGCCTCCAAAGGTGCTGTGTGCCAAACACTACTCCTTCCTCTCCAGGTCCCGCTGTAGGCTGTCCTCCCCACACCCAGAGATCCCTGCTGTTACCAAAACAGCCTTTGCTCTGCCCTAAGAGTAGGTCCCAAAAGCGACGTCCCACTCAGCGGCCTGCCCAAATGACCTCTGCAGTGCTTTGCTCCCGACGTTCCTTGGGCTGGAGGCAAGCCGCGCGAAGCCCGTGGCACCGTGCAGGGAGCGAAGGAAAACCCTGCTTGAGGCTTAGCAGGGTGAGAGGAGACAAGGAGGGACAGAACCACGTGTTTTGCTCCAACTAGCTGTAAACAGGGGGTGTGGAGGAGACCCCACAGGGATGGGGATGGGGCAGCAGAGCCGGTGTGCCCTGGAGATGTGAAGTGGGAGGCCACCAGCCAACGCTTTCAGGGGCATTTTTCCCAGGAAAATGGGACAACCGTCATCAGAAAGCCCCAAAGCTGAGCAAAACACCGGCTTCACTAGGACTCTTCACCAGCAAAACTGCTCACTGATTTACGCGTTGTCCTCCCTTGTCCGTAGTGCTCATGCTCGTATGTATGTGGCTACAGAAAGACCTGGGGATGTCTGTGCTGTTCACCGCAACATGGCATTTTCCACGGTTTCTTGGCTTTTTCTGGGGCAGCTCAGACAGCTGGGGCCGCCCATAGCCGCTCACTTTGCTTTCTCAAAATCTGCTGTTTCTTGTTTGGGCTTGTTTAAACTCACTTTCTTCCTGTTCACTTTTATTCTGCTTTTCGTCATCAAAGTCCTGATTGGGCCGATGAGGGCTTTTGAGACCTGGAGGGTTTCCACAGGTCTGGCTTGTATTAGTGTGGGGCAATTTCCCAGCCGCCGGCTGAGTTTCAACATTCCCACTCTCCTTGCCTTGCTGAGGAAAACCAGGGGCACACATGCAGCCTCCTGCAAAGACGTACTCCATTTCCAGCAGGATGAAAGCATGGCGGGGAAATTTTGACCAGAGCAACAGAGTGGGCTGGACTGGAAAGCTGTCGCTGGCGTGCTTGGAGTTGAGATTTTTTTCAGCCTGATGGTCATTTCTGCAGCTCATCCTCCATAGTGGGATGGAGTGCTTCACCTCACCCCCCCCATACGCTGCTTCCCCAGCCAGGAAAGGTGCTGCGACTGCACGAGTGGGGCTGTTGTGGGTCTCCCCAATCTGGGGCGGCTCACGCAGCCCCCAGGGAGCCGGGCCAGTCGGTGGGATGCAGAGAGCACCCAGTGCAGATGGGGAGCCCCGTGCCTGCAACTTTGCAACCTTCCCTCCTTGCAATCGTAGCCCTGTGTTTGCAATCTTGCAACCATCCCTCTTTGGAACCGCAGCCCCTTGCTCGCCTCCTTGCGCAGCGGGGCTCTTGCGCAGCCCTGCCTCCCCGAGCTGATTTACAGCCTGGGGGTTTTCTTACCTGGGGATGAACACTGCTGGGACACGTTAAAATGAATTCAAGAGCACAGTTTTTGACAGACTTTTATAAACTGTAGGCGCAAGGCATGTTTACCACGGGACTGAACATCGTTGTAGTCTTCACAAAAACCGCACCTTTGTGTAAACAGAAACAGCAGTGTAGGTTGAAGTAAGTGACTGTTCCCAAACCAGTACCAGTGCCAAGATAACAATGTAATAAACATCATAAATCTGGGTTTTGCCCTTTACAGTTTCAGTGCAGCTCAAACTAATCAAAGAAGTAAAATGATATGAAAACCAATCAAATCTACAAGAGAAGAATTGCATAGACGCAAGCATGCCATCTAAATAACAACCCTGGCGTCTTTCATCATTTGGAGGAGAGTTTGCTCCTGGTCCTTCCCATGGATCAGGATCTGTCCCATACCCACCTTTGCATTTGCAAAAGCAAAATCCATTGGGCAACGACCTCCAGCAATCCCAAGTCCACGTAACGCAGGAGGGTGAGCAACGTGGCCGTCGACGAGAGCCCGCATGCAGACCGTAATGCGAAAGGCAGCACTGAGCCCCGCGAGTGCACAAATGGTAATTGAACTCCCCCCATCTCCAGCTTCACTGTTACGGGCCCGGCTATGCAATATTAATTGCAATTAACCGTGTACCTCATGTCCAGTGGATATTACCTTTTAATAGGTGCCATCCTGCAATTAAGCCCCGGCGGCACAAGGCAGGCCTTCTGCAGCGCCAGCAATTTTTGCAGAAAACCACGAGATGGCGATGCAATAGAAATTTCCATCGAGAGAAAAAGCATTTTGGGGTTATGGAGGAAGGCCCGATCCCCCCGCCACCCTCCCCCGGCTGCTGAGCCCTCCGCCAGAAAGCACAAAGTGCAAAGCTGTGGAAGTTTTACATTATTTTCCTTCTTTCTTGGGGGCATGCATACTCTGGTTCTGCATTTACTGTGTATTATTAAAGATCCGAAGCATAGCACAGTTTGCGTTCTTTTTTAATATTAGTAGCTGCCTTGAAATCTCCTGTTAGAGCGGCAGCTTGATCCTGCCATGACCAAGCAAGTCTGCACAAAGGGTCAGTAAACTGCAGCCCTTCAGAGTTTGCTGCGTAACGGTAGTTTAAAAAAAGTATCTTTCCTTTCGCTAGCAAAATGCCCCATTTCCCAAGAGATACGTCCATCACGGATAGTTGCGCTGAAACAAAATTTGACACAAAGTGAAAAATTAATTAAGATTTTTAATTAAAATACAGAGAGGCATGGAAAATGGAGAACTGGCTGATACAGCGCATGTAGTTGCAATCCCTTTACCCCCTGAGCTCACCCCATACCCCGGGATGGTGTGACCGGTGTGTGGAGTCAGGGGGCCTGGGAAAGTGGGGAGGAAAGCCCCAAAGTTTGGTCTCAGGCCCATTTTAGTCCTGGAGAAGACTCTGACTCTTCTTGTATTATGCAAATCTCCTCAGCCAATCCTAATTTTAATAAAGTTGATTAATCATTGTGCTGCGGACAAGGACAGTTATTCCCGGACTTACGCTATGGCATTTATTGAAGCTGTATCCTTAAATGGATTACTGCAGGGATCATTAAATTTTGACTTAAATTGGACATAGTAAGCTCATTTAAAAAAATAAAAAGCTTAGCAAGTTATATATAAACTAGAGGAAAAATGAATCTCCTCAAACTGTCTCCCATCTCCTTTTCAAGCAGGAATCTAAAGGGCAGATTTGCAAAGGGGAGTTTTAATGTGCAGGGCAAATTTTCACGAGGGCACTTTGGAGCTGCATTTGTGCAAATCCTAATTGAATTGTGGGCTCAAAATTTGGTGCTTTATCCTCATTCAGCTCAACAGGTCCCCAAATTTGGGGTTGGTAGTAGAAATACCGCTCCCCTGCAGAGGGAAGGTGAGAGCTGCCGCCCTGCGTAGTGCTGAAGGGCTCGGTGGGGAGCAGGTGCTGCTGCACGAGCAGGTAAGGGTTGATTTTGGGGGCAAATAGGGTGAATTGGAAGGGCTGGCTGGCAGCGTGTGCCCACCACCTTTGCAGCAGCATCGACCGGAGCTGTGCCCCGCACTGCGGGAGCTGGTGGGGAGCAGAGACCCAGAGAAGAAGCAGGCAATTTTTTAATGGGATTATGCTAAAAAGTCACATTAAAAAAACCCCACCATTGGTTGATGGCTTTAGGGTTTGAGTATTCGTTTGCTGAGAGTTTTTAGAGCGAGGACGGAGATGTTGAACGTATGTCTTGTCTTCTGCCTCGCAAGCATTTGAAAACAGTTCAAAACTCGTTGGTTTGATTCTCCGTGTATAAAACTGTTGACATTACTCCTTGAATAATCACAGGAATGACCACGGGGCCTTGTTGCCCCAGGATATGGGTTGGAAGGAGATTTCCAAGCCCCTCTCCCATGTGCTGCTGTTTGAGACCCCATCCCTGACAGCAGAGCTAGGCAGACCATAAGCTGCTCAATTTGGACTTCAGGGGAGCAGGTGTAACCCTATTGAGTCCCTCAGGGCAGGGTAGTGCCATGCCAACCCCCAATCCCTGAAGCCTGTCCATAGCTACATTCAATATTCATTTATTAAACAAGAGGACTGCACCTCTGCCTATGGATATATGTTGCCAGTAAGGGGGAAAGACTATAAGCAAAAATAAGATGATAAAGCAACCACCTGGAGTGATATTATTTTAGATTACCTTACATTATTTTATGATGTCCTCATCTCCCCCTCGAGTTGGGCAGGGCCCTGGATGCCCGCTCGGCTTTGTGAGCAACCCGTGCGGACGCTCAGAGCGGCGTAGCCCCCTTGGCATGTCAGGGAAAGCAAAAGCAGCCGAAGCTGCTCGGGGCAGCTCTGCACCCCCAGCTCCAGAGAGCAGCACCCCGGCACGGCCCGGGCCACGGTGCCAGCACGGCCCCTAGCCACCGGGCTGCCAAGTCGAGCAGACCAAGCCCCTGCGGACCCCACATTACCGCCGCGATGACCCTATATGTAACACCAGCCGACCATGAGGGACCAATTAGATTTCTGGATCCAATTAGCAGCAGCTGTGATTTGTGTGCATCCCTCCGTACATATGGCTACGCTGAACTTTCCCTCAGTTTCAAATGTCCCCGTATAGCGCAAGCGAAACGAGAGGAAGGACCATTTGTCTCGTTTTTTTCGAGAGCCTTTATTATGATGGACGAGGAACCTTTTACATCATTCACCAACTTGCAAACAAATTAGCTACCTTCATCACCTTCCCCTGATAGCGGAGCTGGCAAGCGATGGCCCGATGAGCTGTCGGGAAGCGGGTAATGGGTGCAAGGGGGTGTACAAGTGTTTCATTGGACATGATCAACCAAGTTTGCCGGAAATAAAATATAAGTGAAGTCAGATGCTGAGGGCTTAAGTGTCCGTGCATTAACCAAGATGGTTTCCATCTTGTGAAGCAATTTGGGCTCCGGCCATTTAGGGTGGGACAGGAATTGTTACTCATTTTAATGGATGCTGGGCATCCAAATCCCTTTGGTGGGACTGAAAAATCTAGTCCCTAATTTCTATGTGTCCCAGTCCCCCACAGGCAGCCAACTCTTGCAGGGTGCTCTGGGAAGTCTGATAAAAGCATTACTGGTATTACCCGTAACGATCTTCGATTTCCTTGAAGAGATCCAAGTAGGAAGAAGAGAAAGAAACGTCCAGGCCTGTTGACAAAATGACAAGGGGATGAACAGAGCTGGCTCCTTCTTCCCCATCAGTGGTTTCAGCCCAGAAACAGAAGATGCCATCAACTGTAGCCCACCAGAAGCCCCGTGCTCAGGACCACGTATGCAACGAGACCGCAGCACCGATGGCAGCAGAAGGGGACGGTGCAGATTAGTGCAGGTCCTGCCACGAACAATCCCGGTAAGGGCAGCGATGCTGCGAGCACCAGGGAGCAAGGCCGTAATAAATGACTGGGAGTTAATGGCAAGGTGTTCTGCAGCATTGCCCAAGGGGTCAGCCCTTTTCTCCTCCATCCGCAGGGCTTTTAACGGCAGGCCGCAGCTCTTGGCAGGAGGTGTCGATAATGGAGCGGATCACCGGCTCCAGCACGAAGGGAGAAGATAAAACCACTTTACAGGGTGCTTTAAAAAAGAAGTCGTCTAGCTGGAAAGTATCTGTTGAAAAATAAGGCAGTGTTGGAGGAGAGACCCTGGTACGCATACATAGCCTTGACAAAATTGCTCAGGGTAAAGGCACTAGAAACAAGGCCCTAGATCATTTTATTGCACAGTAAACAACTCGGTGTCTCCGTTGCCGCAACATTTGGAAATGAGCCCTTTTACACAGCAGCCTTTCAGCGGCCAGCCAGCAGCCGGCTCCTGGGGACGAGCATGGGGAGGGGTTGTAAGTACATTGGGAGAGCAGGAAAGGGGCTGAAGGTTGCATGACATGGCTCCAGATTCGAGTCTCTGGGGAAAAAAAAAAAAAAGAGTTTCTCCCTATTTGGCTGAAAAGCGAAGGGGACAGACCTGGCGATGGCAGTTCCCCATCCCTCCTCTTACAGCTGGCTCAACCTGTGTTTTGTTGGCAGGGAACAGGTGAAGTCGGGCAGTGTTATCTGTAGAGGGGGAAGGATAAACTGGGTGATGTTTTCCATGGAAGTGGAAAATTCAGCGGAATTAAACTTGATCCTTGGAAGAAGATAAACATGTTTGAAAACCCAGCCCAAATGCTCAAGTTACAGTAGCTGACCCACAGAGAGGAAGAACGGTTTTGTGGTTAAGGCACTTCACTGTGATCTGAAAAATCTGGGTTTAATTCCATTAGCCACAACCTCCCTGCATGCTCTTGGACGAATCACTTCATATCTTTTGGCCCAGCTCACTATATAAAATGAGGGCGATAGCTCTTCCTTCTCAGTCAGTCAGTCCTTACCATGAAGAGTTTGCCGTCGTGGCTAAGTCTACACACTGTGGATTGAAGCAACAAGTTTCAGGAGCACGTCACCTTGATGATGGTGGCAACGTTTTATTCTCCTTCGCGGAAAGAGCTGAATTCCCCGCTTGAAAGCAGAATATTATATGCACAATCCACTCCTCTCCGTGGGTCAGGATTTGTAGCCAATTTCTGTATTTAAAAAAAAAATAATCGCAGCACAGAAACGGCTTAATTAGCTTAGTAGACAGCCAGTGTGAGTACAGAATACCCCGAGTGAGGGTCCTCTCCAGCCAAATACCGTCCTTTAGGGAACTTGGCATTCCTTCCAGGCTGTGTGTCAAGGAGACTGAGCAACTTTACATCAACACAACATGGATTTTCCTTCTACCAAACTACTCTGCAATCTGTAATTTTTAACCTCACAAGTTTGAGATTGTACCTTAACATTTGCAGGAAGCAGATGGCTTCTGCATACTGCCAACCTGTTGTTACAAAAGCATCTTCCAAGAATTGTTTTCTACCCACAGTCGCTAACCATAATTAACCTTTCATATGATTTAATAAACAGGAAAAAATATTTGCCATCTCATATTAATAAAGAGAGCTCTTCAGGACATTCCCCCCCCCCCCCCCCTTCTAGAACATAGAAGCTGCAGTAATTTTTTTGTGTGCTTACTTTATTGCCTTTCAAACTATTTAGGGATGCAGCTTACCTATGCAGATTAAAGCTGCAAAGGACAGCATAATAGCGGATACACAGAGCACCTTCTGGCACAGCACAAAATGAACTCTTATTTGAGGGGGGAAAAAGCAAGACCGAGTGAGAAGGGCGACTGCTAAGCCCGGGGCAGAGATGGAGAGCAGAGCTCACCGACAGCCCCAGCGGTATCAAGGCAGCCAGTTACGTTTTACACCTTTCCCACACTCATAATTTCAATGCTTCGCAGAGTTTTAAGTGATAGTAATAGAATCTTGTAGTGCTTCAACCTTTTTTGTATTTGGAAACTTCACTGACCAGTCATTTTTGGGTGGAGGTCTCTCTCTATATAGACACCACAGTGACAGACACCTCCAAAGTGCCTAGGAAAGAGCTAAGTGCAAAGTGGTATTCCTACCACGATTTCACTAATGAATGAAAATTAAGATGTTGGCTAAGACTTTCCCCAATATTATGGGGGAAATTAAATGACAGACGTAAGTAAAAAGCTGGCATGGGGGACCCAAGTACATCCCTCAGTTCCTGATGGGTAGTTGCGTTGGCTTAGGACATCAAAGGCTTTCTGAAGAGCTGAAACTAGAAAGGAAATATTCTCTTGTCTTAGCCAATTTCCATAATGGGGATTAGGGAACACTCTCCCTGCTAGGACCGGAGAACTTACTTTTTAATTATGTTTCTTGCGACTATTGAGTGCTCATCATCCATTAGTATGATAATGCACCCTTGAAATTACACATACAATTATGATGATAACTGCTTGGCTATAAAAAATAAAATAAAGTCATATAAATACAAAGACTGAGCTGCAGCCCAGGAATCGATTCCAGGAGACGACCCCAGGTTTTCGGTTTTGTCCCCAGTTTTGCTGGTAAGGCAGAGTTTGCCGAATGGCTATCAGTAGGCTGCCAAGATTGAAATGGATTGACTTGAATTAAGATGGATGCACATCAAATTAATGCAAGCCTAAGGAGACTGACTTTATAGCCGAAAACCAAAAATGGACAAATCATTTAAAAAAAAAAAAAAAAGGTTTTGTTTTCTCAGGCTAGGGATTAAACAAGCAAAACCAAAGATCTCAAAGAGGCAAGTCTTGTTTTTCACTAAGCATAAAAAACTCCATCTTTATATATGGAATATGCACCTGGAAACCACCAAGCAGTTGCAGTGTTTTCTCTGCATCCTATTACCACCTCAGATATTGACCGATATATTTGCTTGCCCAGAATACAGCAGAAAACCACTATTCTGTTAAAGCTGCCATTTCTTTCATTATTTTCAGTAATAAATTATTCAGTTACATCAGACTGTGGGTATACTCCTTACTCTGCTTCCTTTTGTGATAATTTTATCCTTGTCTTGGTTTAAAGAAATTTCTTTTTTAGTGTTCTCAGATTTTCTCAAGACTAGAACAGCTCTTTTAAAAATTATTCCCATTAAAAAGTCGTTATTTTCCTCCAGAGGTTGTGATCACAAAACGTGCATTGGGATATCAAAAAAAGTTAAAAAATGCAAATACGGCTTTTACTTTCGTAGATCTCAGTGAGATACAGGGTAGAAGAAATACGGGATCAGTCATCTTTTATACGACACCTTATCTTTTTGCATGATACCTTAAGGTGCCCTCGCCAACTCTGAAGGTTCGGAAGTTTGGTGCTGCTGTTCTCCTTGGAGAGCACTTGCCTTTTTTAAGCCCCAAGCCCAGTTTACAAGGCCTGACCTATTGAATTTAATTTTCTTTCCTTTTCTTTCCAATTCAGTTTAAGATTCAGGCTGCGGTTTAGCCTTTGACCGTCTGAATTTCCTTTTTCCTGGCCAGTAGCTCAATATTATTATTATTTTAATATAAAGGGTTTTTCTCGCTGTTGTTTCTTGTTTGGCTTTTTTGGTTTGTTTAGCTTTTTTTTTTTTTCAGGATGGGTTAAACAGTCGCTCCAAGTACTTTTTGGATTCATTGGATCCAGCCCAAATCCACGGGACAAACATTTTGCTGCCACAAGAGCCCCGAGGTTCTATAATCTGTGGCTCCTTTCACTATCCTGGCAGCCATTTCAAGTCAGGACGTGTTTGATGTTTTTTGTTTTTTTTGAGGAGGGGGGAGAATGTGTTTTCATTCAAGAGATGTTACATCAAAATTTGAGCAAGGTCTGCGGTGCTCTGTGTCCGAAGGCAACAAAGGCAGCTTTCTCCTCTGGTTTGGGTTTCTTTTCAACACTTACCAACTTTGTCTCACAACACCCTTGAGGAGGCAAATGTGCTTTTTGTTCCTTTATTAACAGGCGAGAGAACCAGGACATTAAAATCCCAGATTTGTAGCAGGAGACAGCCCTGGGGGGATGCCCCGTGGGGCGAAGGGCGGGTTTGGAGGGGTGCCCCTCAGCCCCTGCTCACCTTACCCACCCTAATCTCCTCTCACAAATTTATTCCCCCAAAACTGGGGAATCACGAAGCTTTGGGAGCGCTGCTTTGGCAGGAAGGCAGAAGATTTATCAACCATTAACATCTTCAGGGAATTATTTTTTTTGTTCGTCTCCAGGCTGTGCGTGGCCCTGCCATCACTGCCGCGCCTTACCAGTTTTAAGGCATTTATTTCTACAAATCCCCATGGAACAAATGGACTCTTTTTATCCCGTATTGCAGACAGCAGCTACGAGAGAGGAAGATCTTTGTCACTTGCCCAAGTTCACCCTGGAAGTCTTTGGCAGAGATCTGCACCCAGGTCTCCAGCCTCACGCTGCAGTTAGTGACCATCGCTCTTGTCCTCCTTGGCTCCACTTCAGCTTCTCTTCTCTGAAAGCAGGGATAAGGACCATTGCCATCTTTCACTATTTTATCATGAATCTCATGATAATTTATTAAATTTTTTTTTTACTCCCTCTCTTTGAAGTGGTTTGAGGGTGTGGGAAACTCCACTTTCATTAAAAGGAAAATTAAGTTATGGACACAAGGCTGAAGCAGAAAGAGTAGAAACTGTGATGCTAATAGAAACAATTCAACATTTAAAAAAAAATCTGCTGCTCTGAGGGTCATCCTGTGATTTACATCGAGTGGCTCATGATTTTCCAGCACAGTTGCTGGGCAGACCTTAAAGATCGCTGCCTATGTGGGAATACTAATTTTAAAAAGCATTCAGCTCCTCATCAGTTGTTGAGGAGCACGGCGCGTTTTCATTTTTCCTGCACATTAGCCAAATTAAATCAAAATAAATATCAATGAAAATATTGCACAGGACATAAAACCCCATCCATTTGTGCTTTATCCATATGCTGCTTTATGAGATGCTGGGTTTCACTCCTGCTCCGGCTCTCCACTGCCAGCCTCAAGAGCGCAGCAAGGCGTGGAGTCCCCGATGTGCTTTAGGCATTCATCCCTCAAATACCGCACCCCGGGGCCTGCCTGCGTTTTTGTTCTCACCGTACATCTTCGCCAGGCTTATTTCTGCCTGAAGGCAGCAGCCGTGGCCGGGCTAACGCTTGCCAGCTCGGCTCCAGCTCCTGCCACCAGCTCCGCCTGCACCGCCGCTGCGGGATCAGCCATAAAGTGCGTTTCTGCCACCAAAAAGTACGGTTGCTAAAAGGTGCTTCGTTCATTAATTATCGTAGGGTGGTTTGGACAAAGCAAACATTTACATGCCCAGGAAGCCGTTTCTTAGGGATGCTGGTGTGTTCACATCAGGGTCCCTTGCTGTACATCTGCATCAGAGATGCCGCCGCTCCTGGCGTGTGTGCAACCTGCCGGCAAAGCACGAAATACCCGCTAAAGAAATCATAAACCAGAACTCAGGATTTAAAAATGCAACTAATTTGCATCGGCTCAGGAGCAAGAATAGTGATTTCTCCTTTTAAAACTGGTGCAGTTTAGGGTAATGTGATTAAAGATTCAACATTTTCCCCTCTCATTATTATTTAGCTCCCTCATTTGAATGCTCAGGTTTGAGGGAAGGGGGCTTGCTTGGAAATTACACACATAGCCAAATTTCTTCCTTCCCCTTTGACAGGGCAGCGCTGATGGTTATTGTTCTTTTCTAGCTGCATTACGCTGTCCTTGATTTTTGTTTCAAGCAGTCTAATGGCATGATGTCAAATCCTGCTAATTGGTTTAGGATTAAAATGCAGGGCCACATCACTCTCTTGATTAACCAGCAGCAAAACTGCTTTTGTCTAACGATCGTTTCAGAGGAGAAAGAAAATAAAGCATATAAAGGAAGCTTCAGGCTTTTGTCAGTAAAAATACATAGGAAACTGCTTCTTTTTTTAAGAGGGGAAAAAAAAAAATTGCCACTGCTAGGCCCGCTAAGTTTTGACTTGTAGCGGTTAAAAAGCATCCCTGCAGGGAAAGATTGCTTTCTAAGGAGCAGAGACTGTGCTTTTATCCAGCATCCAGCCACTCGCTGCGCCGCGCCAGCGCATCCACGGCTGGACCTTCTCAGATTTAAAAAAACGTCCGCAAAAAATCCATGGGAATGTCTCAGCCCTGTTTCTGCCCTCCCTGATGCCCAAACGGCTCCAGCTCCAGCCCAGTCTGCACTGGGAAAAATAACCCAGGACTGAGCAAATGCTGCGGCGGCCAGGGAGATGCTGGGAGCTGCGGGTGCTAGCAGGGACCTGAGTGGGATGCGGGATGCCCAGGGCCGTGGGGAGGGGGTTTGCATCCGCAGCATCCCCCTTCGCTCACCTCCCGGCCACAGAAATTAATTCTGCAGCCCGAGACGGGGCTGTGCTTGCCAGGACCGAGCTCACCTGTTGGGTGATTGGCACAGAGCCCGGACAAGTCGCTCTTCCCCCGTGGCAGCGAGGATTGGGCATTATTGGGAGGGGAAGGTGGGGATGCATAGTTCAAATTTAAATGGGGCTGGAAGGAACACTAAACCACTACTTTGTTACCTCTCTGCTAAAAAAAAATCCCCACAAACTCACAAGAACTGCCCCCCACCGCCATCAACCCCCAAAGATTCTCCCTGCTGCACTGTTTAATCTCTTTGGCTCCTGTTTTCCCTGACCAGCTGAGGGATTTAATTTCCAGGGAATTAGACGTCCGATTCAGGGTATTGTTTTGGGAGCTGTGCACACGGTTTGCCACACACAGTCCTGAAAGTCACCGGCAGAGCCAGCGCTCCCAGCACGCTCCCGGCCCAGCCTCGCTCCGCCGGGAGGTGAAAGGGACTTTATTGGGAAGGTTTTGATGCGTTTGGCATGTCTTTGAACCTGGCTCCCCCAAAGGGAGAGAATGAACTCAGGCGGAGAAAGAAAAAGGAAATAAAAGGGCCCTTCCCATCTGCCCGGTTGCATTCAATGGGGGAGCTTTTTAAAAGGTATAATAGAGGTTTGTGTGTTCCTGCTGAGATTTGTTCTGGTCAGCTTCTCCGGGGCACTCAGACGGGGTGACGTGGTGTGCCCACCCTCCCCCAGCGCCCTCGGAAAGAAACTACGGTGGCTTTTTTTTTCTTTAATTATTTTTTTTCTGCTGCAAAATGCGCGCGCTGCACACACGTTGCTCTCACACAAAAGTGACTTGAGCCAGCCCCGCTGAAAACAAAAGCGGGTTTTTCTCTGGGTTTTCACCAACAGTGCAGTTAGGCCCAGTGTTGACCGAGCGTGGTGTGCAGGCAGCCAAACCCCAAACATCCCCGCAGGATCCAGCCCAGGTTTTCCTAGAGAGCATCACCAGGATGGTGGGGATGGGGAGCATTTTAGGGCTCAGCCCAGTCTTACAGCATCCCATCGCAACAGTGGTTGTACTCCACAAGTTGTGCTGCTCTTCACCGTGCTCTGCAGCTTGTTGGTGCAATTATTAAAAGCCAGGTCAGATGCAAAGCTCATTTTTTTTTAATGTGATCCTGGCCTCGGCACAGACGAGATGACATTTAACAACACTAAACGCTCAAAAAGGGGCCCCGTGTCAGCACCCAACAGGTACAAAAAAGCCTGAGAAGCTCTTGGCTGTTGGAATGGCTTTCTGCTTTGCAAACTATGACAGAAAGAGTGGAAATATGTTTTGTCTGCTTTTCCCTGACTCCAGGACTCCAAAGCAGGAAGATGAGAACATCCTGCACACATGTTAATTAGTCATTCCTTAAAACCAAATGTCACAGTGCTCATATTTAATTCCAAGAACAGACTGATGAATATGTACGTATAGTTATATTTCATTTACATACTCTGGGATTTGTTAAGAGACGCCTAATAAAACCATCTAAAATGAATTAGGTCTTCTCCTACCAACATTTATTTCAAATACACATATATCAGAGGAACATTCCCAATACTGTAACAGGAGATTTTCGCAGAAACAAGATACATGTATTACATTTAATAAATGCAGATAGTGAGTTAAAGCAGCCACCCTCTAAATGGGATTTGATTCTTGATGTAGCAAACACACAAAAAGGGGGCTTGAGAGTCAGGGGGGAGGCAGTGACGGGGTTTATAGGAGTCCAGAGAGGCTGAAGCTCGGTACCCAGAAGGCTGTAAGAAAGCGTCCACGTAAGGGAGATGTTAAAGGAACTGAATAATCTCCTCAAAGCCAGCAGGAAAAGAAAATCCCTTTGAGACTTTTGCATCCTCTTATTTCAATTTCCTAGTTCTGCATTTAATGCCATTTTTTTTAAAATATACTTTTCCCTTTGCTCGGAGCCCCTACCCCTGGAGCAGGGTGGCATCCAGGTAGCTGCACTCAAAAAAATCCCTTCCAGCCCAAGAGGCCTTTCAGGGATTTCCCCCCCCCGCCCCCCGCTTCAAAACAATCCAGTTTATAGGAAAAACACTGTGGGTTTGGTTTTCTATTTCCACACACACCCCCCACCCCCAACTGCCCTGCACCCCGTGAGCTCCCAGGGGGCACGAAAGTGTGGCTGCTCGTCCTGGCGGGCACATCATCCGCTCGACAGGTCCTGCCGCGGGAATTCAGCTCACACTCCTGCTGATGTGTGAGTCTGGAACAAATCTGGCTCACTCGCCCCGCGTTGGCTGGCCTCTGTGGGGCTAAGAGGAGTGGAAAGCAGTAAAATCTCCTTTCAGTCTATAAAAATCTGCAGAGATATTTGGAATGTGCAGAGGGAGCAGATCTCCCGAGTAAACCAGAGCAATGATTAAAATAGTCACTTCTCTGACCGTAACCGCAATTTAAATACTGCGGCTTTTGTTTGCAGAATAGCTATGGTTTATATTCTAGTGACAGTCACACAACTCCAGGGGTTGTTTTCAGAGTTAGCGGCAAAAACATGTGGTTTGAATTTAAAGTCTTAAAGTTAGAGGATCAACGTTATTCCAGTAAAGATATTGCCAGTGTCTCTGAGAGTCATAATTTTAAATCATCAGGAACCTGAACACTCCTCATTAAATGATTAAAGGGAACAGTAACGAAAAAGCTAAAAGAAAGGATAAATACACAGGCATATAAGCAGGAACATCTATTTTCAAAGCAGAAAAAAATATTGCCATCCTGACAAAGGCCAATAAACATATCAAACTAACTCACTTCTTTTTTTGGGGCTGAGAATGTAATCTTAATAAAGCAACAAATTTTTGATGGCAGGGTAAGATTACAGCTCTTCTAGACTAGGACTAGAGTTTTCCCATAAACAAGTTATTGCTATGGGTTCCGGTCACAATTAACTCTGCATTTATGTCCCTCTTTCTGAGAATAAAATGATCCCTGAGACAAAGTGCTTTGACGGTGAAGTTTTCCGTTGGGGTATCGACCTCATTTCCTTACTGTGAGCTCCACGTTCACATTTTCCCCAATAACAACAGCCTCAACTCAGCCCTCCCAGACCCGAGTCCGTTCCCTTCTTCCCTCCCAAAACAGACACTGGGACATGCAGATCGGAGCTGGGCTGGGTTTTCAGAGCATCATCAGTGTACAAGGAGAGTAGCAAAGACACCTTCCTTCCCAGCCCTGGTGGCATTGCTTCTGTCACCCATTTGCCTCCTCTCTGTGTAAGAACATACCTCAGCTGAGCTGCTTTTTCCTTCCTCAAAGTCACAGGTCATGGGCTGCCCAGTACTTCAGAGCCATTCTGACCAGTTTCCATAAATCCTGAAATGGGAAGGATCATGGTTACCAAAGATGTCATTAGTCGAATCCTTGGTACGTTGTGTTTACAGGAATTGCATTGGGTGCGCTGCAGTTTTGGTCTTTCACTGCCTGTCTGGGAGAAAAAAATGTGAAAAAATAAACAAAATATAAAAAATAGGTAAATGTATTGACTGAGGCATTACATAGTAAATATAAATATAAATATAAATATAAATATAAATATAAATATAAATATAAATACATGAGGCTTGCTGCAGGAGAGAGAGCTTGACTGTATCGATATATTGGCAAGACTGCAAGGGTTATATTTGAAACGCAGAAAATAATCTGGTGAGTCATCTTCCACACGCTTTGGCTTGGGATCTTCTCCTATTTTCGCTTTGACCCACGAGAGCACAACACACAGCCTGAAAACAGGCAGCAAGATGACGTGGCGTGGCTGCACCGCTCTGCTCCTTGCAGGGAAGCACACCGATTCCATCCACAGGCATTCATGAGGGATGCTCAGAAAAAGCCTGAAAAATATTGCTACCATAGGCATTGTCATGCTTTTCTTTAAATCACACTCTACCACCTAACAGAAATAAGCAGATTAAAAGAATATCCCACAAAAGAAGTGATAATAAGACCGATGGCACATAGAAACGCAACACCCGAAGTCACTGCATTTCTAGTCCACAGGTAAAGCAGCCATGGGTTACCTTGGATTATAAATTGAATCAAGAACAAAATTAGAACAAGAAACTAGAGGCACAAGCATGAAATATGAAAATGAAATTTTAGATTGTAAGATTTGCAAATGTAAAATAGGATTCAGCCTTAGGCTCCATTACAGATGACCCATCCGTGGCATCTTGTGCAAACTGAATCAGCTACTTACCTCCCCAAAACGGCTCGTTTCTAGCAGACTTCCAGGGCCAGGCCATTTCTTCTGAAACAAGGTTGCTGTGGTCTGCCCTGGAAGTGTCTTGATGCCAATGGCCAAGGTGGGCACCCAAAGGCAGAGAGGTGGACCCAACAGCTGGGTCACCAACCTCTCTTCCAGATGACCTTCCAGGGCTCTGCTCTCCCAGCTGCACAAACAAGCTGCTTTTAGAGGGGACCAGGACTGCCCACAGCACAATACAGTCACCGAGGAGTATGGCAAGTGACGCACTGCTCCCCAAATCCAGCCCTGGGCACTTAACTCCTCTGCAGTGACCCTGTGCAACTCGGCTGGAGACACCCTGCGGTCCTCGATGTCCCTAAATATGGAATGCAATCCCTAGGAGAGAGCCTGCACTCATGGTTTTGGACTAACCTGCTGCATTCCTGGAGTCGGACAGTCCTGGTTCACTGCTCCTCCACTATTGAGCACCAAATCCCTGACTCTCACCAGCGTGGGCAGTTGTTAGGTTAAAGGAAATTAGAACTTACCTAGATGTATGTACACACATATGCATACACACACACATATGTACATATAGATACACACGACTGTAAGTAAAAGTTATCTAAAACCTCTGTGATACTAAAAAGCAATTCCTTATCTGTATTCCACATCTAAGCACCCAAGCCATGACCTAGACAGAGGATTTTAATGAGCACAACACCTGGGCTATATAAGGGTAATTTTCTCTTCATCCCACCAGTCTCCTGTCCTTACCCAAGCTTGACTACCTCATAGAAGCCACAGGGCCTTTCATGAACTACCAACATACTAGATTCCTATTTAGGATATCAGTTACACTCACTTTTTATGCAGCTTATTATCTCCTGTGTTACCAGACCTAAAGCATCCATAGGTGGGACCTCAGTAACACAGGTGGCTGGCCAAGGTGTATTTGCAAGAGCAAGCTTTCTCCCCCAGCCTGCCATCTCTCATCTTGCCAGGTTTCATTTTGCTTCATGGGTTTTTCCATCAAAAAGAACAAGTATTTTTTTAAAGAAATTGATTGAAGTCTTAAGACCTATATATTAAGTATATTAAGAAACTTTTTTTTTTTTTTTGCACATTGGAATTAGTTCTCTCAGACATGCATCAAATCTGGCTGCTTCTCTATTTATCTTCTCAGTCCAACAGCCGGCTTGAGTCACGCATGGGACACCATGACCTGGAGGGCTTGGTCTCAGACTCAGCTTTATGTAGAAGAACGTTCCCTTTTTACTCTACATCCATATGCACATGAATTATACATCCACTATAGATGCCTGCTAAACAGTAGCAAGAATTTCAGCACATTCACTACAGAGGCTGGTTTTTTTAATAATTCTTCCATGGATGAGAAAGTAACCGAGCGCTCAGTCCAGAAGTATCCCCAGGGCCAATCTGGTTTTATTCTGCCCTGTCCTTGACATATTGGTGCTTTGCAAGTGATAGCCCAGGTAACAGGGATCCCGACGCAGCAGCATAAACCCCTTTGGTGTTCTACCACGTGCCTTCCCTTGCGACAACTTCTATTACAGAGAAGCTACAAAGAGGCAATATAATTGGAACGGTTGATCAGAGGAATATTGCTCATATAGGCAAAACATAACATTTTTAATCCCATCCTCATTTAATTTTTAAGAAAAATAAATGATCTCTGGATCTTCGCATATGCATCATGTTGAAATGGAGCCATTACTCTGGACAGCTTTTTCACAATGGCTCGTGTAATATGGTATGAAAATCATGTACAGCTCCTGCGTTTGTATCTCAGAAGGAAAATAAAAGGCAGTTAAATGATAATGCAAGAACTAAGCTATGAATGGATGTTGCATTCAAGGAGTCTAATGCTTAAGAGGGGGAAATGACAAGATTTTTTTTTTTTTTTTTGCTGTTCTAGATATTTTATCCTTGCAACAAGCTCAACCGTCAAATGTTTTGAGAGAGGTCAAAACTAGTCTATCTGTCTTTTTCATGCAAGTTTGTGAAAGGAATCTCTCCTCGTGGAGCTGTACAGGAATTGACACGATAAACCTAAATGGCTCCTTTACAACTGTTAGGGTTTTCTGTAAACACATGCTGTCCTGCCAGCCAACCAGCTTCAAACCCGGGTGCTGAGCACAGCAGATGGTCTATCCTGCTGATACACACGCTACTAATTCATATTTCAATGCATAGCTTTGCTGCCTAAATGAAGCCACTGCATCTTACCAAGTTTTAAAACTTCCAATAACTGGTAATTTGGGGGGGCGGCCAAATGTGAGGGGAGGGGAAGGCTGCAAAGAGATGGAGACCAGCTCTAACAGGAATGGATGTTCTGGAGGTGCTTGTTGCACCGTGATGTGTTGTAAGCATGAGTTCTGCCATGCAGTGCCTCCTGTCAAAGGGAAACCATGGCACAGCTGCGCTGTATTAATAGAGGAATAAATAAAACCAAAGAAACCAGCCCTGCACTGCCCACAGGTAAGGTGGGCAGAACAGAAAAGGCAAATGGCAATGAAAGAAAAGGCTACTTGCAGCAATCATGGTCGTAACATCTTGCTGTCAGCGTGGCCGCATGAGACGATCAGGATTTTCATGGGGAAGACAGGCTTTCGGGAGGGATGCAGGACAATGCAGTAACTCAAACAGTTGCCTCGACCCTTCCCTGCACCAGCCCTGCTACTGCTGCTGTGTGCAGGAATACCTTTAGGCATCAACACTTCAAGGTAAAAACTCTTCTCCCTTAGCTAAATCAAATCCCATCCTTTTTATATCCTGCTGCATCCAGTTATCACCTACAGGTTTGGGTAGGATAGTGCAATGCAAGATCATTATCCTTCCACTGGGCTGCCAGAGCAGGACTTGAAAAGGAAATTTTTACTACACCGTGAAAAAGAAAGGAGCAGGGAAAAAATCAAGTTCTTGGGTTTTTTTTCTGACTTTATGGAACAGCAATTGCAGGGTAGCAAGTTTATGATGTTCAAAGTACCATGAACATCGCAGTGCGCATGCCCCAGGGCACGTCAGCCTGGGGCTCATGGCTGTGCTTTGCCAAACCTGCCTGAAGCCAGCCGTGCCGTCACCGTGTCCTGCGGCCGGGGCGTTTCGGTGTCACCAACCGGTGGCTCCGAGGGTAAAGTCAGGAGCAGCCACTGGTCAGCCCTAGGCCACTGCTGCTCCGTCCGGAGGAGGACATGGGCAACACACGCATCCTAAACACCTCTGCAAATGCCTCAAGACAGGTATTTCATGCATTTGGCCGGCAGTCCCCACACTGCTGTATTAATTTCTCTCCTCCTCCATTGCTAACAATTGCTTACACCAGAAAGAAAAAAAAAAAAAAGAGCTAAAGAACGGAAGGAGTAGCGATCCTCTGCACAAATAACCCCCCTCCTTGCAAGGGGATTGCTTCTTGAATTTCTCTTGTTATGGTTTTACCAAATGTTGCGCCTCCTCCACTGACCCGTGGTAAGTTGGGCAACTTCATCAAATTCAACACTAAGTAGGAGCAGAACCTCCTTCTTAAATTCATGGCATCTTTTTCCCAAAGGAGAAACGCAAACTAATATTCACTTTCTCATTTTCTTTCAATTTACTTACTTTCTCTTCCAGGGACTAAGCTACAGAGACATTTCTAAATCCACAGTTTGTTTCTCTGGCCATAATAGAGCGTGAACAATTCTGATAAATTTGTTAGAAGGGAAAAGGAACCAAAGTGGCCCTAAGAGAGGGAGAGCAGCCGCTTTTTTTATACACCAGTTTGGCTTTCCTTGGTTAAAGTGTCTCAGATGTGTAGTTGGTTTTATTCTTTAAAGAAATCCCCAGATTTGGTGGTCTCATGTATCATTAAAGGACAGAAAACGAAAATCAGCAATTGCTGCAGAAGTCACTGACACTGTAGCTGAAGAGAACATGAATCAGCAGAGAGAGCTGTAACAGTCTTACAACTTAATCACTAATTAAAAAGCACTAGTATGCAATTAAGGAGTGTCCTTTGATAAGCATGCTGTAGTACATGAATTAGCTCTATGCAGACACATACACAGCATTGCAATCATACAGTATTTTTATATCCTAGGTATAAATGCATGGCATGTGCCTGTGTACATTATACTGATGCAAGGTAACGCACAGGACTCTGTTGCCATTTCAAATGAAAAATCTACTTACTGTAAATCAGATAAATCCGTTCCATTTAGATGTAAAACTTCTCCCTAGCACACCTGCTGCCAAGCAGGGGGAGAAAGGCATGGCGAGCATCTCCAGAGGGGAAAGTGGAAGCTAATGAGAAACAGCCACATATCCGTGCCTTTTCCCCGGCGCAGCCGCCACGGAGCGGGGATCTGCAGGGAGCCTGGTCCGTGGGATGGGAAACATTGCAGTGGGCAGTGGCACCATTTCTGATGGATCAAGGTGACTTGCCTTTCAGGCTTTCTTTCAGTGACCTAATCTACTTTCAAAGTGTTTTAAACGAGACTTATTCTCATCTCGCACATCCAATTGCAAACCCAGTTCTGCCACTTGCAGCTCGAAAAGCATTTCCCCACATCCAACTGCTTCGGTCCTTGCCTACAACCGAAAGCAGTCATTGGCAAGCACAGCATTACTCACATTTTGGGTTACTGTGGCCACGGTACTCAACACCATGGATGCCGGGAACCATGTTGCTGAAGAAGACCTAAAGCAGAGCAGGTGAATAGTAAGATGGATTGACCAGACAAAAGATGAACAGCAAAGCAATGCAAGCTCACCACACAATTCCTCACAGCTTGTCTCATTTCTCCTGCAGCCAGGGTGTTTAGATCAGGAATGTATTTTTTTTAAATTCTCCACCTTTCTTACTTTCTGTAAAATCCTCCGAGAAAGTCTTGGCTCTCTGCAAGACCCGGGGGGGGGGCCTTGGGGTGCTGCTTGGGTGGACAAGTGCCTGCGCCTGGAGGCAGAAACCACAGCGGCAACAAAACAGATTTCACAGGAAGAGCAGGGGAGGGGAGCGGGGTGGGGGGGGGTGAACAAAAAAACTGGGAACGTGTTAGTTAACTTCGAGTGGTTGTTCGAGCCACTTCCTGACACCCGAGCGAGTCATCTGAATTTAACACATTTCTCTTTTGCATTTTGCAGCTCACCTTTGAGAGAGCACAAGGCGGAGGAGGTGGGAATATATGGACTTCAGCCCTTCCCATCAGTTTCCCCCTGTTACTTTCAAAGATTTTCTATTTAGAAAGGAAGGTTTTTTTTTTTCCTGCTGTTCATACATTACACATACTTCCCAGCCAAAATATCCTGCTTGTGTATTTTTTTAATTTAGCCTACATTACTCAAAATTGCTCTAAGAATAGAGAATCACTTTCCCCATCTCTTTGATTTACCTTTTTATTTCTGAAGAGTGTTTTAAGAAACAACCATTAAAAAAAAAAGGAGATCAACAATTAAAGAAAAAAATAGCCCCACATCCTCCTTCTTGTCTGAATCTAATGAAAATGTTTAAACTGCATGGATATTTATCCTTATGAAAAACATATGAACAAAACAAAACCCCCAGTATTCTGGTGATATTCTGTAAACAGGACAAAACGTTAACTGCGGAAATATATCATTTAAGACCTTTATTTCCTTCTAGCTCTTTCCAGGCACCAAACAAGCTTTGCATGCAGATTTCGTTTCAGCTGGGTGGAATCGTTCTCGTAACTATTCTCCAAAGCCCAAGCTCTGAGGTCAGCCCTGCTCCTTCTGCAATGGGATAAATATTAACAAGTGTGACTAACCCATTCCTTGCGCCCTTCTTAAATTTTCCAGAGTGTGTCAGCAAGCATGAAAGCCAGAGATCAAAAAATGCGAGGGTTTTACTGTTGGAACTGGATGGGAAGAAGGATGCAATATAGGCAAAGTCCCAGCACCTCGGAGAGGCTGGTCTATAACACCACCAATAAAACTGAGGGAATTACTCGACTGCAAGAAAATTACCTTGCCCTCTTGCTCAAAAATGAGTAAATTTTCACTTGCCCCCTAAAATAACATTTTACAAGTGCTGGACCAGTGCCCCAGGAGCAAATTTGGACTTTGACTGTGGGTCGCGAAGGACCCAGCAGAGGACAGAGGTGGTAAGGAAGGCTTAGTGCCTCCTGGGCAGAGGCGACGGGGCTGCGGTGGCCTCGAGGGCCCATGCTCTCTCCTGTTTTTCTCTTCACAGCTGCTCCTTATGAAGTTTCATGTTGTCATAGATAATCTCCCTCACTCCCAAGCGACACATCCTTCTGTGAACCAAGCTGCCCTCCATGCTGGAGTTTGTAACAAGATCAAAACAGGTCTGTTTTTATCACCCAGGTATTTCTAGGGGGGAAACTCTCAGTCTAACAAATCCGCTGTTAAATAAAGCACCTAGAGATGCTTATTACAACTGCAGTTTGATATCTGTTTGATATCTGCAGCAGCAATGCAGAGCACAGTCTGGAGAGACGTTAGGACACACAAGCCAAGCAGCTTTACCCATACTCCATCGAGTGATGAGAAAGCTGTCGATTGCACTTCTGGTGAGCAGAGTGTCGGGAAGGGAGTGAAAGAAAGTAACAAGAGTTGTAAATATAGTAAGTCTCTATCACACAGCTTTCCAAAACTGGACCAGTTCTGTGCACATGGGGAGAGCAAGGGGCCTCCGTACACCCTGCTCCTACCATAAGTTTGTCAAAACCAGATTATAGCCCTGAGAATATTTCTGTCCAAGGTCAGGTCTAGTCCTGATGAAGCCAAGGAAAATTCAAAGCCAACTGAAAAAAAACCTCACCCAGAAATGACGAACAGAAGTATTTAAGCTTGAAAGAAGTTTTATTCACGTGATCAACCAAAACCTGGGCTCATATGATTCAAAGCTGTTCACTCATAATGCACAGACCTCTTACTTTCCCGAATGTGTTTAATTCTCCTACACATTCTCTCA
Organism: Sagittarius serpentarius; assembly: GCA_034782735.1. Taxonomy (NCBI): domain Eukaryota; kingdom Metazoa; phylum Chordata; class Aves; order Accipitriformes; family Sagittariidae; genus Sagittarius; species Sagittarius serpentarius. The sequence goes on along the minus strand of JAVKLA010000090.1, from coordinate 4,473,965 downwards.
AATGAAAGGTATGCCCCAGATTTCAGCACCTCCATTGCATCTACGCCACTGACCCCAAAAGAAATCATCTCAGTTTGTTTCCACGCCTGGCTTTCTTCTGCTGCAGGATGTCAAACTGCAGAGCAGAATATACCCAAGATCATATGCTTTTCTCCCTCCGTCTTTGAAGCACTTTAGCTCTAAACCCAGCAAATTGGTGTGCATTTTTTGGGTCACTGGGTTTACAAATTTTAAGAGTTGAAAAAGACAGCACATGAATTGTGGTCCTGACCTATGCAGTTCCTGTTCCACAGCCTCGTTCCACCCTGGTGCAGTGATAGCCAGAGCTTCTGAAAGCACGAAGGGAACTTGGGATGAAAAGAAAGGAGGAGGAAGAGGGAGCATTTATTAACCCCTTTGTATCTTACAGCCTGTGACATCTGCCGTGACTTGCCAGAATATGTGAAAGCCTTCTGCAGACACTGTACAGCAGAGGTGGACCTATTCAGAGGTGACACTTGGGAAAGCAAGCCTCACGTCCAAAACCCAGATCTAAAGCCCTTATGGAAAAAAATGTATTTGGATTTGGGTTTCTTCACTCAGTGGCTCCTGATCTCCTAAAAATTCCTATGTGTAAATGCCAGACACCCAGGAGAGTCAAGAAGGAGACACCTGCAAACCAGCGTTCAGTGCTCTGCAGAGCTCACCATCTCCATTGCACGGCGGTGAGATTCTCAGCAGCAACACAAAAGGAGCCATGTGGGAGAGGCCGTAAGGAAAAGTCCCAGGAAATCTCTTGTAACTTGCATTATTTTTAAACTTTGCTCAGTTAAACTGTGGTTCCATTAAACTTTCCTTTGGCTGGCAAAGGACTGGCTGAGTTATTATGGAGAACACCCCTGAGCAATTAAAAGCGAGCGCAACATTACATATCTAAGATACGGTAGACAAAAATCTCTTGCAAAAGACACAGCCCTGCGGAGTTACAACCTACCCAAATGAGGAGAACCAAATTAAATGAAAAAACATATTGTATATTATTTTAATTTATATATGAGATTTTAGACAGTTCCAGATTTCTGGATTAAATACAATACCATGTGGCTCCATTAAGCCTCACTGGCCTTTTAGAATATTATTGAAAGAAATAATATATAACAGTTTGAAAGGTTTTTGGATGCTTGGTGGCATCATTATACAATTTATTAATATGTGGGCAGAGTGACTAATGCCTCTGAGGATATATTTTTAGTTTCAAAAAAAAAAAAAAAAAAAGAAAAGCATGCTGAAGGGGCCAAGAAGGAAAAACCAGCTACAAATGGGGTTGTGCTAACAGCATGTGATGGCACGCATCATTCTGTCTGTCCCTCCATAAGCCCAGCACTCAGAATAGACCATTTCTCCTCTCCCTTACAGCATTTCCAAAGGGGCCCAGAGGCCCCAGCAATTGCAATTTGGTAGAAATTGGGTATCTAGCTCCTTTTCTGGCACCTTTCCTCCATTTTTGAGGCTGAAATGGACAATTCAGATCATCTAGTTTAACGCTCAGTATAAATCCCCAGAAAATAATTTTACACATTCACTCGCTAATTGACCCTACTACTATATATGTTTCACCAAAGTCATCTGGGCTGGCCTCCAGTTCTGATTTCAAGATACAAAAGGATGACAAATCCCCAGCCCCCTTCAACAGTCTGTCCCAGCAGTCAGCCCCCTCTCCCTTCCCAATCTCTCAATTTTGCCTGTTTTAAATTTCCAGCCATTGCATCTCGTTATGTTTCCCCCCATTAGACTATAAAGCCCTTTTGTACGCGGTATTTTTTCCTCCAAAGGCATTTACTGCAGAGAGTCAGGTCACGGCGTGATCTGCTTTTTTGCTAAGTTCACCAAATTGAGCTCCTTAAGCCTCTCTCCACAAGATTTCCTTTTCCAACCCTCAAATCGTCCTTGTAAAACTGAACCATAGGCTGAGAGTTTACAGCCTCTATCATGAATTCAAGTCCCTGAATCTCAGGTTAATAAAGTCTCTATTTTTTAATAAGGCTTCTGTGAAATGACTAGAAATAGTCCCGCAGGATGTGTTATTTGGAGGTAACTACTTCCACATGGGCTGGAGGTACAGGCCTGAGAGCAAAGCGTGGGGAGAGCAGTGGGAGGGCTCTTCCCGCCTCTCCTTACCCTTTTCTGCAGCCTTTTTTAGCACTCTCCCAAGTTGCATTTCAAAACCCAGTATTTTTCTTGGAAGGCCCATCCTGGTGGACATTTCCTAGACCTTTAGGAAGAAGCAGTGTGATTTCACCTCCCCATGCACACACAGAAACCAGCTCCTTAGGAAGCTGCCTTCCCCAGCACAAAACCTGCCCTGTGCCCACTGGGACTGGGAGCCCTTCTCCGGCGGGAGCAGAGGCACTGACAGGGTCTTGGCACATCTCGCTCTGCAAACTGCTCCTTCCCCAGACCCAGAGAGGCATCTATAAAATCTTTCCAAGCTCAGCAGAGCCCCTCCTTCCTCCCAAATTAATAGGATTAAAAACAAACCCTCAGGGTTTTTCTTCCCCGTCCTTTTCCAGCGTCGGTGTCCACACTTCAGAGCTGGTTCTTGCCATTATTAATTGCTTTATTTGCTGTTTGTTAAAGGACAGTAGAGGTTCACAGAAGGCTTGGCTCTAGATCTTTGAAGAAAACATCCCAATATTGCCAAAAGTTCAGTAAAATGACAAGACATGGTGAGTTCTAGACAGTCTCCTCGGGTGCTGGAGCTATGGTTCACTGCTCCACAGCTTCTGGATGAGATAATATTCTGCCTTTTCATTGATCACATTTGATTTTTATTTGAGACTACACACCAAATGAGGAGTTTAAAAGATGTGCCAGCTCAGTTTCCAGTCAGCCTGGCCTCTACATACCCCCCAGGGACAAACTTGCTGTCCCAAACTGAAACCAGAGTTTTCAGAGGCAATCACGAGTGATAAAATACTCGAGTGAGTGAGGTCGGCGCCAGCACAGTCACTTTTAAACTTTTTTTCCTTGTTTGATTTTCTGCTGCTCAGCTTTGCTCCCAACATTTGTGATCCAAATCATTCAAGATACGTCATTCACTTCACTTCAGGCCACTTTCCATCACCCAAAGATGCCTACACGTGTCGTGAAATCTGCCTGTGATTTAAGAGCTCCTCTAACCTATCTTCACTATTCGGCTTCAAAAAAACCTTTTCTTTCCTTCTTTGATGAAAGACCACCAGTTTAAAAGCAAGCGTAAGTAGGTGATACAATTAGAGTAAACCACCTAATAAAGTGACCCTCCTTTCCACCTGTGAGTTGTCCACAAAGAATACATACAACGTATGAATTATACGAACTTGCCACTGCTTAGTGACTCAGCAGCCCGGTACTGGCGTTATACCCAAACAGTAACGCAGGCTTGTGTAAGCAGCCCGTGAAGTCTATTAGATGAATAGGAAATTTTGCGGTCAGGTGTAAAATTTAAAATTTCCACGTGGCAAGCACAATTGCTCAAGTATTCTTAAAAGTATCTGTGCTAGGCAAAGCGTAAGACCTTGGTTATTTGGTGGAAGCAGGCAGGAAAGGGTCAAAAATGTGAATACGTTTGCATGGAAAGCAAATAAAAATAATCTTTGAAGGGAAAGAATATTAGTGGATGTTTCCTAATGGTCACCATTCACCCTGTACATTCTTTGCACTCTACTTGCCAAAGGCATAAGGTTTTAATTTTGTTCATGGTCAATGTAATGTTTAGAGTTTCATCTACTTGAACGATTCTTCAGGGACTGGTTGCAATAGCTACATTTTGGGTTTAAATTGCATTTTTTTTTTTTAAACTACAACTGAATCTTACCAAGGAGTGAAACCAGAAAGGATAAAATTAGATTTCTCAACCTTCATCCCTTTTTAGAACCAGACATGAAAAAACTGCATCCAGTTTTGTTAAATATTTTTTCCACATCTGGTGTTCAGTCAAAACCATAAGAAAAGTGCTGGAAATCTCACAAGAAGTCTCGTACTCTTGTGATTTCTCGTCCAATTTTTGCAGCCACAGGAGATCTGTATAGTTCAGATAAGAATCTGAAGCAGAAGCCAAACCCAAACTGTGAACCTCCTGAGGCTCACCCCACCCACAACAGCTTATGTCTTTACCCATCATTTGCAGCAGATGTTCTCCCAAATTCTCCAGTGAGATAAATTCCACTAAAAGTTTCAGGAAAAAGATTATAAGATACGTACAATACAAAATAGAAGTGTCCAAAGCAGCTCATCATGGCCCATTAAGCTATTGTTAAAGACCTTCACACAGCAGCATCTATTGATTAGAGCATTTTGCTTCTCCTTACTACTTGTTTTTCCATGCTGGGCTTTGGGGGCTTTTTGATCTAAAGGCCACTGACGTCAATGAGAGTATTTCCATTGTCTTCAGTGGGCTTCAGATCAAGCCCTTGACAAACTGGTTCTCCCACAGGTCAGTCTGCAGAGTGTGGGTTTCTGCCAGCAGATTGTCCCTAGAACATTTCACTGTAGATTTACAGTCTTTATAAAATTTTTAAATGAAGTTCTATAGTTAGATTCATATGGTATATCATAAATTACAGCAGACTCTGCAAGCTTGGGTTTGAGGCCTGGATGGTTTTTTTTCATTTGGCTCTCGGGGAACGTATCGTTTTTTCCATAGGAACTTTTCTCCAAATGCTAATTTTACCTGCTTTCTGCTATTTTGCATCAGAACATGTGCATTTCTCATGGCCAAAGCTCTCTGAGGAAGGTCGTGCCTGCGGCAGCGGTGGCAATGTGAGTAAGCAGGGACTCGCCATCCGCCCTCTTGATGCTAGTTGGTAGGGCAGGCTGTGGCTTTGGGCTCTCCTTGGTACTAGTCAGGCCAGTGAAAAAGAAAAGTAAGCCAAAAGCTTCAGATTACTTTTCCCCTTTAAGGTGTAATTAAAGCTGAAAGTTCATTTTTGCCTATAAGAGAAGCGTCTTATGTCCAACTCTGCCATCAAACCCTTGAGGGATAAATCCCTGGGGCAAGGGATGATCTTCATGCAGAGCTTTGCACACATGAACACCAGTCTTAACGGGGACCTCTACGATCTCAACACTTCCTACGGCAGCCAGGCAATGTGACAGCAGGCGACAAGGGACAGCTCTCAGACACTCGAGTCCTAATTCGGATTCCCCGTCGCCAGAGCCTAGATTTAAGAATTCAAGAAGCATTACCGTGCCCATCTGAAAAGTGGGAGCAATAATCCCACAATACCTTCTCAGAAATGCTGCAAGGCCATGAACTCTGTCTACACAGAGTAGTACTGTTCAGTAGTAAATGAAATCTGTTTTCACTTCCAAGGCTATGGCATAAATTACTACAGGCAGAAATCCAGCCTAGCAGGCAATGAACTGGATGGGGCCCACTCAGTTCCTTCCATCTTTAGCTTTGATTTTCATTGTTCTGTTTCATTAACAGAATTTCCATGTCTTTTTTCTTTTTTTTTCCCTCGTTGTAATTTTTCTAAGCTGTTAATTTGCCAGCAGAAAGAATGGCCTCATAATTGTATACCAGCTCCTCCAAAGCACCCACAAGAATCTGAACAGTTTTTAGCAGACTCAGCGTTTCCCTCTTCTCAGCCCTCATATATATATAGAAAAAGAGGCTGAAGAAAGTCTGTTGTTCTGTTCCCACTGGGGGACCATAATCTGGCGACTTGTTTTTTGCAGAATGCATTGCATTCTGCAGACACTGTCCTTAAAATCAGGACAAGTCCTCGCAAGTCAATGGGGCTGTGGCAATAGGCACCGCTGGTTTTGAAGGACGTAAGTATCACCACAAACTCAGCATCAGCTGAGAATGTCTTAATTCATTCTATTCTCTCTTTTATTCCATTTTTAAGGAAGGATATGGATTCTGCTCAGGTCACCTCTGCATGAAGGAGAATGGGAGAGATGCTCAGGAAAACCGTAAGGGACAGCAAAATGCTTCAAGCGACTTTTCCAACCCTCCTCTTTGCTTTTCCATGTTCCCAGTCCCTAAACCCTACCAAGGACCAGCTCCACTCTTGGTCTCTTCCCTCATCACCGGTGTCAGAGGCTGCTTTTACGCTGCAGATGAACAGACATTTCGCCACCACTAGCTGCCCCCTCTGATTCATGATTCATTTGAAAGAAATTAACAGCAATAAATTTGATTCAAATCCTGTTTTTCCCCAGTAGCAGAGTTTGTGACTGCGTACGAGCGCTCCCACTGGAAAGAGAACAGGAAAGATAAAAATAGATGAGATGAATGAGAGATTACAGGATAAAGCGATGGCCACTTACCAGCCGCACAGGATTTGCTGCTGAAGGCTGACAAAGTCTCTTCTGACTTTGTGGTTTAGCAGCAGAGAATTTGCTCCATAATTTTTGTTCAGCCAAGCCCTCTTGGAAGTAACATCTGACCATCTAGTATTTCCTTGGGGCCCTGGAAGAGAGCATGTTTGATGCCAGGCTCTGCAGGAATGGCACTGTACGAGCTCAACCAGGGTGCTGGGCTCTGTGGGGTTGGATGACCCAGGTTTTAGGGAGTAAGCTGAGAAGGGTGGCATGGAAAACAACACTTAATGCATCCTCTGCCTTACCTGCCTCCTCCCAAACATCATTAAATCCTCACCAAGGCGGCTTCTACAGGGAATTAGGAAAGGGCACACAGCAGGACATTATTTGCCCATATCTGAACTCAGGATTTCCACAGTGGTTTGGCTTTGTCCATCGGGGAGACCTGGTTTAAGCTCCACGTTTGAGATAAAAACATTCAGACACAGAAAGGTTAAGAAATCAGCCCAAGTCTCAGAGCCAGAAATAAAGCTCTTTAGTTCTTCATCCACAGGGAGCCCTTTGCTTCCATCTCATCCGAACTGCCATACGACAACTGCCGTCAAAGGCATTTCAAAAGAGGAGATCAATTTTATAGAGGTTTTACTCTCTGAAAGCACAAACAGGCTCTCCATTAGGAACTATAATTTATCTGACTGTGACCACTGACTACAGGTCTATGAAATACATCTAAATGGATTGCACAGAGCCAGAAAACTCAACGCAAGTATATATGGCACACACGTAACAAAGCTCTGCAAATCTGAAAATGCAGAGTATCGGCAAGTGCTCTGGTTTTCCGGACTGATTTGGGAGGTAGGTAGGCTTAGCTGAAGGCTGTGGTTTCTAAATTGGACATGGTTACCTAAAACTATGGGAAATTTGAATTGCATGTCAGATGTCTGGAATAAATGGACTCGAGAGACGTAAGAAAAACCATGTGGCCCAGTATTTTTCTCTTTTTTAATGTCTTTTGGAAACTGTTTAGATCTCATCTGGGGCTTGTATAGTTTCTTTGTTTAGTAATTCTGAATTGAAATTCTTTATAAAGCTTTGTTAATTAAAAGGTAGTACTTGATTGTTGCACACAGAACCCTTCATCCTGAAAGATGCCTGTGCGCTTTCCAAAAGCATATTCTACTTTCCGAAAAAGTAAACGATCCTTTGGAAACTAGGCAGCACAGTTATTTTATTTACCTCAAATTGACCAAATTTAAATTCCAAAATGGACCATTACGGCCTGACCCTGTTTCTAACTCTGCCAAGAGCTGTTGTAGCTGGGCTGCTGCACTGTTCCCCACAGGCCCCTGGTGCCAGGTGGACTTCGAGCTGCACATCTTCAGCAAGACCATCCAATACAGTGATGAAGATTATGAGCAATAAATTTCCTGTGAATTTTCCTGTGAATGCAGTTCTAGGGTGAACTGTATCACCTACTCCATGGCACAGAGCCGTATCGTCCCACTGTGCAGCAAGATCGAAAGGGACACAAAAAGACACCTTTCTGTAGGCAGGGTGGCCTAAACTGAATTGAGGAGGAAGGATTTGGGATGAAATGTTTCCCACCAAGACGTGGCCTTGGCTCTTAGAAGAGGGAATTTTTCAGCTTTGCCACATTCTGGAGATGGTACACAGCTTCCTGAGCTCACGTTGGGGTCCCTAACCCCTATTTTCCACAGCATTGCCACAACCTTCATTGTTTGTTTGGTGAAGTCAACCCACTCTTCAGCCACAGCAGCTTCTTGCCCCACACCCTTTACCTAGTGGATCTTCCCAGTTCCTATGTCCACTAGGAAATTCCCAGGACGATGCAGATTTTTTGAAGTTTTTCTAGTTTTCTTTTTCTGATGCCTTCTGAGCACTTCTGATGCCTGCTCAGGTGCAGCCTCCTGATTTTAAGGGCTAGACTACAACACATGGTAGGTCATGAGTATGGCTGGAAAAAATACACACTCCTTGAATTTTTTTGACCTAATCTTGTTCTACAGTGTCCCAGAGCTGGACTAAGCAACCTGATCTCTTTCTTTTCATCTGACAAGGATGAATGCTCAGGTCTAGATGGCTGAAAATGGCATAAGGACATAAAAAAATGACTTTTTGCTCTAGAACACCTCTTCCTTTTCAAGTTTTTGCATGCAATGGAAAACGCAAAGAATCTGCCTAGGCTGTCCAGGCAAAACCTGCGTCTCCTCTCAGCAAAAACATACAGTAGTTAGTGTAGCTGAAGTTATGTTTTCTGAAAGCCCTAAACTACACCAGCTAAAGTAGAGTTAACGGTGGCATATAAATGTCATTGGAAAAAATTACTGCCTTTGTATTTGCTTCTCTTGTGGGTATTAAGGAATCTCCATCCAGTCTTTGCTTTTGTATATATATATATATATACACGTACATAGATCTGTGCAGACTTGGCAGGGTTAAACTGCCGGGGGTAAGAAAGGACATAAACTTTTGGAAGGATTTTCACACATCCCCCCCCCTTTCCCCACTCCCAGCACTCAGGCATGCCAAAATGTTATGGTTTCTTTTAGACCTGCATAATTAAATGAGTAATGAGAAATTTCTCACCAATATTAAACTGAATTATTTGTTTCTTAAAATAGAGCTGTACCCTCTCCAGGTCGTCAGCTGGTGTCAATCAGCCTGTTCTTGGACACCAGATTTTGCTCCTCAGGGATAAGACCAAGAGCATCAGGACAGCATGGTGCAACCCTAACGGGGCCAAGATTGGGAAGGGACCATCAGAGTGACCAGAAGAGAAGCAGTCCTTGCAAGACTTTTTTTTTTTTGAGGAGTTTTCATGTTCAGGCAGGAATCCTCCTGCCGGGGTGGTGGTGGGCAGCTCGGGGAACTGCGGAGGACAGGGAGGGCTTGCGGGTGGCTGCAGGGGAAGCCCATGCAGTTTCTTTCCCGGTTTAACAGACAGCCTGGGTTCATACTTGCCAAATTTTGCGAGCAGCCGGTAGATTTACGAGCCCCGGGAGTGCAGCCGGCTCCAGCTGCTGAGCTGGGCGGCGGAGGAGCCGGGGTGAGCCACGACGGGGAGCGACAGCAGAGGCCCGTGCTCAGCTCCACCGATGAAACCAAGCAGAAAAAGGGGAAAAAAAAAAACGCAAAAAGGAACAAAAAGGGGAGGGGGGGGACGGCCGGAATTTGGGGCCCATCTTCTCAGCCCCTCACTTTTAAGGGCTTGAGAAACGCTGGTCCCTGCGCCCCGCCGGGTTTGCAGCAGCAACCCCTGGGCAAGGTGGGGGGACTTGAGGAGGGTTGTGCAGTCAAAGCGAGGAGGGGGGGTTGGTGTTGGTGGAATAAAGCCAGAGGCCAAAAAAAAGCAGCAGGAGAGAAATGCTGGAGGAGTTAAGAAAAAGAGTAACTTGTCCACAGGGTGTCACTCTTGACCCACGTTTGGGCCAGCACCCAGCCTTGTCTGTGGCAGCAGGAAATTGGGAGATTTTTAGTTCCCCAACAAGCCCCCCAAACAGGCAGAAGCCTCCAAAAAAGGCAGGTTGGCACCTCTGGGTGTGCTGGCCTGGGCACCCACCCACCCAGCTGCTCCTGGCCCTGGTTACCCAGCTAGCCGCCCTCCTCACCCCACACTGCACCTTGCCTTGCCCAGTCTAGAGAATGGGGTTTGCACAGGGGGGGTCCTCGGGCCGAGCTTACAGCACACCATGGAAAAACGGATGGGGAGTGGAAGAAAACACTCTTCCCCCACAGCCAAACTCTCACCATTCTGCCCCAAGACTTCTGCCACCCTCCCTCAATGCTTCAGAAGTATTTTAGTTTACTGTGAACTTCCCCCATCGTCCCCTACTGTCAGCCTGCCCCCCTCCCTTTGGAAAACCTCCTGTTTCCCAGGCATTGCCTTTTGGAATACGCTACATTACAGCTTCACGGCAAGTCCTGAACCAGGTTAAATGAACTGCTGATAACCACGCGCTTTTGACAGCTATTACTCAGCAGAGACTGGAGGGGTTCTTTAGTTAAGGAGAAGCCCGATGAACTACCGCCTTGTTTCCCCGTGTTGAGGTGTAGGCTTCTGCAGTGAAAAGGGCAAAGCCAGGGTCAAGCCAGCTCTGGGTGTACCCTGAAAGCAGGGAGAGCCATGACCTTTTGTGTAACGCTGTGCTGAGGCGCCTCTCTGCCTGCACTGCCCGTGCCAGCCGGAGGGCTAGCGGACACATTAGCCTTCCCAGGATAGGCATGCGGAGATGCGGTCAGCCACCAGGCTCGGAGGGGCTGGTGGGTGACATGGATGCTGGGGTCAGCAGCACAGCAGCCAAAGTACAGGCTGCAACTTTTAGAAAGCATCAGCAGAGCATGAATTATGGTGTGTCCTCTTGGCAAGGTTCCTGGAGCAGAGGACACACCGGCAAGAATTCTATCTCCTCTTCCAGGGCTGGTTGGGACAGGATTTGTGTGTAGTGTGTACAGCACATAATTCATCAGGCTATCATTTACATTGCATGAGCTCAGCACTGCAGCACTCTCTGACATTTTGAAATACTCTGCTAGGGGCTCGGCAGCTTACTGGGAGCACCGCACGAGATACATCCCAAAAGGGATGCTGTCCCCCTGCACAACTCAACCCTCTGCTTGGAGGAGGTGCTCCTGAAAAGCCCACATCCATCAATCTTACCTCTCTGCGACTCCCTTGTTTCTGCAGTGACTTCATTTTTTGCCCCAGGACAATGTTTTTAGGTGTGCTCAGTATAATTTTAAACACTTCTTGGTTTTCTTTCAGGCCATCTTCCTTAATGTGGCTACCTCTAGCTTTTATGGAAACACCTGCAATATGTAAACGCAAACATATAAATCTCTGTAATGTGAAAAAACAGCTTCATGAAGCTGTACAAGAATGCAGCCATATGACTGCAAAACTTCATTTACAAGTATCTAAATATAGATCATAGCAAGCAGCAAACCCAGACTTCAATTTTAAAAGCGAGGGCATAGGGGAGAGTGCAGAGTCAGCACTTCTTAAATAAGAAGTTCTTCTTGTACTAATTCATTTACAGCGGCATCTTCCTTTGACACAGCAAATTTGCATCACCGAATCCTGATCACAGAGACATAAAGATTTTTATAGGAGTCGGAAATAGCCTCCGTGCAGGCGCTGCTGTGGAAGCGCTGCACCACCGCCGACCTCCGCACCCAGACAAGGGCACGCTGCAGTTTGCACTAAGTGAGCTGCACAGGCTTTACTCCTCTGTGTGCTTTTATCATGTCTCATTTCAATTCCCTGGTTCCAGTTTGCCCAGGTTGCTTCCCAGCACCAGCGGATGCGACTGCCCATGTTCCCAGGGAGCACAACCGGCTGCTAAGCACCGTGCAAGGGGTGCACAGGGCGTGCAGGCAAGAGGTGAATATTGGACATATCCTCCATTCCACCTGCAGCTCAACTGTTCAGGATGACGGGGATATCCCACCTACTATTGTACGTCTGTCTATTGCCATTATCTTGGCTGCCATTAGGTATTAAATTTTTCAGATCATTCTTCTAGCCTCAGAGTTTCCATAGAAATACATTTTAAATTTAGGAAAAGTCAACTGTCCTTTGAAAATCACTGAAAACACTGCAGAGAGACAGTGGCAAGTGTCCTACCCAACATACCCTGGTCAAACGGTGGAGCAGTTCTGCAGGAGTCAGCAATACTCCAGATTTGCACAAGGAGTAAATTGACATTAAGCAGCCACAAACCCACCTACCACGCTTTGAGCAGAGAGCAGAGGAGGAGAGAGGGAGGAACAAGGCTTTGAGAGCCAAAACTCTTAACAGCCTGAAATCAGCCTTTTCTGGATTTACAGGAACCATCTCCTAATCCATGAGGGCTGTGCCCAACTCACAGCCACGACTGGATCCAGCTGCAGGGAACAGGAGGTGTCTGGGGAAATGACTCCCTCCCCCGGGACATCCATCCCACTACAGGACGAGTGGTGAAAGGCTTGAAACGGACCCAACAGGGAGGCACTTTTCCAACCTGAATCCTCACCTGCGGAAGCACTGCTCCTCAGGAATGGGACTTAGGTCTTACAGCATCAACAGGACCTAAGCAGATGCTTGAGTGAATCCTTACATCTAAACTCACCACTGAGACTGCTCTGTGAATTCCTAAACATTTTCCACTGGAATAATCAGAAGATCACACATTTTCTATATATTGCATAAGTTGGCTAGTTGCTTAAATTTCAGATTTTGGGGCAAAGATCTATGTTATTAACAACAAAATCCCAAATTATTAAAGAGCATTTTTCACACTCTCATTCTTCTTCACTGATTTCCTATTTAATAGACATAAAGAAAATTAACTGGCGTTTGTTTTCAGCCAAATGCTGAAATACTGCACTTTTTTTTTTTTTACAGAAAAAAAATCAAGTCACAACCGTTTATGTTTGATGGGACATACAATAGAGCACTGTGATATTCTCACATCAGGGCATCCAGCTGAGGCTGCTCGACTTTGGCACATCGGAGTGCCCCTACACCAACCCAGAATACAGCGTTGCGTTTTGACTGCCCCCATCAGATGTTCCCGTAGCAAACCTGAAATTTTCATGTGGAAAATTTAAGTTTGCACAGAAATTTCCTTTTCCTTCAATTTAAAAAAAAAAACCAATCTTCTCTACACATCATGCATGATGCAGAAGAGTCAGCACATGACCAAAGAAGATCCACTGCATCCATCCTGCATTTCATCTTTAAAAAATCCTGCTGTATGAGCAGCAGTTTTCCGTGCTCACACCCAACTTCCCCAGTGCTGCCTAATGTGTTAAGAGCACTTTCTGTCACAGTCTTTAGCTAAAATCCTTGCAGGACAACCAGAAACACTTCAGCCACACAGCCATGGGGCAGGCAAGAAGCAAAGATGTCATCAGATGGGAGGCAGTGACAGAGGCATGCCAAAAACTGGCCAGAGCACCGTGACCAAAAGGCAGGGGACAAAGCAATGCTTCCTCCCAACCAAGAAGGATGAGCAGAGGCTCTTCCCCTCCTAAAACACCAGCAATGGAGGAAACTGCAGCTACTTCATGCTCCAAAGCCTGGCTTCTCCCAGCCACCCAGCACACAGCAGCAACACATTAATTATATATATATATCTCCAAGAATGACCTGGTAACTGTAAAAAAAGTAACTACAAAATTATACTTTACTACTGCTTTTGTTGGACTCGCTCTGTAATTACAATGTAGTTGCTAAGGAAAACCAATCCACTGGTTTTGCCATGAGCAATTAACGCAGGTTACCAACACGATGGTTACGCAGGGCCAGTGCTAACATTGGCACCCAACCGTGTTATTCACCTATCAGTTGTGGCTCCCCAATAATGAGTGCTCTGCCTCGTATTACACATCCACAAGCACGAGAAACAAATTGCATCAAAAACCCAACTGCGCTACTGAAAGGAAAACCCATCGTGTGTTACGGTTCCTTTCCCTTGATTTCTGTTTTTGGCAGAAAGGCAGAGCTGGCTCTCTTCTTGCTCCGCAGGGCAGGTTTGTGGATGATTACCTCTGCCACCCATGAGTCTTGTGTACACCTTGCTTTCCCCATCCCCTGGATGTGGTTTTCTTATAGTTGCTCCTCTCCAGCCACCATCTGACCGCAGAGCTGCAATGATCCTGGGTGCTACAAGAGCTGGAGCAGTAGTCCACTGACAATAATACCTTTGGTATTACATTTCAAGCAGCAGGATTTCATCCATGGCACATTTACCTTTACACCATAGACCCTAACCTTTATAACTCTACATGTCATTTTTTCATCATCGTGTCTCAAGCCACTGACTAGCAGGCTACTGGCAAGTTTGGTGCCCCATCCAAATCGCTCTTCTTCTAACTCACTTTTGTGGTAGATGAACAGCTGCCTCCATGGGGGCATCTCTCTGTCATGGGACTATCTGCCTCGGCCATCTCTTTCATCTGACCCACCCATCTCTGATCTACAGAAAACACGAACTAGAAATGATGGGGTAGCTCATGGGTCACTTGCTCCTCATTTGGGGCACAGAAAACAGGAAAAAGCTCCTTAGTGTTCACACTGGTTCTGCTATTGCATTTTAAAAACATCATCAGGAAATCACATTTAACACTGTGTTATTTTCTCAGGCTAGGAGAAGGGCAAAAAATAATTACAATAGATTTCTGAAATTTAAACCAGACTTAAAACAAGGCTAGGAAACCACAGCAGGAGGATCAGCCCTTTCCACTCTTTCCCAGCACATTTGGTGTGGGGATTCACACCTCCTCCCACCTGGGCAATCACCACAGCAAGAAGGACAGTCATGAGGCCAGGAGGAAGAGGCAGGCAAGTATAGAAGCACCTGGGCCAGTGCTAGTCCCCAGGGAACTGGTTAAGACTGGTGAGAAACAGAAATCAGTCCGTGGCCCCAGTGAGCCCAGAGCCCAAGAAACGTTTTTTCCAGGAGGTTTCTCTTCCACCCTGCTCAAGGACATAGGAATGGGAGCAGTATTTGCATTGTATCTCCTATCCTGGGTTATAAAAGCACAACTAAGGACTCCAAAATTGCAGACTGCTTCTTAAATGACAGCCTCCATGGTGTCAGTGTTAGGGGTGGTTGGCCATCGCCCTTGCCTGGAAAAGTGGCCACACTCCCCTGCCTCTTTCTGCTTTCTCCATGCTGGGAGACGCTAACACCTGTCCGGATAGGGACACTTGCCCGAAACACTCAGCAAGGCTGGATCCCAACGGGAAACAATAGATACATGCTGGTGGTGGGTCACCTGCACTGTCTTACGGTGGAAGGAACAGGCAATGGGGTCTTATCCCAGCACGGGAGCAGCATGGACGTGTTTCTGCCCTCTCATTCCTTCATGGCCGCGATTGGTGTTGGTAATAAGAAGCGTCACGGAGGAAGCTCCCCAGGGATCTGTAGCCGTGGGAATGTTTGTGGAGAAGAGCCTTCCCCCGGCCCAGCTTGCATGCAGGGGCAGAGGACATACAGATCTCTCCTCTGAACTGCATTCAGTACGTGCCTTTTTAAAATGACGTCTGCAAGAGCCGTAACGAAACAGAATAAAATCATTGTTGTACCAGGATCCCCCTGCACTAAACTGTAGCCCTGCAGGTGAATCTTAGCCAGCTCTTAACTGAGACTTCTTGGCCCTTAAAAACAAAGCAAGACTCATTAATCTAAATTAGATGCGTCAACCAGACATTTAGGCTTCATATCATTAAAAGGTGCTAATGGCAGCCTGCAGGCATCCTCCACTCAAACCTCTTCCATATCCTACCTTGATGCTGGTGTGAATGACGGCTCAACACTCTCACCTGTCTCTGCCACCTGTGCCAGCATTTTCATGCATGATAAAAAGTTCTGTGCAATTCACAAGTCTGCAAAAAAGAATTAAAACTATAGGGATCTTCAGATATTAAAATAACATTTTTTGCTACAGCTGAGGCAGCTTCTGGTCATTGCTGCCTCCTGCCACGCCACAGAAATGTCCCATCCTCTGAGCCACCAAGCAGAGGGCACCTACCCCAAGACACCCCACAACCACGGGAGTGCACCAAAGCTGTGTTCCTCTATTTCAGGTTAGAATTACAGATTTAACTGTATCCCATATTTTACCATACTTGATTCTTTAACATCCAATCTTTTCCTTATTTTCAGCATCCCCACATTTTTCATTTTCTTTCCCCATCACATACTCATCAGATGCTGTACAAACAAGTGTAGATTTAAAGTGTCCCCGTAACATTTTACTTATTCTGTGACTTAATAATAAAAGGAGCACTGAATAGAAAGGCTAGAGTTCAATTTCTGGGCTCTATTGCCATTTGCAAGCTGCACTCTCCCACAGCTCCTCACTTGAAATACAGCCACCCATTCCGCTTTATGCTAGCTCTGGAGCAATAAAACTACATTTTGCCAGAGAAATTTTAAATCGTTCTACACCAATGCAGAGATCTTTAAAAAACAAATTTAAAATGTAAAAAGTGAGGGTCGAAGTGAAACTTTTCGATTTTACCAAGTGGGTCTGCAAATTCTCCATCTTTATAAAGGAAATTTTAACTTGCATTCAGAAGTGAAAAGGGACGCTTTTTGGATGAAGATTTTTATTTAATTTGCCTAAAGGCCCCAGAAATATAAAACTTGGCAAACAAGAATTAAAAAAAAAAAAAAATCTACCTCAAGTGGACATCTCCATCATATTGATGCATGCATTTAACAATTTAGACTACAGGAACCTGTAACCCAGACTCTGTTCCCAAGTCCGGGTCTGTGCAGGATGGCTGGGCAGCTCTCGAAAGCACTCACTGTGGCCGATGGGCAGCAGGATGCGACCCTCTGCTCCGCACCGAGGGGAACAACATCAGGGCTGTGCATCTCGCTGGGCAGAGGTGGTTTACTGTTTGAAAGGTGTCGCCGTGCAATGCACAGGGCATGGATGGGCATCTCCCATGTCCCGTTGCGAGCGGCTTGGCACTTCTCTGCCAGGTGCCTGTTTCTCTCCGTGTTTTCTTTGTGTGCCTTGGATTGAGAGTCCTTGGAGGAGAGCCCACTTCTGTGCAGTGCAAAGCACCACAGAGGCCTGGCTGCACCTGGGTTTCCAGGAGTGAAATTAAGCAATTACAGATTGTTACTCTCATTTTTTGGCAATTTCATGCCAAAGTTCTGTTTTTCTTCAAAGCTAAAGGTCAATGATTAATTCAGGACTCGCATTTCCCCCAAAACTATGGGCTGGGAAAATAACGCAGAGGCAGCGAGCCCAATTCCACCCTCTGTTACACCTCTGTAAACCTGAAATAGCTCACTCCATTTGCACCAAGTCTCTGCCTTCCGATTTGTTCTGGCCTTTTCCAGGGCTGTTAGAGGGGCCGCAGATACAGCACTGGCTTTCTAAGGACCAAGATCCTCCCAAGGACCCGTACGTGCATGGTCTTATCACTTGGACCACCTGAACTGCACACCGGCACCCACAGCCCTCGGAGTGTCTTATCTGGGATTCAAAGTTACCTGCAGTCCTTTCAATGCAGGGATTGATGAGGTATCAGATGATGCGCTGATTTAAATCTCCCTGGGTGAAGCCACTGAGGACACAGCTACCTGTGAAAGATCGCATACGTTTTAGCAGAGTACAGATTTTACAGTCTGTTATGGTCATTTCTGTGTTTTTATTAATGTGTCTTGAAAAATAAGATGTTTAGCTAAGCTTACTAATTCCTTGAAACTCAAATCATTTAAGCTGTCTAACCTCGTTCACGATAATTATTTCTATCCATTATCCATCATGCTAAAAAATGACAGCTCTGGGACAAGGAGGCTTTTCAAGCAAATGTTTTAAGACAGTGTTTTAGGTTGCAGGCACTAACAAATGTTAATTAAATTAGATAAACAATGACTCAGAGTAGCTGTGTTATACTGGAAAGAAAGATGGGAGGTAATGCGGGAAGGAATTTGGCAGCTCAAAGGTCGAAGCACCTTTTTTGGAACTGAGAATCTGTCCCTTGAGCAAGTACCTTGCCTGAATTCAACAGAATGAAAAGAACTGGTGCCCTTTTACTTTTACACCCCCGGATAGCATTTGCATGCATTTGCCGAGTGTGTTTCTGCCAGGGCACGTGGTGCATGCTACCGGTCCAAGGCACGTCCTCCCACCCATCCGCCAGCCTTGGCCACACAATCACGGAAGGACCGTCATCCTCCATCAGCATCCTCTTCCTTGGGTAGGTCCAGCCCTGAAACTGCTGATCCGGGCTGAACGTTGAATCGTCCCATCTGGTGGAAGTTGTCCACTGCACTGAATTAAGCGGTTACAAAAGTAAGGCTCCAAAAATGACCTCCAGGTCTGGAAATGCATCTCCTGATAGTTCCTGTGACATAGCTAACCTTAATCTGTACAACAATACAGCTTAATATTATTTATTAATATTTAATACTAGAGTTCTTATCAACTTGTGCAACTGCTCCTACAGTGTGCAATAATATTTTGAAAATCAAAGCACTGAAAAGAGGATTTTCTACTGAGGACTTGTTGCGCTAAAGATCCCAAGTCAAATACCTGCTTTTGAGCTTTCCATCTACCCAAGAAGAAGAGGCCGAGATCCTCATTTTTGCTGTAAAAGTGAGTCACTTGCCTATGTGAAGGGGTTCCAGGTGTCCCACACTGACCCTCCCACAGGTCCTGCAGGGTGGTGGGGCTCTCCCTCTGGGTGAGTTTTGGAGAGGATTTGTTTTGCTGCTCCACCTATGGAGTTTGTATATAGAGACAAAACTCCCGTAAGTGCAGCAGGGGTGCACCTGTAGAGGGGTGGGATGAAGGGAAGAGAGAAGGCAGGCAGCACTCATAAAACTTAAATTGTGTTAAAGGAGTATATGGGCCACCTACAGAATTTTGTAAGCTTTAGTCTTTTAGATATTTTAGCTCACAACAGAGGTTCTTATGTTTGTTCCAGAGAGTCTGAGGGTCCCTTACTGCTGACTTTTGTCCCCAGCTGCAGCAGGAGCCAAGGGACCGTCCAGTCTGCTGGCTCAATGACCATCACCCACCTGTGATGGTACGCATGTCTGCTGCCTACAGGGAATAACCGACAACTCTTGCAGTGGCCGGGGAGCAACGGCTTCAGGAGTGTGTAACAAGCCATCAGTAAGCAAGCCAGTCAGCTACAGCTCTCCCAAATGAAACCCAGAAACTGCTCAACTATTCTAATTGTTGCACATCTCGGGTCGTGTTCCTTCAAGCGTTCAGCTGACTCGTCTTTCTTTCTGGAAACAGTGGTACTGCAGTCCCTTGCCGTGCACGGTCCCTGACGGAGGACCCGTGGTGCCCTCACACTTGGCATCCCTGCGATTCAGCCAAGTGTTGGGTTTTATACTACGGAGATACTGATCTGTCCAAACTTTCTTCACCTGCTCTGATCATTTCAGCTCCTTGGGGACACACACCTCCATGCCACTGTCCAACTAATTAGTTGCTTCACTGGCTGCATTCTGCAATTCTTCAGTGATGGGTCCCCATCTGACATCTTATGACAACTGATTAGTAAAGTAGGCCACGAGTTTAAGAAATATGTAATTTGGGCACCACTTACTATTAACTATTTGCATGCTCTTTTTTTGTTTGCATGTTTTTTAAGAAATTGTTACCCTTCAATGTAAATACCAAAGGATGAGAAAAAGTTTGTGAACTGGCAATTTTACAAAGAAAGACGCAGTAAATCTTAAGATCCCTTCAATAACAAGCCCTGAAGAGGCAACAGGGGAATATATGTCCTTACTGCAACACTATATATTACAGAAGTCTAGATTCCAAGGCAACATCCAAAATTGCTACTCCGTCCCGTAGTCTTGGGCCAGAACCATACACAAGCTAATTAACTGATTAGAACTAAGTCAAAACAACCTGTCTTCACCCCAGCTTCCCCCTGTCAACAGAGCAGAAAAGAGACAATAAATAAAACTTGAAGGTTTAAACGCGATGAACACTCCTCTCCAGGTTAAAAGGATGTCAGCAAGCTACAGCACCACAGCGGTTAAATGTCGTGGAAGATTTGACTGCCTTTGGTCAGGGATTTGCTCTCGCTTGAGAGCTGGTCAAACCAATCTTTCCAAAACACTGACTTCTGAACTTTTGCCAGAGGTGCCTCTCTCCGGTGACCAGGCAGGCGACATGTTAAACCTGTCAGTTCAGAATAAGCAGAAAAGCATGCACCCACCATGGGGAGGCCATTTAAAGGCACAGGGTTTCCTTTGGTGGGTGAGATGCAGGGTTTGCGTATGTACCAGGAGGCTTACGAACATTTGGGGAGAGTGGTCAGACCCATTGCCAGTAGGCTGGTACACATCCCACTGGGGTACAGAGAGCTACAGTCAAAATCTGTCTTTTCTAAAAGAAAGAGCTCTGCTCTTGCAGGATGATACACAATCTGGTTTCAGGGAAGTCTGAAAGATAAAGGGGGAGAAAGAATAAAACCCAAGTTGCTACCAAAGAAAATGAGAGACAAAATCTTAAAAGATTTTGTGTTCATACACAGGCCACCCCTGGCTAAGGATCTCAAGTAATTTCTGATCTAAGCCACTCCTGACTGCATGTTCAGCCTTCCTGGTAATTTCGAGGGCACTGCAAACACTGGTAATACAGGTTGTGATCACAGTACTGCAGTGGCCACTCCAGAGTTTTGTAAGAGACAAGGAGCCACCAACGATCCTGATTTTAGCACCATGGTTTGGAGGAAGAGTCACAAACAACTGGTACTCCTCTTGAACCAAACAGTCCAAGTGTAATACAGCAAAGGAGTGTTTCTTTGCTCTTTTGAACCACCAACTACCTCTAGTGAAGTCCCCTCTACATACATTACTAAACCGACGTCCACCATCAACCTCTGATGTCTGATCAGGATAGTCAGACTGCTGTAACCAGGAAACTGAGAGCTTGTTTTGCTGTGACCTATCGTCTAACCTAGCATGACACCAGACCCAGAGCTGAAACGGCTCCGCTGCCACCGACCCAAGGTTCCCTCCTATCAACAGAGAGGAAGGTGATCCACTCTTCCTTCCAGGTCTCTCTGTATTTATAGACCATCACTTACATTGGGCACTCCCATCTCACCTGCAAGAAGCAACATGAGTCCAGAGCAAAGTGTGAGCCTGTACCTTTACTCTGGGGTATCAAATCGGCCAAGCCATTATCTCCAACTCTTTCAATATTCGTATACAACTAAGAGTAAGCGGTCTCAGTGCTGGCAAGGCACAGAAAACAAACATCTCTCTTCTTCACCATATGCAATCATGCCAATACCAGGATGAGGTCCCAATGCTGAGTCAAGATAACCCGAGAGATACACAACAGACAGGTGAAGTTGAACCCAAGTGAGACAGACGTCAGTATGCAGAGGAGAGAATTTGGAAGAGTGTGTGGTTAAAGCACACATTCATGATGGAGCTTAACTTAAAAAAAAATAGGAGAAGAATCCACAAGCACATTCAGCTCTCTCATAGCAGCAATTATCACTTCCAACCATCCCCACTTGGCTGGGAGACTGCATCCCATCCTGGCAGATACTGACCTGGCCTTAGTTTTTCACACCTTGGTCACTTGGCTGTAGTACAGCAAACCGATATACCTGGGCATGAAGCCTGCAACACTTAGGAAACTCCAAATAGTACAAAATGTTACAGAAAACCTCTTCAGTGACACTCACTGCCACAAATACATCACATCTATCCTCAACTGTCTACAATAGCTTCACAATTTTGAGACATGTTCAAGTTTTTGACCCTCTTCTTTCTGATGCTCCTTGGCCTGAAGCTAGGATATGTGAAAAACTGTGTGAAACTATTAGATAAAAACCATGGTCAAGAACATGCTTGTCTGGTGCAGTAGAAGCCTTTACAACATGAGTAAAGCTCGTCTGTGTGGGAGACTGAACTTCTGCATGAGCATGGTATGAACTTGCTTAATCATAGATGATTGTGTGTGCTGTAAACAGGAGTCATCCCTCCCTCTCAGGCAAGAGCTCTTGCAGTTGCTTGATGAATATGTAGTACAAAAATAAATGTCAGAAAAGCTCTGGAGGAAGCCACTGAGCTCTCCTCCAGCGTGAATTCTGTTGCAAGTATTCCTCTTATTGGCATTCACGGCTCATCAGACCCTCCCCTCACTCAGAAGAGATGCAAGTAAGCAAATAAAAAGAGTTGCAAGTGGATGTGACAGTCGGCAAGATGCGTCCAAAGGGTGTTCCCAAACGCTCTGTTTTCTGCATATCCTGTTTGTAACCAGAGTTTACAGCAAGTCAATTTTTAGTTATTTCAGATGAGTAACAACTAGGCCACTACATTTGTTTAAACCTGCTAGGGGTGGTTACACCTCACTGAATTCAGATCTCTCTCCTCCCAGATCTGAGGATTTTGGGCAAAGATCAAACAACTCTGTGTTCCATGTCGGGAAAACTATAGATACTAGCGAGCTGCAGGTTAATCATAAAACCCCCTTTGTGTTTACACTTGAATTCTTCATTTGTCTGAATAATGCCAGTAAAAAAGAGAAGGTTTCATCTTAGATTTCCAACACCTGGCTAACAAGAAGAGCAGTTGAATTAAGTTTGGCAGACTCACAAAGAGGACTCCCTTGGAGAAACCATGAAGTGCAATTTTTCAGAAAAATTTAGTTTTGTGAGCTGTATGTTTGGTCAGAATTTCGGCAAACAACTCAAGCTAGTTTTTGTCCTATGTAAGCTTTTTACGTCACGCCCTAGAAACAACAACAGCTGTTAATTATTTATCAGCTGATGAACACTGGCCTGTTAATTGCAAAACATTATAAAATAGATTAGGCAGCAAAGCTCGACAGGTATGCAAACAGGGGTTTTTGCTCTGTTTTGTATGTGACTTGATTAAATAAGCAATTTTAGGTCTCTGCTTAGTCTACAGGGACTGCCTTTAACAGTCAATTGATCTGAGAAACTCTAACGGGCCCACTATCTTCAGGTAAGTTTACTAAAAATTGGAAGATTTTTCAGACTTCCAGCTTTTTGAGCCGCTATCACAATTCTTATCTGTCATGAAGATAAGCTCTCCATTATCTCCACTGTATCATCTTTTGAACCAGAACGATTAGAGCTCCTTCGGAAGGGGAAGCACTAATGAGCAAGGAGAAGAACACATGATTCAAGAGGATGCTCTCTTCAACCTTCTTCCTGCTAAGTCTTAGCCTTTGCATGGTATCTTGTCATTCAATACTACTTGGTGGAGCATCAGAAGACCACCGTGGACAGTTAGTGACTTGCCTGCATTACAAGTCCTATTGGTTCCTTTCCCAGTCTGTTGACAAGAAAACCATGATTGACTCCGTACCAATGAAATAAAAGTTTCTGATCTTCCTAGCACCTCCCTTGCGCCAGTGGAGTATTTTCATCCTATTAAATTGAACCCTATGCCCAACAGTCTCACATACAAATGGCTATACCTGGGCGACGAGAAAATATATGCAAAAGGGTTTTTGAGAAACTGTGCAGGGCTAGCTGGTAAAGGACCTCTGGGCAGGATTCCCATGCTGTTGTCCACCATGCAGGCATTTTGATATGTGTGAGTATGGATGGTCTCGTATCACCATGGAAATAATCTGCACCAGTTGCCCATGTTTATCTGCTTGCCCATTACCCATCACGTTGGCCCTGTCCTCTTGTTGGCCTTCTAACATCATCGATTTGAGGCTGACCAGGAGAATCCTGTTCTTACATTCTGATCTGTGATGCATGGTCTCCTTCACTTTTTAAGAAGGAAGGTGATTTTTCATGGCAAACTCGGACATCCCCAGAGGCCAGCACTCACGGATCGAAACACAGTAGGGCGGATCTTAAACCAGTGCACGTTTCAGTAGGTTGATTGAATTAAATGGAGCCTCGCTGACTCACACCAGCTGAGGAGAGCACTAGAGGAAGGGATCTGAGAGGATTTAGGGTCTGTCCCAACTGTGAAACTCTTAGAAGTTTGGTTCACAGACCTGCAAAGCAGAGAACAGACCGGCAGTATGTGTACGCAGATCAAACACAGTCCCAAAGGTGGTGAGACACTTCCATCAGCATTTCGTCTTATTTGCTGGACCCATTGTGTCAATTACAAGTAACTGCAAATTCCAGCAGTCAAACAGCTGGAAAGGGCACGAAATGGTGGGCTCTGACCAGCTTCTGCAGTGCTCGCTGGAGCAGCTTCTCTCACTTCCATTGTACTTTGGCACTGCAACGCTCTGGGTCAGCAACCTCCAAAGAAAAACTTTTATGCTTTTCAGAAAGTCATACCAAGTCATACCCATCCCCAAAGGAAACAAGAGAAAACCAAAACAGATGCATGCAAGCTTGGTTTCAAGAAACAGGGAAGGGTGGGAACAGTGTGCTTGTCGCTTTTTACTCTAAATAGCATCAGGAAGCCCTACAGTCCCTGAATTAAAAAGGAAATAAACTTTCAGTGCAGGTTGTGGGACCAATAGTTCATACTCTAAAGCAATATGCACATTTAATAATCTGAAAATGAGACAGCTCTGTACCACACAGCCAGCCACACAGAAAATAAACAAAACCCTTGGAGTGATCATCCTGGAAGGTTTCGGCTCCAATTCAGACCAACATTTGAGTGCAGGATGAAGGTGTGACTGCAGGGAGGCTGATGGTCCTCCAGCTGGGACCCAAGGGCTGGGTAAGAGGGGCCAAGCCCGGCCCTCTCGCCACTAAGCCAAGGTCAGCCTTGCCTGAATGAAGGTTCCTGGAAGGGGGCCATAATTCACAAAATCATTTAAATGGTTAAATGGGCTACATATGTGGCAGAGTGCTCCTGGAGTGACGAATTTAGAGTGCTGTATTCTGTTTAAATAATAAATGTTGGGGGTTTTTTTTGTTTTGTTTTGTTTTGGGTTTTTTTACAGGGCTTGTACAGCCTGTAAAGTGTCTTCAAGTATAGAAAAACGCCAGTTGCTCTCAATCTGCAGTCACTCTGACCACTGGGCTTCGGCCATCTAAACCAGAGCAGAACCGGGGCAAAAATGAAAGTATATTTATAAAAATACCCACCATGTGAGACACCCCTAAACTGTTTCCTAACAGGATCTGATCTAAGAAGAGCTTGAACTCCAGTTTTCATAGGTACTGCTTAGATCTCTGAATGCTCCTCATGTTCTTAATCACGTCTGCTCCAGAGATGAGGCTATGAATAATTAACTATGCCTCCAACATTACAGTCATAGATTATGGTGGTGGTGACTTGTGGACTGCCATGCGCAGCATAAACCATTTAGGAAACTCTGTTATCCACTTTCCCTTTATATTTGTCTTGCAATCACTTACCGCTTAAAAGGGTAAATCTTTCATAGCTTTAATTAAAGCATTTAAAATAATTTACACTGAAATTGTATGTGCTTGGGTCTGTCAAAATTGATGCTTTAATAACATGTCATCCCTTTTTTCGATTGCCCTGAAATCTGTTAAAATTACCACTAATCTAATTGGGAACAAAGTTGTCAAATGCATGCAGCTCTGACAGTTTGTCTTTCTGCAAACTGCCGACAGATTGCAAGTTACGCATGTGTTGAGCAGATGGGTAAGTTAAAAGGAACACAAAAAAAAGCAATTTATTAAATCACCTGGAACCAGCAGCTCCATTCCAAAAATAGTGAGAATGAAATATAGCAAGAGCTAGGAGAGTTGGCACTGGAATATGCCAGAAGGTACCAGTTACAAAACAAGATAAACATTTTGAGAAGCCTCAGCTGTGTTGCAGAATAATGAGGCGTTATTTAACCCGATATAGATTACCAGCAGAAATTAATTTAGGGTGCAGGGTTTTGTGAGAGTGTGTGAGTGTATGTGTGTGTGAGTGAGTGTGGGTTTTTTTTTTTTTAAGTTTTTTTTTTTTTTAAATCCCTGTGTTTTAACTCCTTCATGCCTGAAAGACAAGTCACCCGTGTCTCTCCCTCACCCCCAGCCGTTCCCTGCAGAGCTGCTGGACCCACTTAACATCCCTGTGGTGGAGGCAGGCAGCGGGTGGCCTCTCCTTCGGCTTCCTCCTACATTATGCCTTCCATGGACATCTCCCTCATATCTGAGAGTGGCCAAGGTTGTAGGTTCCTCAGAAACAACTTGACCACTGACGTCCTTGGGACAGGCAGTCCCGTACCTGCCCATACTTTTTTTTGGAAGGACATATGAAGAGGAGGGAGGCAGAGGTGGCACCCTGTGGGGACAACTGGCCCATCCACTCCAGTTCTGCCCTTTGCAGTCCCTTCCTTGGACCTCCAGCTCACTCCCCATCAGCCCCGCTGCTGCTCCTCTGCTCCCTGCCCACCTTCCATGTCCCCCATCTCTCTGTCCCCCACAAGCAGCAGGACACAGAGACAAGCTCTGCAGCCATCGCATGGTTCAAGTCCTCCCCACACATGTCTATCTGTCCCGGGGACACGTACTTGGCTGTGTTTATACAGCGCTTTAGGAAAAAATAGGCTTCATTCTTGGTTGCTCCATAAGCACTACTGTGTTCAGCAGCATTTATTATTCAAGAGCTAAAGCAGGATTAAAAACCAGTGCAGAAACACTAGATAAGCATGATTCACCACTGAGGCCACCATGGAAGACACCAGGGTGAAGATGCTTGCGTGTTTCCCCTGGTTCAGTGCCAGCTCAGAGGGAGGGATGAAGGCACGAGGCTTTGCTGGTTCACATTCATTTTTGGAGGAAGCCCTGAAGTGCCTGCTCTCACCAACAGTTAGGGGTGTTGTGGGCAGGGAGCGAGCGACTGCTGTGCCTGGTGGCCCCCTGATCTCATGCATAGCTTTGCCAAAAGACCTGCACCAAATCCTGCCCACAGCAGCCTGGTGGGCAAAAGAGAGGGAGGACAAACAGGTCCTGAGACACCACATCACCTCAAACCAACGCGATTACTTCCCAGTCCCACAAAAACCGAGATGAGCTCCCATGACCACAAAGTACATTAGGAAAAAGACCCTCTCGGCAACTTTATGAACTAACTTTATAAGCCACAGTTTAAACGGCTACGGCATCATTTCAGCAAATGGAGATATACTGATTTAAAGCAGCTGACCATCTGTGGTCCATAACGCAAGGTAATAGGTACCCCTTCCCAGCGAGCAGGGAGCTGGTGCCATTTCATGTAAGTGTTCAGGGAGGAGAAAAGATCATAAAAAGAATTGCAAATGGGAGGTTACAAGGAGAACTGCTTCTCCCTTCCTTTTTTCTTTTTCTTTTAACTAAGGAATAAGCATTTTGACCCCCTTCTTTCCCATAGAAAACTTGACGAAGAAAGTCTGCCTAATTTTCTACAGTTTAAAGATGTCTTTACATACTGGCGTAAAGATGGATGAGCCACTCTCCTGCAAAAGTGATGACATTCCTTCTGTAAAATCTAGATTTATAAGTCTCAACGAACAAGAAAGATGAAAATCTAGCCCTAGGTAACATTACTGCACTCAGTGTGCCATCAGGCAAAGTATGATCCTTAATGCAAGATTAAAAGGATAGAACGTAAGCCAGCTAAGAAGTATGGTGGGCCCGATTCTGAAATTGTCTCCAAGTAGTTTAAATTGTGACTAACCCTATGAAAGCCAATGGGAAAAAATAAAAATCAAAGCAGAGTGAAAACATTTCAGGTATTTCAAGCGAGGTTGGGTCAACCCCTGCATTCCTGAGCTCCTGTGCAGAGCAGGGATGGAGGCAGAAGGTGCTATTAAACAACATTTATGCCTCCACATCCAAAAGCCAGAGCTTTTCTGATCCCTGCTTGGCTCTCTCCCCGCAGCTGGGCTGTAGCAAGCAATGCATGCAGGGAAAGCACATCTCTCCTCTCTGCCTTGTCCCGGGGTCCGTCCTCAAAGCTCCTTCCCTCTCCAGTGCCCCGCTCCTTGCACGCCGTGGGGGGGCCACAGATGCCGGCCCACACTTTTGCCTTTCACTGTAATTTAAATGGACATTTTCCTCCCCCCTCATATCCAAGCAGGTCATCATTTAGAGTCCGTGATTTATTTAATGGTGGTTTTAACCCCACTTAGAAATAGGCTGCTTTCATGATTTATTGATTCCTTCTTCCCCTTGTTAATTTGACTCATTTCTTAGGAAATTATTCATAGTTAATCATGGTGAGAATAGAATCAGTTATAGTGCCCACTTTGCTGCAAAGGGAGCGTAAATAACTTTTAAAGCAAATCAGAAAGAAAAACATGTTAAAGCAAAAAAAAAAAAGAAAAAAGAAAAAGGCAGAAAAATATATGTAAAACGATGATAATCTGAAGGGGGCAGTAAATTAAATCTCTCCACTGTTACTGGTTAGAGGAAGGCACAAATTTACATTCCACAGGAGCACAGCTTTTACAGCAGGCTCTCCTCAATTGAGTTTGCCATATCTTCTGGGAAACACACCATTTGGAAGATAAAATCTCCCACCACTCCACCACCACTGCCACCATTCAGAAGATTAAAAAGCCCCGCCAAGTCTGTTGTGTGCCTTTTGTGTCCACTAGAGGAATGTAAAACCATTATATTTAAGTATCATAATGGCCAACATATGCTTTTTCTTAGAAATGACACCACCATCTGGATTAAGTTCTCCTGATCATTTCAGACAATGTTACGATTATTATTTTTTTTTTCCCCTTCAGGAGAACAAACTGCCCAGAAAGCAACAACAGTTGCAGATGGGAAATTTCTGCTTTTCCACCACTGGCAACCTTGAGAAACATGGTAAACTCTTTATATGTACCTAAATCATTTGATTTCACTTGCTAATTGATCACGAAAGCCTACCTGGGTACACCCTAATATTAAGCTTGCAAGACTCCTATTGCCTTTGGCTGTACAACTTCACTATAATAAAGTATGTAATCACCATAATGACAAAATTACCTCGTGTTACTGTTTGCAGCAGCCTCTTCCCCACAAACGTATCAGTCGCTAAATACTGCACTGACTGGTACTTGGAGAAAGAAAGGCAAGCTTAACCCTTCGCTGGCTTAGGGCTTTTCAGCACATTGGTGTGCAAAGGGAAGGTCTTCTCACCTGAGTGACTCCTTGCAGGCCCCATGGCTATTGTCGCGGATGTTGGAGACCTTCTGGGCCACCACATCCAACTGGCTTTAACTGGAAATGGGCACGCCGGGATAATTGATGTGCTCAATCTGACCATGCACAGGTGGCAGGGAGACGGCATACAGCAGCTTCTCGGGTTTGCTAGTGCCATCTGTTGCCACAGGAACATCTGTCGTCAAGGTCACCCTGTCACCCTCTGTTAAAGTTACAGGTTTGGCGAGTAGAACAATGTCACCTAAAAAAATGAAATGAGTGAAAGGGGAAACCAATGGGAGAGAAATTAAAAAGGGGAATATTCCTTCTTACATCCCAGACCAGAAGGAGAGAATAGGATGAAAGTCAGCCCTTCGGTTCAGGGGAAGGAGAAGAATTTTGTCAGAATAGCTTGGAAAAATAGTTTTTCTTTAGATTTGAGAGGCAAACAGGATATTTACAACAGAAAAAGCTGCAGAGCTATCTCGTCTGTTTTCAAATATGCCCTATGGTGAGTCTCACTTCAAGGCTGATGTTAAGTGGAATCACAGCATTTTTATCTAATCTCACCCCTGGTGAGTTTATAGAGAAGCACGTGTCTTTATCTGGCTGCATGATTTGTCCAAAATATTGAAGCCAGCTTTGATTTTCAATTTGGGGAGAGAGAGTGACCCAGTTGGTTAGAAAGAACAATTATGTTAATAGAACCAAACGAGCCAATGGACAGAACGCGTTAATGAACTAAGCATTAAGCGCAAACGCTGTGTTTTAAGCCGATAGTGATGCTGTAACCTCAGCAACAGAGGTTCTGGCTCCATTAGATTTATTTATGAAGAGCTCCAGCGTATCACCCAAGGGCCAGGGCAATTTTCACATTTACAAAGGAGCAGCCCCAGAAAATTGAGACTGCTGGAAAACTGAACAACTGGACTTCACAGAAGTAGCGATGATCCACCTAGTCACAGCCACTTCATCCTTTTCTATCATAAACCTCTTTGTTTTTTAAAAAGATACCTGAATCAGAGTGGCAGCACAACAGCTGACTTGCCAAAGGCAGAAGCAGAGACAAGTTTTTAGCTGAGGATGTTGCAAAAGCAAGAGAATAATATCGATCAGTTTCCATTGCTGTCAGTCAGCCTGGTGATGACAATGTACAATAATGGCATTTCTAGCCCAGACTCCACAGGAGCTTTTTTTTCTGTTTCTTGCCACCTTATTATGTCGCCAACTGACTTTCAGAAACAACAGGTTCCTATTAAATGGAGAAGGCTGCCAGCAACATCTGAGAATAGTGGCTGTCAGGGTTTGGGGTTTTAAAAAATTTGTTTGCACAACAAAATCTGCACCGATTTCCATGCCTTCCACCCCATTTGACGTCTCACCTTTGCTATTAACCCTTTTAACAGCACTTCTCCACTGCAGTTAGCATGGCAAATGAAAACTGTGAATGAGACTTGATGCGTTCAAGAAGTGACTATTATCTGAGGAAATTCATCTAAGGACATCGTAGTCATTCAAAATATAAATACAATCAGTAAGCTTTCCTTCATATAGCAAGAATTTTAATTGTGTTTGAGAAAAATCACCAAAAAGGAAAATAACCAGCCCCTTCCCCAGCACAATGAACATTATCAAAACTCACCAGTCTTGGAGCATTTGTCATCAGACAAATCACTTGTGCTGTGCTGGAGAAGTTGGGTGCTCTTACTTTTTAGTTGCATCTTTGAAGGAGACCAAATTTGTATGAGATCTGAACAGGGACTCCTTTTCAGACTGTTTCCAAAGTGATCCGACATCAAGGAGGAGAGCAGAGAAGAGCGGACCTAGGAAAGGAAAGGAAGGGACAACACTGTAGGAAGGAGCCAGGAACCCAGGACATCACCCTGCTGCACACTTTGCTCAAGGCTTACAGAAGTCCACAGTCAAGCCCAGGTTGATGCAGTGCTCATGTGGGCTCATTTTCTTTACGGGAAATCCAAACAAATAAGATAAAATAAGGAGGCAACAGTGAAACAGGCAAGTGCATTTAACAGAACTTCATATTTGGCCATGTGTAACAAAGGGCCAGGTTTCCCATAGCAGCTTGGAAGTCTTTTGATACTGCCATTTTTTAGATGCTCAGCAGGGGACAGCGATGATCACCTACGTTGTACCTTTTAGAAAAGCTTTCTGTTACTGTCGACCACGCTGCTGCATTGCCCCATGAATGACATCTGTAAACAGGAATCTGACAAAATTAAGAACACCAAAAGCCTTTCAACAATTGGTGCCCTACCTTTGCCAACCCCATCAGATCTGCTCTACAGAGATGCAATGATGGGAAATTGTCCCAAAACCCATGATGTGGAAAAGACCCTTCCTGGTTGTTCCTTTGAGCAGCATGTTACCCACTCCCATTGCGTAACGCCGGGGGAAAAAAACAGGCTCCTTATGTCCCTAATTATGAGTGCAAGGATGAAGCTTTCAAGGCCATACTTAAGCCACGCTGATCTGAGTACACTGCTGAACTGGGATGTCAGCCATCAACTGGTTTGGTTACCATGAAGCAGATATTATTTAAAATAACCTACCTAAAAAGTCTCTGGTTTTATATTGATAATCAAAAGAATGAATAAATAGACATCTGATCTTCTAGGCAGCGTGATTTACTACTTTTCTATTTGTTTCTTTCTCTCAGCCTGATACCCATCACAGTCAGGGTACGCACTGCTAAACGTATGCAATGTACGTACAACAAGAAGACACATACATCTGAAGTTGTTCATCTAGCAGCAACGTTTGGCCTTAATATGTTCATTTCTTTAGATTCTAGAAAAAAAGCGCACTTTCAGATCTAAAGCAAAAAAACAGACTCCAACTGCTAGGATGGGTGAAACCCTGTGACCGGCTGCACCTCGGCAGCTCAAGCGGTCTGCAGCATCCCCCGCGTGCTCCTCGGGGCCGCGCCGGCTCCCTGCCTGGTGAGGCTGGCCAAGCCGCTCAGATTTTTGTATTCACTTGCTTAAATGTCGTGGGCTTGAAAGTTTGACTTGAAATATAACATTAGTGGGTTTGCGGTAAAAGCAGCAGAGACGATAGGATGACAGGCGGGGCAGAGGGGACTGATTGAAAGCAGGTGTGGAGGAGGAAGATGGGAGGAGGAGAAAAAGGAAAACATGACTGAGTAAGTAATCTCAACGTTATCATACATATTGAAAAAGAGCACCCATATATAGAGCACCCACCTGTGCTCGCTTCTTTTTAGCATTGCATTTTTTAATATATAACGAGAGGCTTTAAAATTGAGCTACCAAAACAAGACACTGCGTGCCACGCGCTGCTCCCCCAGAGGTGGCCGTGGGAGGAGGAGTACGGGACAGATGTTCTCCACGGTGTTTAACTCACCGCTGGGAGGTACTGGGGTCCTACGGGAAGGATGGTACAGGAGAGGATGGGGGTGTGAGAGCCCGTATAGACTTCAAGGTGGGCTTGGTTTCTGGCTACAGGGGGGCTTTTGTATTTATATCTGTATACACACATGCAAAGAGAATAAAATATAGTGGAGACAATGTTTCACCTAGTTTGGCCTCTTGAGGATCCTCCTCATGTTCATTTGACTGCTGCACAAAGTACAGCCTTCTTCCCTTAACCAGTAAAATACGTACTCGAGCAAAAAAGCATTCCTCCTTGTAAGGGGAAGGAAATGCCCAGGAAGGTAAATTAAAAATTACGGGACATTATTGACCGTATGATGCTGCTTTAGGGAGGCTGGTAAACCGCTCCCTCCCTCCACACATCTGCACACCTTCACACCATCCCAATGCCATACGGCTTTGCCGCGTTTTTTACTACATTTTTACCTGATTGTACATATTATTGTCTCATTAACTGCAAAGCTTTCCAGGGCACTGAAAAGGAGAGAGCATTAAAATACACTGAAAAGTCCTGGAGCTCAATTAACACACACCAGGGGGTTCAAGGGGGGTGGGGTTCAGCTCCAATTATAAAAGGCAAACTTATCTTTTTTTTTTTTTTTGTAATATCAGCTAATTAGACTTTGACAACCAATTAGCAGATTTTTAGCTTTGCTGAGAATCAAGTTAGCACCGAGAAAGGAGGAGGCAAGTAAACCAAACACGCAAAATGCTCTTCTGGTACCACAAACAGGCTGTCCTGAAAAAAATATCCACAGGGCCAGATCCTGCTCCAGGATTTATAGCCCTTTCAGCTG
Source organism: Sagittarius serpentarius (assembly GCA_034782735.1). Lineage (NCBI taxonomy): Eukaryota > Metazoa > Chordata > Aves > Accipitriformes > Sagittariidae > Sagittarius > Sagittarius serpentarius. The sequence goes on along the minus strand of JAVKLA010000090.1, from coordinate 4,440,909 downwards.
GCTGCGACGCTGGTTACTCGCAGGTGTAAACTGAGCTTAGGACTTGGCCTGCAAACTTAAGCTCACCATAACTCATGCAAATCCACAGCAGAGAAGCACTCTCCAGCCTCCTTGCAAGGTTACATTTTAACTTTTAATAACCTTTTTTGCTGTTTTTTTTTTTTCCTACCAACCATGAAGTACCCAGATGATTATTTAGGATTAATGGATTATCAAAAGTGCCAGTTGGCACACTCCTAGTAAAGAGAAAAAAAAAGGGGGGGGGAAAAGTGTAACAAATGCAGCTGTTTACTAATAAATAAAGCCTCAGCTGTAACAGAAATAAATTAGATGCATTTAATTGGTCGACTGCAAACCTCCTCTCTTTATTACAATGCTGCTTCTTGTTATTTTATGATGTCAGGGTAGATGGCAGACTGACAGAGTGTTTATGAATCACAGTTTGCAGATGGCACTCCTGGTTTTTCAGCAGTTATGAGCACAAGTAGCATGAGGACTCAATAGAGGGTTTTTGCCAGGGAGGACCCCCTGAGAATTAGCCGCCTTCATTTCTCTGTTGCCAATCTCCCCCTGTCAGGAGCACTATTTCACAAAACCTACATTCAATAAATTACACCCGCCTGGCAAGAACTTGGAAATATTTAACACTCTGAGGACACCAGCGTCTCAATTTGATTTCTATTCATTTCCAGAGGACACCAGGCACTACTTGGAACAGCCCTCATTTGTGTGCATGCGCATGTTTCCCCCCCGCCAGCAAAAAAAATAAATACATATATAAATATAATGGTCTCTGCAGCCAGGAATATCTTGCCCTGCCTTCAAAATGACTTCAAGTCTCCCGAGAACAGTTTACGGTCTCGTGCCCTGGTCCTCCTGAGTTGCCCTGCCTAATGACAGCTTTGTAATCCAGTTGGGAAATAATCTCACATGGCTGCACTCAGAGCTTGTGAGCTGTAAAACTTCTGGATTGAACTCCTTCGCCTGGTCACTTCAGTGAGCTACAAGCAAATGCAATGAGGGATGTGGTCATAATTGTCAACAGATTTGTAAATTTGTGTCATTAGTTATGCGCATAATGGATTTTATTCTAATGAGCTTGTTCATAAGAATGCCAGGAGGACTTGGCCCCTTTGGAGGAAATAAACTACAAACTTTGCCCATGCATTTTAAAACACATCAGTGCCACATAAAGGGGAAAAAAAAATGTTTCCTCTCCTTTCAGTGCACTGCAGTTTTCACTTAGGTGAACCTGATGCAATAAGCTATGGCTCCTTTTACTGCTGTAAACTTATTCCCTACCTTTGCTGGGATTTCTCACGGATACATACACGTTTTCAGATGGGGACATGTTTTTTCCATCCCTTGAGTAAAACTGGAAACTACTGTGACTCTTTAGGCTCAAGATATGGGTGTCAAAATACCAAAGGCAGCCCTTGTCCATACCCTCCTGACGGAAATTTATTCCAGGACAGAACGCTGTCAAAGCTGCCACAGCCTGAAAAAACAGAGCGCTCCCCCCTCCAAGCCCAGCTAGAAACCCTGTGGTGCTCAGGGGGTCAGTCAACAGGACCTGCTTCACGTGGAGGAACAATAAAACTAGTTATTATTAAGTCAGGTTTTTATTAGATCTATTATTATTAAATGTATTCTTATTAAATCTAGTTATAGCATGAGATCTGTTCTCCAGAGACAAAGAATGAGGCTTCTAAGCTTGCTCTTTGGGGAAATATACTCCTGCTTTTCTTAGAAACAACCTGGGTATTTTTACTGAATGCACGAGCTGAGCGAAGAAGCAGACAAGCCCATGGAAACCTACTGGCACCTTTGCCAAAATGATGTTCTCCACGTGCCCAGCGGAGCCCTCTTCCCCTGCTCTCCCTCCTCTCTCTCTCTGATCCTGCTTTTCAGCCAACCACATATAAAAATCTTCGGCATGTGCCAAGTACTACAGATGGGTCCATTGTAGCACACCCTAATGTTCATAGCTGACACCCAGGTGTTACAGTTTGTACTTGCTCGCTAGCCAGACGGTGGCTATATGCCAAGGGGAAGGCACAAAGCACTCAGATACCATGCTGAAAAGCTATATAAGAGAGACTTTAAGAGACAGAAGAGCAGGTAAGAGGCTATGCAAAAGCAAGAGGAGACCGGTCCACCAGCAACGGCCTCCCTCTGTCTCACATCCAGCCTCCCGTCCCCATAAAGCTCTGATTTATTACAGGATTACATTTGAGCATCTCCGTTCCCCTGACCTTACCCACAATCAGACCAGCTCATTTCAAACCTACTGCTGATCTGCAAGTTATTTCAGGTCTGGCTAGCAATAAAGCGACTTATTTAAAAGACACGGGCAAAGGGAGAACGGGCTGCCCGTTTCTAATGTGCTCATCACGCCTGGGCTATGGACACTGCCTGCATGGGGTCTGAGTGTGTAAGGAGCAGAGCTCCTGAAATCGCACCAACTCACTATCTACATGTATTCAAGTGGCCTTGAGAGCATTTAAGAGCCCTTCCTGTTTCAGTGGCTGGAAAGGGTTAACACCAGTATCCTATTTTCTCTTCCATTTTCCCCTCCCAGGAGCCTACTCCCCTTCCAGCCTAATTTCCTTCAGTTTAATTAATTTTCAGTAATCACAAGTCTAGACAGCACAAGCAGCAGCTTCACACCCCAGGTGACACGGTAACGTTCGTAGCGGACGGGCAAAGGGACGCAGTGCGGTTTCACACACCAGCCCCCCGCACAGAGCTAGAGCTGCCTACGTCTCAGCTAAACCCTTTTTGGAGAACAAACAATATTTTGGAGAACAAATGCTTTTAAGGATTCAGGTGCAGGGAGCTTTTCGACCATCTGGCTGGCGGGGGCTTCCCAGCTGTCTGCAGCGGGTGCGTTCGGAGCAGCACGTACGAGCAGGGTCCAATGCTTCAGAGACGTGCCAAACCTGCGGCACATGTGGAGAGCAACTGTGCAGCACCGGCTCACTCCAGAAAGCCTTGGATCGGCAGCACGTGCACTATAAAGCCATGCACGATACGTATGCTGTGGCCCACGCAGCATTTCTGGAGGGCTGGCAGCCCTTGCTGACATTACCAAAGGTGCTCCCACATGCACCTGCTATGTGGCCCCATCACACTATACCTTGCTACTCTCTTGCTTCATAGATAAAATTTCTTGAAGGAGAAAGAGAAAAGGGCAAAAGCAGCTCTGATGGCCCTAAGCAAGTCATCCCCTATTGACCATTTTTATTTGCCACCCATAGCAAGGTAAGAAAAATTATGAGGTATCAGGAAGGCAAACAGAACACAGTAGTGATCTCTTGGAAATGCACAGAGAGGGATCACTTGTGACATACGCAGCGGGAGCAGGACTGCGGTACCTCAAGGAGAACAGGAGCTTGGTGTCACTAGAGCATGGAGGAGCAGAAGCGGGCAGGACATCGCTTAGCGCATTAAGAACTGCACCTTTTCCAACCCAGAACCACTTATAACCCACCAGGCTGAAGCGCCTTCTAGGGCTGCCACCCTATCTCTTGGGTTTTCTGGATATACGCTTCCATGCATTAATATTGATTATTTTGCATCCTGATGCTAGCTGTCGCTGATGGGTCTTGCGCTATTCCCCGCTCATCAGCACTGATGAGCTCTGGAAAAGCTTGCACGTATTTGGGATGAACACCCCACAGCACACGACAACCAACTGGGGATCCAAAGAGAGAGCTAACAGCCACCAGCCCTAGTAGCTGCTGCTTACACAGAGGCTCCGGACCAGTTTTTAGCCCTATAAAAAGCATACATTTTATAACACATAAAATTGGACCAACTGATAGCCAGCCAACTTTCGGTATAACCTCTCTTTCAGTCTAACTCCAGTACAGAAAGAAAAAGAATACTAATGAAGGCACTTGACAGAAAGGACAGTTAGTTCATGCATGCATTAGTGAACAGCTATGGTGTGTGAAAAAAAAGCCTTCCTCTCCTTTGGTTGCAGAATATCACTGCTAAAAGTATTTTTCCCCTCCTTGCCCCAGTCTGAGATTTAGTACTGGTATTTACTGAGCACAGTCTGCAGGGGTCTCTTCCCACCCCATTTTGATGCGTTTCCACCTTCGCTAGGACCAAGCAGGACAAAAAGCCAACCAGCCATCGCCTACTGTGCTTGGCTCTCCGTGTAAAGCCCAGTCCTTATTACAGATTACGGCTCACGAACACGTTGGTTTACAGTGGGGAAGCGGTCCGCTGCGTCCCCAGCCCTCACAGCTCATATTTAACTCCTACACAACCTGCATATTCAGGTCGGGAGCACAAAGCCTCCCTTGGAGGATTGCTTCCTTCCTCTTCCAAAATGAATGACTCCACAGATCTGTTGGTTGGGCACTTACATTCCTACAGTGAGAGAGTAAATATTTAGCACTGGAAATATGTCACCCTGTCTGTGAATATGGAGAGTAACACCGTGGGCTTCGTCAGGCTGGGATCAGCAGCATCCGAGACACTCGCAGCACTGTATCGTGACCCAGGATGAATAACGCCATCCTCACCCACCCCATAACATTTTCCAGGTTCTAATTATTATGTTGTATTTACTGAAACAAGACCACCTGACTCCTGAAAGGTTTTGTGTGTGTGTGTTCCCGGCAAGCAAAGCAAAACAAAATAAATTAAATCCATGGGACAGAGCACATTAAAGTCTATTTGGGTGTTATGAGCTAGATTTCCTAATGCACTCAGTATGGCCCAAAAAATGGAAGTTCACGTTTACAGTCACCTTCCTCCCCTCTTGTGCTCGCCCCCCTCCCCTTCCCTTCAGCAGATTATGTGAGACTCATTACTTTTTATAGCTCTGAACAAAAAACATAATCTTACTGTTTCTTACTAATATTAGGCAATGACATAATGCCATTTGCAGAGGTGTCGTGCAAAGAGGCTGACTTTTACTGGCTTCTGATGGCAGGGCTCTCCACTTTATATTCTGTTTTATGTAAGCCTCCTCAGAATTTATTGACCTCAAAGGATTTCTCGAGTTGCTTAATTATAAAAGGAAGAAGACAGCACAGTGGCTTAGCGAACCAATATAAAAGTCAGCTAAAATGTGTCATTACGGAGAGAAATGGTGGAGGGAGACGTGTAGCAAGAAGTAGTTTCTAGAGTCTGAGCCCAAGAGGCAAAGCTTTTCCTCCGAGTGATACCCCCCCAGCAGGGCTGGGATGCTGCAGGGCCATGCGGGAAGACAGCTTCTAGCACGCCCTGGTGTTAGGTAGGTGTGCTGTGTTAGCTCCAGGTGGGATAGGGGCAGAAGCTATGGGCATCTCTGAAGCAAAGGCAAGGAGAACTTGAGAAAGAAATCCCGCAGGGGACCTGCCAGAGCCACCTAAATGCAGGAGAAAGTTTCAAATAAAACCCTATGTTTGGTCTTGCTGCTTACCTATCAACCACGTCAAGCCATGAACTAAACATTTCCAGAATAAGTCTGCTGCCGCAGGAGCTGGCTGGGGACTTCACTTGTCCCCAGGGAAACAGAGAAAGAAAAGCTCTAAAGCCACCACTACCTTCACCTGCAGACCTGGGCACACGGGGACAGCTTGGCTGAGCTCATCCTCTGGAGCATCATTGGTGTCTGCTTCTGATCCAGCACTGGAAATGGCTTTTCTCAGCTCCTTCAGCTTCCAAACCTATGTCCCCGGGGAGAAAAAAAAAAGAAGAAAAAAAACAAAACAGGAAGGGAGACACTGGTGAAAAAACAAACCAGTGGCAGTTGCTACCTGTTTAGTGAGAGGGATTTAAAGATTTGAGCCAGACTTCCTCAAGCTCAGTATGCCTCCATGTTGCACTGAGGTTACTCACTTCACACGCTCTCGTCCAAACTTAGAGCGTAAGTTATGTCTCAACGCCTCCAGCGTCACTGTTGCACCTCAGGATGAAAGCTGAAGTGCCTGGGAACCGAGAGGCTTCTCCAGGCTGGTGTTGGAAAAGCAACAAGGAGAGGGGCTGGGCAAAAATTAGCTAAAAATAGTGATAATGAAGCTAGGTAAGGATAATTAAAATACACGCATGTGCTGCAAGAAAGGCCATTGGCTTTTCTGCATCACCTGCAGCAGGAATGGCATTTATGTACTGGTAGAGCACCCAGCACAGGGCGATGGGCAGCAGCTTCTCCTGAGGCTCTTTATTTCCTAGTTACTTCTAATTTTAAAGCGGTGGAAGAGCGAGTGCAGATAGTTCAAAGATGTTATTTTGGTCTCTCTTACACCGCTTGGTACGCGGCCCATGATCGTGTCCCAAAAGAGGCAGATCTGGCTGGAAAGACTGAATGCTGCTTAGTATTTTCCCTGTTATATTTTCACATCTTGGGGAAAACTGTGGTAGCGAGGGACCTGTACCTAAGCTTTTCTAATTCACGTGACCATCACTTTACTCGGCATGACACCACAGGTCTCACTTCTCATGGCAGCAGTACAGGGCTCTCGCCTTCATACGAATGAAGTAATTTTGAGCAATTTCTCCAATTTATTAAGCATGAACAGGCTCCTCTTAGCATCGAGCAGACAGGAGTTTTTAAAAACATTTCAACAAACCTGCTCCTGCGGAACTGGGACAGAAAGCTTTGCCACGTATGCGCACTGATTTTTTTCTTACATTGTCCTTCAGCCTTATGGGTTTTGATGAAACTATAAATGGCATGCATGCCTCTGCGCAGAAGGCGGCCACACTCCCAGCTCCATGGCTTGGTGGAAAATGGTAATACTGGCACATTTCCTTCCCTTCCAAAAGGGCTCAGTTTGCTCCATGGACTGGGAACGCATAAACGAGGTTTGAGATATGAAGCTCGCCTCCAACTAACTAGAAAATAACATGGGAATTTAACGATTAAATAAGGGGCATCTCCGTGGGGTTGCTCACACTACGAAGGAGCAAACATACAGATCCAGCAATGCCATTTCACATGCATGAAAACAGAAATGGCAGCAAGGAACCATTCTCAGATAAGACAAGGAGAGGGAAATTTCAAGAAATAGGGGAAAGTACGGAAAGACGTGAAGCAGGAGAAAACCAGACCAAGGGAAGAGGCAGAGAATAGTAGGATGAAGGAGAAGACACAGTAGCAGATCTGAGCCCTGCAAGGAGAAGACTTGGCTGGAGAGGGAAGGGGGAGGCTGTCAGAGTTCCTCCCAAGCAAAGGGGCTCGACAGCTCCGCACCCACCAGCCCCTAAAGAAATGCTGGTAGGAAGCGGGGACACTTGTCCATTTTATAACTTCTTGTTGTTTACTACTTCGTGAAATTTTTCAAAATACACACGTGATGCTCTGGGAATGGAGCCAAACCTGTCTGGAGCATCGGTGCTCCCCTGCACACACCACAGGCTGCTGGTCCACTCCAGAGAGGGGCAACTGCACTGTATTTTTCTGCTTTCCCCTGCAAAAAGGACCCCAGCAAAGGAGCCCTAGGCACCCAGGCAGAGCAATGTGGGATTTCATACATGCACTGATTTATGCCTTAAAAAGAAATCTTGTGCTTATCTTCGCTTATTGTTCATCCGGTATTTTGTGATCCAACAGGTTTCTTGTGCCCTGAAAATGAGGATTTGAACCCTGCTAGTGAGAAAAGCCATACAGATGTGTGCTTGAGACAAAAAGTTTATATTCAAGTCCCAAAAGTTCTTGTGGCATGAGAAAAGAAACTATTTTTAGCTCTACAAACTATTTGTGTGAGTCAAGAAAATGCTGTTACCATCACCATGCAGAGAGGGCACTGAAGTATTTGCCTTTGTGATGGTTTTTCCCCTATGGCCCATACAGATCTTTTAAAGGGTCTACATAGCAAGGGACAAAATCAGTATCTTAATCATCTTTTTTTTAGACTGGATCTGGCATTTCTAGAGGGATTTAGCAACTCCACCGGATTTTATTTTTTTTCAACTTGTGAATTCTTAAGAGTAGAGACCCTAATTGGGCCAAAACTTGTGTTACGGTCATGAAGCGAGTGAAACCACATCTCCCACATCCCAGTTTCACAACATGCCACCAGACCAGGTTTCTTCCCATGTTCCTCAAACCAATAAACAAAAGCTCATACCTGCATGATCATCACAGGGTTTAGACTTGCCACGCCATTCAAAAACCTTACAACAGACTATTTTATGACAAAAGGATGTCAAAAAGACTTTAACACTCGTAAACAGAGACAATTAATTAGTATTACTCCCCGCTCTTTGTTTGAAGTCTTATTCCCAGAGGTGGCACTCTGGCTCTCTTGAAAGGAACGTGAGCATTAACACTGCCTTCAACTGGCTTTGGACCTTAAATATTTAAAAAATCCACACCGTGTTCTTCCCAACCAGATTCACTGTTAAAAATAGATTAAAGGGAATGGAGAAAACATACAGAAGGGAATAAAGGAAGCAGAAGAGAGTCATAGAGTGTGAAAAAGGAGCAACTCTGGCCTAATTGAAGAAAACCAGAATCTTGCCACTAAGTTAAAAACAAACAAGCCTCCGCCTGGAGACCACAAACCAGCTATTTCTGCGTGAATGGTTTTTGCTGGATAGTATTGTGTGGCTTGTCACGGTCCTGCACCAGGCAGCAGCATGCACAGCCTCGCCACGCACCAGCTTTCAGGGATAACACTTGCAATGAAGGCAAGATCTCCTCTGTACTGTGGGTGGGCTTGGAGATACTGGTGGGGAGACAGGTTGCTTCCATTTCTTTTTCTTTCTAAGCCTTTATGCACTGAATGTCACTTAGATAGCTAACCTGGAAAGATGATGGATTTCATCGTTGACTGGCATGATGTAGATGTAAAGTGTCCCTTGGACTGTGCGCTTGCCATCTGTCAGCTGCACGGTAAAACTATCCTCTAGGCTTTCTGTGTCATTATGCATGTACAGCAGCATCAGTCCTACAGGAAAGAGGGGGAAATTAAAATGAAAACCCTGGATTCTCTAAAATCTTAGAACATAGCGATCACATTTTTTCAAGAAAAAGGACCCCAACTCCCTGGAATTTAAGGCATCAGTTGTCATCTTTAAAACACTACAGATTCAGTGTCCCAGAAAACCCACCCTGCTTCCACTGAAAGAAATCCTTGCTGCCGCTGTGATGCCAATGCCCGGTCCTGCAGTGGGACCTGCCTGGCGAGGCCACATGCCAACCCATACAACTCACAGCCCAACGCCAGCACCCAAACTGGGTGCTGCCCCTCTGACGGTGTTCCCCCACTGCTGCTCCCTCCCACAGCCACGCTCTCCTAGGGAGAGGGCTTTGGTATTTCTCTTCTGTGGTCTCCCACCTTGCAGTGACTTGTAGCTCAGACCCCTCCCAAGGGGTTAAGTCTGTGTTTAGCAGCCCTCAGTGGATCCTTTATTCTTGCTGCGATTCCTGCAAATGCAAGAGCAGAAGCAGCACAGCGGGGCTCTGGAAGTCATTCCCCAGCTAACTTAGGAAGCAGAGAGTGAGCCAAGCTCGGCATGCTTTGGAGTAGTCCCCATGGGAGGCCTCGATCACTAGTGAAATACTGGCAGTTTCTTCAGTAAATTTTGGGGCCACTTGAAAGAAAGTCATACATGATGTGTTCTTCAACACATCTGCTTTGCAGGGCTAAAGCTCTCCCTAAATGTTGTGCTCCATGGACACAAACATAGCCCTTGTCACCACGGCATCCAAGTACTTCACACTCAGTTCGTCGGTGGCCCCGGCTTGCCAAACCCTCGATGCGGTAGGAAGACACAGGCAGGCACAAGCTGTTTAACAAGTAACATAAGAAGTCGATGACCGCAGAAGATTTGAAACAATGCTCCTGGAGACCTGGTCTAGCTTCCTACCCATATGCAGCTCTTCAACCCATTTTGGGGCAAGGTAATGGGGAAACACGGGATCAAGCAGTTCATGGAATGGGCTTAACTGGCACTGGGGGAGTCATCAGCTTGAGTGTATGCAGGTAAATACATCCAGAGTTGCTGAAATTTAGGTACTTGAATGAACTGGGAAAAAAAATATTTGAATGTTTTTTTAATTGCAAAGACTGCATTAAAGAAAAACAATTCCTAGAAATAATAAGCCTAATCCATTAGAAGTCACCCTGGGCAACTAACGAGATACAGAAACAAAATCTTTACCACTTTCCTGGTCTCCAAAGATTTTTAAGACACACATAAAAGCAGCACGTCCCACAGTTTCCCTTGGATTTCCCTCCCCAAAAGCACGTTGCCAGTAGCCGGCATCATCATCTACTGAAGCTGCCAAACATCTATCATTTTAGGAGAGAAGCTTAAGCCCAGTCTTCCCAGTCTCAGCCATTGCATTGCTATTCCCCAGCACACAGTCTTTGCAGGGAAGAGAAAAAAACCTCAACTCCAGCTATGCCTGCAAAGGAGTTTTAGCTCACAGTCCAGAAGCTGAATAAAACTCTGGCTCCTCAGAAACAAGAAGCAATGGATTAGTCTTCATGGCCTTGGTGCAAATGTAGTTCCTCTCTTATTTCTCCTTATGAATCAATAGCAGTGAGCCAACTCCTATCCAATTCAGATTTTGCAAAATTGAAAAACACATCCTGTCCCAGTCCTGCTGCCCACCAGAGAGCAGTGTGCGCATGGAGGGCGGGAGGGGGGCAGAAATGCCCTGCAAACCACCCCCAGGAGCATCCACAGCCACAGCAGGATGGCAGCCTCGGACACCCACGCTCAGAGCTGACCCAGGCCGCCACCAGCCGAAATACCTCTGTGACCTCTCCGATGTGAGCGGGATTAGATCAGTTCCTAACTAGACACACCAGCCCCCACAGTCATTTTTTTTTTGGCTTCTGCTGCAAAATAAGTATTTATGGAAAAGTGCATTTACATAACTGAAAAGATCCATTCAGCTTTTAAGTCTTTGTTGGGAAGAGGAAATCACAGTAATTGACAGCAAACTTTCCAGAGGCTTCTAATACCTGCTTTGTATCTTGCTTCAAGCAGCTTGTACAGGCTTGAACATTAAACAATCAAGTGGGTTGATAGCTGTACGAGCCGACCGTGGGTGCCGAACGGTCCCAGGACACCTTCAACGCCTCCTGAAATAGGTAAGAGGTGGGGGCTCCTCCTTGCAACCGCACCCCACATAACCTGTAGGCAGAGAGGGCCCCCCTTTAGTAAGAGGATTTTGACTCTGCTGAACTCTGCCTGTGGAATCGACCCGTTGGCTTTTTTTTTTTTTAAATTTCAACATGGGTTTTTCAAATTTCAAAAACCACACACTTTACATTAGCGCACGTCGCTTCTTTCTCAGCTCAAACCCAAACCGTTTGTAGGCTGCAGGGGTGCCAAATAGCCCCCAGCCCACCGCTGCTTCCTCTCCCCCTGCTCCTGCACCGCTTGGCACGTGTGCCGCGCAGATGCCAAGCCACAGAAGGGATTATTTTTTTTTTTTCTCCCTCCCCCCTCCTTTTTTTTTTCCTTTTCCCCTCCCCTGCTGCATCTGGTTCCTCAGTGGAGTCTGCAGGCAGTTGTGCTGGCAGATGCCTTTGGGTGGCTGCCTGCCTTCGCCTGGGCCAGCGTGCGAGAGGGCCGCCAACGCCCACGCTCCTCGGGAGAGCGGCAGCTCCCGCGGGGTCTGTGTGAAGGAAATAAAGCAAAACAATGTGGCCAAAGGGAGGCTTTCCTCAGACCTGGCGCTGCCCTGGCCTCACCTCTCTCCCTCCTGGAGGTAAAGGCTGGCTCATTTGGCACAGCCGGTCCCCCCTCCCCGGGCTAGGGGCTGGCGGGCGGCTGCAGTGAGCGGCGGCTCCCAGCAGAGGCCATCCGCATCCCGCGCATCCCGCGCTGCCCTCCGCCCGCTCCTGCCTTCCAGATCCCCCTCGGCAGGGATTAAACCCCCCTCCTGTGCCCAGCCGAGCCCCGGGCTGTCATGAACCCAGAGCTCGTTATGGGGTGCTAGCACCCCGCTCCGGTGAGCCCTCCGCTTCCCTCCCGCGCCGCCGTCTATCATCCCCAGAGCCCTGATGCAGCGAAAAGCAGCTGAACAATAAAAGGCAGCAGAGGAAAGCCAAAGTGCCGTTACTCAGACCTTGCTCGGGTTCAGCCGGGGAAAAAGCTGTGAATCTACACATCCTGCTGAAGCACTGCTGAGCTCAGCAGCTCATGCCACCAGCATCTCCACCACAGAGTCCCTTGAATACCAGCTCGAGAGCTGGCAAGAGGGCAATGATGGAGAGGCTCAGCATGCCCGCGAGGATGGCAAGGTCTTCAGCATCCAGTGCGGTCAGTCCCGTAACACGCGGGGCACCTTCCCCTACCTGCTGCAAGAAGAAAGTCCAGGGAGGGGAAACACAGCCAGGCCAAGCACCAAGATTCCTGGAAAAGTTAAACAAGAACTTTTAAAACCAGAATGATGGGTACATGCGAGACATTTGGCCAAAAATATTTCCCAGCAGACACTCTGCCTTTCTGATATAAACACTGAAACTTCCCGTGGAAGCGAGTGCTTGCCTATTGTTTGCAAAAACTGGTTTCTGGAGGCCAGATGCACAGAGAGGGACTCATTCTGCATCCAAACTGCCTGAGCCTGGTAAACACACTGCGTTTGCAGGGAGGCCCGACGGGAGGCTAAGGGGGAAGAGCACATCCTGTTGCTGCCCTCAGTACATCCCTGCACGTGCCTCTTCCTCACGGGTACAAGCCTGCAAAGTCTACAGGTGCTCCCAGATTTGCTTTCTCTTCCTTTACCCGGGGACTGCCACATGTCATCGCTAATGAAACCTCCGTTTACATTATACGGTCCTTTCCCACTCACAGCATATGCTCACTGGAAAAAAAAAAAATAATTACTGCTTGTAGCCCCATTGCAGGACCTTTTTTTTGCACTTCAAACTAGTCTATAATATACGATAGAGCGCCAACGCTTTCCTTGACATATAGCTTGTTCACTTGGATGTCATGAGATAGCAAACAAGTGAATCTAAACAACGCAGCTAGCTAGTTACATGGCTAATCTGGTGGGTTGCTTTGATTTTACAAATAAATTAGTTTAGTCTCCTGAACAGGGAGAGAAACACGAACCAGTGATCTCAACAGCGCTGCTGCCCTTCATTACCAAGAGGGCCTTGCTCAATTAGAAATGCCATTTGTTTTGATTACAAGGTTTTATGTAAGGAGAATCAAATCTTACCCAAATACATTGGTGGAGTAAGGGCTTGTATAAAGAACCACAGCCAGAGATGTTTTCCAGTTGAAATACTGGACACAGGCTATATGTTAAGGAGTGTAGGTAAGGTATGGAGGGCTGGGAACAGGGCTGGGAGTGCAGACCAGCAGCCCCCAAGGGTGTTCTCTGTGCAGGCTGTGTTAGCACTACTTGCTGCCAGCTCACCGCTGACCGTGTACCAGATACCAGCATGAGTTCTGCTTGGGAATGAAGCGCAGGATTCCCCCCCACCCCTCTTCTGGATAGAAATAGCTCATTAAATATTTAATTTTTCAATTAAAGAGTCACTTTGAAAAAACAGAAGTTAATATTCATCCCTTTAACATGTGGTGGGTTCAGAGCAGCCGTGCTCTTCAAGCACATCAGAACCAGAGCTCGGACATGAGCAGAAGCTTCATGATGCGCAAAAAAGAAAATGAAAATGAAATGCTTCAACCAAAATAAATCCCCCCAAACTTGAAAAAAGTAGTGCGTGAAGTAGTAGTAGTAGTTTAAAAAAAAAAAAAAAAAAGAGTGCTTAAAATAAAGTATTTCAGGTGTTACTTGAAATCATATATAAACTAAAAGCTTCATAAAATGATTAGGCAAGATGGCAGATGAAATCTTTAGATTCCACAGCAACATTTTTGCCTTTTAATTCAGTTAGCCAGAGAGTGGCAAAAGATTTTCAGTCTGATTTTCAGTGTTGCTATGTGAGCCCATAGTTATCAGCCCACTGCTCTGAAATGTCGATTTCAATGTGCCATCCCTGAGCCACCTCAAAGAAGTTTTAACCTCTTTGCACCTCACTTCTTTCTCTGTAAATGGAGGTGATGGCACTTCTCTTCCTACCAGCCGTTCAGAGGACAAATGAAGACTCTACTGCAGAGGCAACAGGGTCACACAGGCTTTTTCAAAGCAGCCCCATGAGCTGGTTTTGTGGTCCCGCTCTCCATGGAACTGGAATTACAAAATGAAACCGCTCTGTATTCGGGCAGGTTGAAACTCCAGAGGAGTTTTGCTGCATGGTTTTTGTGGAGCCGGGCTGATAGATGCACTAGTCATCTGACCCTTCCACCTGGGTAAGTCGTTTCCTTGGGTCATAATGTTCCTATTTATGGAACCTATTTTAGGACTTCTTAAAAAATTGCCTACAATTAATGCTGCTAAAATTGCTTATTCAGCAGGAGGGAAAGCCGTGCCTCGACACAGCTTGGGAGAACTAGATCCAGCTGAAAGAAGTATCATCTCACCTTGAACTTTAGGCAAAACAAAGACACTTCTTCTAGTGACAAAAAATTAACTGGAAAAAGCCAAGTGGCAGAGAGATGGGTGGGCTTGTTCAAAGCACTGTAGATTTTTAAGATCTATCAGTTAAGATAGTCAGACCCCTGCAGGCACATAAAGTATAGAATTTCTCCTGATCATTGCTCTGTTGAGCCTGGTAACCTGTATTTCACTAAGGCATTTCTTCAAGTCAAACATCCAATCCCAAAATGAAATCTTAAAAAAAATAAATCCAGTGCACACTGCTTCTGTTGCATCCCATACTTACAATTTTGGCAGATAAAAACGTGCCCTATTTGGCCCAATTCGTGTATGGTGTGTTTCAATGAACATGGTGCCCATGCTCCTATTTTTCATGATCCTTCAAGAACAACTGAAGTGCAATTTAGTCTAAAATGGCCAGATTCTACACTCAGCATTCAGGCTATTGAGAGCATAATCCCACAGCACCAAAGTCAACTTATTTTGTGCCACCAGCATCAATGTAAGCAGAAGCAGCCATTAATCTGTGTCACTCGTACTAATCGGGGAAGAGCTGTTCCAGCCTTTAAAAAAAATGGAATTTTGTGGGCATTTGGAGTACAACACAATGGAAAAGGAGGTACCTAGGCTATATACACTCGCTGTAAATGAAAAGTGATTGAGGATCTGGACACAGTAAGTTGGGCAAGTATCACCCAGTATGATTTACGAACTATTTGGTTGAATTTTAAAAAGCGAGTCAGCAAAGATTTCTCATATGGACAGTTGCATGGAGGGACCAATTTCAAGCATGCTTCTTCTAGTGCCATGCCTATCAAAGTCAGGGTGCCCTGCCAACACATTTGCTCCAGCATGGTTTATGTTTGACACTCTGGTGGGAATATGCTCCTGAAGTTTTGGCAAAGATGACTCAAACAGTTGGACAAAGGACTGATCATAGAATTATTTAGATTGCAAAAGTCCTTTAAGATCATCAAGTCCAACTGTTAACCTAGCACTGACAAGTCCACCACTGAACTATGTCCCTAAGCACCACATCTACACGTGGTGTAGAAACCTGTTAGAACATGCATCTACGTCCCAGCTAACCCCACTCAGCACTTGCTCCCCTAACTCAAACTGGCACTGATTAGCAATTTCAGCTAAAAGTGGGCTGCGAGTAGAAGCACAGACATGTCATCTTCTGCTGTTTCCGCTACCAAGGAAGTAACTTCCAACAGATGGGCACAGCCAAGATCTTGGTGCAGTTGCAGCTGAAGCACCATAATAATAAAATTTTATCTGTTCAAGATATATCATCTCTCACACAACAACAACAACAACAAAAAGAATGCTCTTCCGTGCCTTCCAGAACTTACGGTTTCATTCGTTTAGAAAACTGCTTGGCTACATCAGCATCCCCTCGTCAAGAAAACAGGTAAACTGAAGATAGCTGTCATAAAAAAAGCATGGCTCTTCATAATCACAGACCACTTATTGTCTTGAAAATAATCTAAAAAAAAAATTGGTATGGGTACAGAAGAGAAAAAACAGTCAAATTTCTATTTGTTCTTAAGTATATGGCAGCAGTAGCAAGGTGGCTGGGACAGAGAGGCATGCCAGAGTGGGACGCTCTCTATAGAAGCACTGCAGATACTCTGGCCTAAAGCTTGCAAGTTTTACTTATCTCCTGCTCCATCCTGAGCTGCTGTTGCCCATGTCCCAGTGGCTCCACCCAGCCCTGTTGTGGAGTATGAGGCGTTAAGATGTCCACTGTGGGAAGAGAAACACAAGCACTTACTTTGTGCAAGAGATCAACACGGAAAAGAGTTTAAATTTTGATCATAAGGCAATGAACATTTGCTATTGCCCATGACTAAATTATAGATTTTATACACTAAAAAAACCCTACCAAATCAATTCAAAGAAAAGAGTTGAGATTGCCTGGCTCCTGGCCCTGTTCTTGGTCCACTACCTCAGTCCTACTTGTCCTTGCAATAAATACAAATACACTGTTACAGAAATAATATGAGGCTTAAAAATTCTCAGTCAAGTTCCCTCAGTATGCTGCGGCAAGGTCGAATCCATGGGAGTAACATATTCTCACTACCTCTTTCGCTGATGCCCTGAGTTGCGGCAAAGCACTCCAGCACTCCTCTGAATGCCGAGTGCTGGCGTTTCAAAGGACACAGCTTGTTTGGGATCAAAATACACAGCGGTTGTTGCCCTTTCTATTTAGGCCTTAAGCCTTGAATCAACAGTAAGAATCCTGGACATGGGAAAATACAGTGCTGACAAATACTTAATTCAATTAAATAGGCTGACATGGTTTAAGCAATAGCCCTTTCCTCTGATCCATCTCTTTCAGAACTCTGTCTTAATATTATGGCCTACTTGAAACACTTGAGCTCATGAATGGATTAAAGAGGATTTCATTTGTTTTATTTATTATTTTTACTGCTTTGCTTGGCTTTTTGCAAACAGGGGAGGCACAGTCCTCATTTAGAATTCACTGTAACATGCACATTCTTCCCTCCTCCTCTGTTGAGAGAAGGGGGAAAACACAACAACAAAAAGATCACAACTGTTTCAAAAGTAGCAAAACTCTTGGGTAATTCAATGTTGACTGATTAACAAAAGTGGCTTTAGAGCACAACTATTTCAAAACCTGGACAGGATATACATTTACTGCAACAGTAAGTTGCCAAATTTTAGAAAAGGGGAAGCATTCCACCCAATTCTTGTTCAAAATTATGCTAGAGTCAATACTGCATATTTGCCTTCTTAGCTTGCATTCTGCTTAAATTCAGTCTCTGATTTTAAAGAGCGAGTCTTCGCACTCTCCCAAATGTGATCTCTGTATTGTACTATCTCACTGTGATAGTTGTGTATCCCTTGAAATGCATCAATGATGTGTTATATCAACAAGGACTCAAGCTTCCATTTATCTTCAAATATTTCACAATCCACTGCAGTATATTCTCAGTTGCAATTTTTCCTTTCAAGTTTGGCCACCATGTGTGTAGCATTAATTTCTCTGTTCACATGTAATTCAGTCAGGGACTTACACCAGCTGAGAACCACATATGGAGGCCCAGATTTACAGAGCTTTTATTTTGTGCCATGGAAGCCTACAAGAAACAATTTTCTATTTGAATATTGAGTGTTTACAGAGGTCTTGTTGTTCACTAGAGACAGCGGATTATGAAATCATATTCTGCAAGAATCCTATCCAAAAAAACCTGACTGTAACATTTATTAACTCCTCTTTGTTCAAGTGCTTGCTGGGTTCTTACAGGGCAATTGAACATTGCTTCTCCTCTCAGGGTTTGCTGTTCATTATTATTTACTGCTTTTTAAAAATTGTTGGTCCAGCTTCAACCAGTTTTTGTTGTGTCTGCCATTACAACTTAGAGTGACCACGGCATGGCAGCAGAGATGGAGATGTGAAGTGGGATGTGGGTCTCAAGCAGACCAACACTTGGGCTCTAAAGCTTACCACAGTTTTGCTACTACTTCTTCTGGAGTTGAAGAAATGCATGGGGATCTTTTTTGATGAGAAGCAGTCAGGAAATTGTAAGAAGGGTATTTACACCATACAACTCACTAAGGTCCCCAGTGCAGGTACCTGTATCAGGCAACTAATATTCGGAGTTGAAACTACATTCCTGTTTTATCACATTTGAGTCAGGTCCAAATGCAGATCTTCAAGACCCTTCTGTAGTGCTCATTTAGGCTTGTTTTGAGAAAATAATGACACATATTGAGTGACTAACATCCCACATAATGAATCCTGTCGCTCCTTATTCATCAAGATTTCAAGGCGAATGGAGCATTTTGATGGAAAGCGAGAAATCTGAAGTTAAACCTAACATTGACAGTAATCCTTGGAGGGATACTTCCGGGTTAAGCCTACATGTGGCAGAGACCTGGAGGAGACACTGCATGCTTGTGGCCATTTGGGAGCGGAGCTGGAGTGGAGGTTAAGCAATCCCCAGCCTCCCACGGGCTTCTCCCCCTGTCCCCTGGGGTCAACCCCTCCCAATCGCTACCAGAGGTCTGCTACCAGACACGGGGTCTGGTCCTGGGGAGCCCCCACAGCCTCCCTGGCAAAGGACATAAAGTGTAAATTGACTTTAATTAAGGATCACCCATGTGGCCTCTGATGTATCAGTTTAAATCAAATATTAGCAACTGTCAATTTCTTCCTTCACCAAGACCCAAATCCTGTAAACACAAGGACCGTAACAAATCCCTGAAGCAGGCTTTAGCACACATATATGGAAAACATACTAAACTATAAATACTGTATACCATATGGCATCGAGATTATCTAATTTCACTTCATAACTGGTGATAAAATGACCAATCAACTGACGTGCAGAATGAAATGCCAAGCCAACGATTCAGCTAGCCTTAAGATGGCTTTGAGGTTTCACCATATCCCATCGCATCCCTAAAAATAAGCAAATACCTATTTCACTGACACGAGAGTGTCCCACACAATGGGAATCTGTGCAAGGCTAGATCTGCCTTCAGAGCCAGAATCTGTACTCATTTCTCTGCAGCTACGTTAAAGGTGAGCAAGCTAGATTAGGAGGACACCAACAGTGCCAGAGAAGAAATTCTGAACTCTCCGTTTGTTTATTTACATAAAAAAGGTATTTTGGGCAGGTACCACTCATTCCTCAGCTTTTGCTGAGACAAGAGATTCATCACTAAGGTTCCTAAGCTCTACTGCAATACAAACAATAGAAGAACTTCACTGTGTACTCATTACTGCCACACCTTCATCCATTTTTTCCCTCCCTACTAAAATAATTTAATCATTGCACAGACCACAGCTCTACTGTTCTGCTCTCTGTAACTGTAAAGGACTCCTACTCCAGCAGTGAGGTATCAGCTCTCAGGAACAGAACTTCAGCACTTTGAAGACCAAAATCAAAGTTACTGATATACTCCTGAGCTGAGGAAAAGGGATTTCACAATTTGTTGAATTCATGGTGATAAAGAGAAGAACCACCACGGAACTGTTGCAGGTTGTCTCTAACAGAAATCACAAAGCGATCTGCAATGATGCCTGAACATTCACACGCTTGGAGAGGACGTAGTGGATATAACCTTCTTGGAGGCACTGGAAGTCGAATTAATCCGGGAGTAATGCAAGAGATTAAAACCACACAAAGCTTTAAAAATGAGTCCAAATACAAAATCAGCTATTTCGAAGTTAAACACCAAAGTCATCAGCTCTGATTTTGTGGGGGCTTAGCTGCAGAAGCAGGGAGATCAGTTAGTCCACGGACCCAATTCCCAGAAGAGTGCTTGAAAATGGCTTTGTTGGCTCATTTAAAATTAGCCTGGGTACAGCAGTTACGAATATACTGTGCAGAAAATTGTGCACTGAATGATAAACAAATAGGTTGCTATGATTTGATGCTATTTTAATAGCTGGTGATTAACCAAGTGAATGCCATTTGGTCTGGCCTGATTTGCCAAATGGTTCCTCTCTCCTACCATCCAGGCACTTAATAAAGTAGTGCCTCATACAAGCATGCACTCTTACCATCTTAAATGCAAAGAAAACATTCTTTGGAGGAACAGTAGCATATTGGAGGGTATATACTCACTTACATCAATCCCAGCATTGGTCTTCTCATAGCCATCTGAGGGAAGAGCTTTTTCTAGCAAGTCATGCTGAGGTCTTGTCTTTGATGTGAAGTTAAGGTCTCTGGGGTCTTCTTCTCCAGAAACAGAGATATTTTAAACAGATATGTGCTTAAGATCCCCCATTCACCCCAAAAGCATCCACAGAGACAAACCCAGATTAACATGACTAACTAGACTGGACAAAATGCTTGCTTGCCTTGATTATCAAGAACTGGTCATCTCATAAAGCCAAGAGCTTGCCATAGTCCCGTAACAGCTTGATTTGCTATGCAGTGGTTTTCTGCTTGAGGACTGCTGAGTAGTGACTTTTATTACTGAATTCACTGAGACTGAAAGCTTCCAAAGGACAATTCACCACTAACATTAGACCAGATGCAGAACAGGAAACAAATCCTTTCCTGGTTTCTTATTAAGTCCACCATGGTTTTATTTTGTGTCCGCCACCAGTGTAGGCAGAGATCTTTTCCCAGATACCCCCACGCTAGCCACAGAGGTGGTGGTCCTGAGATGTTCATCCTCGCTCTCCACTGGAGACTGCCCTGAGATGACGGGTGCGAGTGCTGTCAGCTCTCAGCCCAGACAGGGTGAGCGAGGTTAGCAAAGATGCTGCTGCCCAGCCTGGGAATGAAGCTTCTGCATTTCAGTAACGGCAGCTACAGCAGAACTCATCCTGCTCTGTATTCATGTGCTAGACAGATGCATTACGAAGTCCACTTTACTATTTTATGTCTAAATCTTGTTTTATCTGTATTACTAGGAATTTTGCCTTTTTTATTTTTTTAATATAGGTTATTTTTATGAGAGAACACGAATTGGCACCTCAGCACTGACAGAAGTATGTCTCAGGTGGACTGGGCCAATGCCTCGTCGTGTCCCCTCAGGGTGCATTAATTAGCACTACTGCACTGGCTCGTATCACTGCCCAGTTCTAGCTAATGCCAGAGGTTAAACTGTCCCCTGACTGTGTCACCAATTTAAACTCTGAATAGCTCTTCATGTGCACTATGTATATTAGTACTGCTCTTATCGGGGTGCTGATACCGAACAAATTAATTTGAGTAGTATCTCGAAGATTTGCCTTTGCTCCAGCATTAGTTTTCTTCTACTTTACTATTTTTTAACTAGTCATTTACTCTGTACCACACAACAACAACAAAGATAAAGAAAAATATTAACATTTAATGTAAAAATTCCCACTTCCTTCAAAAATAGATTAAAGAAAAGAAAAAAGGATGGTTGAAAGAGTTTCTTACTCGGTAATTTTAATGTTCCTCACTTAAAACTTCTGCAGGTCCTTTACAAATTACTCAGACCCAATGTTATAAAATGCTTTAGCATGGATATTGCTCTGTGCAGACAGTTGGGGATCTACTTGTGTACTTTAAAAGAAGTGCAGGTTAAAATGCTTTGCTGAACTTCACAGAACAGCAGAGTAATTTTTGTCCCTATTCTATGAAAGATGAAATGAGGACATGGGAGGTTTTAATGTCAGTGTTACCAGAAGAGTCCACAAACTGTGGTTTCTTCCACCTTCCGGGACTGACTGTCAGAGGCGCTGGGCAACACCACCACCTTCTGCTCCTGTGGCCAGACAATGCTTCCTTCTTCCCAGACAAGCACCATTCCTGCCTTATCGGAGAAATTTGCATTTCATTTCTCCGTTACATGATAACAGCCGCGTTGTGTGGCTGTACAAAGAGGGGCTTTGTCTCCTAACCAAAAGCAGGCAAATAACTAGCTATTGAAATTTAAAAGGAATAATGTGACAAAATGCCACGTTGCTGGAATGCTTCTGCTCACGAGCATGCCTGCACAGATGGAGCAGAGCCTTGTCACCAGTGACCTTGTTCGCTCTTCCGCACCAGTTGCATTTTCCAAGTTCCTTACTCTTACTGTAGCGCCGGACCTTCCCTTCTCCGCGGTACTGCAACTTGCCAGCACACATCTCTGAAAGGGAGGTCTTGAGCAAATCATTTAAAAAGGAAAAAAAAAAAAATCACAGAGGAAAATTGTATCAATTGTATCAAATTGTTTCATGTGCCAAAACAAGCTATCTCTGTTGTTGTAGCATGATTGTATCACCTGCCCTTCAATGACTGGCAATTTCAGGCTTCCTCATCATCACAGACAGATGCTCTGGTGCTACCAAACCACAATATCAAATGACATGGTCCTATGCAGCAGTTCAAAATTGCCATTCGTAACAGGAATTTTTTTTACGCCGTTTTTCTAAGAAATTGGGATTAGATAACTATTTCATAATTTCTGAATCATTAACTAGAGTAAACATGAATCCAAACGACAAAATGGATCGTAAGACACCCAGAATTTTGGGAGTTTATTGACATCTGCCAAAACTTCAGGTGCAGCAGCTAAAAGAGCTGCTGTGACCTGCACTGGCAGAAGAGACACAGTGGCATGAGCTAGCCATGGTGTAAGACCCCTGAGGAGCGCAGGATGTATTTTCTGCTTATTAGCATGTACTGATACTTACGCTGCCTCAGTGTTATCGACAACGGCATTTGCAACTACACTTGCCTCACGGTAGTATAACACGTTACTGCATGCACTGATAAACCCATTTGGTCCACTTCTCTTCTCACTTATGCTTTCTCTCTTCTCTTCCATCCTGCTCAGTGTCTGGGATCTGTGTTTGGCGATCACAGTAAGCCTAGATTACATTTCTCCCTGTTGGGCTGCAGCAGGGGAAGGGTGAGATGCCATCACAGAGGGCTTTGTGACAAGTCCTCAGCTATGAGCTTATTGTGCAGTGGATAGGGATGCAGCCCGTGACCCCATCAGCACTGGCACGTTCCAGTGCTACTGAACCACCATTCATAATCACCTGTGCTCATCAGGGCATTTCCAGGGCTGCTCTACATCCCTCCACTGTGCCTCACCTCTGGCAGGTAGCAATGAATACAAATAGCTACGAATACACGGACTCGAACTGCCTTACAAGCAGTAGAGCATCTACATGGGGAGCTCAGCACTCAGCCCCCCCTTGTGCCCTGCCCAGTGCAGCAAGGCAGGACAGACAACATGTCACACCAGGTCCCCAGTATTCCTCATTTTTGCTCTAACAGCTTCTTTAAAAGTCAGATGAAAAAGCATCAAGCCGGGCAAATTATTCTCCAACACTGAGTCCAGTCTTAACCAGGTAAACTACTTCAGCCTGCAGCATAAGCAAAGACCACAGGATCACACGAATTGTAATTAACTTGCTAAAGTAGGTCAGAACTGTGCATGTTGCAGTGCAGGGGTACTCTGGCTTTAATGATTTCAAATATTTTGAGAAGTAAACTGAAAACACTTAGTCAAATTAAGTGTTTTCTTTAAGCTGTCAGCATTGCAAGCATTGCCAAGATGAACAGGATAAATTGGATTAGATGCAGTCTATACGCTTCAAATCCTAACGGCAAAGGATCCAAAATGTAAAGTAGTGCACAAAGGCAAAGCAAATATTATATATTGTCTCTAAAGCAGCAGATCCCAGTTTACTGATTAGCCAAATAGTCTGAAATAGCATGACTCATCTCTACAGAAGCAGAGTGTTGCTGCTGGCTCCCATGCAACCCAGTTTGTGACAGTGTGACAGTCTCCGCCTGCTAAACGATGGGGTTTACAACTGGGGAAACAGCGTGATTTTGATTCAACCCAGGATACGACCTGCCACTGCCGTCTGGCCCAAAACAAGGCAGGCTTAAATACAGACTTAAAAAAATATATGCAGGTGGTAATTTAGGTTAAATATGAAAGTGAAATCACGTTACACAAGGTACCCACGAGTCTTGGGCCACTGGTTACCAATGGGCAGGGAGACAGCATTCAGGTTATAAACTGGGTGGAGGTGAAGGAAGAGCTTTATCAAAACAGCAACATGTCACTGCACTTGTCCTTTCATCAGAGACAGAGCAAAGGTGTCTGCACAAGGACGATGCCCTAAGGAGGAGCAGAAAACACCCGTCCAGAAATCACATTTGGAAGGAACACGCAAACCAATTCAAGAGCAGGAAACAGAGCTAGAAACTTGTGGGTTGTGAGGGGTTCATCGGTAGTGGGAGGGATAATCACTGCCGACATTTTGAAGGGAGCACCCAGAGATCTGACTGTCATCTTCTGTCCCCTCCAGTCAGGATATAAAGCCCCTTTCACAGACAGACTATGCTCCAATCCTGAAGTTTCTTGCCTCCACTTGAGACCTGCTCAGAATCTTTTTCCTTTACTGGACAGAAACCATCCTTTAATTGCTACCCTGGATTTTCTCACGGTGGTTTAAATCTGTTTGGTTTTGTGCCAATATTGCTTATTAGCCTAAATAGTTTAGGTTTTATTTACCCCCTCTGTTTATTCCCTCAAGATACTTGGAGGTAACTATCTCCCTCTCAGGCTTTGTTTTTCTGAGTTCAATAAGCTAAACTCCTAATCCTCTCTAATGATACACCCTCCATTCTTCTGATCAAGCCATTTGTTTTTCTCTATGCTTGTTTTGGTTTGACTTTGTCTTTCTCGATCTTGCATGTCCAGATGATGCCTGCCCAGTGCTCCGCAACAGCTAATGCTTAATTCATGCTGGAAATTCATGACTGATTGGAGGTATGAGCACTAAGCACCTCAGAGTTAAGGCTAAAGGGTCTCCAAGTTGCCTTGCTCACCCCATCCCTTTACCCTCATCCATCAGCTCCTGAAACAGTACAAAAAATTGGCCAGTGTCTTGGAAAATTAAAGTCAATGGCAGAATCAAGAATAAACCCCAAATAAGCCATTTACTTCAGCCACATGAATACAAATATCAAACAAGAGTATCTAAAACATCAACAAATTATGATAAGTAGCTAAAACACAGAAGTTGTCATCACCATGTCTGGACAGAATTTTGACAAGTCCTCAGATAAATCTTCTCTATCTCTTTTTTCCACAGAAAGTTGGTATTTTGAACAGAAATTCTCAAGTCAAAAGATATACATCAATTTTTAGTCCTAGCAAAAAAAAAAACCAAACCTGGACATACAAAGCAGATGCTTTTCACTAAAGCTTTTTTACATAAAAGCCTATTCTTTCATCGTGAAGTTGGTTCAAAAATTTTCCCAACAGTTCTAAACAGTAACGGTAAATGTGGTTCCCAGTGGAGTCAGACTACAGGTGCACATTAGCATCTGTTCATCTGACAGTGTACAAATCCTTTAAAAATAATAAAAGGCTTCTGTTTAGTTAGGGAGTGCCACCAAGCATTATAGAGGGATCAGCTTCAAAGTTCCACTTTAAAAATGTACTGTATTAAAATAAGAAATATCAGTTATGTAAGGAAAGATGTTTGCATGTAGCATTCAAGCCTATGAACTGAGCAGGTCTCAGTGCTGTACCAGAGTGACTTCTGTCACGCCCAGAAACAACTACAACTTTAAGAAAATTTAAAAAACCAAAACAGCTCTAAGAAAATCGAAGGGATCTCCTGGAATATGTTTTAGAGGATCCAAGAGGCAAAGACCCAACTTCCACAAATGCTCAATGCAGCTGATCTCAAGGCAGATATATATTATCTAACAGCAACTAGGAGGCACCTACTTACAAAAGACATACCCACCAGGAGCAGTATTCAGACAACACTGGCAGAGATTAGAAAGTCCACTCTGCCTATGGGGTGAGTAATTGTGCTGCTGGCTGAAAGAGCGGAGCAGCAAGGAAGGCTCTTTTCTACCTCAGAAGATGCTGCCATTGCAGGTGGGGGAAAAAAAAAAAACACTAAAAGCAGGCAGAGAAGGAGAGAAGCACGTTTTGAAATTGAAAGATTACCATGTTGAAGTAGAGCCCTTCTACATGTCAATGGCTTGATCTAAGTTCGATAATAAGTTTGATATCCATACTACGTGGAGTAGCTGTTGTGGTAGAGAACTGAATGATAACAGGTCTGGACAAGATGCCTCCAAAATACCAACAAACATGTTTCTTTTTTCTCCCCTGTATAATGAATGCATTTTACAAGATGATTGTCTTTTAATGCTCTTTCATTTCTCCAAGCATACATGAGGAGCAGGGAGAAACTCTGTCACGTTCCCTTGTGTATTTAAGCACAGTTTCAAAGTAAAGCCAGGAAAGTTTCATGGCAAAGAAATCGCCCAGAAAAATAGAACATTTAAATAACTGCTCCACTTAAGACAACAAGGATAATAGGGCAACAGGAGTTGCAGGAATTTATTCTAGGTAATTCAATGCAGCAGCCAGAGGGGTCTAGGGTGCAGTCCTGCAAATTTAAGTGGTCTGAAATCACTCCCCAAACCAGACTATTCAGTGTTTGTTTAGGATGCCTGTGTAGTAAGCTACAGCATTATGTCATTGCACAGTTGTGCAGGCAAACCCAGCAAAGCCAAGGTGAGTAAATACAACCATCTGACCCACGGACGGGAGCATTTCTGCAACACAAAATACCGAGTTACAAGTCTCAGAATAAAAAAATACCCATTGTATTTTTAAATTACTCTGTGAGACTACTAGATGCTGTGTTTGTGATAACGAAAAGGGAAGAGGAGCAACATTTGGAAAGAGTAGCTTGAATTCAGATTTTCCTTTCCAAATGTCTGCCGAAAGTCGCAAGTGAAATTAAGACATTCTTTCATTAAACTTACTTTAATAAATCTAAAAATGTCATGTTAAAGCAGTACCTTTAGGCCAAACTTTTCTAGAAAGTCCAGCTATTTAATAGGAAGATGTGACCCAAAATACTGGTCTTTGAAGGGATAAAAATCAGCTTTTGACAACTATAGCTGCTTCTGCAGCTGCAGGAAGAACACTTTCTTCATGTCAATTTATATTTCATTTCCTTCAGCTCAATAGCTGATTCATTCAAGTTCAGACACTGAGGAGGAGCTGAGACGCAGGAATGTTTGTTTTCTCTCTCCCAAATGATGAGAGCAGACCAATATTACTTCTAAATCCTCAAGGGACAAATGGTGACAAAACCATCAGATTGATTAACTCGGGGCATTTTTCCTCTGTCAATAATTTCTTAAGTTTTAAAATATGAACTATTTACCTTAATTTTGTGATACATCTAGCAAATTTCACACAGCTTGATCTAGCAAATACAATGCCTTCATAAAACTAGTGGCTTGTGATTTTGCTCGAATTATAATTGTCATCCAAAAGCACTTTGTCACGAATCACAAATGAAAAAAATCACCACAGTAATTGAAAAGATCAAGCAGCATATCCTAAGACAACGCAAGGCAAACGTAGAAGACCCGACATCAATGGGGCGACAGAGGCTCTGCAGCTTTCACAGACCCCAGTGATTTAAGTTACACCCCCTTGCTCAATCCACTTCGGTTGAGCTGGAGTTTAAGCCTCTTAGAGTGAAGTATGAGATGATTTATCAAAGGGGCTCTATTGCCTCCTAGTATTTTCTCTACAGACCTAGACAGCTTCTTAACGTGTATTAAGTTACATTATTATGTGTATATGCAATGCATTACCCGCCTGTTCCTCACAAAACACGTACCAAATGTCCTGTCCTGCTGGTGAACAGTGAGACTGAACCTCTCCCAAGCAACGTGACTCCGTAATACAAATGTAGAACAAATTTTAAAACATATTATTTAAATCAGAACTAAGACGCTTGACAATTTAAATCACTTTTGATTCAATTAATTCTCATAATAAGGAGGGGGGGGGAAGAGAAGGAAGGTTCAAACATCGTCAGAAAGACGAAAAGTCTATCCTACCAGTATGCACACAGGATAAACATCTTCAGATTGCATCCAACTGGGAAAACTGATGCACCACGACTCTCGTCCTTTGTATCACTCCATGTGTCAAAGCCTGGGCAGCCACGTATGTCAGCTCTGTGCCAACACCTTCAGCACCCATTGCACAGAGGTGCTTAGAGGTAATCCTGGTCAATCCCCCCTCCAGACACCCATGCCTGCCTGCAATCCCTGCTGCAGCTCTGGGGCACACTGCTCACCCATGTAATCTGGACAGAATAGGAAGGGAAGATAAGGGAGAAATTATTTTCAAGTGTAAGTGAAAATTAAGCAAAACCACTATTTGTGTTCACATTCCAGCAAGAAGCTGCCCCTCCCCACTACAGCAGTGTGGAACCTGTGTTACAAACAAGTCATCTTGACTGGTACATTTAAAGAAACACCACATTTAGAGTCATTTATGCTCAGAGACCTTTATTTGATTATCATGGTCAATCAATCAGTATCTGTTTATATCTCTATGACTTACAAATGCCCATCAGAAAGTAGACAGCACACTAATTTTGCATTATTAAGCACGTTCACCTGTAGTTTCTAGTCATGCTCAGTCTTCTTTCCAGTCAACGCTAACTTTTATTATCTGATCTTTTCTTCCCATCAGCCAAGATAAAGATACTGTACCATGAAGCGAGAGTCAACTTTCCAGAGAGAATTCCAGTTTTTCCATTAAGTTTCCAGAGTCCACAGATAGCTAGAAAACTATATAGTTCAGCAAAGACAAAAGGATTCAGCCATACTTAAAATTTAGGTATTGAATGCTTATGTTGTTGTTTACAAGCTTTATCAGTCCGTAGTCATCACAGCACACCATGACCATGAACTCCCACAAGGGAAAGGAAAGCTCATCAGGAGATCAATGGAGATGCAGCTTCACCAGATGCTCGAACCCACAGAGAAGAATGTGAACACAAACCACCCACAGAAACATATTCAAAAGAAAAATATTCCTGTTTTCACCAAGAATCACGTTTTATATTCCTGCCATATAATAGATGAACATTTTCCCTGCATGAACTGGAATTGTGCCCTACGGCATTCCCCGCTCCCTGTGTCCCCAGGTGCCACACCACAGCACGGGCCACTTTCTGATCCCACAAATGAAATCCCAGTTATAAATAGCATTAATTAAAGAATCAGAGTCATGGCATGCAATCAGGCATCACTGATTGCCCTGGTCGTGCGTGGCCAGCTCAGAGCAAAAACTCCCCTGAATTACCCAGGCTTCAAATACAACCTCTAGGAAGAGGCACATTTAAAAAACAGTAAGATGACAAGATTTATGCAAATAGCAGCAGACATTTCTCTGTATGCACGGAATTTGAAAAGGTCTGTAGTTAGAAGTGATAAGGAATGGCAAAAAACCCAGCCTTTCCCAGTTTTGTCTACATGCTAACTTCCAGTCCTGCAAAGGCTTAGACTCCTGGTTCACCTTTATGAATGGGGCTTTTCAAATTGCCTGTATTCTGCCCCAAATCCTGCAGCCAGTCATTCCTGCTGGCAGGTTTCCAGCAGCCCCCAAGTTGAGAGGGGTCTCGGTTTTACTACTGACTAGTCACCAGCTGAAACTTAGGCCATATGAATGGGGCCCCATCTGACAGCCTTATTAACACAAATGATTTTTATTCTGCATGCCTGGGTAAGCCATGGGCACATGCCTGCAAGATCAAGGCCTTAGTCATTAATAACTCGGGCAATCGTTTCACCTAGAAGCCACACTCTGTCTACACAGAAATCTTTCCGGGAATCTGGTAAAAAGATTGATGAAAATTAAACATCTACTTAGTGAAGCTGAAGTAACCAATATATGATTAATACTTTCCAATTATATTTCAGTACAGTACATTGCTGAGTTTGTTATTACCTGCACTCTTAACACTCCATCTGCAGTGTTAAATCCATCTGTTGCTGAAAATATGACTATATCTTCAAGGGTTTCTGAATCATCATGCTGGTACCTTTTAACATAATTATAATGAAGAGTGATATTCATTATCCAGCGGAAATTAGAAGCCTATAAATATGAGGGGAGGGGAGCACGCGAAGAACTGAGGTCCAGCATTGCCCACTTTCTCAGTTGATCATGTTGGCTGCTCCCACTTAAAATACTGCTCTGGACTCCGGATTTAGCACCATCAGTCCCACTGGTTTCACTGGTGTCTCACTAACACCTACCGTGGGGTCCTGGTCCCTCAGCTTTATTCTGCCAGACGGAGGTGGGCATGAGAAGTGGCTTCATGACTGGCATCCACATGAGGGTATGGAGACAGCAAAAACCTAAGAGCATACACTGTAGCCGAAGCTTCTGGTGGGGCAGGACATCAAACCTTAGCAAGTCCTCACGCATACGAGGAGGAATGGCTGTGCTGAACCAGGTCTCCTTACCACCTGGGTTGTTACCCAGCTGAGATGGCAGGAGAAAAGCTGCAGTCATTTCTACCTTTGAGAAGTATTTGAAGTAGAGGGTGCTGTTTCTAAACACTTGGTTAAATTGACAGAATAAACGTATCATATTTTTATGCACGTATCTTAGATGTTAAAAAAACCCACCCCTCTTTAATACAGCAACAGCTGGTTTAAATGTGCCTGCAGGTAACAGAAGGGAAAGCTTATGCCACAGTCTTCCCTGATCTCTGCTCCTCTCCACTCCTTTTTAAAACAAGTTTTCTAAAAAAATATGAATTATCAGACATCATTACACAGTTGTAGAGAAGATACAGACTTCACTTTCCCCCTCAAATCCCACAGCAGAGTCTCTTTTTGAAACTCTGGGTAGTAATCAGCAATGGAGATTTTTAAAGGAAGAACCCAAATTTAGCAATTGTTTTTTTAGAAGTCTGCAAACAAAGCTCCTTCCACCATGGCAAGTCCATGCAGATCAATGAACCCGGACAGAGGAGGTTTCTTAATTAGAAAAAACTTTCAGATCCTCATAGGAGCATGAAAGCAGGGTTTTACTGCTGCGGGCAGAGGGACCCTGTGAGGATCCGACGGCTCCACCAGCAAATCTGCCTGCTGTCTGGCACTGGAAGAAGTCCTCTGATGCTAAGTGTGCCTGCGCTTTTGGAATAGGAGGAATATTCCTCCCCTAAGGTTCTGCCCTGTGGATTCAAAAGCTTGAAATGCATGTCAGCAGATCCAAAGGCTCTGCGAGTCCCTATTTTAGAGCTTAACAGGACTGCCTGGAATCTGACTGCCACAAGTAACCATTTCCAGTCCTCTGATGAAAAGCTTGTACTTAAAAGGATACAGAGTCCAACTTGCAAGACTAGAATTTGATGAAAGATCATTCAAACTACCAGGTGAGCCACAACATTTTTGACCTGCCACCATGAATCAAAGCAGCAAGTAGAAAACCAGCTTAATGATATATTTCTTCCCATCATACTGCTGATAAAATAGAGCCCACTCCATTGAGTAAAACCATAAGCAGATAATGTGCTGTTTAGTTCATCTTTCTTGGCCTCTGACTCCAGCGGGAATGAAAAGCTTTCTTAATCTGCCTGCCCACAAAGGTTTTATGCCTCTACATCCCAGTACTGCCAGCCTCTATCAGGTAACAAGGGTAGCGTGGGGCCCTTGGGAGACCACAGACTGTCCACAGGACATAAGCTTATGAAGAATGTTATCTCTTTTCTTAGGAGAAATTCCTGCCTCCTGGTTTGAAAGACGGAGAAAAAAAAAACCAAGGAGGAAAAGGCTACCTGCTTCTGTCCAAGGCGGTTGAGTCAGAAGTGAAGCTGCTGTGACTTCTCAGCCATACAAGAGCACAAGGATGTTTTTCTCTTTGACGTTAAAAGCAGGGGGCGAGGGAGGTGTTACTCCACTGTGGTGGTTTTTGAGGCTTACGGATTACTGGAAACAAGCTTTGTCGTATCTAAAAGAAACCCACAGGGTTAATAGCCAGAGATGCACAGCTAAAATGCGAGTTTGAGAAAGACATGAACAAGACCAAGCAAAAAACCACTGCAGATGAACTGCAATACTTCTACAGAAGAGAAAATGGGCTCAGAGTTTTAAAAAGATCCTCCAAAAAAAGCACAGCAATTAAAGCTACTGAGCTCACTGAAGAAGCTTCAGTATCACTTTGTTTTTACCAAGCTTTTATTGTTATTCTTTGGAATATAATTGGTGATCATTTTCTACTTGGGAGTCTGACACAAATCTTACAAGTTACTAGAGCTACTTAAAAAAACCCGAATAGGCTTAGCTTTATTTCTTCCCATAAACAATTTGCTATTGGAAGCAATTAAGTCTCTTGAACGCCTCCAAGATTTCAACTGCCTATTACAATTTCCCAAATAATCCTCTCGTATGGTTGTATGTTCTTCACTACAAGTACACTCTCACTTCTTTTCTACTTTCCTGCTGTTCTGGACAAATTGGTCTTAGGGCAGAGTTTAACCACTTAGCTGAAGAATATAGCCTTAAGCATTACAGGCTTTACACAGCATACTTAAAATTCACTCTCCACAAATATTCATTTAATACTGGCATAATTTTGCTGATCCCCTTAACGTACCTGGGATTTCAGTATTTGCTAAAACACTTAGCAAAGAATACATGCACACATACAAATGCCAGATGGAATAAATTCGACGAATAATTTGCATTTGCATAGAAAAATGCCTTCCTTGGCCACTTTCAAGGAATGCAAACACCTTGAACAAGCTTTATGCTCTGACTTTAGCAGGGACTTGCTTACCAATGGTACATAAAAGAACATTTTAAAACTACAGGAAGAAGGCAATAAATGTGTGGAACAAGCTGCACAGCTTATTACACAACAAAGGAATTGGTGAACTTGGATTTCCAAGCAAAGTCATGAAAAGATCTCACTAAGGTAGAAAACACTTCAGTGAACTTTCCTGCCAGATATGTCAAAGTGCTGGCAGGGATCAGAAACAGCAGCATCATATACAGCTCACCATTTTCATTTTCTAGTGGATGATATGAGACGTGGGGTTTGACTGGTTTGGCACAGCAACTGCAAATCTCTTACTCTGCAGAGAGTCAGGAGTGAGCACAACTGTTGCTGTCTGCCATAGTGAACAGGCACCCAAGAGCTTACGCAGGTCTTTGAAATATATAGCTTGTCCGTTATCAAAAAGAAAAATGCTTACGTTGTTGGAAAGCACTGGTGTTCACATAGGACAAATTTCAGTGAAACACCAAGAAAATCAAGTGATTTTGGCCCCTTTTTGCAAGGATCATAAAGAAGGCCTCAAGTATATGCACTGATGGGGAGTGCTGCGCTCTGCAGTGAGGCTGCACGATGTTCAACTCCCCCTTAAAACGGTCTGAAGTGGGATTGAGAAGGTGATGCCAGACTTGTGCCCAGGCCTTAATTTCTACTTTTGTGCTCGTTTGGTGTACTTTAATGTAAAAACTTCATATTCCAATAAGCATCATTTGTTCCTATGCCTCGCCCAACATCTGTTCATCAAAGCAGAGATATTTTAAAAAAAGTAATAATGATTGCAAATGATGTCAGATGCCCTTCTTGTTTACCTGAAAGATGTCAGATCAGGAGTAGCAGGACTTGTTTGGTTGGTTTTTAAGCAGTAAAAATTAGCTTCCCCACACTGTAAAAATCTGTAAAAGGGAAAAATAAATGTTAGACCTTTACCCTATCACCTTATAAAGTGTAATTCAGCTCGACAAAGTACTAACAGCACACGGAAGTTAACTGTCTGGAGACTGGGTGTCTGGAGAGCAGAGCTGATGCCTTGTGATGGTGCAAGTTTCTTTGACAAGTTGGGTAGTTTTAGGCTTCCTCTGGCTTGCATAACATGAGCCATCAGTCTTGAAGATGGCTGAAAAATGTGGAGATCCAGCATACTGTATCTGACCACTGACTGATCCCACTCTGCTGCTAGCAGCTCAGCTCTCAGCTCATCAATTCATAAAAATTCTCTTTCGATGTTGTTTTTTCCAGTGTCTTGACACTTCTGTTCATTTTCTGTATTTAGGTGTTCCAAAGAAACAAAAAAATTGTTTCAGCATACCTAAAGAAAAGCAGAAAAAAAAAATCAATTAGTCTTTTTGCTTTTGCTCTCACCTGTTTTAATACTGGTGAAAATCCAGAGCAGTTCTGTTGATTTTAATTAATCCATTCATGTCAAACAGGAACTGGACATGTGAAGCATCATGTTATTACAGATAAGCGGCTTCAGCCATCTTATTCCTGCACATTTTCTACTATGCAGTATTCTTCTCTATGGTTTTCGAATATTTTGAATGCTATGTCACTTTTTTTGGACAAAAAAAAAAATAAAAGACATACTTATTTAAGCATCAAAGATTAGGAGGTTCCTGACTATCAGATAAAATTAATTCAAATGAGTCCTGAAAAATCTCCTCTCCAAAATGATGATGGTAAACAAGGCTGTAGAAGAGATCCCTTTGCAAGCACATTGACATGGGGATATATTAAAATAGAAGCTACATCACAGATCATTTTAGGTAATCATTTGCTGTTTTTCTCTTCTCCCATTAGTCCTCTATTAATTCCAGCCTGAGGTAACCTCATTCATCATACCATGGGGGTAACAGCTATTACGAATTGTTAGCTAGTGTAGACAACTTAGTCCCGCACTCCCAAACGTTAGTCGCTCCATTACTGAGCAGTACCAGGAGACTGTCACCTCCACAGACCTCAACACCCTGCGTGGCCCATCTGCAATGGATTCCTTCATAACCTCTCTGGAACTTGTTGGCTCAGTTATTCTAGAGACAGTATAATAATCACTTGAATAAAAATCAGAAAATACCAATGTAGGTGTTTCAGTAAGCCATCTCCCCTTTTGCAAGCTTGAAGATGACACTGCTCACCAGGAACAGTAAGCTGTCATCTTTGCGTGGGATGGCAATGGGAAACCATTACCAGCACCTAATGCTTTGCCTTTCACCAAATATTCTTAAAACAGCCTAATCCTTGCTTGTGTCACTATCATCATGCTGGTAACAGGCAACTGCATCCTGGGTGTTTTTGAACCGCGTACTTGAAGCTTTTGCCTCCTGTTATATAAATGCAGAAAGAAAGTTACCATGTGCTCTTTCTATCAACATAAATTACCAATAACATTTTCACATTTAAGCAGATGAGACACACGTCTTCTGTTCACCGTGTAAAGGCTGGATCCACTTAAAACCAACAGGAGCCTGTTCATTCACTTCAGTGAACTTTAGATCACGTTCCAAAGAAGTGACATGATTATTTTTTCACCCTCAGATATACATTGGGCTGTTCTTAGTAACCAGCCTGAAGTCTGCATGCTCCCACTGCAGAAATTGTAAAAGATATGAAAATATTTTGGTTTTTTTTCAAATAATTTGTTATTTTTTCTAGAATACATGCAAAAGAATCAAACCTTGCTTAGCAAAATTATAAGGGTAAGTTTTACAAGAGAAATCGTGCTTCTATTTTGTAGGCATTGCATCCCACAGTTCAACTCACATCTGATACAACATACCCTGCACTGTGATCCATTCATGTTGGGGACATTCCACCACCATGAACTGGACAGCGTTCAGGTTGTCATTGTCAGCAGTCTATAGAGTATCCCACATAACAGGGCATCACCATCCTGCAAAGCCCAGCCCTATGATACACATACGTATTACAATTGAAGACTGATCACAAGGATCTGCATTACTCTTCACAAAAAGTACACAGCAAAATACAAGATGCTAAACCCTCTCTTACATCCAATTTAAGCAGTTCATTTGGGGAAGGGAGGTTTTATAATGTTTATTTGAGCCTGCAGGAACTATCCTGTTACCACACCAATAAATCTTCGAGTCTAATACCACAGTACCTTCCTGTATCAAGGGAATTCTCACAGTGCTTGTGTTTGCAGCAGGTGAGGAAGAGCGACAGCTTTCCCCATTTAGCCAGCCTGCTTGCTGCGTGCCAGGCCTGCACAAGCCTTGGCTCCTTCCAGACCAGTATGTTAACTCGGTGATTTGACCTTTAGAGTAGAAACATAGTTCAAAACCAGAAAGAAACAAAAAAATGTGTGCCACTAGCCCCCAAACTGGTGGATTTCAAAACATTTTTTTTTTTCATTTCTGCCTTTTTAATTATCTTTATTGTGGCTAGGAAAAGGTGCAAGATTAGCGTAACAATAAAGAAGAGGAAAATTTCTTAAAAAT
This sequence comes from Sagittarius serpentarius, assembly GCA_034782735.1. NCBI lineage: Eukaryota > Metazoa > Chordata > Aves > Accipitriformes > Sagittariidae > Sagittarius > Sagittarius serpentarius. Next base: position 4,404,930 of record JAVKLA010000090.1, on the reverse strand, counting down.
TACAAGCCAGAAAACAGAAAACCACTGAACTATTCCCCTTCTCTCCCCACCCGAAACCTTCTCCAAGTACATTTCTGCCTTAAATTTAAGCAGAGGGTATATATTATCATCAAAAACTCATTTTTAAAAGAAAAATTTACTGCTGTGTGTAGTACTACCTCTGGAGTACTGTTCGCAGAGTAGATTCTCAAGTAAAAGATTTCTCCTCAGGAAGTTTCCAGGGGAAGTATGTGCATATGAAACATCGACTGGATTTGTGTTACCCAACACCATAAAAATCATCATTTTGTAACAGACTCACTGCCCGGTGACATTCTTTCAGAGTACGTAAGCAGGCTAAAAGACCTGAGATGGCAGCATGTCCTTCTTTTCTCACCCTGGATGTTAAAATTCTCTTCACTTGTGGAAATGTTGCTAGATTTTATTTTGCAAGTCAACAAATAGCACGGAGTTTCTTCAAAAAACTAGTAGTAGTCCAGAAAAATGCCTCCTATTTAAAGGTCCTACGCACCTGGGAGTCTCCAGAGTCACACTTGAATTTTCCACATCCTAAAAGGTACTTGGGTATCTCAATTCCTTTTTGCTTGGAGGAACTAAATGCAAAAATACTTTGAAGGATGGGTCTTTAAGTGCCTGTGAGAACTGTAGCTTCAGTGATACAATTGGGCAGAGCAGCAACACTGCTGGTACAAGTAGAAACAAGCCAGACGCACTGTCATTTACCTCCCAAAATTCCAGGCACTGCAATACTTAAAAACCTGTGAGCAATAAAGTGTTTGTCTTATCTAATCCTCAGAAGCCTTCAAAGTTTATCCTTCAGCAGTCTGAAGGTTTGACTATTACTAAGCAAACAAATGTACACCTCGTTTGCAACGAGGGAACTCCATAAGCAGAATTAGCACCAACAGAGAAGGACCATGCCCAAGGTACATTTTTAAGAACACTCATCAGACTTTAAAGAGCCATAGCTCCACTGTCCCAAATGTACCTGCACAGACACTTGAACACGCGCTCAAAAGCACCGTAAGCTCACACACTGAAGCAAGATCGTATATAACCTTTCACACCTGTGTTCCACCCAACCTTGGGAGCACTGCTCTTCATGCTTCTTTTTGAAAAATGGACTGCAGCAGGAGAACTGCTTATGAACACATTATCAGTTGCTTGAAACTCAGCCTAGCAAAACAAGCAAAACAAACACTCCCTGAAAGATTAATGCAGCATTTGCTGACTGGCAAGCTTGCTTTGGATGTAGTACAGCAGTCCTGACTGCAGACACCCAGGCTCCATTACTTCATAGACCTGTCTCCCAGCATGAGACACGTCGGGTGGCAGGTAACCATTCTCAGATCACACAAATCCTGCCGAGTGAAGGTGTCACGACCTGTGCTGGACAGGCCGGGGGGGGTGTGTGTGTGGAAAGTTCGGAATTCCCTTGGGCTACATTAAGGTGAAGCGACAGCAAACCATCAGTTGAATGTTTTATTCACGGCAGAAGCAACTTGGAACTCAAAAAGCCTAACATGAGGTGGTGAGGTTTCTCACAACAATAACTGGCACGATAACACATCATCACCACACAGACCCCACAAGCCTTGCTGATTTGAGGATCGACTGAGGGCAGACGCTGAGGTGAGCCCTCCCGCTGAGCCAGGGGCTTCAGAGCGGACCCCCTTGCGTTCCAGGCCCCTCACTGAGAAAAGCTCGGGGGTGGCTGGATCCACTCCTCGCCCCAGACTTGGGCAACGGTTTTATGTCCGAAAGGATCAGGTGTGGGGATTACGGAAAGAAAAGAGGAAAACAGAACGACTTCACCAGTCCGGGGTCCAGCGTTGGCCCGCCCGCCAAGCTCCGCGGGGAAGGGGGGCGGGGGGGGGGGCCGCGGTGACCGCACGACCGGCGTCTTGAATTCGTGCCCTTTTATCATCTCTTTGCCCCTCCTTCGGGCGGGCACTCGAGCTCATTAGGCTAATTAGGTGTCATGCACGGTTTGTGCTTCCAGAACCTTCGGGAAATGGGTTGGTGGGTTTGGGGATCGTTTGTGGAGGAACTTCTGCCTCCCTGCAGGCAGGACCCTTCTTTGCTGTGAGCTGCCCCGCTCAGCAGATCCGAGCAGGGCCCGGTGCACCCTCCAGCCCGCCCTCCCCACCTCACCTGCCCTGAGCTGCTGGGCCAGGTTCCCTGTTCGGCAGAGTTGGTCATTAGGCTGAGAACTTGCCCCACCACAGTGTTTGAGACTTTCTTTCCGTCTCTGACACCTTGTTAGGCCAGGCGATGGTCAGCGATGCCTGCCGGGCTGCCCTGCAGGACTGAGGTGGGGAGAAGGGGACACAGGAGGGTGTGATGTCCAGGGCCCAGGCAGCTTTGGTGAACAGCGCATACGACCATTCTTCTTCAGCAACTAAAGCTGGGCTTTTGGTGTTTAAATTGCAGAAGAGATAGTCAAATGCAAAGCCCAGGGAACATCACACAAAGCGTGTATTTAGTCTGCCTGGGCTTAGACATCAGTTTAAACCATACAGATGTTATTTTAAACAACAGTGCTCGCAAATAGTATTAAATTTGCTAATCATTAACATAAGCCTGCAGCTGAACACTCCTTTAAAGTTTCTCCCCTCCTCTGGATTTTGGTGGTGCCAAAAGTCACCATCTCCATCAACATGGTGCCCTGGTATACACCATAAAACTACACAGGAAAAGCAAAGCAAAGCAAGCTTTCCCCTAAAAGCTACGGCCTCCATAAGCAAAACAGAAGCGCAAGAGGGGATGTAGAAGGCAAGAACATTTGCAAAGCCACACAATGGGAGGAGAATCAAGAACAAAAACCCGGTCTTCCAAATCTGCGGTCAAACCCATGCAGTCATGTGCACACAAATGCACAAGCATGAATGCAAGTATACTACAGGTACATATACAAGTATTCGTAGGCAAAAGTTAAAATTAAATTTGGATTAAAATTGGGTAATTATTGACATACTGAAATAATTTCAAAATCAGTCTTAAGAAAATTCAGTAGCTAGATTAAGCTAAACGAAATCCAGACAAATTATGATTCAGTATGCATTTAAAGTACCCTTCTGACTTTATCTCTGCCCTGGAGTGATGCAAATTGCTTTGGTTAAAGCATTTTAGTGTTTTGGACCCAGACTTACTTACATTTAGTAATAACATATCTTTTTTAAAAAAAATTTCCTAATTTGAGTGGGTCTGGTTCCAAACTTTTTTTTACTAGGTTCACATTTGCCACTAACTTTTAGATACTTTTTGCAGTTTTCAGAAAGACCAAAGTCAGTTGTTGGTTCATATTTCACACTTGGGAATGACAGGATCACCAGGAAAACAGCTATCTTGCACATACTAATATTCTGGCCTGGAAACATTCTGTTCTAATCCAACACTTCCTCTCAGAGCTTTTTGTTTTGGGTGTGAGCTGTTGCAGTGATTGCTCCATTGCTCAAGCCATCGGGAGCCCAAAGAACACACATTACGTCGCACTGAAAGTCATCTAGTTTACAGGTAAGAGCCATTTGAGCCTCCACCCACATCGCTATGAGCTCAAGATCAGACCTTCTGCCAATTGCAGAGGGAAGGTCTATAATAACCCAACAAAACCAGAGTCAGCACAGCCTGGCTGGCCTTGCCATTTTGAGGGTGTCTGGAGAATAACTTAGGCATGTAATCAATTGGTCTTAAGCCCTGCCTCATAGTAGTAAATGGTCATGCTGTGAGCAATCACAGTATACATAAGTAGAAGCAAGCATTTGTGTGAAGAGGAGGAAGATCAAGTGTCCAAGCACAAACATCTAGTGGAGAAAGTGATATTCCAGTCTCTTTACCAATGCATTGGTTTCTCAAGTAAAGAAATCCATTCTGTCAGCACTACAAGCACTTTTTGTAGGCCTACACTGTTGCCAGGCCTCATTTCCCCATTCCTTTTAATTACCCCATACCGCAATTTAACAGTAATCAGCAAGAGGCCTTGCAGAGAGGCAGCCATCTTTCAGGGTAACTTTGAGGAGTTATAAACTTGCAAAGACCAATTTTATCAATGCTGAATGTAAAACACCTCAAGTTAGGAGCCTTCCAAGTCCTGCTGAGCTACTCTGTTTTCCAGAAAGCAAATGACTTTGAAATGTTGTCTTCATCTGATGCACTTATCTGGCATCTATTTACATGCAAAATATAGTTAAGTGGCATTTGCAGTTAAAGACAAGATCACTCTAACCTAGCTGTCACAGAACTGGTTTCCTCTTCACAATCTTCTTTTTTTTTTCTTTAAATAAAATTATTCTAAAAATATTTTAGCATGTAACAGATCCTTGTTGAACAGGCCAGGCCAGGCCAGGCCAGTGAGTCTTGGAAAGGGAAATGGTACCAGACAAACCACTTTGGCTAATGTAATCTGGACAGATGAATGCCTGATCTATCTTTAGGCTGATCCAGTTTCCATCAAGTTCAAAATAAGGGAAGGCAAACGGAGGCCATCCTTCCCCTCTCATCATTATACATTTACTTTATTCAGCACAGTCCTTCCCTCATGCCTCTATTGAAATATACATTAAATAGCCTAAGTTTTCCAACCATAATAATTCACTTGTAAACTTCTAGGAAATTCCATTAGTACAAGCTCTCCTTTAATTTAGCTTCACAACATCTGGTGAACACAACAATAGTATCGCTCACCAAAAATCTTTCAAGTTGAACTTCTAGTAGGTTTTTAGGCAAGATGGAGGGACATTGTGGGAGAGCCGAACACTGATAAGCACACAGCAAAAGTTGCAAATCACCCCAGGAATTCCAGGATGACTAAAGCCACTTTATAATTTTTTGTCTCTAATTTATGACAGCTGATATAATTGGTAGCATGAGGAAACAGCCTAATTCATCAAAAGTAGTACAAAGCTTTGTGTACAAAGGGCCAGTTTTGCTCCCATTGAAATAACTGACAAAACTCCCCTTGTCTTCAATAAGGCATAATTTAGATTCTAAGTCTTGTTGATGGCATGGTTTGAAGGTTTGCCATAATGCCTTCCTTTACATCCTTATGCTCCTGAAAACACCCACACACAGATAATATACATGGTGGGACTGGGCCAACTTCCACTCCACCCCCAGTAGAATTGTACAATTGTCCCAGTCCTGTCCTGCTGTTAACTGACAACTTCTGTGTTAAATGCTTTTTCACTACAACAATAATTTATTCATTATTGCTAACTTAACCCACAGCAGCCTGAGGAATTCCAGAGCAATAGCACAATTCAAGTTTACATCTGATCCAGCCTCCCAACTGTAAAAAAAAACCCCAACAAACCAGCTCCACGTTCCACACAGTTCCTTTAAAAACCACACTAAAATGATACAGAAATATGAATTAATGTTTCTACGCTTATCTGTACCTTCAGTGCTGTTCAGTCTTCCTGGCTAGGACAGTTCCATATACATTTAAAATATCAATCTAATCTGCCGAAAGAGCTATTGATTTATCAGCTCCATCTCGGTGTCGCTATTGAATGTCTTCAGAAATCTGCCAAATATGTCTATCCTTTCCACTACTTCTATCAGTCCTCTAGCCTCAATGTCAGCTCATCTATTGATCTGAAAGCAGTTCTGGTCTTCCAGTCTACTAGCTCGCTCTCCTCTCTTCATATTATAGATGCGCTTGTAATTGGTGCATAAAATTTAAGGGTAATACTAGTGCTCCCTCCCCAAAAACATTCATCTTAACAGTCCACTTCCTCTGAAATAAAATTTATGCAATGAAACCAAAGGTGGGGGAGGATGAAGAGAGAGAACAAGTTTTAAAATATATGTGAAATAAAGAAGAAAAAGCGTATCTTCCTCCAGTGTATATTCTTAATTCCACTGAGTATTTTGAAGAGTAACGTAAATTTGCTGGGGATTCAGTTTCTACTAAAAGTCAAAAGAAGTTCAGAACTTCCTTCAGCCTACCTTGCACAATTTCAGCTCTGTATGCTGGAGCTGATCCCATCCTTTCTCCATTAGCCTGACCCAAGGCCCTTTGTCTAGAAATCTCGAGACGTATTCATCTTTCTGTCCACACACTGCATTTGTAGATCAATTCCGGAAAGACACTTGTGCTACAATTCATGCAAAATATGCAGGAAATATACTAAGTGACAACTTGAGAAATAAAGAGTCACCCATTCCACTAGCGACTGGCTGCTATTTGTGAGTACAATTAATCTATAATTAATGATTATTCCCCACTTGCCAATGTGTTCCAGTCACCTATTGCTTATCTAACAAACTTCTGCAAGAGCACAAGATGGAAAGGGGAGCTGTCATTTGTTTCCATCTGTGCTGAAGTCAGTGACATGTAGAAACTTGACATAGCAGTACAACGTGGCAATCCCCAGTAGAAACGAATTGCTCCTATTTACAGGACATCTTTCATACATTATTCTGCTGATAAGAGAGAAGTGACTCATGGAACCCATCTGACAGGCAAACAAACTTAGCTTAATCTCTCTTTCCAAATTCCATTTTAATTTTCACTTCTTGGTTTCATTAAGAGTCCAAAGTCCTTTGAAACTTGAATTCAGTTAACTAGATTTTTCAGTAGTGGGATTTCCTATGAGCAAATGCCGTATGAAAGCAGACTTCATTTCAAGGAAGCGTTTCACAAGCCTAATTACTCTGCATGCAAACACGCAGAGGGGCAACAATCACTTGGGTAACCTCCCCAACAGCCCTGTTACTAGAAGAACATGCACTTTGGGGAATGCTAAGTTAGGCAGGAAAAGCATTGGTGTAACTGCTGTGTTTATTTAAGAACAGCAAAGACTGTGCCCTAGCATGTCTGTTTGAGGGTCTAAATAACCCAAAAAGTACCTGGAGCTGTTGCAATACTTTTTAAAGCAAACCAATAAATATTATTAAATTATAGAACAAACAGTTATAAAAGTGAAAATTAATCAACTTCTGGTTCTAAAACCCACTGAACAACTGCTTTTACTATACTGAACTGTTAAACGCTCGGGAATTAACTGTAAAGTGCACTGTTGGTATTCAGTCTCATCTATGTATATATAGATTTTACTGACAAAAACATTGACTAAGGATACTGTATTTCAGTCTGTGTTTCTTAATATGTTTTTTTAAATCAGTGAAGTTATACTGATGAAAATTTTAATGAAGACTCAGTTATACTTGTATAAAGATTACCTTCTCTGGCATAATTACGTCACTATGAATACAGAATTGAACACATCTTTAGAAAGCAACCTTACATAACCATACCTGTAGAAGATTCAGGACTTAAAACTATAACAGTATGTTTAAAGCAGTATGGCTTTCTAACACAGGCAAGGCTATATTTATAAGCTTTGCTCTCTGCAGAAATCCTGTGCTTCACTGGGTTATACACAGAGCTCTGCAGGATCAAGGTCTCCATAAAGTAGCTTATATACATAAATAGAAAGCTGTTTGCACAGAATCCTGCACTCAGCTTCTTTACGCAAAAGGAAGCCACAGAGGTTTGACTGGTCCTAAATTGTGTCTTAGCTTTGCTTTTCTTCAAATAATTAAGAAAAAGAAAAAATGGGGGATGTGGTTGAAAGAGAGAGAATTATAACAATATCAGCAAAGGTAAGCTTTGGATTAAAAGGTTTGATAATTTCAACATCCCCTCTTCATGACGATACAGGAAAATAACAAAGCAGAATCTATTCTTTGTGCTTTGCTGTTCAACAGAGGAAGTTTTTATCAATACAGTGTTACAGGGAAGAGTATTTTGGTATCCAGGAAAGGTCTGGCCTAGAAGGGAAACTACCAGAGAGAACAAGAGGTGTCTAGTTATCTCGGTCACAATGACCAGCTACTTCCTCCCTCCTTCCCTCCCATGAGAAGTACAGCAAGCACTCAAGTGGACCAGACCCAGACTTGTTAGAACTGCTGACTGTCCAGCAGATAATCCCGCAACTAAGACAACCAACAGCCAAGACATGATATCTACCTGATGCTGTCACAGGATGTATTGCACATCTATGCCACTTGCTTCCTTGCCACTTCATACAGCTTTATATCCCAGGACTCATATATTTGATGTACCCCTGGGTGACTCCTCTAGTTCTCCAGATCAGTTACTGCTACAGAACTGAACTCTATCACCTGGAAGGAACTCTGGATTTCTTTAGGCGTGTCAGCAGCCTGCTCTCCACCATCACCACTCTTCCACTGAAGTCCAGAGAGATGACCCCTACAATCTAGCATATAACTTGCCTGGGCATACAATGAACCCTAAACAGAGGAAAATTTGAATGACATTATGAAAAAAGAAGCGGCCAGGAGATATATATTTACATTGCATTTGCAGTGCAAGGAAAACAAGTGGTTAATAACCAAGCTGTTCTATATTCTGTGATCGTAAGTCATATGTAGTGGAGAAGGAATTCAGAAAACAAAAGCTTCAGGGTGTCAGCAAAATAGAAAGCGAAAAAGAAAAACAGGCAATAGTAATCAAGGATTTCAGGCCCACAGCCCAGGCAAGAGTCTGAAGCAAAAGCATGTGTTGCGCTAGGCTTGGCAGAATCACTCCTGCAAAAGGTTCCCTTTGATGGCTTATTTACAAACCAGAATTATAGTCATAGATGTTCTACCTTTTCAAAACCTGCTCTTCTGTTCCTGCTGGGTGGGGGGAGCTCAAAGCCTGGTCCCACGAGTAGGCAGAAGTGCTTGTCTCTCCTCTGAGTACACTCAGCTACATACAGGTCTAGATCAGAACTCCATGTCTGTGAAAAGGTTTCAGTGAAGATGTGTAAGTATTTGCTTTTTTAGTCTTCGTGGTTTATGACACCCACTTAAAAAACGGAAAATAACATTCTCTCCCCCTTTTCCAAGCGTGTATACTACTAGGTTGTCGGACACAGGGAGTAGGGCTGCCCACAGGAACCTCGATCCTATTCCTGGTTCTCCCCTTGGCTGACTACACACGCCCGTTGCAGTCCAAGGCAGAACGATAGCAGCACAGCAATGCAGGAGGGCACCCCTCTGCCCAGGCTGCCTGCCCAAGTCTTCTCCATGGCCCCAAGACACCTTTGCTGCCTATAGTGTATCTGTGCTCCCACATCACATCTGGTAAGGAAAGGCTACCCGAGAGCCATTTGACAGATGACAGACTTACACTCTGAAAGTGGCAGAATTGAAATCTGAAACTAGATTTTCCAAGCCCAAAGTTTCTATTTGTTGCTGCATCATCTTTCCATTGTACTAGCTAAACTCCTCAAGTCACTTCACCTTTCTGTTTTCAGTCTGGCAACTCCAAAAAGGGAATACAGTTCCTTGAGATATACAACTAAAAAAAGAGGCAGCTATCCCTGGAAAAACTGAAGGCATCTTTGCATGGGATAAACTTTTTGTTTATCTTTGTGTGGATTCTAGGACTTGTTAAGAACATGCCCCAAGTGAATTACCCTGTTATTGTAAGGTAATGCAGCTAATGCTGCAAACCTGATTGGACATGAGTACAATCAATAGAGATAAGCAGAAGCAGCAGCCAGATTTGTTGAATAAATGAATTCTTGCAGGTTACTTGCTCAGCTGCTCCATCAATGACAAAACTCCCATCGATTTCAGGGGGAAGTAGGATCAGGCCCTGATTTCTGACACTGTTGATATCAGGAGTCTGTTATATAACAGGTGATATAGGATTAATTAAATTAAAAAAAAAATTAAAAGAAACCTCTTTCTCTGCCCCCAAACTTCCATGGACCCCTGCCCTACAATTAATCATCTCTATTATTAATCTTTCCCTAAAACTGTAAAGCAACAGAGCAGAATGGCAGTGCTAGCATTCCTGTTAAGATCTTACGGCCCTCATTAATAAACTTAATAAAGGCATTGGAGTATTTCAGGAGTGTAGTAGGTTACAGACTAAGGGCCCTCCTTTGGGTGTAATTTTATGTTTTTGCTTCACACAAAAGTAATGTATTTATTCCAGGGTCTGTCTTTCTGTCCGCCTTTTTTCTTTTCTTTTAAGCACTCAGTTACGCTCCTTCAGTGATATCTGCAAAACTGATAAACACAGGGCTGCCCACTTTACCAGCCAAAAGAGAAAAAGATAAATTAAACCCAGGATTAATCAGCTTGCATAGTGTGAAGATTTACTTCCTCACCTTACAGCTTAAGCATCCTTGAGGCTGCAGAAATCTTGACTTGTGCCCTGAAACTGCTCCTTCCACAGCAGCAGGAGGCAAGCACAGACAACAGCCATGGGCTAAAGCCAGCAAACAGTCACTTACCTTTGTAGCCATAACTATGTAGAGGTATAAGTTATATACCTGTCTAAATGGGTGAAAACCTAGAAGAGTTCTCTAGCTTTCTACCTTTGTCAATGAAAACAACTCCAGCGTATAAGTGCTTGCACAGCTTGTTGTAAGTAGAATAGCATATTGGGATCAAAAAGAGTGTAAAAGAAGAGAGGATATTATTACTACCTGCCCAGGTGATCACTAACCGAGTAAGAAGGGGATGAAATAAAGCCATGTAATCTTGTCAGGAGAGGAAAAGAAACCTCAGAGAGAAAGTTTTGAGTCACAGTTCAGAATACAGCTTCACAAAGAGTCTTGAAAGCACTCTTCTCCCACTTATAACCTCACGCTTGCTGATGAAAAAGCATCTCTGTAGCAACTGTAGAAATCAACCCCCTGAAAGATCCAAGTTAATTTACTTTTCAGCTGTCTAAGACAGTGCAAAGACCAGAACAAACCTGGAGTTAACGTGGAATCCCCAAGGACAGGATGCAGCAGATGCACAAGAATAACAGAGCACTGAAGGACCACCAGTGTGTTGGATGGACAAAACAAGACAAAACAAGACAACTCTTTTATTGAGAAGTCTTGCATGATCAGAGCAAACCTTCACTAAATGCATTTAGTATTATTGCATCAAACGCTGCCGTTGATGAAAAGTAAGGTTAGGGCAGACATTTCAAAATAGCTCTGCATCAGCCAAATCGTTCTTAAGTAGAATCCCAATCAAATTCATTAAAAGCTGAGTTTGGCTATAAATATGAGCATTTCTGAAAATCTTTTGACATTCAAAGGCACTTTAGAGATACCTAATACTAGAAACCTACATTTTTGTACTTATTTTAATGTTGTTTGACATTTCCCTTGTTCTTTTATTGGTTTTTCTATTTAAGTTATCAGATCTCACTAGGAAAAAGTCATCTAGAAGCAGTGTGAATGTGAAGTAAATGGGGTACAAAAATAGAGGCCAATAACATACTTTGTACTATCCCTGGGGCACAAGGAGATGTGTCCAGCAGTATTTGGATTAAAAATAACATTTTGAAGCAATATGAATAATCCAAACCCATCAAAATGTAGTTACTTTAATTCACAGTTTTAATGTATTTATTTATTTCAATTAGCCCATGATGGCTTTAGTTCATTACCTAGTTAATAAGGTGAATTAGATAATGTTAGTGCAGCAGTTAGCACTAGTGCTTTCTATTTTTCTAACAGTGTCCAAGGTCTGTTTGTCGGGAAAATGATGCTGTTTGCATGGAGAGATCCAGCAACAGTCTGACGTGTTTATACTGTGATGGGTCAGTTTTTGATTCTTTTCTTCCCCCTAGGAAGGGGCCAACACTAAGAGCAATTCCACTATTTCAGAGGAAGTAATTCCTTAAGGATTAGACATGATCAGCCAGTACATTTAAAAACACATCTTTTTTGTCACCACAACACAATATTCTATTTAAGACTTTGCTAAATGCTATTCATTGCCTTTCCTCCAACATGGATTGCTTTTTACAATATACTGGAACATCAGAAAGGTTTTGCTCCAGAACAGGTGTTACCTTTCTGAGACTTTGTAAACAGTCTTATCTACACCCTCATACTGGAGGGGAAACCACAGAAAACCAACAGAATCTGTGTAAAATCTACAATTGTAAGAACTTAGGCTACTTGAAAGAAGTATCTATACAAAAATCATGGAGAATACATTACTTCCTACACAGCTACACTTAATATATTTGGCTTTCTTTTAGCTTCTGGAACTCAACACTTGGTTATACTAGAAAAGAGATACTTTCTCTTTTTTCCTGAATGAAAGACGTCTTTTGAGAAAAATTATTAAAGTAGAGATACAGTTCAGTGTGTAGAAATTAATTTTAATCTACTTCCTGTAGTGACAGACAAAAGTAGTATTCTCCACTAGGAACAAGAGGATATAGAAAAGGTCTTACATAACATAACCAGGTATACATAGGAAAGGAAACGGAATTTAGACAAGAGCTTGAAAATGTTATGACAATCTTTGCCAGGCTGAATTTGCACATTTTGTAAATTAAGGTTATTTCTTCAGACATCCTATTTACATTATTATACACTCAGCACATGAACAGTTCCTTTGCATTTACCTTTTTCTTCGGTGTGCAAGAACTTGAAATGGGCTCAGAAGCCCTTGATGGAAGTCGCATATCTTTTCTGTTTGTTTATCTCTCTTGATGATCATCCTCTTTTAGCCTGTGCAGGCACAGAGAAAATGGAGAGGGGGAAATAAGGAAAAGCGTTCATTTATCTCCACCTATCAGATTCTTTGGAACATGAAAACAACATTAAAAATGGATCTATAACCTATAGATTACCAGGAACTATAGACAGTAGATGTGAGTTTTCTCTCTATAATCCATCCTACAGCCTTGGGAGAGTCCATGCCATTTCTACGCCTTGTGTGCCAGTTCACGAAGTCTCCCTTCCTCTGCTTCTTTCTCTATACACTCTCACATCCACACACACTCACTTTGCCCTCTGAACTGAAGCAATGACCCATTCCTTGTGATTAAATTAGCGTAAGTAATAAGATATCATAGAGCTGATTGATTTCCCCAGCAATAGTTATTAACCAGCTCAATTCAGAGGAAAGCAGGGCCATTATTCTAAACATCGATTCCTGAACAGGACTGCAGGAGAGGAGTGTGCTCAGATATATGTAGTGTGCATGCAAACGACTCTCAATCCAAAAAAAGAAAAAGGGGAGGCTCCCAGTCCCAGCTGTCTACACAGAATCAGTTTCCCCTTAGAAAACAAGAGACATGCTGGGTGATAAAAGAGGACTATGTGAAAGATGTGCTGAAGTTGCCACAATTACGAATTTGGTTCAAGGCAGCAGAGACTGAAATTTGTTTCACCCAGGCGGTAGCCTTTTTGGAGTTTAGGCTAGCCAAACTGGGGAGCTTCACCTATTTTCTCATGGCTGACTCTTCCAGTAACAGACACAGCTGGCATAGCTGCATCTCTCCGAGAGCATTGGTCAATCCAGTTCAGCACATGATCATCCAAACACAAAGACACTTGGCCTCTGAGAACACTCGATTAACCACCAAGATTACTATTCACAGACCTTCCCTCTCTTCTTTTGCATCCACTCCTCCAGCTTTTTTTGTAATCCAAAACCTCCTAGATCCCTCCTACTGCCTTCAGCATTCTTTCTCAGCTGCTTTCTGCAGGATTTCATGCCACACATCACCACAGTGTTGATGACTATGGACTGAATTCTCCATTTCACTGTAAAGTAGCAGTGTTGCCTCTCCAAGTCAAGAAGCCGAAGTTCTTCTGTAATATTCAAGGTCCAAAGATAAAATGCCAATCTTCTAGCTTATATTCAGAGCCAGAAGACAACTGCTTTTGACCTTTCTCTCCATCTTTCAGCATCATTATTTCACCTGCTTGGCATCAGTGTGAGGAAACCCCCAGCCACTTTTCTTGGAGTCCTCAATCCCAAGACCTCACAGAGTATGGAAAGACCACATCAGCACATACAAGCACTTCTTCTGCTTCCCACAGATGCTGCCTTGAGTCTCCTGCCATCCTGCTTCTTCCTGGGCTCAAGCATCCTTCCCATTATAGACAGGACAGCAAAACCCTCTCCTTCTCACGGCTGTGCTTCACCTCAGAGAAGCTGCCACCCATCCCCAAGTTCTCCGCAAAGAGTACACTTAGACTGGGCTGTAATCACCATTGGCTTCTCTCGTAAAGCCTCACCAAGATTCAGCATGCAAATGTTACTGAAAGGGCCTAAGGCCCTGAGAACCAGGAAAGGCCTGCCTTCTTACAGGAGAGATACCCAGATACCTCTCACACAGCTACACACCAGACTCTTTCAAAGAGAACATCTGAGCCATAAAACGTTCCTGCGACTAATGGTATGGTTGCCATAAGGTAGAAGAAACCAGAAGAATAAGAGACGCTAACTCACGGCTCCAAACAGAACATGTTTCCCTTCTCACATCAGTCTTGCTGTTATCACCCCTAGAACAGAAGAGGAAGGAGTCTAGCTGTACGTTCAAAACAAAAGCACCCATTGGGCCATGGGTCTATTGGGAAGGGGTTCAGGGAAAAGCACCAGAAGTGGGGGAAGGCAAACACTGATGCTGGTTCTAGAGAACCAAAATACTCTCTAAGCTCCTGACCATGTCCAGAACATGGGCTTCCTGAGCCAGGAGGATTTTATTGTGTTTAATAGTCCTAGATGGATTTTTCTTCCATGAAATAATCGGGAAGCTTTTTGAGCCCATGTGAGCTTTTTAGGATCTGTGACATGCTGTGGCAAAAAGTTGCTTAGCTTAAGTCTTTTTTGAGGAATAACTTGTATCTGTTTATTTTGAACTTTTTTCAATGTCTTATCTCATTTGAAGCCCTCCTGGTTCTTGTAAGGCAGCTGGAACTTACTATGTAGTGGGGAAAGGCTATAAAGTGACAGAAAAAATACATGGTGTGGATTACCTCAAGAAAGTAGACTGGTACGGACTACAGAAAAAAACATGATAGAAGTCAAAAGGAAGTTTGTAGAGCCAGTGAATGAAGCAGTCATACATTCAAGCTATTAGAAACACTAAAGAGCAACAAATAGCCCCACAGTAGTTCAATTATACTGCCATCAGTTTCAGTTCTGGTCCAAATAGCTCTCTCCTCTTCTAGAATTCAAAATGAGATGTATTACACTTTAAAGAATCTGTGTGAGTGTGTGTGTGCCTATGGGACTTGAAAAAGTCACTTATTTGTCTGAATGCCATTGATTTTTCTCCTAATTGTTATTCACTATGCTAATTTCTCTCACAAATCTCACATGCTATTGATCAAAAAGTAATAAACTCTCCAGCAAACAAAACAAGCATTATTGCAATGTTGGGAAAACATCATTTAATATCAATACCATATTTACAATTATCTTCAACCCAAATTTCACCCACGATGCAATGTATAATCAAAATCAGAGCACTACAGGCAAAAGGGTAATATTAAAAGACTCCCACTAGACTATTTTCTAGTAGATTATAAGAAGAAAGGCTGAAACAGGACAGTCCCAAAGAGTTTAAGATATATAGTTAATGCTATAAATAAATGCTGCTGAATAAATTTTAGCCTCCCTAGCCTGTCTCCCTTCTTCTGTTAGTTGGAGACAGTCACCATGAAGATAAAACAGAAGTAAAGGCAGCATCACTATCTGTGCCAAAATATCAACCTATGGAGGATCAAGCCTCGTTTAAGTTGTGGTTTCTGCATTTCATTTTATTTTTTTTTGATAAGGACACGCTGGATTCGATCCAGTTTCCAGTACATGTCTGCTGATTTTCCTCCTCTTGACTGGTAATGGTAGTAGCAACTAAGCGGTAGCAATTTATGATCATTGCAGTCCTGAATCTTGTTCCAAACATTATGAAATCCCCCAAACGATCAGTCTTTCTTTTACCCCCATAATTTTCTGGATTTTGTCTTTAATTTCTTATTTTCTTCACTTTAGCTTGAAAATGATTGCTCCTTTTCTTCTCTAACATACTTTCAATGCAAACTCTAGGCAAGTCACTATAAAGTCAGTGAACTCAGCCTGGTGTAAAGTAAGTACAAAGGAGAAGATCAGGACCTGTAGGGAACCAGAGAACTACCCCAAACTTGGATGGTTAAGTCAGATTTTTATTAATCCAGCTCTTCTTTTGTTTCCTCTGTCCCCAAAGTATTTCTTGGTGGAAAATCGACTGTTCATGCTTCAGCTCACCGTGTACGTTTTTGATGAACCCAGATGGGAACTTTACCCTGCACTAGATATAGTGAACTGGGTTTGATTGCTGACTGCAGAGAAAAAGGCAACACTGGAAGTGGATATATAACAAATCTTAAAGCTTGGAGGGCAAGGCAGATAGACAAGAGCAAGCACACACAACCAGATGCCAGGACCAAGACACATAGTTGTGGGGAATTCAAAATCTGATTGAAATCCCAGAAGGTATCTTTATTTGGCACCACGGCTCATCTTTATTTTAAACATGAGCATGGTCTCTCATATTTGGGTCTGAATCTTCAAAATTCATAGGGTTTGGGTCAAATGTTCCAGTTCAGTCCTACTCTAAGGGAATCTAAGGTTCCCAGATATTTTCCTATAGTTTTCTCTTCCTGCCCTCTCTGGACAGTTTAAAATCTCTCTTTTACTAGTCCAAGCACACGCAAATTCAAAGATATTATTTCCAAGTTGCATATTTCCAAGAGCTACATGTCACAGAACGTGACAAACACAGAAATCTGTAGCGTGGGTGGATTTGTGAAAGAAGAGCTTTTGAGTGTGGCCTGCCATTCAACTCTGCACCTGGCAAAGAGTGAAAACAATCCCAGCAAGCCAACTAAAACAAAACAAAAAGCAGGAATGGAATCAGCAATCTCAGGGCAACTCTTGCCACAACCCTCCTAAAGTTTCACGAATCCCACATTCCCTCCAGCTGGAAGAGCAGCCAGTTTTCTGTCACTAACCGAAGCCACCAGCATTTGTGTGACTGGCCACCTCCCGAATGAGGATTATTGAGGTAACGGGCCAGTTCCCTTACTGGTGTAAAGTGGCATCATGCCAATCATGACTTACCAGCTAAGGATCCAGCCCGCGGGTTTTTGCATCTTAACAGGCAGAGACGGAACTGTTTTGCCCCTGCAATTATTTCTGACTAATTTCTGCCATTATACCTCTTTGCATCCAGCACATCCCTAGGGAAAAGTAGATGATTTCTCTGGTGGTATCAAGCTAAGGTGCCAATCAAAACAGAGGTTACTCATATAACACTGAAAAATACCTCCAATTAATTTCATAATATTTGAAATTCACATTCTGCTCCCCACACACTCACTTCAGTAGAATTTTGAAAATAAGTTAATTTTTGGAACAATCTGCAAATAGCAATACTAATAACATTCAGTAAATTGATGGCACACCCTTCCTTGGATGGCTATGTTCACTCCTCGCTCCATTTGAAAACCAGATGTAGCGGAAATAAGCAGCCCAAGAACAGGCAAGGAAAGATTTTAGATTCAGGGAAAGACTTCCATATGATACTGGTGAAAAGACTTGATGCAGTGAGAAGATCAGGAAGAGTGAGAAGCGGAGAGCATAGCGCATGTGTTCTTTTTTACCCTTATAACACAGAAACAAAGGAACATCAGGTAAAGATGAATGAAAACAAATTCAAAACTAATAAAAAAGAAAAAATTGTTTCCTATGCAGCACACAGCCAAGTTATGTAGCTTATTGCCTCATATAAAATATCACTGATTTAAGTATTTATAAAGATCCAAAAAGGATTAGTCATTGGCATTGACAGTCAAAACAATAAGTTACAACAAAAAGATGAAAATATGGTTGGACACATGCCAGGTATTAACTGCCTGAGATAAAAATACCTCATGTGCAAAATGCAATTCCACAGTTACAGGGTATCATGTAGGGTTTCTTCTGAAGTGTCTTGGCTGGCTACTGACGAAGGCAGGATATTGGACTAGAAGGCTCATGGATCCGATTTGCTGAGGCAATTCGTAATTTCTTACTTAGTGATTCAGAGGACTATAGGTGAAGTACTGTGGTGGTGCCAGTCAGGGAGTCACTGAAATGGGTACTAAGAGCATTTTCAGCAAAGATGTCAGTGAATAAGGATTAGATACCTGAGAATAAAACATTCTTTTCTGATGAAAAAAAGAGTCATGTAATGGAGGAAGCTGAGGAATGTGAGCTGTGCTGCTGCTTCTCAAACTGTGTCCAAACAAAGACAAACACAAGATTTCTGGGTCCTGGCACCTTTTGTGTACGCTAAAATTAAATAAGAATTTGTAGCTGTTCAACTAGTGAACGCATAAAGCCCACACACATACACATACACCCCTTCTCCACAGCAAAAAAACCATACCTGGTTCTCAATTTCATTTCCAGAAAAATGGTGACAGGCTGCCAAAAGAAGGAAAAACTAAAGATGGGCTGTGAAGTTCCCGTCTTGCAGAAAACTGAGATTAGAAGAAAAAAATATATATATATCAAGCTAGATGTGCAGTGCAGAAGAGGACATTCTGCATTTTTTCCTCAAGACTTACAGACAAGAACAGCGCATAACCTGGTGGTCAGAGCATTTTCCACAGATACAGAAACTTAGGGTCATGTCTTTGTTCTGCCTGATTTAATATCTGATAAACTAGGATCTCATTTTAGTTAAAATATCCCACCCTTTCCAAGATACCTTTTCTAAGAAAAATGCCATCTGAGCTGTTAAGCCCTTGGACTAAGTTTGAAATTCAATAAACAATTTTATTTCAATAACAAGGCTTTCCTTTTAAACAGATAGCAACTAGCTATAACAAGGCCAAAAGCTCTGAAACACTGCTAAATATTTTGCTTTTCTTTCTGCACCAAATCTAGATACACCAGAACACCCTAACTATTGAGCGTGACAATTTTCATTTAGCTTAACAGCTTGTTCATCTTCACTGGTGTTCTCTCCAAATTGCTATGGGCCATAGGACATGATCAACAACAAAATTAACCTAGCCAGTGAAAGCACCACCAAAAAGCCCTCACAGAACTCATCCTGAGATTTGTATTTATGAAATGACACGAGTCCTTTTTATTTTTCTAGTTATGGAGGCACCTCACAGTGTAGGGTAAAAGCAACTTAGTGTATCAGAATCATCTTCTTGATCAAACTTTGCTACATACCAGTTCAATTTTGGAGCCTTCCTTAAGCAGTCACAGATTCTCATTAAGAGATGTTATTCACCAAATGGTTCAAATAAACAAACACACAGTCTGGATGAAAATAGTTTGTGGTAACTTTTGCTTTAAACATTCATATTGTATCTTCAGCCAGAGGGTCATCCTTAAAGCCGGATTTTGCTCAGCAATGCTGGTATCACCTAGTCACAGATGATAACGTAAACCTTGGTGTAAACAGCACTCCCTCATTTTTATCAGCAGTTCTGAGGCATGTCTTTTTGTAGCACACAATATCCCAGCTGAAGAGATGAACACACACCAGCTCTGCCCATTGGTGCCGCTTCCACCGTTAGTAAGTGAATAATAGAAAAGTTCTCTTTTTTCAGAACCACTCCCAGTTATATTATAGTCAAGCCTACAAGTAAGACTTTTTTACATTTGGCACATTTGGTAAAATAAAAGAGAAACAAAGCTACTTATAAATCCATGACTAATTTGCATGGAATAATTTTTAGGGCTACATTCACAAATGCAGAGGAAGAATAGTAGATGGTGACACTAGTATCTACTCAAGAAGCTCCTGCTAGGTTAAGGTGCTCATCAGGAACATGGGACACATCTGGCTTGTCTACCTAAAGGAACACGAACTGTTAACTCTCACCATCCAGGATGGTACCTTATCTCCTGTGTTACTGGGTGGTTAGTATGGAAGTTTCTCTTTCTTGTAGGATCTTGCCTCCTTGCCTTAACAAATATGCTGTGTACCAAGAATTGCAGCCCAGATGTCCCACTTGCTAGATAAAGGTCCTAAGCTTATGTTTGAGAATGAGTTTTGTACCCCCTATAAATAAACCCAATACCAGTAGAGGAGAGGCACAGCATTTTCTACCAAGCAACACTTAAAGTACTCTCCCAGGAGGTAACGTCACTTTCCCCGAAGCAGAGGAAGAAATCAAACATGGATCTCATGCATCTATTGTTCAGAAAGCCTCTCCCACCACAAATCTCTCCCTTCCAAGAAATATGCAAGTATTTCATGTCTTATCAAAATAGTATTGTTTTGCATGAAAAAACAAAGCCAGAAAAAATACATTATTTTTGCCTACATCCCAATCATTTCTCACCACACAAGATTTTTTTGGTATCCAAGACACAAGGTGCACTGGCTCCATGAGTGGAAGCGATGGTGTAGCTGTACTAACACAAGATAGAAAATACCATTTTTCAGAGTGACTGTACATGGGCTTACTGCTTCTTAATTAGACATGTTCCTCAGGAAACCCCACCTTTCTTCTCCCCATCTCTACAAAAAGTTGTGAGGATGTCTTCGTAGATGTTTCCAGGATTAATACATTCACATCAAAACACCTCCCTTTACTGTCGACATGACAGAACATTTTCTAAAATGTGTAAAAGTCAAGGAAAGGGGATACACATCCACTTGTTTTCACTATACAACAGTGAACTAGACTACATGGGGCCAGTCAGA
Organism: Sagittarius serpentarius; assembly: GCA_034782735.1. Classification (NCBI taxonomy): domain Eukaryota; kingdom Metazoa; phylum Chordata; class Aves; order Accipitriformes; family Sagittariidae; genus Sagittarius; species Sagittarius serpentarius. Next base: position 4,384,457 of record JAVKLA010000090.1, on the reverse strand, counting down.
AATCATATACCTTTGACTTCCCAAATTCTCTTGTCCCCCTTGCCTAGAACCTGTAACATGTTCACAGTCACCCTGGTACAGAGTTGTGGTTTTTTCTTACTGAACCAGCTTATTCTATTTTTCCACTCCCAATTCAGTCCTCCTTGGTCAAAAGTTATCTTCAACATAGCTTAATAGCAAGAAACATTCCGCAAAGGCTGCATAGCATTATTTTGTTCTGAACGTACTGGGAAATGAAGTGTGTGGGTTTTGGATTCTAGGATCCAGACCATCTGTTAAACCTATCAGAGGTTTGAATTCTAATTTGCTGTTGATTTAAAAATAGTCCCAGCATTACCCTGTCATTTTCTGTAAATTATATATTATTTAGTTTGCCATTTTTAAATATTATAGCATCTTCTTCTCTCTTCTCTTATGGTTTAATTTAGATTCCTTATCATCTGCACTAGTACCATTCTTCCCTCCCAGTAACTGATCCTCACCTCTGGTCTATGCCAGGGAACCTACCAGACTACTCACAGGCTTGAAAGCTGGCTCAAAAAATAACACTAATGTTATAAGCTGAACACAACTTCATCACTGCTTCAAGATGTCATTTCTGTATAAAGAGCAAAACACAACAAAAGTTTATTTATTCTGTGGATTTCATCAGTTTACTTATAGTCACCATACTAATAACATATCTTGCAGTAACTTGTATTACTACTGAAATGACTGGCAATTAAGGTATCACTGCCACTGTATTAAACTGACAAGCTTTGGAAAAATTTTCCTAGAGTGCCTCAATCTGCATTTTTCAGAATTAAGATGGATCTTATTCTCATATTTTATCTGTCGCAATGGACTGGTCACAGAGCATCATGGACTCTGACATGGTACTGCCTTCTCAGCCCATCCCACAACATTAACCATGACCTATTTTCTCAGGATATAAACAAAAGGGCTTCAGCCCACGCCTAATGGGTATGCAAGAAGCTAGTTCCACGCAATATAATACTGGCCTTCTCTGCTGCAATGGCTATCAGCTAGAGCACCAAAACCCAGATGGTCTAGTTGTATTGCAGATTACCTGGATGCTTCTGTAAAGTCCTACAGAAATTGCTTTTATTTGTATTTACACACATCACAGAAATAGAAGTTGCTGTTGTCGAGCTCTGGTTGCAGCAGGACACAACACAGGCTCATCCAGCAAACAGGGACAGAAACTGGGACTGATTTAGGTTTAAACAAAACCTGACACTGCAGTTCCCCACCGGCTCAACTTAGAAAGGGATGACAAAGCAGAGTTTTGTGAAGATCAGGACTTTTCACACTTACTTGTCTAACCTGAGCCAGGACTCAAGCTCAACATTTGATACTCTTTCTGAAAAAGGTGGCATATATAGATATTTTATTTCCTGGCACTTTTCTGCCCCCTCACTTCAGACACTTGGTAGGAAAGAATACTTGCTCCAAAGGGGAGTATGTGCATGCTCCATCTTATTAATTATTTGTAAAACACACACGTCTAAAGCAGCGATTCTCAAACATGGACAGCGTACAATAAATATATTTCTCATTACTCAGTTGTATTTTGGTTTAGCTATCAAAACTGCAGCTGTCATGAATTTGTGTGGCTGCAGATGCAGCCACATTAAAGATGAATTGTGTACAGTGGGTTACATAAAAGCAGCTCCTGCCCCTATGAATTCACAGACTAAGCAGGACGATGGACAGACAACAGGTGAAAAAAAAGAAGAAAAACCAAGGAAATAGTAATCTCACAATTCTTGGGAGTTTATTTAACACTTAGGATGGTTTGGTTTTTTTCTATTAGTAATCAATCCCAAACTAGACTATCTTGGAGTTATCATCCCTGCATGTGCAGAGCAAATCTACCTCTCAGGCACACTGAAACCAAACTCTCAACATCTGTGCAACGTTCACTGTAGATAACTGACCTACTGCAAACTGTATAATCCTCAAGACAGTTCTTCCCCCAACATCTAAGTTTTCCTATTACAGATGACTAAAAATTCAGAGATAATCACGAAAAATCAAAGTAAAGGAATGTTATTACATGCAAAACCAGCACTACGCCCCCTCCATGCACTGAAATCAACCACTGCCCGAAGTGCTTGCTACCCCTAATGATTTGACCAGTTTGTCTCATCAGAGTTTATAATGCAAAAAACCTTTAATATCTTTAGAATTATAAATCTTAGTCCTTTAAAACTGCAAAGATCATGGTTTTGTCCTCTTTTGTATGGCAGCCTTAGAAAGGACACGCTTATTATTATGAGAAGTGTTCTGGGGATTACAACCAAAACTATCATCTACTGACCCTAGCACTGGGAATGCCAAAAAAATTCCTGCCACTGAGCCTGTTAGTCACAGAGTGTCTGGATTGCAGACAAAGGTTGGTGCATCTCCCAGAAGTTCAAATTACCATATTTTTCCACATAATTTTAAATCTCCAGTTACAGATTTGAAGAACCTAACTCATTATTCAGCAACTTTCTCTTCCCACGTCATAAAAACACAATGCAATCTGACAGAAGTACTTGTCCACATTTAATGAAGATGTATTTGGAGTCAGGACGAAGGCTTCTAGGAAATGTACCACAACAAGGAGTTCAACGTGGCTAGCTCCTACTGCGCTTCAGTGAAGCTTATGTGACAAAATACATCTATACTGAGAAACAAATTACTAGGGAGAAATCACCAATGAAACATTTTACCCTGCTAGTTCTTCCAGGGAATTAAAGACCAAGAAGGTAAACAGAAAAAACTAAGTTGGAAAAACCCAAACAAGAACAGTACCGATAACGAGACCAGAGAAAACAAGCCATGCTGTAGTAAAATGGACAGTGGCAGCAACCTTCATAGAGAAGGAAATGGGACTTTACCCCTTTCTCAGAGGGGTTTTAATTCCCTCCATGGACCAACTCGATGTTACAGCTGCTTCTCCTAATACTTGACGTGCTGAACTTTAGCTTCACGCCAAAGGCTGGGCCCGTGAAAGCCACAGTGACTGGCGTTTGGCAGGCCTGCTCTGATGAACACCATGCCCTGGGCTGCTCAGCCCGCCGGCACTCTGCAGCTGGAGCAAGCTCCAACAGCTGCCCCCATCCTCATTCCTGAGCTGGTATTTGCTTAATGTCAGAGACAGACACAAGAGGACTGTGGCAACACATGGTGGTGGCCTCCGGCAGACTCTTTAAACCATAAGTGTACATTAAGACTTTGTTTTGGCCAGACTCTCATTTGGGTGGTTTATTTTTACTACTTTTTAATTACTCTAATTGAAGGGGGAATATTTCCCTTCATTTCTCCCATTCAGCCACTTCACCTCCTCCCACCCACTACTCCCTTTTGAGCCTCTGCCTGCAAACACCACTGTTAGTCATATTTCTGTGTTACGCTGAAGGTTGGTTGGGCCTTCCCCCTCCCTTCAATTCTGTTGGAAAATAGAGAACAGATGAATTTCATTAACTCCCTTGGCTTGTAGGTTGACACACCCCACTACTCGTAAACACAGGGATTAGCTAAACCCTTCTAATAAACAGAAGAGTGAAAAAAAGATCGGTCCACTATTTGTTTAAGGGATTCTGTGTTTACAAAGGAGAGGGGAGCATATGAGAGCAAACCTGCTATGTAGCCCTGATTGAAGGAGGGTGAGAGTGGCCCAGAATGAGGAGAGAAAGGCTCTCCTCACAACCACTTGAACTTGAAGAGAGTCCCCTCTACATAAAGGCTGGCAACCATGCCCCTGCACCGTCACCTTCACAATCCTTTATAGACTAGCATCTTCGCAACTCTTGCAAATTTGCTTAGGGACATGGTTTAGTGCGGGACTTGTCAGTGCTAGGTTAACGATTGGACTAGATGATCTTACAGGTCTTTTCCAATCTAGGCAATTCTATGAAATACTCAGCTAGAGCATTTTTTTTGCTGGAAACTACAGCTAGAACCCAGTCCTGCACAGTAGTCTTGATAGGTAATTAACTGGACCGATTTCATTGCTTTTGTGCCTGCATTCAACTAAACAGCACAAAGCAATGCTTCCCATTCTGGTAGATGAAAGAAGGCAAAATGCCTCCGTGCTCACAGATCATGTGGAAAGGAGCAGGCTTTTCCAGAATAATTCAGGAAGCATTCAGCACCTGCTTTGTTAATGCAGAACAGGCTTCCAAATCCCCTGCAGATTTTTTGCTCAACATTTGATAGCCATTTTTCACATCCAATTATTAATCTGCATATACTGAATTCTTTGGTTTGTGCAGATCTGCCTATTTAAGCCCTGAAATAAGAAGGCAGAAAATGAGAGAGAAAATGAAGATCTGATTCCCAGATGGATGCTAAAACTGGGAGTGAGGTGGGGGCACACAGACTAAGTCATTATAATTCAGGATTTATTTCTCGTACTGCAGCCTTACTAAACAAACATTTGGATCAGAAGAGGCAGGGTAGTTTAGGATTTAGTAGTGATTTCCATGAATGACCCTGATTTATTCCAAGTTCTCAACACTAAAGCCTCTCATTTCAAGGTCTTCCCATCCTCTGTTATTCAGGACCACTGGCCTCATTTTACATTTCAACTCTTAGAGGAAGAAACATACTTTAACAAATCTATCACTACTGATACATTTTTAATGCTGTCAGGATATGCACTGCTATAGGCAATCCCAAAAATAGTGAAAGTCTACGAAATAATCTCAGTGACCAGTTTGTAAAAAGACACCCCCATGGATAACCTCAGGTTCTTCTGGCCAGAAGAATAAAACTCTCACACAAATTTTTGTGTAAATCAGTCTTTTCACTAATGGCTTTGAATTTTCACAAAACCTCCAAATAAACAAGCCCATTTCTCTTTTAAAAATGATTTCATTTTCTGATAAGGAATCAGATCCTGAAAAGGTCAGAAGCAGTACCAGCAGATTAGTAGGTGCTTCCACTGATTGCAACTGGGTTATGCAAAACACATCTCATTTCCTTTGAGCTCTCAAGCCAAGGTTTGAATACAGGGAGTGAGCAAATATAGAAGCACAGCTGCTTTAAGCTTCCTCCGATCCTCACTCATAATGCATAAGTGGTGCTCCTGCACCAAACTGTGCCGCGATCAAAACCAGCTGATCGCGAGTTTATCAGAATGCTACTGTTTAAATTGCACTTGAGTTTTTACATTTTCCCCTAGTATATTTTATGGGGGCCCTTGTAAATCTGATAAAATGCTGGAGCAGCTATAGCTACTAAGTGTTGCTAATGTTTCTCTTCACAGTTTTTTCTAGTGCTCTCCACTGCCTCGTGTGGTCGTTGGGGTTGACTGCCAGCTCAAAAGTAATCGTTTATCTTGTTCTTTCCTTGTTTCAATGGATCGGAGATGGACACATGAACACCCTTCATGTGCATATCCCAGAATGTTTAGCACTGATTAAAATCTAATGAAATAAGAGAACATAATTTGCAGAGCAAGGCAAATTAAATAATTCTTTAAGACTTCATTTAAACACACTCAACAACTCAAAACAACAACATGGGGGTGGGGCGGGTGGAATCCACTATTATATTAATTCAACTGCTTTACCCTACCAGAGAAATAAAATTGGGGGGAAGGCCTCACTAGCTAGATGGCATATAAGGTAATACACTGACTCACCTTGAGTAGTTTCAGCTCATATATGGGCAGTTTAATTCATGGAAAAGATGACAATTTTTAGTTCTGAGCTTTAGGAATCCTGTTAACAACCACTAGAAACTCTGAATTGAGTGTCTAACATCAGCTACCTGTCTCCTAACCCTGCCTGGCTGCCTATGGGCCCAGCTCACTGTACTTCCATCACCCAGCCACCCGCATGGGCTGTGAGCCTATCTCTTCTGCAGAAAGAGCTCAGGAGAGATTTCCTACTGGCCTCATGGTAAGTTCTGATTTGATCATCATCTGCATTCAACGGAAAAGCACATACCACATGCAGCATGTTTAAGATCAGATCATTAACATCCAGTTCAAATAATGCTGCTTGCAAACTGCTTGGGCATCAGCTGCAGAAAACCTTCTTATGGTTACAACGCCCTTTAGCTCACAGGGGACTTCAGCAACAAGGTCGTCTGCCATGGACTAGACTGCAGGATTTTCTGATGGCAGCAATGTGAAGCATGTGTCTTTTCAAGGTTATATTGCATTCCAGCAGTGACTATCAGGTAATATTTACAGGAGCTGCTGTTTTAAGTGTGCAGTGATTGTGTACTCTCTTACTCCATAGCACTAAGTGTGTCCAGTTCACCTTACATGGCAGACACAACAGGCAAAGCTATTAAATCATCCTCCTTGAACTTACAAACCTTTCCAAAGCAGCATCTTTGCACATAAGCAGCTTTGCTCCAGCTCAAACTCCTCTGCTTATCCATGTTAAGCCTGCCATGCAGGAGACCATTTCCTCGTCTTTTCCCCCCATAAAAAGTTAAATTATTAAAAAAAAAAAAAAGAAAAAAAAAGAAACATTTTCTTGAGTGGTTGCAGGTCACTCTGGATCAGCGAGGTTTAACTTTAGTGTGTTGTGATGAAATATTAATACTGAGTCAGTGTGTTTATTTCTTCAAGCGTCTGGAGCCGCTGAGTGTTTATGCCTCAAGATTAGCAGGAAGTGTGCCCATGCATAGCAGCCCTGTACTTAGAAAGTCCGAGATTTCAACATTTGAAGACTGTCCACAGCAAATCAGCTGCATCAGATTGTGTGTCAGTTCTGCTGTGAGATGGAGAGTTGTTCCCATGAGATTTCAATCCCATAACGAACCAACAGATTGTCAGGTTAATAACAGCGTTGGAGAAGCATGTCTCAGTCCCTTCATTTCTACTGCAAAGCATTCAGACTAATCTGGAGCAAGCCACATTAGGCCATAAATTTACCACCAGCAGCCGAGATGGTAAGAGGGTCCCAGTTTATTCTTTGTGACAGCATATACCCTCTGGTCAGGTATAGCTTGCTTTATGTTTCAGCATCTAAGACATTACCTGTTAAAAAGACAGAGAAAAATTCAGTTCTCTGAGTTTTGAAGAAAATATATGAACTCATCATATGGTAAATGGACACCGTTTGGTGAGCTATAAAAGACTTCCAGAACGCCTCGTGCAAGGCGCAGCAACAGCAAACGCGCAGAGAGGTGAGGCCGGGAGAATTGTTTGCCCAGAAGGCCAGGACGCCGAGGGTTGAACGAGTGCCAGGAAATCTATAGCCTCCCTCAAACCCAGCCTGCACCAGTTCACTCCATAAACATTCAGGACAGGAAGCCACTTGCCTTTCCCATTTGAAAGGTTAGAAGGGTCCTAAAGGAAGGGCAAGCGTAGGAGCAAAGGCAAACGTAGAGGAAAAAGGATACTGCAATGTCCTGCCCCAGTTTCACAGTCTGTTTGGGGGCAGATCCACTTCCCCTGTTCCTACAAGTGGAAACAGGATTTGTATTTTGGCTGAGAGTCTCTCTCGTGTCATTTACATGGGGCCATCTCAGAAGTAGTGTTTTTAGGTGGGTGTTTCTCCAAATGGATGAGTCACAAAACCAAGGTCCTGACCCCACAGCAACGTTCAGTCTACATTTCCTTGCTATAGTTTTCAGTCTGGCACTGACAATTAGTGCCAAAGCAGCTAGAGCTGCTTGAAGGGAAATGTAAGCTACTAGACCAATTTGCCCTTGCTGTACAGGAGGAAATACAGTACAGTGCATTAGAGCTTACTATGCAGAGCAATTTTCCTGCAAACAGTAGCCCAAGATGCCTTTCAGAGTGAAATACAAAACGTTAGTGTGGTGAGAGAAGAGTTACCATTCATAAGGATTCTTATGGGACGTAAGGAATTTCTGCATGTGCAGAGACAGACTGGAAAAATTTACACTGCAGAAAGCTAAGGGGATGCTGCTCGGCAAAGCTGCCAAGGAGATGTCTCATGCTGGGAGAGATCGGACGTGACCAAGTGGACAGCGGGAAGCCAGTACTAGTTGTCACGGGAGGGACACACAGGTGAGGTTTCTGAGGAAGGCTGAGGTTTCAGTATGGCTCGCTTTTATGCAGGGAAGGATGAGGCTAGGTCAGAGCAGCAAAATCAGCGTGTTTGATCCCATATCTGTGCTCACATTTGGTCTTCAAGCCTGGCATGTAGGTGATGTGACTATGGCATTCAAACTGACTGAGTTCACGTCTAGTGGATCCTTGCTGACATTGTATAGCAGTTTCCTAAAACACTTGAAGATGATTCAGTACTCCACCAACCGCAATCTAGTCTATATACACACTGGTGTAGAAGATTTTTAATTCTAGTCCACTTAAGTAAGAAAAAATTTAATGGACACGATTAAAAAACCTGATTACTACTTTGAAGGTGTAAGTCAATAAATATTCCTTTCTAAAGAATGGTACCAACTTCACAGACATTATACACACCTCAGTATATATTAAACTAATTTATACCTGCAGTATACAGCTGTGTAAATTTGAGAGCAAACAAATGCTGCTGCGATCCTACAGAACTGTAATCGTTAAGACAGCAGCATGGTATTCAGAATGGGGGCTGGTTCTGCCCTTTTAATAATTCTTTTACGTACCTGAAAAAGAGGGGAAAGGCAAACATTCATGCCCCTTTAAAAGCCCCTCCAATATTAAAGATATATATGTAGACAGAAACACACACAAAGATATTATCTCTGCTTGACGTACACACTTGCAGTGTAAGTAGTAAGACACACACACACACAAAGAGGAAAAAATAAATTAGGTAGGTTATAATAGTACTATAATAAAACCATAAAGCAGGAGACTGCTCCAGGCATTTGACATGCATCTTGGCACTTTTAATGAGGGAAAACAAAAGAGTCAAAGTGCATCCTCAAGAGCTTATGTGTGCGCATCTATACGTGTGCATGTGAATGTGTGTGTAAGAGGGAGAGAAGGCAGTGATGGTTCTCGAGGGGGAGGAGGATGCTGTTCACTGAGGCCCATCAGGTAGCAGTAAATCTCCACTGCCGAGCGCACCCCGCCTTGCTCCTCACGCTACATTAGGCATGTTGTACTCCCTTCGGTTTATGGAGGGCTGTGGTGCTAAATGAGCTAGAACAAGAGCTGCAGTATCAGGGGATCTAGTGACTGTCTCCACCAAGCAGCTCCTCTAAGTGAGGATTTCTCCATTTCCCTCTTCCTTGATTAGCACTGTGCCAGGAAAGGAGTCAGACACCCACCCCCCAGCTCCTGCAAGCAGTTTATGCACACCCCAAGTTTCTGGTTCTGTATTCTGCACTCCAGGCTCTGGGAAAGGTATCGTTTATCTCAGCCATCACTGAAATGCAGTTTTGTGACTTCTTTCTTAATTTCTTAGCCTCTACTTTACAGAGGAGCAGAGCATCTGCACTGGTGTTTTTGGATGGACAGGGCACATGGCAACACTCTTTGGAAAAGCAGAAATATGTGCAAGCATACATTAAACCCACGGGTTGGAGCGTGACACTCAGAGCTGCTGCTGCCCTCTGGCATTATCAACCCCTGTTGGAACCAGATTTCATCCTATCTCTCCATCACTATCCTTCAGTTGCCTCTTGACCTTTCAGTATTTTAAATTAATTCATATTCATTTTTTATTATCTTTAACTAACAGCCACGGCTCAGGCCACTGCTGTATTATTTTCATGCCGTAAAAGATCAAGAGCAAGATCATAGCACGTAGGCTATGCAGGAATACAGGTGGGCAAAAATCCAAAACCAAATCGTTTGCCAGACATTCATAACATTTCAAAACATGTTTTCATGTCACATTGGGACAAAAAAATCAAAACGTTTTAATGAAAAAAAGAAGTGAGATGAGATGTTAGAGTAAACCAGCAGTCTGTATATTTTTAACGTCCTGAATGTAGATTCAAGTCCCTTCTGGAAACTAAAGATGCAGCTTCAACCTTTGGTTTTCAGAGCACTTCATTATGGGACTCTCTGTGATAGCAGCTGAATTCTGACCAGTATTATGAAAACGTCACTTTATCACACTGTTGTCTGCATTAGGGAACAGGTATCTGCCCTGCACACAGTAAGAAAAAAATCTGAACTAGACCTACAGGATGATCAGCTTAGTATTAACTACCACATCTCAGAAAATTCATTGTGTTTTTGTCAAAATCTAACCAACGCTTAGCTACAGGTGAAGAGCAAACAGAAAGTTAGCAGTGGAGAAAGCCAAATAATAAAGTTCATTTTACCACCATTGACTCCAAGATCTTGAATATCAAATGTAGTTCTAGTTGCCTCAGAGAAATGTAACAGAAGAATTACAAAAAGTATAATGGAAAAAGCAACAGGGTTGAACAGACATATACAAGAAGGACTAGACAGACTAAACAGACTCCTAGAAAAGAGGGATGACTAAGGAGGGATTACAATAGAGGTCTGCAAAAACAGAGATCAGTAACAACTACAAGACCATCAACTATATGATGACAGTTACTGGGAAACACTTATTCACTGGTTCTAATCAAGCAAGAATTAGGGATTACCCAATGAAACAGAGGGCTTCAAACTACAAAAGAAAGGATCTTTTCATCCCATATATATTTAAACTGGCACTTGTTGCCAAGGGATGTTCTGAAGTCCAAAAAATATGAGCACTTCAGGAAAAAAAAAAAAATTAATTAGAGAGTTTCATGAGGACAGGTTGGCCCACAGTGACAATGACAAGTATATGCTGGGATCCTGGGGTCCATCAGGACGTGCAGTCATGGTCTTGTTGCTGGAAAGGGAGCACCTCTCTTGGATGTCACATGCTTTTGCAGCAACATTTGGTGTAATTGCAGGACCAAAGTAACCAAGCATACCACAAACTACCTGTCTGCCTTCCTAAACACAGACAGGCACCCTCAGATGTACAGGGGAAAGCAAATCAACTACAGGACACTTGAGGTTCAGCTGATCATAGGAGGTTTTAGCCTGTAACCTCCTACACTTGCTCCTTTATCTGAGAATGACAGGACCTTCCCTTGCTCAGCATAAAGACTTTCTGGGGCTGTATGTTTGTTGGACACAGATGACATGGTATCTAGAAAGCCAAACTGCTAACCAGCAACACCACCATAGCAGACTTTTAACATAAGTTTGGGTTTTATATATATAAAAATATATATGTATGTATGTATATGTGTGTATGTATATGTATATATATCAGAATTCACAATTTTGGGAATGAAAAAAATAGTATAAATCTTTAAAATGTCTACCCTGACTCTGATACAAACCCAGTTTTGTTGGTGCTGGGAAAGAAAAAGGAAATGTATCTCATTGTTACCTTAATACCCTGTAAAGTTTTTTAAAAAAAACAACAATCCAAAGACCCGGGATGGAGAAAAACATTGCAGAGGTTTAGTTCTCGTTTCTTCCCACTCTCACGATGCCATTTGTTCACACAGAAGAAACATTCTCTACAAATATTCAACTTATTGCATATCCTGATAGCTATAATCACCCATATGGAGGGCATTATGATAGCCCACCAGGACAAAAATAAGGAAAATGATTTAGAGGCAATGCTTAGCAGAACATATAGTATCCCACCCTCTTGCTTCCTGACCATCCTGGTAAGAAAGTATTTGCTTGATTGCTTTAAGAAGTTCTTGGCCACACCTCATTTAACTTATTTTCCAGATCAATCAGGTCAAGTCCCTGAAAAATCCCCCCAGGCTGCCTTTTTAAACGTTGACTTGTTGCCTTTTAAGCAAACAAAATAGAAGTTTCCTTTTCAGCTGGCATGAGCTGGAGTCCAGATGCAGGGCTCCAACCCAAAAACAGCATTCAGCAAAGGACCCACATACCAAGCAGGATGACTGATTTTTGCCTGCACTTCCCCTCCCCTTTTTTTCCTGCCTTGGAAAATGTTTGGGATGCACAAGTAGACAGCCTTTTTTTAGACACTGCCTGCTTCTAGGAAGAAAAGAGTGGGTGAATGGATACAATAGGCCCAGAAAGTAGAGCTGTTTAATCAAAACCAGTCACGAACAAAAGAAAGCCAAAGAGCCCAGGAGGATAATTATATTTCACACATCAATTAACATTCTTTCGCTGCCACTTAAGAAATCCCATTTAATTGCCCTGCCTAAGTCCTGATTGTATAAGATGTCGTACAGAAGGTGAATTGGCTACAGCGGAGGGTGCCATGTCATAGAAAGCGTACAAAGCCGTATCAGTAGAAAGTCTGTCTTTCTGGTGCGTTAACCCTGCCTGTTCACTTGCATGGATAGCACTAATGCGTACTTAGCCTCAACAGGATCACAGGCAGTGATCCAAGATCTAATCTCAGCCACCCTACAGTACTTACAGCATCAGCTCTTTATATTCATATCGCAACAGAAGCTAAAGCCTTCAACAGATCTATATAAACATAAAAAAACCACTTTCTTCCTGATAATCTTAAAGGCAAGGAAAAAGAAGCATGCCTTGACTAAAGGCAGGGAACTCAGCCTTGGACAGATTGAGCAATTCAATTAAGCAAGGTCATGAGAGAAGAGCTAGGAAGTGGCCTCAGATCTCTGAGTCTCAGTTTCTTAACATCAGGTATTTTTCTTTCACTGGGATTTCTAAATACTACAGTAACTGAAAAAGAGCGATCATCATCATCATTCTCAAATCCATTCTTCATTTAAAGAAGAGGGAGTTTGGGAAAAGGTCAATGTGCCCAGTGTTTTGCAAACAAAATACATTTTTCCAGTACACAGAAACATCAAAAAAAGAAAAAGTTTGAAAGCTAAGCAAACCATTTCTACTGGAAAACCTGCGAAAAAGCAAGCCAAAATACTTTTATGATTATTTATTGGAACACATTTAAACATTACGCGGGTGGCAAGTCAACGAGCATCCTCTGCCGGCCCTGTGGGTCACACCACAGGCATCCTCAGCAGCCCAGCAGAGAAACAGTTCCCAAACCATCACACAGCAACCCACCTCCTTCGGGGTAAGATTTTGTAGCATTTTATTGTTTGGTTGGGTTTTTTTTTCCCTTATCAGACTACATTTTTCAGAGGCCATCCTGAAATCCCCTATGCTGTCTTTCCCATAGGAGCACAGACCTGCCTCACACAGCAAGACTTCATAGCAGCCAGCGCTATGGCTTGCACCAAAGGATTAAGCCAGGATCGTTCATATTTGCTGGTTCTTCTCCCTTCCCCCAAATTCTGCCGAAAAGGACTTTGACTGTGTAAGTGCATCTGCAGGGGCACATCTACTAGCATAAGTGTGTTGACTTGACATCCAACTCCTACTTCTTCCATCTCCTTAACCAATTATGCCAAAAAAACTTTTACATTTAGAATAAGCCTCAAATATCAGCTGGCTAATATATAGCATTTAATAAATTCAAAGCACCCTAACACCAAGATATCTACAGAATTACATATTTTAATCCAGCCACCCAGAATAATAATTTTTAAAAGTCTTACAGGAAAAATAAATTAACTTCTCTCCATTTAGTAAGGATAATGAAAGCTGAGTTGTTCAGTGTGTCTTTATTGGGTGCTGTATATCTGATAAAGGAAAACCATATTAAAGATACAGCACGTTGTTATTTTTAAGTCATGCTATTTTCTCTGTCACTAAGAAGTAACAGATTTTATTGAACAAAATAGTTAAAAATATATGGATTGTGACAGCTACCAAAAAATGAGTAAACAGGAAATCATGAAGATTTTTTTCCTGTTCTTTGAAGTGGAGACACTTTTTTTTCCCACCTAAAAAAATACTAAAAAGATTTAAATTAACTGAAAACACTACTACTTCTTTGATTAATTGCATGATCCTTCCACAAAGTATTTGACTCCTTAGGCAGTCTCGCCATATGGACTTAAAAGTCTCCGCGGATGGACTGCAGCTCCACCATAGATCTGTTTCAAATCAGTGCTCTATGCTGTCTACAGAAGGAGCTATTTATGAAAAGGGACTTAGGAACTTCTGATGTGAACGTACTGATTTTTTTTTAAAGTATTTAATTGCCAATAAATTTTACTTGCTATTATCAAAAAAGAATTATTATTATAATTATTAATTTCTTATTACACAATTCTATGCCATTTTTTATAACTAAGGGGTGGGGTTTTTAAACAAACAAACAAACAAAGTAAGTTTTTAGTTTATAAAACACAGAACAAACATTATATAAAATTTAATGAGCTACAAACTTGAGCTAAAGAAAATACAATGTCTCCACTTTGTTCCAGAGGAGAGCGACACACAGGATAAATCTTTTATTCAAAGTCCTCTGGTAAATTTTTTTTGACAGGAGCGAGATCATAACTAAGGAGTTCCTTGCTCCCCATCCAGCACTTATTCCGTGAATTCATGCTGCCTTCACAAGCTTCATAAAGTTTCACTGTGCAGTGCAAGTTTGTTGAATAGAATATAATCTCCCTGTTGCATCAGAACCAGTATTTTAAACAGGCCAGCTGGCTCCCCTCCCGACATTAAATCATGCCAGGCTCCCTGCTGCATTTCCATAGTTAAAAAACGCGCACACACACACACACACGCACACACAATGCCTTTTCTCTGAACCCTTGCATCTTCCTGCACAACTGGTGGGGAGGAGGGAAGACAGGAAGATGAGAAAGCAAATGCAAAGGAGGACATGTGAAGCAGTAAGTCACCAGGCTGGTGATGCCAGAAGGCATCATGGTTAGGGCAAAAGCATTCAGAACTAGGCAGTATGTGAAATTTAGCGTGGCCATTACAGCCACAGTGCCCGTACAGGACAAGGCAGAGTATGAGCACACTGGTAACACTCAGACCAGAACCTGCCCCAGGCTGTAGCCGATTGCAGGAGCCTGCAACAAGGAGGCACCCAACAGCCGTGCTCCAGTGCCCTCTGCAAAAACATCATCCTAGACACTCACAGGCTATAGATTGGCTTTAAGTTGCATAGCCATCCTACAACACTTTATAGCCACAGTAATAATAGGTCTGGATATCTCATCTCTGCATTTATGTGTCCAGATCCCTTCAGAGTCTGACCCATTTGCTGCTGTGAACGGTATCCTGCAGTCAACAGGAACTGAGCTCATAGTTAGTGTTTACTGTGACCTAAAGCAATGGTTTTTAGGAAGGAAGAGAGAGGCTTTGGATCTAATTCACAGAAATACTAAGGTGCTTATGCTGTTGGTCTAATAAACCTGTAGAAAGTAAAACCAGAATGGAGCCCCAGGCATCACTTCAGGAAACTAAAGCAAAAGATGAATTTTTACCATCATTAATGAGGGTGAGTTAAAATAGAAGAGAGGGCCACCATGGTATTCCTTTTTTACCAGACAAATGCACATCAGCTTTAAGGTGATATATACACACTAAACCATTAAAGCTTATTTTCATATGTAGCCAGCATTTTTGTGGATGCTATTTCACATCTGCAATTTCCTCACTGAGACATGTAACTCCTTGTATATACCCACCCCTTGTAGTCACAAGCCTTGTTACTGTTATTTCTGAAAACAGACTGCCAAGGCAAAAATGGAAGTAAGCTTTTTGTGAGTGCAAAATTGTATCATGCAAAGCTTAGGCAAGATTAGTGCTGGGGGAAAAAAAAAAAAAAAAGAACCAAAAAAAAAAACCCCAACACAAACCAAAACCCGGATCATTTCTTTGAACCTCAAGTAATTGTGATTTGTTAAATCTGCATTCTAGTATATTAGAAAGTGAGAGTTTCCAAATCTGAGCTGCAACACCGATACTGGCAAGAATTTGATAGCAATGAAGTCTCTTTCCTCAAATCTGCAGCAGAATTTTACAGGGTACCTCATCAGTAACACAGACTATTGCAAACACATCAAACATGTCCCCTGTATCTTCAGTGACTTTCAGTAGAAGATCTAATCAATCCACGTCTCTGTCCTCATCTTAAAGGTGTTCAATGCCTGGACTCCGAAAAAATCTAAATATTTGAAATGAAGGCTGCAATGGATAACAAATACCACCAGGAATTAAGGACCACCATAATCCCTACTGCCTTCAGTACTACATTCACAGCACCTTTCCATCTCCCTTCTCAAATACAAGCACAGAGTGGCACAAACATTTAAAATCAAGTAAAGAAACAAAAAGCCTCCAAACAGGCTTTCCAAACAGTAGAGAATGCAGCCAGACACAAGACCCTTCCAAACAAAGGATAAGATTAATAAACCCATGACACATTAGTCATCTCTCTCAAGGCACTGTAGTAAGACGCTTGGAACTACACTAATGAGGGATATATAAGGAACAGGACAGAAAAGAAGGATTGTTTAATGGCTGAAGGACTTCACTGGGAATCAAAATGTTGTTTTCTATTTTCAATTTGCTACAGACCTCCCGGATAATACCAAGACCAGTTACTTAATTTGCCCATCAGTATATTAAGCAGCATAATGGCAAGAGCTCTTCTTTCCCCATCCCTGCATCTTCCTCTCCAAAACCTCATTTTTTTTTTTTTTTCTTACAGATTGGACTGTAAGATCTCTAGGACCCTCACACTGTACATTGTAGACAACACAGCTTCAGTCAAAATACTGCTGAAATGCAAAGATTTTTTTATTATGCTTTTTTCAGCAAACAGGCTTAGAAATCAGCGTCAATCACAACTGAATTTCTCTGTTCATTATTATTTGTTACTAAAATCTGTTTTATTAACATACTTATTCATACAGAATAAGTTTTCAGACTACTTCTGAGTGAAAAAAAGCACTATTTTTTTTGTCGTCGTATTTTAACGCCGAACTGGCCCCTTATGTGCATCTCCTGTATCGGGATACCTCACTTTCTGATTTGGAAAAAAGACTCGATTCTCCTCGCTATTGGCTGTTCAGAAAAACAGCCATGCCTGCTGCAGTCGGATCAAGGCCAGCAAAGGCAGGCATCGCATGCCAGAAGTCTGGACCAAAGCCTAGTCATGTTTGAGCTATTAGAGATCTAAGAATGTACAGTGAGACAGAAGCAAATGAAAAGAAAAAATAAATAAATAAAGGAAGGTGTTTAGAGGAGGGCTGGGAAAAGAAAAAAAATATAGGCCCTACTGGAGATTAAAACTTTGTTCACCGTCCAAAATTCAAAAGCAGCTCTTCTGTGGGTTGGCTCCTGCTTCTCTACAAACAAGTTGGCCCTGCTTATAACCTGGATTAATTTATATAGCCACCAGCAGTGCCAGAACCCATACAAATCCCTGCCCTGCTGTTTGCTGACCGTTTAAGAGGCAGATCATTCTGAGCGAATTGCTAGTCGGCCACTTGTCAATGATCTCCTTTCAGCTACTCAGGACACCTCTCTCCCTCTCTGCTGCCCATTCTCCAGCAGAAAATGGTGTCGCCGTCCTGCCTGGGACAACCCCAGCTGAGTAACCCCAGAGGCATCCGGGCTTACCACGGAATGTCCCTGACGTGCAGAGGGAGCCCGGTGTCATGGCCAGCTCAGCTCCTCCATGCATCCTGATAAAGCAGCGAGACACAGGGAGGAGTAATGTGCATGGGGAAAACAGACGGGATCACCCTCTCTGCTCCCCCATGCACACTCTTCACTCGTAAACCAGTTAAAAGCCATTTTCAAACACACCTCCTCACTCAGAATGAACGCAGTGTGATTCTAATTAGCCCCCAACACTGTTTATTATTATGGTAGAAAAAGATAATCTTTATTACGTGGCACGCCGAGGTCACCTCTGTTTGAATTATGTGACAGTGTGGAATGACTGCCTGGTGGATTGCTGTCAGGGACTGAGCTCTGCTTCTGGGAGCTTTCTCTCTCTCAAATGGAAGCAAAAGAATTTACTATTTTAGCAGGTAATTTTAAGCAAATTTACACATCTTATAGACTAGCCACCTAGTGTGGGCACGTGTGACTTGTGTGAATTAAAAGACTATAATTTATGTACAACATCCTAGGGTGCTACACAAAATTGATTACCGAGACAGTTTGAAAGCCGTTGAGTTCTCCCCACCCCATGCAAAGACATAAGACCACCAAGCCACTTGCTTTAAATTAACCAAACAGGTAACCAGTCACTTCCATTCCCACTCTGCTCACAGCGGTTATAACATCACACCCACTGATGCCTTTGAGGATACACAACACAAAGCATCATTTCTGTTCAGAACATAGGTCTATTTTTTCTTTATCACTGCTAACTTTCTGCATTAATTCTTTCCAGGTTACTTCTACTAATGAGCACCTGTGAGGTTCAGACTGCTTCTTTCCAAAAGCATTCAGCTGGGTTTACCCAAAATCAGTTCAGTTTTCTTGTTTGCTGTCCAAACTGCTGATTTTTTCTGTATTCCCCTTTGTATTGTTCCACCTTCCTCACAGTTGGTGTAAATACATACCTAAAAACATGAACAGTTAGCGCAAATGCAAGAGAGTCATTAAACACCAGGCAACGATAGATGCCAGAGTAAGGATGGATAAGCAGACAGTAAGGTACTTAATTATGCCTCTCTTAATACAACGTTAGTGTTATGACTGAGGGCCCAAAATTTAAACATACAATTTCAGCTAGACATTTCCCTTTTCCAGAAGCATTCCTGTTCTCTTCTTGGTTTGGGACCAACATTTTAAGTGACTGAGGAGCACATTAAGAAATCATGCACATCAGTGGTTTTCTTGGTGAATTCAGAAGAACACAGGCAATTACACACAACATTCAAATTTTATAGTGGAATCATCAAATGTAAGTCTAACATACAATTTCAAGCGTCCTGTTGTTAACAAGATAAATACATTAAATTGTGCAAACAAAAACGATGGCAGCACAACAAGATGCCAGTGAATCACCTACAGTTGCAGAACTGCTGAAGAAATGCACTAAAAAATGAACAAATCAATAACATAATGAGCTTTTCTGCTTCGTCATGTACCAATCAGGACACTAACAAGAATCAAATTGGTAAAAATACTTGGAACTAGGAAAAGACTCATCTCTTGCGATCAGGAGAGAACTGTTCACTCTAACATAGGGACTAGAAACTGCTAGATTTGGGGCTCCAGTTACTACATTGACAAAGTGAGGAAACCAATGTCATTCAAGAGCCAAATCAAGCTTCCAGGTTACTGCGTCACGTGTGGTCTTTATGGAAACACAGCTATTACCTCAATTTTGGACATTATCAAAGGTGCTATATAATAATACCTTTTGCTGGTATAAAAACATTTGAATTGTAACAAAGCCATGAAAAAGCCTCAACATAAGCCATACTGCCTGGGACGCAGGCAAAGACGGCCATTCAGTCACCTTCCAGAAAGCAGAGTGAGCCTAACAGAGGGAATCAGAGTATGAAGTCAATGTGCATCACGATGCCATGCACACCTAACCGGGGCTGCATTTCCATTCATGCAGCCAACCAGTTCTGCTCAGCCCTAAGTACCCCAAAAAATAATTAGGAAAAGAGGGGAAAAAAGGAGAGCCACCACACTTTTCAGACTGATTTGCACCCATTGGAGCCATGAGACTAATTAGCATGAGAGGACATCACATCAGGGTACCCGCTCAATATCTCCTTGTCCAAGGCACGGCTCTTAAACTGCCCCTCTGCTGAAGCAGCTCAGAGAATACCCCAGGGATTCCCAAAGCACCAACAGGGATCAGAGCTAACACCAGGTATTTTCAGTCTGCTCTTCACAGACTTCTATGGTTTGGGTTTTTCCTTTCGTAAACGTGTTTCCAAA
This sequence comes from Sagittarius serpentarius, assembly GCA_034782735.1. Classification (NCBI taxonomy): domain Eukaryota; kingdom Metazoa; phylum Chordata; class Aves; order Accipitriformes; family Sagittariidae; genus Sagittarius; species Sagittarius serpentarius. The sequence continues at coordinate 4,364,797 of JAVKLA010000090.1, read as the reverse complement.
ATCTCACTGGCAAACTTAACCCCTTTGCCAGAACAAGAGGTATTTTTAAGCTTGGCAAATGATTAAATTGCATTGAGTTACAGCAGAGAGGCACAAAACCTGAATCAAAAGTTGAGGGTGGACAATCTTCTGGGGTCCCTGCCACTGAGGAAAGTTTGGGGTCCCTGATGTTCAGGTATGGTTCTCTCTAAATTTCCAGTGTGAATTTTATATGCCATAGAGCCCTGGCCTCCAGCTGCCCCTCTGAAAGGTGCTGGTCTCCTATAGATTGTGTGCCACACCCATGTGAACATTACACTACACCAGGGCTTCCAAAATTATACTAAAATATATATTTAAATAATATATATTACAATAAATAATATTTAGTTAGCTACTTTTCTTCCATCCTGACTGCAGACCATGTTAAGAAATTGCATGCAACGTAGCTACATTTGGCACAGAATACACCAATGCCACTTGCTCCGTAAACGTACAGAAACAAGCTTAACTCCCCAAACTTTGGAACAGTTCGCCTAAGTTGCGCGTATCGATGCGCTAGTCTAAAGTTCATGAAACTCTACAGTGGCAATCCAGGGTTTGGCATTTGCACTTAGAAAATACAGTTTAGTTTTGCCATTCACCTGTTTATTCCTATTTGCTACCAGCAGCTTGTTCAGAATTTGCACCACTAAGGAACTTTTACTGTTTATTGAGTCCTTATGGACCAGAAGCAGCTCTGGAAGACTTCTGTGCTTACTGTTACAGCCTTTACATTGTCACAGGCCATAAAATTCACACTTTGCCGATGCAATTGTAAGCTTGGAGACAGCATCTTGCAAAACTGGATTGACAGCGCAAAAGCACATCTGCTTCTATTTTGATAACTATCTGCACAAAAGAAATACTTTTTTCCTTTCAAAATGCAGCAAAGTTAACACGGGAAATGCGGGTCTGTGACGAATGACTCCTTTTGAAATATCTTCCAGCATCAACTTGGAAGAAGTAATCCCCTAAGTAGCACAAACTGCACAATGAGCTATCATTAAGGGCATAAATGGGGCATAACTTCAATACAGATCCCATCTCAAGTATCATCAATATATTCATTTCTTAAAAGAAATTAGGAAAAAATACCCAGCCTTTTTTCACATGCAACAGTTGCAGTGCTCAATGTGAACGCGAATTGTGCAGAATTTCAGAGTCTAGGTTTGGAATACTTTGTAGTTGTTAGAAATGTTTTTTCTTGCCGCTTGGAAAGCATTGGATTGTGTGTGTGTGTGTTTTTTTCATTCTACAGCTTGGGTTTTTGGAGGTTTTTTACTCTCACATAATGCAAAAAAAATTGCTGGATTGACTGCTCAATATTCTGGACAGACCATATTTTTGACAATCACCAAGAAACAAAAATTTCAGCCTAATAGGTAATTTTTTCCAAAGACCCTAAGCACTGAAAACGGTGTCATAATGGAAGACGTTTTGCAACCTTAACTGCAGAGCGGTTGCTCCTGGCGCCTGCTCTATTACACAGACCTTCAGAGATACATAGAGTGAAGAGGCACTATAGAATACAGTTGATCTTTTTTTTCCTCTCTTTTTAACTAAAATTATATGCTGTAGTCCATCAGATGAGTTCCCTGGCTAGAGCAGTATCTGAAGGAAACTTTGTCCTCATACTGTAAAGGAAACCAAAAATAGAGGCCTTGGCAGTCTGGGGCTTTCCTCGCAGCCCACTTATAATGAACGTAGGAAAGGACATGGTGGCCTACTTTTGAAAGGATATTTCTGCCAAGTCACAGAATAATAAGAAAAAGAATTTATGGTATAACCAAAAAAATAAATATCTTTAGGTTACGGAAATTATGACTGATGACATCTCTTGCCCCTGTTGCCTGTGATCTATTTGAACATATACAAGACCTTAATTATAGACTTGCAGTAAATGATCAGGCTTAAAGCATGCTCTCAGCCCGAAGAGAGGAGCAATCCAAGCATAGGAACAGAGTTGTATTAAGCAGAAGCGTCAAAGTACTGGAGGGGATGTTGAACCCAGGAAAGAGGTTGACTCGAAGGCACCAGCATTTGTCCTACTGCCTTTTAAGAGGGGCAACTCATTCCCACATACCAAGCTTTTATTAATTCATCCTCCTTGGAAGCCAAAAAACTAGCCTTCCCTGATCATATACTTGCAAAGCTGAAAATGCAGTAAAAGAAAACAGCAAAAAAGACCAAGTTCTTCAATATAAATATGAAGTACTGAAGCCAGCAGAATTATTACACTTGCTTGCCCCTTCCCAAACCAAAAACATCCTCTATCTTCCTCACAAAGTAAATGCTTTTCCCTTAAGCACAACACGATACAGAGACATATCACTGTCAAATAAACAGGGTGCTCTTTTTCAAGACTAAGTCATTTGGGGAGCCTGACTTGAGACATCTTGAAGGAATTCTAGTCTCAGAAATCACATGCTCCTGCTCTCTGGAAATCAGATTACTTTAAAGCATTAATTTGAACAACCAAAGACCAAGGTGCTTAAGCATGCTACTTTTCTGAAGGTCTCAGTCCAGAAGGATAAGCTGTGTCACTACTCTCCCATGCTGAAGAAAGGTCTTTACTCCTACGGTACATTTGAGTGCATAACAACATGCGCGCTAATATGATTGGTAATTTTTCTCTATTCTCCCCTAAAGAGGACCAGTTAGAAGCAAAATATTTATAGAGAACTCATCTCTTCCTGAAACAAGGAATTGAACAGAAGAAGTTAGCTCATAGCACTGAAGGCAAAGCAGGTTAGCAATGTGCTACACACACAGGGAGAGCTAGAAAGGAATTTCCTGATAAAATGTGAGAGGTTTTGTTTTGGTTTTTGTTTTGTTATTTTGAAAAAACTAAATGTTTTAATTAAATATCCCTGTTCAGTGCCTCCCAGCAGAAACAGAACAGGGAATACAAAACCCCTAAAAAATCTAGCTCAAATTGAAGTTCTCAGCACTCCTGAAATTGCTCTTATGGCCCAGCCAGATTCAAGGAAAGGAGTTGTCCACGTTTGGAAGCAATGTTAATTTTTAAATAGAGAATATCTGATTTTTCCAAAACATTCTTTACTCTTCTTTCTATAGGAAGATTTTATTTCTATTTACTATTATCTCTTGTACTTTTTCAAGCACCCATCCAGACTACTGGGAAGATACAGTCGGGACATGTACATTATTAGCCTTGCTAAAGTTCTAAAACGTGTTCACTTTAAATATGCTGAAGCATCATTATTCCCTTCTCAGAGTTCATTTCTTATGCAAAACAATTACATCATTCAAAAAATGGTCAGTGAATATGAAAGTGAACATACGGGCAATGATATATACAAAATGTAATTTTTTTGCGCATCTTCAAGGGCTGAAAAATCCAGTTCTAAAATTATCTTTTCAAACACAGAACTTTGCTTTGAAACAAACTCACTCTTTCTCCACAGATCAAACGTACGTGATTATAATTAGTTGTTGTAAAGAATGGAGACACAGTAAATGCCAGCTACCACTTCCCGGGTGAGAAAACTTCTCTTCTTTATATATGTATGTCTCTCACTGAAAAAAAGTAAAAGTTGTTAATCTTTCAGGCTGGGTTTGACTGCAGTAAGTGCTGTGTCTTGTATTTCTAGAGGCAAAATGAATACTTTGTTGTAAAATCATCATCTCACAAAATCAGAGATTTGCAGAAACAGATTTCTCAAAAATGATTCAGTTGTGATACAATAGCAATTGTCAGCAAAAACATTCCAGAAAGCTTTACTTGGCACAACTACTTATTAACATTATTTTACCTTAAAAGGGGTGTGAGAAACAAAGCTAAGCTCTATTCTTACCAAAACAACAAGGCAGGAAGGAGGGAGTCTTCAGCAAGAAAATGACAAAGACCATCTTTAGATCTTTCACAAGGGTGAAAGAGTACTTTCTGAGAAATCCAGAAAGCAAACAATATAATCCTGCCTTATATGAGACTGTTTCATACTCCTGACCCATCCCTTTGAAACCACCAAATAAGAGCCTGAGCCTGCAGTAGGGTAGGGTCAAAGAGAAGGGAAGTTCGGGAGGGAAGTGAAGCACCTTTCTGCCCCCTCCAGACCAAGGAAGGGCCACATCCTGGGCTGTCCTCAGCATAAACAACAGGCCTAAGGTCCTTTTCACCAAAGATGACCAAATTCAGGCTCACAGAGGGAGGTACTCAGATGCCACCAGGCTTAAGTATTCTTGCCAAAACCACAAACACAGAATCGATTTCAGCTCCCAACCTTGCCTGAGGAATCTCAAACTTCCCTTTAAGATGGTCCCTTGCCATCACTCCAATGGTACCAAAGAGACTTAACAGGTATTTAGTTTTGCCGCCCGATACGGAAGGTCAGAAATAGCAATGGATTTTTGCAAGAAGGGGTGAAGTTTGACAGGAAACATCAAAGTCCGTGTTTACTTCAACGCGGGACAGAGAAGATTGTGCAGATCATTGACTAAAGCTTGTAAGACAGTGTCAGAAATGGCACACAAGGGCACAGACCAAAAGGTCACCGTAAGGAAAAAAAACCACAAGGAAAAACTGTCTTCACACTACATGTAGCCAAGCTCTTGCATTCATAGCTATACAAATTTTGAGTTAAATATTGTAGCTAGACTGCCAGAAAAGCTAACTAATTCTGTGACCAGTAATAAGATGTATATCGATAGAAGCTAAAGCTGACTAGATTTCACCATACACGAAGTAATCACTGGAGGGACCCTCTCCTTCCACATTTACTGTTATGGGTAATCACCCTGAAGTAATTCCCTCTACAGCAAGCTTTCTGTTTCCTCTGAAACATCAAGTACTGGTCAGTAGCAACACCAGTGTGCAAAACTGATCGGAGTAGCGAGTCCAAAGGCAAAATCATGTAGCTGCCTAGCGCAGTACATGCACATAAATCAGAATTCACAGACAAAGTATTTCTTTCTTTTTTTCCATTTTGCTAACAAAGCAAGCTCTTTAAAATTGGGGGTGGGGGAAAAATAAGTTGCAAGACCAAAGGAGCACTACGAACACCTACTGCAACCACGCACATAAAATAGGTTACAGAATCCTACCTCCAGTGGAGGAAGATTGTGCTTCCCTTCTACAAAGGTAAATATGATTTTGCACAGTACCTTGAGGCTGACCTACAGCCTTTTTCTAAAAAGACCCAATCTCAAGTTGGAATCCAAGTGATGATGGATTTATCACTTCCCTTGGTAAACTGCTCCTATAGTTAATTATCCTTACTATTTAAGTCACGTCTCATTTCCAGTTTAAAAAAAATTTGCTAAGGCCTCATAATATTTTTTTCTACAATGTGCGTCTATACACATGTGTTTGTGTGTGTGCATACCCACACACATTTGTTTAAAATAATCCCACTTTAATTCCTAAAGAAGGGTTCTTTTTCCACATGCAACGTTGTATCATCACTGGATCTGAGAACTCAGATTTTAATTCAGAACTGCTGCTGGACTGGTATCTAGTTGCATGGCAGAAGATTCCAGTTCAGTACCCAAAGTCAGGCTTCTCAAGGCTGGGGACATCTAAACAAAAGCAAACTGACAGCCAACACTTGGATTTCCCTTAGAAAATTAGGAGTAGCAAAAGGTGAATATTTTCTCCTACACTTTTAGGCACAGAATTAAATGCATATGTGTACTTCATTAGTTATTGCTGCATATTTTACATTATAACTATTAGAAGGCTGGCCACACTGTTTATAATCATTAAATGTATGCTTATATACAAGTTTACATATGGGCTGTGAGACATATTGAGAAAAGACTCTTCAGCCAACTTACGGTCAACATGAATTTTTCTTCTTCCCCCCCCAAAGGTCCTAGAGTTTTTACAGTTTTTCTTTTGTGGTCCTGTCAAGCTTGCTGTTATTAATTTTCTGAAGACTTTTGAACAGGCTGGAAAATAGGCAGTGGTACTGAGGAGACTACAAGAAAAGAGAGAGCGCCTCATCTCCATTCCTGCAAAGTTTCTGCTGTCCAGCTGCAGTCTCTCTCACAGACGATGAATCATATGCCTAGAAAGAAACTACATATCTGAGTAAACCACATTCAGTTACTGTCTCTGTTTGGTTATATATTAGGTAAACCTAACCAATCAAAGCTCATCAGCTGACACAGAAGCCAGTGGAATTAAAACACAGACATACAAAAATTCTTGTAAATTATTAGTAGGGTCATACAAGGCCTTAAATATTGAGAAAAGCAAAACAATCTATTAATAACTGAAACACTGATAAAGTTTCTGCATAGTCTAAAAAACAAGAGAGAACCAGAAGGTAAAGTTTCCAAGTTTTTGAGGTCTAATGTGAAAATGCTTGCGTGCCTCCATGTCCTAGGACAACCGGGATTCAGGGTCTGAGAGACAGTTCAATTGGGGGTAAACGTATTAAAGGATTATGGACAAGGGAGGAAAATAAAGGTAAGCAAAACACTGTAAATTATTCTAGTCATATGTGAAGTGAGGCATGTGTTTATGCAACATCAGAAGCAGATGAGTTGGCAACAGTTAGCCTGTGACCTGACCGGTCCAGCCTCTATCGTTTCTACATGCCCTACTGTTTTCATCAGACTTTTGTGATTTTTGCTAGCAGGAGATCAGAAACACACTTTTCAAGTTCAAGCACACTGTCTGAAGATATGAAATTACTAGGAGGGTTATCGTGAAAGAATAAGTGGGATGCACAAGGCAAAAAGATACAGGCATGTTCTGCTAAGCCTCCAGCAGCAGAATGCAACAACGCCGTGCTGGGTGGTGCAGAGGCACCCTCAGCTGCTGCGCTGCCAGTCGGGCGGCTGGAGGGATGCATCCTGCAGCATGCCAGTCTGCCAGAGCCTGCAGCTACCATGATGAAATGAGCTTCGCCTGCTGACAGTTAAACAGCGTCTTCGGGAAAACTATGGCATTATGTGCGGCAATATGCAGTGTAACCTGATCGAGTCAAAGCTTGTGTCATCTCAGGTCAGAAATTACAGGGAAAGAAGAAACTCTGGGCTTTGTTTGTTTATTTGGTTTAAATATGCAGCCTGTGCAAAGATCAGTTGTCAAACGGAAAACGTTGGTTGAGAAGTACTGAAGAAAGAAAATAGTCACAAGAGAAGAGTCCTTTGTGCCACAGTACAAAATCGACAGGTCCACAGTCTCCTTTAAGGCTCTATCTGAGCAGGTTTAAACCAGATTCCCTACAGAACCTAGAAAAACTACTTTGTATTACATCCAAATCCCAGCATTAGGCTGTAGAGCCGCAAGGCATAAGCCAGCTTGCATTGGAAAGAAAGAAGTCTCCCTTAACACCAAGTTATCTGATAACTGTCCTTTCCAAGAATACATAAACTTCCTGCTGAAGTAGCATCTGGTTCTGGCCACTGGCTGGAACGAGACACTGGGCTAAATGAACCAACGGCCTGATCTGGTAACACTAATTCCTATGGCTCTGGTGAGCACCCAGCAGAGATACTACTTGGAGCAAGGCATTTCCCCATTCAAGTGCAAGCCATATGTCGGGAATGAAAAATCAACTTCAGAAAATCATGCGGCACACCACTCTGTTTTTAGAATCATAACCTGGCTATCAAGCACACGCAGCAATGGCTATCAGCCTTGCTTCTTTTTCCCATTTTGAAATGTATCTAATAATTATTTTAGAGATACCAATGCCCTGTCCACAGCTTCTAAAATACTTCAGCACCTTTTGGAACAAGGTTTTGCTGATGTAGTGGATGGGTCAACACTCTCGTGTCTGACCTGCCTCAGGGCTCCAAATCCAGTTCACTGCCCAGCTACACACTTCGACTTGCTAGATAACCCCTGTGTGCCAGTTCTGGGACAACCTATGCAGCTTTTTCAACAGCCAAAATTTTTCTGTGCTTTCAGGACACTCAAATGCACATGAACTCCCTGCCATGGGGACAGCTGTGGAGGTATATACTTGGTGCAGCAAAATTTCCCTCTCTTCAGCCTTTGAGGAATTGCTACAAAATCACCATTGGGTAGGTAACGTGGTCAGGGATTTTCATAAGACAGCACTGCCATTGAATGTGATTTAAAGACAGCTTGAAGCTAGGCTGAATCTCTAGAAAGAAAATGGGAATGCAACATGTAGGACCTTAGGAGCACACGGAAGTTCAAACGAGCTCTTTAGATCACCCAGCACAACTAAATGCAGCCTCTGAGCCTCAGTCTCTCAAGTGATAAACCATCTCTCCACCATTCCAATGGGAACTTGCAAACAAGCCTAAAAGCGAAGTGCTGAACGCTTCTCGTGAGAAAATCTCAACCTCATTACAGATATCATTCAGCCTGTAATACCAAAGTATCACATCACTTGGGTGGAAAGCAACATCAAACAGCTAAACAGGGATTAGAAGATAGAACAAGAGAGTGTTCATCTCTCCTTGACAGATCTGCCAAATGAGATAATTTAAATGAGAATTTTGCCAGGAACAAAAAGCTGGTGAGTGCTGCAAAGCAGTGATGGCCTGCCAGCCCAGCCAAAAAGCCACAGGAATGCTGAATCAATGCCTCTGATGGCTAGTGTGTCTAAATATACATTAAAAGGCAATGATAGCAGACTTACATACAGCAGTTGAATCTATGCTGCTGGGCCCAATGCACCGTTTCCATCACCCCCTATGCAAAATACAATGTAATTCATGGCAGCTTTAAATACAGTGAAGGTAGAGGAGATGATGAAATGTGATGCCTTTTTTTCCCCCCATTTGGAAACATAATGTGCAATGAAAGAGTGCTCAGCTACTTTGAAAATTAGGTCCCCAGTTTGAATTCAAATTACTTTGTCCAATAACTGAATAAAAGACGCAGCTTCCGGTTTTCCAATTGCAAAGTAAGCCTGCCAATCAGAAAAGTTATTTTTTATTTTGAATCAAATATTATTGAAAAATACCGTATTTTTCAAGTTCCTCTGATGTTTGTTTTGCATACCAAGCACCCATTGCTTACACCTTTTGCCCCATGACATGTATAAGGAACACAAAGAATCTACCATGGCCAGTTTGTCCACTTCCTTAGTTTCAAAAGAAACAGAGACTGTTTCAGTTAACCCTCATTAATATTTCAGCCTACCTAGTCATAGGTGTTTTGTTGTTTTTCAGGGGGGGCTGGTTTTGGGTTCAGGGGGCAAGGTGCAGGGAGGAATTGAAATAACAAGAACAAACCTGGTGACATTTTTAGAATGGGCTACAACTCCAAATGGAAATAATTACATGTCAATGACGGACAGATCTCTGTCCTTACTTTCCTGAGGCACAAATTACGTCCAGTATTTTAGTTCTCAGACCCAATCTTCAAGTGCTATAAACTCTCAGATCCATGCTGACTTACACTGGCAGAAGATTTGTCCATTATACGTACGCCTGTGACTAATACATCTGAATGGAATGCGTAAGCCCAAGCAAGTTGAGGGAAAACCAAGTCATTACAGTAAAGGCACCCAGTCCTCAGGCCAGCTGAAAAATCCTTGAATGAAAACCAGAAGAAAAAAGCTTGGACTTAGTCCATTTGCAGCTCACATGGGACTGAAGAACATGCAGCAAATGGCAGACTGCAGTTCAACCTTGCTTTTATCTCTTCCACCTTGTTCCCATTCTCAGAACGGCACCAACAAGATGATGAATGTTATTCTGCAGTGACCCCTGCTCCGTAGAAACAGCATGGCAATCCCTCCCACTCCTTTCATTCCCAACCCCTTTTCTTCTCAAGAATCACTTTGAAGGTTCATAACATTCAGCCCTGAGGGCAGGAGGGTTTTTCCAATGTAAATTTCTTTTGGTCACTGCAATATGAACAGAAATCTTGGGCAGCTCTCTTCCATGACAGGGTTTTCATATTTCCTTTGCCTGCCCAGCTATTTATCATTTTCCAATAATCCTATGCCCTGGAGACAATAACACTCAGCAAATGGCCTTACCTCCCCTCCCCCTATCCCACACACACAATAATGTTTCCATGCCTGAAAGTCTGTCCATCAATGCTGATCAGAAAGAAAGATGTTTATCTCTACATATGGCAAGCCACAGAAGTTAGAGATGGAAAAAGATCTATTAGATCATTGAGTCTGAAACTCTGCTAGTAAAGGACAGAGCCCCCAGAGAATACAGAATTGTTTTTAAAGATGCAATAAATCGTCCTTCATGATGCGGTGGCCAACTGAGATATTTCACATCCTTGACTTTGAGGTAGGAGATGCTGCAATGTGGAAGTTTTCTCCTTTCCCAATAGATTCACGATACTAAATTTGTTGTTGGTTTCTGCTAATATGCTCTAGTTTCCAAAAGACAGACCAACCACAACCAGAATTCTTCCGTCACTGCCTGATCCTAATTTATTTAAGATACTTGCTGAAGTCATCACTTGGACTGCTCTCAAATGACCCCAAGCTAGGATCACATATGGAAATATGGAAAAGCAATATGTTGCTACAATCCAACAATATCCTTCCAATTAAATCTTAAACTTTGGTAGGGTCAGCTGAACACCACCTCTTTGCCCTCGTATCTGTCTCTTGTTTGGTTAAGGGCTTACACTCAATTCAGTGCTCTGAAAACGCCCTGGATGCACCAGGACCAAACCAAAAATGAGGCTTCACCACTAGTGTCTATTGCCATTCAAGGGAGAGGGAGGGCACAGCCAGAATTTTGCTTATCAAAAATACAGAAAGAGAAACATCTCTCACACTAATTCAGGTGTCTAAGAAAGCCACTGAAACACGCCGAGTCACACATTCTATGAACATTCATGTCTAGGCACAGTGGCCGGTTGTACCTAACAGATCATGGCTGATAATGACCTTTGGGAAAGGAATAATCTCAGCACAAAAAGTAGCTCCAAGGTCAGAAGTATGGCTCTGTGTTTGGATACAGTTCCAAACAGGTATTTAAATTACAGAGCACACGGACTAGACATTCATTATTATCAGATTCATTAACATATTTTAGAAATTAGCAAGTTCAGTTCAATGTTAAATCTAGAGCTATAAAGAGTTTTGTAAAAGTGAGACACCTCATGGAAATGAATCCCAAGTTCCAGGCTCATCTGAGACTGCATATCAATTCATCCCAGCTGAAGACATAAGCAGGAACAAGGCACGCATATGCACCTAACCAACCCTCCGCAAATTCTAAGTGTGCGATATTTCAATAGCCCACTGGGCTTAGCTGCACTGGAACAAGTTGGCACACTTTGGAAATGCTTTAAGTGTTTTAATCAACACATTTTTTCAGCAATAATTAACAGATAGGTAGGAATGGTCAGAGTAACCTAAGGCAGTTGCACACCGATGCATGCTTATACAACACAGAAATTAGGTATGCAACTCCTTTCACTCCCTACGAAAATCCTAGCTCTAACATTTAAAAAAAAAAAAAAAAAAAGCCTTAGTTAAAAGTGGATTCTGAAAGCCTCTAAGAATATTCACCTTTTAAACACAGCCATCTGAATCCAGATTACCTACAAAATAGGGATAGTTGCTGGTGATTATTCCTTTCTCAAGTCAGAGGACGCATCTTGTTTTGTGCTGGACTCAGCTTTCCCAGCATCTAGGGAGTAAATGCAACAGCTATGGACCGTCACAGCCTTACTGCCTTCCACACCAAGAGCAGATTAACACAGCTTAACTTTTTCTAACATAGGCACCAGCACTATATACATTTAAAAATAAATAAAACATATTGCTCCACTGGGGAAACAGAAAATGAAATGTGTGTGACAGATGTTAAGTCACGTCAGTTATCAGAAAATGTTCAGATTTGTCAGCTGTAAAGGCAACAAAAAACTAGACAGGGAGTTTGTCTTCAGACCATTCGTTTTCCATTTTGTATATAATCCTTGATATAAGATTTGACTTCATATATTGACATACTGGTTCCCAGCAATCTGGTCCAAAATTGCTCTCTCATCTCCCCCCACCTCCGCCCAAACACTTTTTAAGGTAATATTGACACAACTGCAAGTAGTAGCTTTTCTAAATTAAAACTGCTGTATATAGCCTAGGCATACAGTACAGAGCTTACAAGGTTCTGTTAGGGACATCAAATACATTTTGAAAGACTGTGGTTATACTGTCTGTGGTATTAGTCAAGTAACATGCTGCCTGTCTGGAACTTGTGTAACAAGCACTAGCAAATAAAGTGCTCAAATTGTATCGTATCTTGCAGTCAAGTCTTGCTGGGTAAGATTCACAAACAGAGGAAACCCTTCAGACTATGCCCCAACTTACGTCTCGAGGACAGAGCTTAGGCAAGTCACACAGTTTGTTGTTTATCAGAATGAGGATTGCAAATACTGGCTTTGCGGTTTACTTTTGAAAACCCAGGACAATGTTCAACTGGTCCATCTGTGCTGGCACTGAAATCCCTTGGGATTTTCACATTAGGAACAGGTTTTCTGCAAGGCCGGAAGACTAAGACGATATGAAATACCCAAAATTGACGTTTAAATATTCAGTACCAGATTCACTCATCCCTCAAAAGATTATTCAAGGTTTTCAGGCTTGAAAAACAGCAATGAAATCTCCATGCCTCATTCACATATGGCACTGCCTGATTCCAGCCAGGAGGAGAAGCAGAGCTACAGGGTTACTGCAAGTTAACTTCTTGCACTCATAACTGGCCTACGGAAATTCTCATTAACCTTCCCTAAAAAAATGCAAAAGGACACATTTCTTAGAGATAAAGAGCTGGTAGGGGGAAAGGGAAAGAAAACCTTCACCATTTAAAACACTGAAATTTTCTTCTAAATTTACACATTCTTTTCTTTACATTTCTTTTTTGCCACATGACCTTTTCTAAAAATCTTTATTTTTAAAACAGATAAAATGAAGTAAAAAAAAAAAGGTAACAAAAACCTGTCGAGAATAAAAACCAGCCACAAGACATGATTCCTTTGTATTGAACAACAGAGCGAGAAAAGAGAAAAGAAAGGGGTATCAAGCCCTGAAAGACTGAAAAGTTTCAAATTTTGAAAAAACTATCAAAAATTTAAAAAAACGCTAGGTAACAATTTCAGGTTTAAAAGCAGGTTATTTTCCCTTGTAAGAAGTGGAAAAGCATCTCAGAGTCATAGGGTGCTGAAAAACAAACAAAATATCAACCAAAAAAATGGAGCCAGATCTATTTCTTGTGTTTCTGCCTGGCCCAAAAAGCAAAAATAAATACCTTCTGAGATTTTCAGTCTAGTTTAACAGTCCCACAAGAATTGAATCATTAAAATACCATGTAAGCTTTTATTCAGACCAACTACTTTGAAGTCCATCTGTTTATATCAGAATTGGCCTCAGCTAAAATCTGAGAACAAAACACACACACTGTGTGATACTGAAAACAGATCCAAGTTTTCTTGGTTGGCCCCTTTTCTACCATTTCCTTCAATTTTGAGTCCACTAGTCAAAGCCACTCTCCCCAAATGACGTGGGGGAGCACCTCTTTCGTGGCACCCCCTTGAGACAACAATAGGCCTGAAAAATTAATCTCTCATCTTGATCGCAGAGAACAGCAAGCAGTGCTCGATCCTATATTTTTCTTCCATTCCTGTTGCACCCTGGTATGTCAATCTGCTTTTCCGGCAAGCATCCCACCAACAGCCAAATGAATGCATCTACGAGAGTTTACTTTTTTGTGAAGCACTGCCTGTACTCCAAGTTATTCCTCTATTGCATTTGATGCAACCGATGGGCTGAGGGTGCAGTTACCCATCCCAGACTACAGGCAAGCACTGGGCCTGGTATAGGCTTTTGGGTTTTTTCTCTAGTTAGTTAACCATACAGTAAAGAGGCGTACAGTTGCCTCTTTCTCTAATTGCATTGGGTGTGAACTGCAAATGCTGCTTTTTTCCAGTAATTTTTCCCTTTTCCCAAGTACAACTCTACATGTGTATATACTTGCGCATGCATGCCTTCAGTCATATACACACGTTTGCCTTCGGAGGATATTTCAAACCTACCCAACCTAAATAAGGAGAACTTTTAAACGTATTTTCTCTCCCCCTTGATGTGGTGAGATTCACAAGCTGTGGAAAAAGAGGCTGGGACAAGACACGGTTGCATCTGGAGCGGGGGAGGCATTCTTTTTTGTGGTCGTCTGATGAATTATCAAAGCCGACTTGTAAGGAGTTTGGGGCCCAGAACTTTAAACAGATAGAGATTTTCCTCTCTCCTTCCCTTTCTGTCTCCAACTGTCCTGGGGATTGGACTGAGTCATGTTACACTCGCTGTGACTTCAGATGAGTCGTATCTGGCTTTAATAATGTCTTTATTTTTATTGCTGTTATTTTTGGCTGCCTGGGTATTCTTAAGAGCTTTGTTGTTGCGCTCCCAGCAGAGGCAGCAGCATGCACTCAGTGATGGGAGCACAGAGATGGGAGCGATGCAAGGACAAGACCGAACTAGAGACGGAGACATCTGCATGGAGTCTCTCTGGGCTTTGCTTAGGGCCAGCTCGGAGCTCACACGGAAGCCCAGATAGGAATGCCTGGCATTCCCATTCCTTCATGCAAGATGGCTTACAGCTCCCCACCTCAAACGTCTCCTCAACTGGGCTACACAGAAATTCGTTTTAGCAGACATCCAGACATCAGGGGGAGGGTAGGATGGAGGTAAAGGGTTCCTGGGACACGTGAAATACACGTCCAAATGGTGCAGCTCTGATTCAAAGCGAAACAAAACCGACCAACCAACCAAGGTCAACCTCAAAGGCTGCAGCTGACGGGAAATCCCTCTGGGGAGGTCCAGGTGTTGGGGGGGGATGGGGAATGACAAACAAACCACCACACACCAAAACTTCCCTCACTCTTCTTTTTCCCTCTTTTTGGTAACCATTTTTAGAGCCTGAAGTTACATGAGCATGCCCCAACAGAGACAAGGGAAAAGGGAAGGAAGGATTTTCACAGGTCAAGTCCCTTCCATTACATGTTTTTATTTATTAATTTATTTCTAATAAAAGAGACAGTACACCTCCAAATTTTTATAGGCGTGCAAATATGAAGCGAAATAGCTTCCTGTCCAAGGCAGGAGGCAGAGAGGGGGGAGAAAGAAATGGAATGGCTTATTAGTGGCTACATTTCATCTTTCAAAGGATCATCTTGGAGGCTGTCCCAGAAGGATCCTGCTGTGTTTCAATAAAGTGACTACAGAGATGGAAAGCCCAGTCAAAGCACCTGAAGAACTGAGCCAAGAAGGCAACCTATACCATTAGGGATTTATTTTATTCATGCACAGAAGATACAGGGGGCTAGGGGAAGACTGTCGAGACACATCTTGGAGGCACAGCATGCTGGAATACCATGGAGGGCTTTAGAGACTGAGGCTCTTTGCCCATTTCACTGGTAGAATATCTAAAATATATATGAGTTCTAAACTTCCTTGTGCAAATCAGTTCCACTACTAAAGTCCTTAGATCTTATGCTACGGATCTCCGAGAGCAGAGTTTGGAAGATACAAAAGTGGCTTTTATCTACAAACATAACTTCATTTCAGCTGCTTACCAAAAATATTCCACTAGCATTCTAACACTTTTTCTTCTTTGTGTCAGCCATACAAAGCACAGTCTCCAACACCTACAGAATGTCCCCAGAAGCCACGTTTATATAAAACAGAAGGGGAAGTTCAAGACAGGAAGGGAAAATATACATTTCAAACATGTTATTGCAGAGCAGGAACAGTAACATGCAACTTATGCAGCCATTGCTATACCACATATAATGAAAAGCCAAACAGCAGAATGGAAGGGGGGGGTGGGGGGTGGAGGGGGGTGGAGAAAAAGACACTGGGTAGAAAAGCAGAAAGTCTAAAAAATCCTGAAAAAAGAATCAGCAGTGGTTTATGAACATGAAAATGGATGTGAGTGGCATCAAATCACTCACTCCTCTATAGGTGCTCAACCTATCTTTGTGTTGGACACAGGCATTACTTGAAGTAGCCTGAAAAAAACCATCATCCTCTCATTCACTCATCCCCCATCAAGCAGTTAATCCGACATACAGTCCCCTCAAATTAATCAGATTCCCAAAAAGCCTCTGACACTTGTACTCTCCCCTTCTTTCCTGAGCCTCATCTCTGTTCCTCACCTTACTCCCAACCCAACTCCCTCTGCCAGTCTTCCTCAGATAGATATTGCACAAAGGTAGGGGATGGGGACTTTGCCTAAATACACAGACAGGGAGGCAATTAGCAAAGATTTTTCTCTGGTTCACTCCCCAAACCTATCTGAAAGAGCAGTGCTGGGTTGAAAAGGGAACATGGATCAAGCTCTTCTATGCTCTTTCACATACTCTGGATAGAATGTGCCATCTCAGCAAGAGTGCAGCAGTTCAGCCTGGAAGGTTTCTTCCCAAATGCTTAAGCCTCTTTCCATCTTCTGTTTGTATGTTTTGTATCAGATGGAAAGCTCTTTAGAAAGGCCCGTTTTGGAAATGAGACACATAGCGTTTCACTATTCTCTGGGGGCATGCAAGAAGTTTTGCAGAGGGAACTCTGAAATCATAAATATGGATTTTCAACTCCGCAAGCATCACTTTTCCTATTTATTCTCTTCTTTAAGAACTAGCACTGGTGGTAAGAATATAAGCACAAAAGAGCAAGACAGGACAGAATAAGCACCATGATGTACACCTCAAAACCAGTGTAAAGCCTGTACAGGTATGTGTGCATGGGAGGGTTTGTTACTTCCAAAGAGAGGCAAGAAGAGCAGAAGTCAAGAAGTTAAGGAAGTCAAAAGTTATGCAGCTCCAGAAGATAACTGTCTGGAGGAAAACTGAAGAAATTCCATGGTTTAAGAGCTTTATAGTTAGATAGAGTTTCATTCTGATGCCGCTGTAAGAGGCAACTACCATTTTGGAAAGAACAAGAATCTACTGAAGACCACCTTATACAGCAGAAACTCAGATGTTCTCTAAACCTACTTGGCAATAAATACATTTCAGTAAGGAAGAGCTTGCTTTTCTTTATTCTGAATATGAACTTTTGTACCCAAAGAAATTGTATTCTTTACACATTTTTAGTTTAAAATAAAAACAAACAACCTTGGATGCACATAGTTCAAGGCTGAAACAGGTAAATGGTCATGGCCAAAAATTTATTTCAGCATATCCTAGTAGGCCATTTCCGATTTGCGTGACTTCCTGAGCATCTTCGATGCAAAGAAAAAAAAAAAAAAAGTAATTCATATCTACTCAGTGTCAATAGGTTGTAGAGATACTGTATGTTTCTAGAAATCAGTAGGAAAATTTACGGTTTTTTTTTTAAACTATTTCCCTTTACTCCCTCTATGGACCAGTGTTTTAGTCAGGACTTAAACTTCTATCATCAATTAACATATTTTGCCCATTCATTATGAGGAAAGCTCTGCTGATTTCAGACACAAAGCAGCTGAAAACCTGTTAAAGGCTGGTCAGAAGAAGGGTCTACTTCAGCCTATCACTTTGATTCAGGGAGTAATTTCAAATTGGGGTTTGGTTTTTTGGCGAAGCTGCAGTACTAATAATATAAGGAAGTGCCACAAATGGGTTAAATTGATACAGAAATGGTAACCTCTCTGTTTTTCAGGACACATCATCACTTTTTGTCTATATCTTCATTGCAAAAGAAGGTACATTTTTCAAATGTATAAGCTGGCTCAGACCAAAAAAGTCTCCCAGAAGACTAGGTTTTATCCTGATCTAGCTAAACAAGGTGAACATTAAATCTTGGCCTCCCCACAGTTTAATTCAAGCAAAACCTTCTCATGTTAAAATAGTTAGATTTTACATCATAATACCTGTGTAAAGTTGATTATTCCAAAGTTTAAAAGATGTTTCATATGTCTCCTAATAACATCCTCTCCATTACCTGTTTCAACAGGTGTTCAGACACATCAATAACAATTTCCCCCAGGTAAGGATAAAAATAATTTTTACCACTGCACAGAAAAATATTTATTACTATTTACTATGCACCAGTTAGAACTTTAATCCTCAAGAAGTCTAACCTACTTCACCAGCTATCTGTAGAAGCTGGGGAGGCCTGAGCCAGACAAGTCAGTTATTTTACAGAGAAAACTTGCACCGTAAAAGGTAGGACAGAAAGTATGACCATATTAGACGTTAAGGTTTTGCATACTGAAAGCCAAGGAAGTCCAAAAACCGAAACCCAGGCAAGGTCCCAGAATCAAGTCATGTGAGGTTCTGAATACCAGCCTCATTTTCTCTTCATCAGAAATAAACTTATGCCCTGCAGCTCCAGCTATGGCTGAAAATGTTAATAAAATTGTTTTTTTCATTCCTATATGCTAATTCTTGTCTCAAGATAAAAATGACTGGTCAAAGTGAGAAAGAAACAGACCTGTGCCACAGTGGCATGCACTTTGGCAGGCAGAATATGTATTTGGACAAGGAATAATGCCAGAGGGATGATGTGAACTTGGATCTCTGAAAGGCAAGGAGAGTACCATAGCATATGCAACTTCAGATTACAGAGAAAATTTATTTGGGCGGGGGGGGGTGGGGGTGGAGGGGTGGGGGAAGTAGGTAACAAGTTTTTAAAAGTCTTGATGCCATTCTGATACACAATATGTATTTCTTTATAATTCCAAAATGTTTTATGGGGTCATAATGTATCCTGCCAACCTTTACCCAGTGCTTTTTGCTAGCAGTGCTCCAACATCCTCCTAGATCGGACACAGATGCTGCACTTACTCCGAGAAGTCTATTTACTGAATTAGTAATTACCACATCCTACAGCACCTGAGTTTTCCTTGGAGGTCTCCCAACCAAGTACTGACCATACCCCGCATTGCTTAGCTAGTGAAATCTGACATGTTCTTGGCCAGCAGCGTAGCAGCATTGGCCATGTGTCTAGAAATATTCAACCTGCAAAGAGATCAGAGCCAGAAAAGATTTCTAAATAATTTAGCAACTTCACTCCGACTGTTACTGGTTCCTTCTCATGTTCCTCTTACGCAAAGAGAAACTACACCAGACTGGTTTAGTTATTTTGGTGTGGCAGCTGGGTGGCTAGGGGAGAAAATTCAGCCTGCTGAATACAGAGCACTTCTGAAAATCTGGCTCTCAGTTGTTAACATACACGGGTTTGCAGAGGCTCCCGTATCAGATATCCTACTTTCAAGCTGCTCTCTGTAGAAAACAACAGTATTTAACTGGCAGAAAACAAAAAATATGCAAAAGAAATAAAATAATAATAAAACAGAAGAAAGCCCCCACCCCTGAGGACCAGCTCAGCATGGAATGAAAGTGATTGCAAGCTGTTTTACATGCTTTTCTTGTCTTCCTTCACTCTCTTGTCATTGGTTGTTCCGTTGTTTGCAAGGCTGGAACAGAGGGGAAAAAAGCTGCGTGTCAAGTATTGAAATTTGCCTTTGAAGGTCCCTTTTTCAGATGGAAAAAGGAGCTTCAGACAGAGCTCCCGAACCCCACTTCGACCTTCAAAGTTTGACTAATCCTTTGACAGAGTGGCATTTGCCACTTAAGGCATAAGCCCTTTTTAACACTCAGATCAGGAGCCTGTTTTCATACCTCCTCTTAAAAGCATATCCACAGCAGACTTTCATTCATCATAAAAGTGTGGGAAGAGGTTGTTTTGTTTGTGCTTTTATTTGCCAGCTAGGAGGCTAGGAATTCAGCTTCGTGTTCTAGTGAAAGGCACAAAACTTGTAAAGCAGAAGCTAATGCGCCTGTCCTTAACCAGGACCTAGAGACCATTTTGGGTCAAAGAATACATAGGGAAGTGAGTCTATTTGCAGTCACTACCCACTAAAAGCTTGTCATTAGGCAATCTGGGGGCTAAAATTGTGGTTGGCACATACAAGATCCAGTGCAAAAATCTACAACCTCGACATTTTTAGTATCTCACCAACCCATCAAAATAAGGAAGCCATGCATTTACATATAATATAAAGAAGAATGCAAATTATCTTATTCATAAGGTTCCTTATCCTAGAGGTAGTTGAAAAACTGATAAATAAGTATTACAAAGGGAGAGCTTCAAACAACAGTGAAATGTGCTGATTATTGGGATAAAACAAGGCAACCATTTGGAAGACACAAATGCCTAGGGATTTTTTATTATTTTTTTTTTTAACCTTCATGGGATATTTCATAGAGTGCTTGAATGGACAGAACACTTACCCTAGTAAGAACTTAGCCAGATCATTGGATTTCCTACTACTGCTCTTGCAAAAGTCAGTGCAAGATCTTTTCTTTCAAGACTCTCTCAGTATGGCATGGTGGCAAGCCACATTAAGAGGACGTCAGCCTCACCTGCAACAACAGCTTCTGTAGCCTGAATAAAGAGTGGTATGGATGGCATTTCTAAGCCACCAAAGGCTGGACACAGCCTTTAACCAAAGTCCAGATCAAGATTAAAACTTGGAAACCAGACCAATAAAGGTATGTCTTAACCACCTTGCCACAACATTTTCATTT
Source organism: Sagittarius serpentarius (assembly GCA_034782735.1). Taxonomy (NCBI): domain Eukaryota; kingdom Metazoa; phylum Chordata; class Aves; order Accipitriformes; family Sagittariidae; genus Sagittarius; species Sagittarius serpentarius. Next base: position 4,344,339 of record JAVKLA010000090.1, on the reverse strand, counting down.
AATAGAACATGAAGTTGCGTCCAAACAGCAGTGCAGGAATGCAATTTTGAATGCAACAGGAACCCCCAGCTCAGTTCAACAGGTACCCCAGAATTACACCTGAACACTGACAGAAGTACGATGCAGAGACAAGGTAAGTTTCAAGGCTTAGATTCCCTCTTAGATATCTATAAAAGCCTTAGATAGCTATAAAATAATACTTGCTGAAATACCAAATTGAATATGAATAATTCCTTATCTGAATGAGCAGGCTAGTACTGTTATGCCTGTAAGTTTATAAAATTCACAGATGCAAACTGCTAGAGACATTGAGCATGGAAAGATTCTGGATCAAAAACAGGAGAAATGTTCCAGATAAGTATTCTTCTGCAAGAGAATTCATACACCTTTCTGGCGTTGTAAAGTGTGTGCTGTTCAGAAAAAGCACAGCCTGTTCCTACCCTACCAAACTGAAATCTATGCAAAAAGTGAGGAAGATTTTTGTAAGTAGAGAACAAAAGCAAGGAAGATGTGGTGGATCCCAAAGGATTTCCTTTCAGATTTAACAGGAAGTTTTTAGTCTGAAACATAGACTGTAACATATTTTTGCATGAAAACAACAAACCTGAACCTTCACACACAGCTGAAAGCAAACCTGGAATCAATCTTCGATGAAGTTTAAAGTTAAGAAATTAAGGGACTCAATCCACGCACCATGGAATATCAGAAGTTGGAAGCCACACTGAACACCAACAAAGCTACCATTTAGAAAGAGCCATTTGTTTATTATCTGTCTGCCCTGTTGCACCTCCAGGTTGCACCTATGCTTTTCTGTACCTTTAGCTGCAGCTACCCCTTCCATTTATAAATCCAGTGAAACAAGTAAGCAAACATCTCTGCAGCAGTCTTAGCTCTCAAATAAAAGTACTAAAGCTAAGAAAAATCCATATCTTTTGATAAAAGATCCATGCTAAAAAAAAAAAAAAAAAATCGATCTGTACAGTCCTAAGAATGACACCACCACAAGTATCCTCTCTTCCGAAGCTACCAACCTGGAAGATGCAATCAGAAAACATCTTGGGGAGAAGATCAGAACAGACAAAGCCTCTTTTTCTTGCAATCAGTGGTTGCAGGTGGCAGCCTTAATGAGTAATAGACAAAGTCAGACTGTAATAGTAACTCCATTAGCCTCTAAAAAAACGTTTGTTGTTGTGTTGTTTTTTTTTTCCCCTGTGGTAAATTTTTTTTCTAAGGTGAAGCTGTGCATTCAGTTAAACTCAGTAGAGTCTACACCACCACCATCTAATGACTCCAGTGTTTACAATACTAATGGAATTTACAAAAGCTAAAATAGTAAATGCAAAAATTCCCCACCCACCCTCTTTTTTTGTTTTTTTTAAACTTCCACTTACACACTAACAAAACAAACTGACTGCTGATCTTTCACACCTGCTTGGGAATAGAAAGAAGAAAAGGATTGCAACATCTTAGTTGCTGAACATAAGGGAAGCATAAGAATAATAAAAATATTTGTAAGTCATTCAAAATTCACCTATTACAAACAAACAACCCTCAGATGAACAGGTATTTCGAGTTTCCCATCTGCCTGCATGGAATACGATAACCAAAGCGACCAGAGTTAAAGAAAGTTGGAAAGCAGCAGCCCAACATCGAACAATGATTACTGCTATTACTAACTCATAGCCACTGACGGACAGCCTTCAATAAAGACGGTACACAAAGAGTAAGGCTCATCAGAGCACACTGCAAGGCAAGATCAAAGTATACATTTTTCAACAAATCACTTGCCACATCTTTTGTAATACATCAGAGAGAGATAACAAAACATGTATAGATAGCTCTAGTGAAGCCTGTTTTGTGAATGGGCTTAATTACAGGACAAGCTTAAAACTGTCTTTGTTAAATTCTTAGAAAAAAAATGGAAGTTTTCAAGACAACCTTTAAAAGGGTTTCCAAAAGTGGTTCTACAACAAGCAAATTACTGTTATTAATGACCCTAAGTTTATCCTTAATCCTCTTTTTCTCTGTCATCTTGTATTTCTTTTTTCAGATTATGAAAAAACTAAGCTACCATTTAAAAGGAGGAGTTCTGCGTACCTAAAAATAGCAGCGTAACAACCCATTAAAATTATTACAAGAACAAGTAACATTTGATACTCTTGACAGTGGTTTTCAAAACTACATCTCTGTAATGCCACTGTAGTGTCTGATGTTTCTGAATGGCTGCTCTGTGATTCTGCTTTGTGGCTAATTGGTCTTCACTGTCCTATTGATGCTGTTTGCTTACTTGTGGTTATAAGCTCTGAGGACCGAGACACAGAGAGCAAGTTTTTATAAATGTGAGACTATAAATTTCAGAGCCTAACAAGAACAAGTATGGCCAAGAGGATCCATTCTCTTTGGTCTATATTCTTTGTTGGATTCAAATATTAGCTTCTGGAGCCTTCCACTGGCTCAAACCTTTTCCTCAGTTGTTGTAGGGATGACCTGTTAATACATGAACATATATGAATTAATTCATGGACCACCTGAAGCCCATGTAGCAAAGCTGCAGTTCATTAGCTCTAAAGTCCTACTGATTTTGTCTTCATGGTGAGAAGTTCTCAGGGCATCTCTTAAGGAAAATCTCACCAGAAGACAGGTTGAAAATCCTTTTCAGGATTTCAGCCCAGATTTCTGACAGCAGTGTACGCCAGCTCCCCTGAGACCTATAGGTCCTAGTGTGCCCCGTATGGAAGAGGTTCAGTTATCACCTGCCCCAGAGAAAACTTTATTCCTTTTCTGACTCCTGAAACACGAGCACTCAGCCAGTGCATGTTATTACTATAGAAGCACATCCTTATCCTCCTGGGATATTTTTGAAATATATCTAGTCAGCTGGAGCACGTGTTAAAGGGTTCCAACATCCCATTTTATAGATTTGCCTTTCCTTTGAGGGAGAAATTATTTGCTCTTTACTCCATCTTGAAAATATTCTGAACTAAAGCCAGATTAGGATAAATACGTGTACTGTTTACAAATACTTATTTAAAACATCCAAAAATGTGTAACTTTGAAAGACATTATGAGGAAAGAAAATGGAAATAACTACTACATTTCCATACGTGAAGTCTAAACCTGAAGCATTTCTTCCCCTTACACCCAGGTGTGGAGGTTCCCCTGTTCACTCTTTCTTAGGCTATCTTTCTCAAGGTGAACCTTTTCTAGGAGAAGCATGTTAGTTTATGTAGTTAACCTTGTTCCGGAGTCCTCCAGAGTATCTGAAAAAAGTTCAGTCTTTCCCCTAAAACTTTTTACTTCTTTTTCACAGTTCTCTCCGTCCCTCCTCTCCAAGATCAGTTCCTTGTTCTGGAGAGGATTTTCTGCATTTTAGGCACACACTGCTGCACACATACAAGAATGAGAAATGCAAGTAGCCAAGTATCAATTAACAACAGAATGTCCTCCTTGCTCCGTTTCTTCAAAGAAAATCATTCCTGCACAAAAGCCCATATATGAACTTACACAATCACAGATGTAAATGACCATGTACACCTGTAGAAAATCTACTCAGAACTCTCTCCAGTCCAAATTGCAAGCACACAAGAATAACAATTGGAAGCACACGAGAAAAAAAATAAAGGCAGGAATAAGTCAAGGGAAGAAAAGGAAAGAGCCAGATTTCTCTCTCACTCTTGCCATCTCAATCTAAGAAAGCTCTGTCAGCAATTATTAGTAATTCAAATTAGTATTACACAAATATCACTGAAATATGAAACACAAGAGAAACATAAGGGCAGAGATTCTTCAAACCACTCAGTTTTGGTGCTCTGTTGTAATAGGTGTATCTAATCTATGGCTTCATGGTAACTTTGGAAACCTCAGCCACAAAGATACCACAATTTATTTTACTTTAAGCCATCACGACTATGTTTAATGATCAATGAAGTCTAATCTTCCAAGCTTTACAGAGACAAGTATATTATGAAGACATCCAGGTACAGGGGAGACAGAAATATATACATTTATAAAACAGAGTAATTCAACTAACTGCAGGCCAGAGAAACATACCATGAAGGGGGGCTGAGCCATAAAATTTTCATACCAGGGAGACAGATCCTCATGCCACCTCTAAAAGTGAGAACACACTCCAGTTCATGATGGGTACTCAGCACCGGGCATAATAAAAAGATTTTGCAGTCTCGCTTATTCATCTGGAGAAGCTGGCCTGAAAATTTCAAAAGAAGTAAAACATGAGGCCTGACTTAACACAATCTACATGTTAGTAAAATACCACTTGTAGTAAACTGACACTTGGTCTAATTCTGCAAGATACAATATCCTACAATAAGCTGAAGCACTCCCTTTTAACAAAAATGTTGCATTTCTCCATTCTGCACACAAGTACAGTCGGAGAAGCATATCGAAATAGGACTGGTTTGAACAAACCTGCGGAATGAAGCAGCAAATGGGAAGAGAATAGCTAAAGCATTAGCGTTCACCCTTGAACCTGAGGGACATGGACGTGTTCTGTGTCACATGGCATGCTTTGAAATGAGTTTGATGTCTTCAGTTTCACTCCCACAGGGATTTACCCAACTCACCAGAACCAGCCCAGTTTGTCTTCTCCAGCTCAGCAGTGGAATAGTAATACTGCTCCTGTCACACACTGTGGCTAAGAGGCATATGAGAGCTGTTAGGACAGCCCTTGTTTGAAATACTCAAGTCGATGTTTCCTCTTTCAAGGAGGCTGCGTTAACTGAGCCAAAGCCTGGAACAGTAGGGATGCTGCAAAGCAAGCATCAAGAACTGTAACCTGGAACCGTTACTGAGACGCGAAGCAAAACGGTAGTACAAGCAGCTCTGTATATTACAAGTATTTTCACTCTAGACCATCAGATGGATGAAGCAAGAATTTAAAAGCAAATATTAACGGTGGGATTGAGAAAGGTACCTGAAGAACTGCAAACACACCTAGCTGGAGTGGTGAGGGCCTAAGAGTCTCTAATGAGACAGAGGGAAACTTTCCAGAAGATAGGTTCCCTAAACTCTTCTGAAGTAAAAGGTACCAATCGCCACCAGCCACACAGATGCCAGTCTAGCAATGCCACTGATCCGACTGAGCAAAGGCTGTTGCAGAGAGGGTCCTACCGGGACAATCATGCAAGGAGTCAAGTACCTCAGCAGAGTCTGAATTCTCACTCCCTAGAACAAAACCATTTACAAGGCGTCATTTAGTGTTACAGAGAATCAAGACTAAAAATAATTCTATTTCCTTTCAGGGAGTGAATAAAAAACTCGAAGCAACCCATCAATTCCAAGACAGAGGGAAAACTCTCTTAACTTTGCATTTACAAACTATGCATGATTTGAATGTGAAGAAATGACCAGTAATTCTTTTGCCTGTAGCACAATTAGTTTCCCCCATGCAGGCACAAATGATGCTCATCAATAGAAATGTGATATTTCTGAATATAAAAAAAACCCATAAACTGCACTTACTAAGTCTCCTCTGGTTCCCATTTAATTTCTTTTGTCTAATGTAAACTCACTGGGCTATGACTAACAGCTAACATATAATTTCTAATTGTATGGCATTATGTTATGTTAGTACAAAAACATTATCAGAGCCAAGAGAGAGACAGAAGCACACCGTTCAGTCTTACTGGGAGTAGACAGGAATGGAAAAATACTATCAGCATCAAGTACATTTGTCAAGGAAGCAGATTAAAAGCCAGCTTTAATGGGAAAAATTCTCCCCACATTTCGCTTTCCTACTTTTTAGATGATAGAACTGTTATATAAGCAAACCAAAGTATGTTCACCTTTACAAGGGCTTGTGGAAAAGCAATTGGATGATATAGGACATTACTATTTTATTATTTGGAAGATGTTCTGTATATTTCTACAGAAATGGCCTAAAGCTTTACAGAGATATAAAGCCTGAAGCCACATGATTAGTCATAGAATCCATTCTTGTTGCAGAATTATGTTCAGATTTACATTTGAAAGAGTTATGAGCCAGAGTCTCTGGAAAAAAAAAAAAAGGAAGGAAAAAAAAAAAATATCTGATTTACACCCTGTAGAGATTTCCCTCCCTGGGGAATAAACCAAAGGAACATAAATCAAGAGTAAGGCCATGTAGAAGTATACTCCTGAGCCTGCAGATAGTCTGTAACAATAGCTGCAAGAATTGCGATCAGCCCATATCCTCTCAATGTGCTAATCATAAGGTTCAAAAATTGACAAATTAAATGGCAAATGTGATGGGTGGTATTTGTTGTTTGTTTACAGCCCACTGTACATGACGTTCCTCTGAAACGGCTGGGGCTGGGCAGCCGGCAAGGGGGTCGACAGCTTGTCCCATGCAGACCACTGCCTGCGGGCCAGGGGAAACCCTCTCACCAGCACGGGAGGTTACTCCAGTTGTGTGAGTGACTGAGCGTGCCCAGACCCTTTAGCGCAGACAGTGATGGAGGGAGGGAATGAGACCCACCAGCAAGCAGGAGCCTGCGCGCAAGCAAAGATGGCAACAAAGCCGAGAAGAGCAGGGAGATGCACAATGGGGTCCTCAAAGGGGGATGGACAGAATTAATTTTCCTAGGTACTTAAAAAGGACTGCATTGAACGTCACATAGAAAGCCAATGAATTGCTGAAATGAGAGTAAACCTGAAAGAGAAGATCTATCCACATGAGAGGGGGATTTGTTTATGTTGTCCTTGTTTTATTCTGTCTTAACCCAATTCAAATTTGTTGATCTGAATTTCGGCTGTTTTAAAGCATCTATATATTGTCTTACTTTGCAGTCAAATAAAACACAGCTTTTGCAATTTAAAATCTTTTTCTGAAGAGGTCACTTTAAGGAACAGGTACAGCCAGATCCACCTGAAAGTTCCAGCAAGCTTGGGGTCCTATTCAAGTAATATATTAACAGTAACTGCTGTATTGCTATTTACTTCAGATTAAGTTTCATGAAAACTCTCACTGTTTGATCTAACAAAGGCTCGAACAGTCTATTTAGTCTGTAACCCACTTAAGCATCTGGTAGAAATACAGGAGCTAGGAAGACAATGGAAGGAGCACAGGCAGAGAGTTGCGGTGGTGTGTTAGGAATATTGGGTTCATTTCCAGCTCTCCAGAGAGCCCACTGTAGTATTTACAGCCTGCAACATGACCCTCAGCAAGTTCCTGTACGTATGCTTCTCTTCTCATATAGCGTATCAGTCCCATGCATTAAAATTGCAAACTCTTCAGGACAACATTTGTGTCTTGTTATGTATTTGCTCAGGGTTTAATATAAGAAAGCTCTTATCTCAGTCAGGGAATCCTTAACATTAGCAGAGCGCAAACACTGGTCTTGTGCTCTCCCTCTGCACAGGCTGCACATCATCCCCAAACCTGTACAATTCTACTGTATGAAAAGAGATCATGGTTTTCCATGATCTTTTCAGCCAGGAATCCCAGCATTAACCAACGAGAAAAGAAATCCTAAAACTGCATTCAGCTGACCTTTAATGTCATTGTCACCCAGCGTGCACCTGGCAGCACCCAATCAAAATCTTCCAGGGCACTGTAACCTTGATACTATTGACCAGCACTGCTCTGATTTAAATTTCAAACAGCCTGCAATTTTGATTCCTCTTTCCCCCAGCTCTGAAAGCAAATGTTATGGATTTTATAGGGAAGAAGGCCCTGGCCAAACACTTGATTTGCACAAACTTCGCATACGTGAAAAGGCAGTCAATACAAACAGAATTAATTTTAATTAACCTTAATATGCTGATGAAAATGGTGGGGAGTTTTCATGAACAAATAAGTAGAGCCACTTACAGAAAAATATCTGCTTTGTTAATTACACGTGCACACATCCAATAATACAGTCATGGTTAATTATAGTACTTGTTTCCGAACTTAGATTGTTACGATCAAGCTAAGGCACTGCTCCAGTCAATAAGCACACGTCCTTTTTTTGGTTAGGTGGAGTAGAACCCGGCGCTAAGATTTTGATTAGCAGCCTTGTAAAAGATACTCAATTCTCCATCTCATCATCAGGTCCCCAGTGCCCGTTGGGATAGGAAGAAACTTACAATTTCCCAGCCCGGAAAATCCACTGGAAGAATTGCTGGGGGCAACTCATTCACACAAAATCAGGAGCAACTACTCAAAACCGTGGCTATGCTCATGTAAAATCAGTGAAAAGAGGCAATCAAGAAACCAGTCTACGAAACTGCTATACATAAATAGAAGACAAATATCACCGAGTAAATCAAGATCCCTGTTACTCAATTTAAACCTAGGTAGACATCCAGATTTACTGAGTATCTGGTCCACAATCTCTTAACAGATGTGCTCTAAGAGAAGAGGGCACTTCCAAAGAGGGCATCATAACAGGGTAATTACCCTGTTTGTTGCTGCAAAAATTTCAAGCCAAACAAGACATCTGAACATGAACAGGTCCGAGGTTCCTCACTCTTTAAAAAACCAAAGCGAAGTCATTTCAACCAACTGCTGTCAAATGTGCCTCTGCATCCATGAGGAGCACCTTTCCTTGCTGCCTCTAAGGCTTACCTGGGCCCAGCTGAAAGAATAAAATGAAACTTGTATGGAAAGGCTGAAAGAGCCAAGCACTTGGAAGACTAAAGCTCTTTTGCAATTATTTTTGGAAAAATGTAGGGCCTGATTCTGAAAACTTGCTATGAAAAAACTGTATGTTGGCCATATTTCTGGCTAGGGCTGAGATTGTTGGTTATTTCCCAAAAGCACAATATAGGAGCGGGGGCGGGGGGGAAGTGCTTGCTTAGCTTTCTTCAGCATTCTTATCTTCCTTATCAGCACAGTGAACATGTGCTGCACAAAGCAGATGCAAGACACAAACCCGGGTATTTAATGGCTTTTCAGTTAGAAGAAAAACCTTGCCAAACCAATGAATTGAAGAATAGTAGTTATGCCCTGAAAATCATGAGATTTGGGACTCCCTCTCTTTGCTTTCTATTTTTTAATCTTCCAGGGTGCTTTTGAGTTACATTTCTACATTTGAGAGCCTGCAGGCTAGGAATTTATTTAAGATACAGCTATGAATCTCATTAATAATATGAATCTAGGAACTTTTAAAGAAAATACACAGGTAATGCAAAATTTAAAGTCATGACAACCAGTGACAGCACATACAATAGCAACATCTAGCTAATGGACCCAGAATGACTACTGGTTAATGAGCTGAAGCATGCAACAATATTGGAAAAAAAACAGATCAAAAGAAATGTTTCTTTTATAACTGGCTGCTAAGAATTATACCAAGTTAGAGTCACATCCCTGTTGACTTAAGTGATGGCAGACTGGGCCTAATTCTAATGTCACAAGCAGTACTTTTAAAGTAGGCAAATGCCTGGTGATATACCTTGATTTCCGCCTATGTAATCAAGCAAAAAGGAGCCCAAACAGAATACTTCTGTAGTTAAGGCAAATATGATGTGGTCTTAACATTGTAAACCTAACCACTATTTAACTGTTTAGTAGGATAACTACAAATGATGCTATAGATATAGTTTCATCACATCCAAAATCTAGGTGGTGTTAAGAGTTAGGCTGTTAAAATTGTAGCAACTGAGGACAGACAAGCACATTATAAATTGCATTTGGAAAAGCTTCAAAACAAGCCGGTGCTAAGCGGCAACTGACCAAAACACCTTCTTGCGGTATCTTCTTCATGTTCGGAATACATCTGACATCATTTCAAGTATATTTTCATTAGATGTATTACCTGACCTGTACAAATGCTGCCGTGACCTGCCCTCCTCCCTAAAATTACTGACTAAACTTGGAAAGCATAGGAAATAGCACTGCCAAAAATCAGGCTTCAGACTAAAAGATGCAAATAATTGTGCCTTCAATAGCCTGCTAGATGCTGAAAAACAGTACTGCAAATAGTCTGACTTTTCTGCAAAAACTTCGATGCAGCAGTTCAAGGGCACAAATATGTAAGTACATTCCAGTCCTTACAGCAATGTTTCCCTCTATTTTACTCCTTAATAAATGCATTATGAAAATAAACATTTACCTGGCAGTTGTCCTTAATGGAGGTTCTCTCCTTTTAAACTGATTGAGAGCTTTAGAGTAAAAGAAAAAAAGCACAGGGGGATGTACACCAGCGAAAGTTTGGAGTTTAATGAACAAAGGCACTTACTCCCTCTCAAAGGCAGAGTGAGACAGAGAGGGAGATGAAAGATCTTGTTTCATTTTATGTGCAAAACAGAACAGACATCTCCCATAGACATGCTAATGAAACATTGATTTGCTGGAGTGACGTTTGTTACCACAGGGTTCTCCACCTTGGACTTCCAGGAGAAACGATTCACAATTAATTAACTCCTTTCACAGATTATCTGAAATCTAACTTGGGCTCAACCCCACTTCATGATAATGTTCATTTTGTTAGTAATATGCAGATCAATGAATATATATACACAAACATATATATAAAAAATTAAGTATTCCAAATTTTATATACATGTATACACATGCAAACATATAGTGCATTATATATACTATATAAAAATAAATGTACATGTATCTGTAGCCATATAATTCCACTGCTGTAAGCACACACACAGTTTTCTGCCATCAGCTCAGCACTCCCATGGGAAAACTCCACGAACTCCCAACACTGCAGGACAAACCCCGACTCATTCAACCATCTCCTCCTTACCACAAGTTAATATCAAACACCCTAGTACATGTTAACAAGCATTGCTCCCCACTGTCCTAACCACCACCACTTTAATGGTTTTTTTCAGCACAGAAAGGAATCTGGCACTCTTGTCTCTCCATTAAAAAAACAACAACAACAACAACAAGGAATTTCCTCTTCAAGGGGAATGGCAATATAAAATAAATATGAAAATAAAAAATACTTGGGGTTTTGTTTGTTTGTTTTCAGAAGGGAGAGGGGAAAAAAGTAACTGCAAAATTTTCTTTCTGTTCAAAAGAATAATATACGCACACAAACCACAAATTGTCTTGCTCTATATGCAATATGTGAAATGGGCATGTGAAACACCACACCTCCCATACCACATGTTTTCAATCTCATTTGTCCTAAATCCACAAGAGCCTCAATCCCAGTATCACAGCCCCCTTGATCAAAGGGGTTTTGATTCACCTGCGTTGAATTCTACCACAAAGATGGTTTTCCCCGCGTTTGTGGGAACCCTTCTGTAAAGTTTACATTTACCAAGGGATCAAAAATAGAGCAGCAGGACAGCTTCATAACCCATTTGTTAGTCAATATTTGAGGTGGCAAAGAAAGTAGCTCAGAAGAAGAACAAATGATACTTTCTCAATGGGAGTTGCTATAAATGCTAGTTAAAGATTAACTTCCCTTAAAAGTTGGGAGGAAATTAAGGAAAGAAATTCTGTGGATATTCTTTCTAAACTTTTCTTCTTTTGGTTAAAAAACTAATTGTTTGGGAAATAAGAAAAATGTGTGGATTCTTTTTATAATCAAAGTATTTTATTTTCAGCAATAAGAACTGCAAAAGGTTCCACAGAAGTGGATATTTCTTTCTTGTTTAGGTAAAAAAAACCCAAACAAACCACTCTTCCTTAAAAAACAATAGTTTAGGCTCTGTGTTTAAGGCCCTGTGGCAGGGCCTTAAAAGCTGCAGTAGATTTGAATTTTACTTTAAGGGATTTAAACCAGTCTCACAGTGACTTTATCTTTTTCCTTCTAGGATGCACATAAGAATTATCAATACGACATAAGAAATAATTCTGTTGGATATTTGGATTTACAATAAAAACTAAAATTAATTTTAAGTAACATATCTAGAAGATTAAAGGCCTATGGAGCAGTAACACCATAAATAATGTTCAACTTATTCTTTAAAGAATTTGAAATACATCTCTAACTGTACACACAAACACACATTCCCCCACTCTCTCCTCCATGAATACCATTAACGTGAATTTCAAGCAGGGCTCACCTTCACAACAGCTATTATTGACATGGGGTGGGTGATCAATACAGAACAGACTGGAAGCTCATTTTCAGAAATTGATAAAAGTTCAAACCCCAGAGGGGTTAGATGATTTACAGCAAAGGTTAAAGCTATGCATTCTACTTTTCTCAAAAGCAAGGTTTTTCCAGATGCTTCCAAACATTTTTTTTTCTTAATGCCTTTAAACTTGAATATAAATTTATTTTATTTCTTAGAATTCATAGTTAGAGTAGAAATTAAGTTTGCTGAGAGTTAGCATCTATCAAGCAAGCAATATATCTTAGCACACTAGGTAAACTCTTCCTTTGTGTGACAGGTGCAAGAATCACGAGGCTGGGCCTTCCTGGGACCTACTCTACATCTCCCAAACCCAACCGACAGCACCAAGATGTCCTATTCCACTCGTTCCTGGCTGCCACCATCCTGCACTGACACTCATATTGGTCCTGGCTCCCTCCCCACATGGATACTAGTAAGTGGTGAGATGGAATTAAGGGCCACCAGCCTTCCCATCTCGGATCCCATTTCAAGGACTTCACAAGCTTATGACAAGACAAGAAAATTTGATATGTTCAGGAACCATGAAGTACATAAAAACAACAAGGGAAACAGTAGCCACCAACTTCATGTAGAGTTGCATGTACTGCAGTCCTGCCAACCCAACCTAGTGGAAGAAAAGGTCTCAAGAAAAAAAAAAAAAAAAAGGAAAAGGCACCTTCTCCAATGAAGTAGCACAGACCAATGACAGTAACAGACCTCCTCATGAGCAGCGTGCTTGTCCCGTTCCAATTCACTACAACTATCTTACCCACTCTCATCTCCTTTCTTCAAAGCATCTCTTCCTCTGGTTAGGAAGCAGCAGCAGAAAGTTAAACACCGCTTTCCTTCCCAGGTCATCAATAAAGAGCAGTCTCACTAATGAAGTGCTCTAGCTAAAATAATAAAAGAAAGGCCAGTATAGAGTTCCTGTGAGTCCTGGCTCAGTCCAAACCCTAATGTTGATGTTATTATATAAAAGTACCACAGAGTATGTAGGGCAACCCCATGTCTATCACAACAGCCAGAGCCATTTCATACTGTGTGCTTTTAATTATTTCATCGACACCCTTGGACTTGATAACTGCCTGAATTTTCCTGTCAACACTTTAGTCCTTGATTTTCTTCATTAAATCACAGTTTCAAATTACTTTTTTCTCCACCCCCACACCAACTTTTTTTTTGGCTTCTAATTCTCTGAATGCCCCACGCTGTTTTAAATTACATGCTCATTTCAGAATACGCAGACTATTTATCTAGGAGGCATATTTCAGAGTCATCTGAAATTAATTTCCCAACCCCAAAGTTCCTGGGTACCAGCTTCCAATTCAGCTGTGGAATTTCCTGATGGCGCTGCGTGGTTCAGGTTTCTCTGCACCTCCACAGAGCCGCCCCACCAACCGCGAGGCTGCGACATGCACTCCCTCCTGCTTCTTTCCTATGGACCTTTTCAACAGCAAAATAAAATCTACCTTAATTAATTTGTAGATATTAGTTATAAAGTAGGCTATATAATTCTTAACATTGAACCCACGTCTTGGGACGTAGAAGTGTTTCAAACAGTTGAAGGATACACAGCATCTAGCATAAAACTCAGCCTGGAAAGTTATTAATTGTTATGCCAAATATATTAACAGATACTAGCTGCCCTGTATGCACAGCAACCTAATTTTTAGAAGTATCAGTTACCCCAGGTGACTTCACCTGGACTTTGGGCACCCACACCATCTCTAACATTAGGGCTGTGGGCAAAATTAAAATCATTTCAAACCTTCCAAACATAAAATTAAAACCTTCTGCCATGACAAATCTTTAATTTTATTTTGGATGTCTGTTAAGAGTCCAGTCTAATGGGAGAAATTTGAAATTCCCTGTTGTTTTGTTAAGTGTATCAAAACAAGTTTCAAGTGTTAAGAGAGGTTATGGCTTGTTTCAATGGTCAAATTTTTTTCAGGCAAAATTATTTTTCCTTAAAATTATTTGTTCATGTTAAATCAATTATGACATTAAGTTTAACATGAACAAGGATGCTTTTCCAAAAATGCCATAATTGGCTTTTTTGGATAAAAAGCTTAATGACCATTTCCCTCAAAAGCTTGTAAGACTTTTGGAAAAATTTCCACCTATAACTTGTTGGAGAACTAAATGTTATTTTCTTGTTGGAGAACTAAATGTTATTTTGGAAGCGATGATAGGGAATACAATGATTTTGCAGTACCAGACCAATATTTAAATTTTTATTTCCTTGCATTTTTCTGTGACTGAAAACTTTTTTTATATTTGTAACCAGAAAGTGAAGTTTTCCTATGAACTCCTTAACTATTGCATTTTCAGTATTTTCTATGAGAAAAATCGCTGTGATCTGCTCCTGAAGTTACTTCAGTGCTTTAAAAAAATAAGTTACACTATAGCCCTTAAACAAGGGGCTTTTATACATCTAAGACTGAAGCATTTCTTACATAAAAACCCCCAAGAATCGTCTGATCATAGATGACAGTTGAAATCAATCATGTCATGTTACAAGATATTTATCAGAAATCTCACGTTAGCTGTTTGATCCACACCCGGCAGCAGAAAATGGACCACTCCATTTAACACTGCTATAACCACCCTTAAAGCAAGCCCCTGGAGCCTGGAAACCCCAGATCCCCCTTCACTGGCAGGAATTCAGGGAAATCAACTGACTTTTGGGGTTGGATTTTTTGTTTATTTATTTGCTTTTGGGTTTTTTACCACTTGCCTTCAAGCACCCCCAGGCACAGAAGCTAACCCTTCCTCAGCTGACACCTTACTCCATTGCTACAGAGGCACCCGAGCACTCACTGTGGGGCAGGTGGGTGGAAATCCCTCTCATGCCAGGGCAACCTGCTGAAGGGCCCGTGTGGACAGAGCTGGTCCAACTGCACCCAGACCCCCACACCTCCGCCTTCTCTCCCTTCTTCCAAAGAAAAGAGTCTCCATACAGAATGGGTCGATGGAAGCCGGGACACTGAAGTATGCTTGTAAGCACTGCTGTCTTGAGTACAACAGATGCACAAAGTGGAGGTTCATCACCAGACTTCCAGCCTATGTTATTTACCTCCCAGTACCCTGCCCCATGCACACCTTGCTGCGCACAAATCTTACTGTAGTGGTAGATCCTCATACTGTAGCTAGGTATTTTGAGGTGAATAGCAGCTAAAGCAGCTACCTGGAAACTCCAGTCTCCAACTACTCTGGGAAATGAGTGGCAAGATAGTCATTATGGATGAGAAAGCAGTAATAAAAAGAAAAGGAGACCAAGTCCAACTTATGTTCCAAGAGAGACAAAGTTATTCAAAGACCTAATAACAGTATTTCCCCACAGATAAAGTAATCTAGTTAAGCTATACTACCATAGGAGGGGGTTTTGTTTGTTTTAAGTCAGTCAGCAATGGCATTCAGACTGTGCTCCCTTTGATGTCAGCTCTAAAAGGATTTCTATCTGTGAAAATTTCCTGGTATAAAAGGCAGAATCTCAACCCAAAGAAGCCATACTGGCAAAAGCTGTCAAAGAGTCTAGTTAGGACACCGTGAAAAGTTTGCAATGGATTTAAAGTGCAGGTATTCCAGCTCAGAATTAGTTCCATGTTCCATGCACAGTCTTCTACAGGGCAAAAAAAATTCATGACAATACTTCCATGACAATATTTTAAG
This sequence comes from Sagittarius serpentarius, assembly GCA_034782735.1. Lineage (NCBI taxonomy): Eukaryota > Metazoa > Chordata > Aves > Accipitriformes > Sagittariidae > Sagittarius > Sagittarius serpentarius. Next base: position 4,328,652 of record JAVKLA010000090.1, on the reverse strand, counting down.
CAAACAAAAACAGAAATAAGATTTAAAACCTTGGGTTTCTGTCTTTATGAAACCAAGAAGAAACATGTTCAGGGCAGACCAGTTTAAAAAATAAATAAATAAATAAATAAATCGGCACAGAAGCTGAGGGCGGCTCCAAAAAAACCTCTCCATAAAGTTGAGCTGTTGAGGTTAACTATTTCCCAGCTGAGTCCTTTAGACCGCTGAACAAAGTAACACTGTGAAACTAACAGCAGCTCTGCTTTGCCATCAGCACATTGACAAAACCATACTGAAAAAAATGTTGGAAGGAGAGATACATTTCATTCTCCCTTAAACTGTTTCCATTACATTTATTTAAACAGACTGAAATTTCACCCTACCAGCTGCATATTCAGTTGCTGTGGCAGCCCAAGCATGTACAGTCTGGCTTCTTCATGGTGACTTTTTTGTGGTAAACACTGCCTACCATTTGAAAGATCCACCATTTACACTTGACAAAGGTGGGCTGTGGGATGTACGGATGAAACAGGACTTAAAGTCATGGTGCTTTGGTGTAAAAGCTAGAGGCCAGGCAGACTGGCATCAGCTGACAAGAAGGAAAGTAAACTGAAATAAAACAACATTTTGGTAGTCACCTCCAAGTACTTCGAACAGCTGGAGCTCCTAAATACATCCCTGCCCCTTTAGAAGGATTGAAAAGCCACAACTTAAAGAAAAATACACTGCATATTAAAAGGAGGGGGAAAAAATCCATACATTCACCTTGATCTCCAGGTCAACAAAACCCTGATTGAGATCTCCACGTGTTTTACATCTTCCAGGTCTCAGCTAGGTATTTCTGCATGGTTTTTTTTGGAAGGAGGGAAAAATTCCTAAAACATTTTTTTAACATTTAACTTCTTCCCATTACCCTTTTCATAAACAGAGGTTAGAAGCAGGGAAGGGCAAAGAATCTTCAAATATTTCTGAAGTCTTTAAGTGCTAACAGTAATACCCACCGCAATGGAGAAAAAAATACTGCCAACTTCCAGGGGTTTTGGTATCAATGATCACTTTTTTCTCTGCCATAAGGCTGATCCTGAAAGGTCCTGAACAGATCCTGAAGAGGCAAGAGCCCCACTGCATTAAGAATATTTGGCCAATTTAATGAAACATTTAACACCTCGAAGGCCTCAGCTTTTCAAGAAAATTAGGTACTTTGTAGCCTATGTACAGTAGAGCTATATATGTTCCCCTTGATGAATGCAGCTGGACCATATAGAAACCCCCAAAGTCATCTTTACATCCAGCTCATTTACATCATTTACATTTATCTTAGCAGGACATAGGAGCTCATACATATCACTCTAAAACCACCTACATTGCTTCTAGATCAGAACTGGTTCCCAGCCAGCTGGTGCAAAGCGGAGGTTGAGAAGTTCAAACCTATCTCCTTCCCTTCAATTAGAGATACCCTACAGCAATTATTATCTTCTGAAGAACAAGGTAAACCTGCCCTGCAGTTTTCCTCCAATTATTGCTACCTGAAAAGAGAAAGACTCAGCTGAGTGAATGAAACAAAACTAAGGGGATTGGTAAAAATCCTTACTCAAGCAGTCACTCACATATAAACACTGCAAATAAACAGCTGACATTATAATGCAACAACTAATTTGCATGACTCCATGCATCATGGCTGCTTTTTAAGATTTCCAGAGCAATTGGATGTTAAAACCAGATTAGTGAAGACGACCATTCGTTTCCTCTCCACAACAAAATCCCCATGCAACTAGTTAGAGAAACAAAAACATTTTTCCAAAACTTCAATACCCAACACAAAGACTGCAGAGAAGGTAAATACTCCCACAGTCACCCAGAAGCACGTCACTGGTAGTAATTGTGGATATTTGATTCCTTGGCTTGAGCATGCATAAGAAAAGCCAGTAAACCAGTACAGGCTCACTCTGTTGCTAAATCAAAGGTTCAGGGTTAGCACTAGAAGGGCAGGGCTGGGGTCCTGCTGCACTCAGGCAGGGAAACTGCAGTGGCTGTCCTGATGTCAGTGAGGAGGGACATCAGACAACCCTGCCACCACGAGTCCCACAATGGGGACAGAGGGCCAAGCAACTTGCTTTTAAGATGTGATTATATTCCAGCCCAGAGAAGATGGAGAGTCACGTATCTCAGCTGTCTATGCATCTGCCTCTTGCTATAGGAAAAAATAAAAATAAATGTCAAAAATATTTTCTGAAAAGACCTCAGTGAATCAAATTAGTAAATTGGTATGTCCACAAGATGCAGACTTTGTTCTTAGGACTGTAAAGGAAGTTATTAGTACAAAACCATCATTATCACGGAACACCATCATGCAACTGGCATCGCTTCATGGACATTCCAAATGTTAAAGTGAAGAATCAGGTTGTTCAAAGATTTCTCCAATTTTAGCTTTGGAAAAATACACACTTTTCTTCATCTCCTTGCTCTCCACATGTAGACTTAGGGAAGAAGAGACTTTACACCTCATGTTCTCTTTTCTTTCTTTTTCTCTTTCACTTTCTTCCAAGCCACCTCCCCCAAAGCGGCACTTACCACAGTGACAAATGAAGCAATAATAAGGTTAGTCATTTAACTCTTTGCATCCTACTTAGAAATCACCCTAATTACTATGTAATGGGTCCACAGAGGCAGAAGAGTCTGGGTGAAATCCACCCGGAGGGCACCGGTATAGTTCATCTGTCCATTCCCTAATAGCACTCTAAAGTTCACCCTTATAAACATGTCACCTAGTCTATAATTAAGTGACTGGTCATTAGGTAACATATGTGGTACCTGTGGGTCACATATCAGTCAGCTGGTGATGGATCTTTATCCAATAGCTGTGCAGAAGCAGCTCCATAGCTCTCTGTCACCACAGCATTACTCTCAGCGCACAGCACACTCATAAAAGAGTTGGCATAGGTGGGGTTTTTTAAGCAATAAACTCTGTGTTTGTGAAGGGTGAGAAACTGAGGGGAGGAGGGAGTGGAAGGACTGTCACACAGTTCAGTCTTCACCCCAGCAGCATGATAAAAAGCACAGTTTTTCCTTTATATTCTGCCAGCATACTGGTTCCTAAAGCAGTCTTCATACTTTGCTGACAGGTGTATTTCCCATTCACACTCACTATGAGTCAAGATTGCTCATTACTACACTTTTTATAAACTGCAAGAGGACATCCTCTTTCCTGGTCATATTTAAAAAAAAAAAAAAAAAAATCAAGTTATGCTTTTTAACTCCCTCAGCTTCCATAGATGTGCAAGGCTGTGATGGACAGAGGAGATAAGCATAAGACAAATTTATCCTTGATTTTAGAAGGAAAACAAAGAATCTAGAAAGTACAGCTGAACAAACTCCCAAGCAACTGAATGAGCTACACATCCAGGCCAATCCAGTCATTCAACCACGTGGGCACAAGAACAGAGAAATACAGCCAGTTTCATTGCAGCTCCCTTCCTCCCCTCACTCTATACAACGTGGGGGACTTGATCAAAGGAGATACCAGAACAAGAGCAGGACATTCAACTAAAGTTCTTCCTCAGACTGTACAGAAGTGGTGGTTTCCAGCAGGTTTTGTTGTCCCCGAGACAGAAAAGGACAGGTCACATGAAGTCTTGAAGTTCAGACTAGAGTCCTAGAAACCCTAATAATCATATTTCTTACAAAATTATCCAGTAGTTTTACAATTTACAAGTTCTCTGAACTAGCAAGAGAAAGAAAATTAATTTCCTTGAGGAAGGCCCACAGAGGCAGTGCCATGTAGCAAAAACAAAATTTTGCAACCAATTTTATCTGGTACAAGAGGACTGTAACCCTGCCTCTGTGTTGCATATACTGTTTTCAATGAATTTACTTTTACCTTCTGCATTTTTGGATGCAATAATGCAGTGAAGAGCTGGACCACACAGATTCCAGATGGCAAATGAGATTTGAGCTAAGCTTTTCTGGTTAAGTAAATTATAAAGGAAAGGGTGGGGGGAAATTAAAAAAAAAAAAAACACACCAAAAAATCTCATGCCCACAATGTTTAAAGGTTTATAATTGCTAGTTATTATCTCCAAGGAGAGTGCCCAAAGCCATGATATTATGGCCAACAAAACAAGACAAGACCTTGAAATCAGCCCTCTGACCCCAGCTGTTGAAACGTGCCTTAACTACTACACATATTAACCTCCTATGACATCTCTTCTGGCAACGCACTTCTCTGGTTGATGTTCACAGTAAACCACTCGGGCCGCCCACAGTTTTGGTAACACAGGAAATAGAAGATTTGGCAAAAGCATTACATTGGCCAATTAATTCCAAGAACAAAACTCCAAGACCGAAGAGGCATATGTCCATCAATGACTAATTTACTCCATTGTATTTAGAGATACAATTAGACGTTAACTATGCAAAAAAAACAAAAAATCATTATTTGCAACGTGAAGCAAACCAATGCATTTTGGCCCAAATCAAATTGGAAAGATAGCAGACACACACAAATTTTGCCCCCCAGAGAATATGATTGCTTTAAAGTCTGTAATCAAAGAAGGGATGAAGTCTAAAGAAATGCGTTCTTCTTTTGTATGTTTTGTAGAGAAAATTCCTGCTCCTCTGGCCAGGATCAGAATTTATAGACTGAGACATGCACTCTTTACACGGCTATCAACCTCTCATGTTCTTACTGAACTTCAGTAACTTTCTTCATAACCAGATCCATCAGTTTCTGCTTTCTTCATATCAAGAAAACATCATGCTGCTTTTGTACTCTCTCATTTTGCCTATTTTACCAAATTCTCAGGTTCTTTAGTCAAAGACAAGATAAGCCAAGGAAAGTAACCTCAAACAATATCAACAAACATGATTAGTAATTTTAAAATAAAGCTCACGACATACACGGCTTAAAGCTGCTGTCTAAGAAAGCTTGTACAGAGATTGCTTCTTCCTGCCCTGTTGTTCTATATTATGTCAATACCGTAATTTGAAATACTGTTTGCAAACAGCAAAGATGACTCTTAATTTTCAAGCTATCCAGTAAAGAATTCAAACCTTTTTACTTGGGGGTCTTTTACTCTACAAGGCACCTCTGGGTCTAGTATCAATCACCCTGTGATGGATAGTCATCCCATACCAGCATCATTCGTACCTCCACTGCTTATTGAACTGCAACACCTCATTCTCATTGAATACTGACGGCTGATCTATATGATTCAGGTCCAATCAGAACAGTGATTTTTCAGTGTTAAAGACTCTTCCATCTGACATGTTTGCACCAAAACTATAAAGGATCAAAAGGAAGCACAGGAAAACAGCCCTCAAATAAGAGGATTAGCCGACTATTTCTGTGTGTTTGCACCACAACTCTCTGCACCATATAAAATGATAAAGTGGTCCCTGGCTAAGGAAAAAAAAAAAGGAGAAAAAAAAAAAAAGGTGGGGGGCGGGGAAGAAAAAACCTGTAACGCAGGGTCAGTGTTGCTTATTCAAGAGCACATGACTTTATCTAAACACGTAATTGAAACACATCGTTAGGACAATTCTGCTTCAAGAGTTTGATCGCTAAATTGGCACATGCAGGAATATAGCACAGATTAAACTTACCCTTTGGCATGGCCAAATATAAGAAGTCATGTTTAAGGAGGATGTAGAAATGCAGAACAGCAGAGAGGATGGGTATAACACAGAGAAGCAAAGTTGTTTGACAGAAAAAGAATAGACTCAGCAAACTCATTTACTGTTTGAGTGGAACCTGCATTATGAAAGACTGCTCAGAAATCTATAAGTGGGGAGAGATATGAGCCTACTTAAGACAGGAGAGAAGAAATTTGGGGAGGAGATTCTTAACAGTTCTCTTTTTTCTTTATAACTTGGTAGGTGAATGATACACAATCAAAGGATTAAGCTAATCTCAAAAAATCTTGTATCTAAACAGAAACGAAGCAGATTCCAAAGAAATAAAAACATGAATCTGAGATAATGTCTTAGGTTTTATCCCTGATTAGATGCATCCATAACAGTATCTTTTCAAAGTCAGTAAGAGAAACCTTTATTCAGACTGCAGTTACTTCCTGTGCCAGTAAGGTGGTCTAATTGCCTTCTTTTGGCACTCTCTGCTGGATTCAACGCAGCACTTGTTCTTCCCATGCAATTGCCATGCCCTGAGAAAAATCCTAGCGGAATGCACCAGAATGCTAATCCTAGAGCTCCATTTAAGCTTAAGCTTGATTTCCTTACATACCTGGGAAAGTGATGTGGCAAGATCTGAGATTTCAGCTGACCACTAAGAGCTGGCTTTATACTTTCTCTGTGGTTACAGCTGTCCACACTGGCCTGCTGCAATGTGAAGAAAATGGAGAAACATGAGAGACTGACATAAGGGAAGGCAAATGAAGGAAAACATTGTCCTTGTTTAGTGAACATGGCTAGAAAGACATTGGGATTTGCTTGGAATAGGACATAGAGGGACCAATTCTTTACTGCTTGCATCCTGTCTTACTACTTCTCTGCAAAGCGGATGCAGTTCATTACTTTATTTACACAAGTATAGGTGACCACACAGAGACAAGGCAAGATACAATACAGCCTTTAGACATAAAATTTCTGCAACTCATTCCCCATTTAACAGTAGCTCACTGGGTGGTCTTGAGCCATAAACGAAAGACATAAATAATACTCTCTTACACAGTAATTCCAGAGTTCAGCCACTCCATAGCAAAATAGTTGCACTTTCTTAGTGGAACAATACTTTTAAAGTATAATACATTTGGTGTCATTAATGTTTAAGATTATTTTGCCTTTGTTTTGCTCCATTTAGTGAGAATTTTGTGTCCTTAAATATTTATACGGGTCTCAAAAACGACTACCATTCTGTGTAACAGGAATATGTCATTGTTCCCACTTCACAGAACTGAAAAAAAATATATACAGGTCCACAGGGTTGTGGGTCTGTCTCTTCATATGTATGACACCCTCACAGAATGCCTTTTGCAGGTTTGCATCCACGTGAAGAGCTGCCAAATCCTTCGAGGATTCATGGTCTTCCAGAGTCTCATAACAGAAACCTTATGTAAGATGACCATACAGACCACATTTCTGCTTTTTGTTTTAACCATGCACATCTGACAAGTTAAAGAGCATTTTGATGGGATTTTCCCCCCTATTTTTCTGTGGTCCCAATCACAGAACCAATCTGAGGGCAGGTGTTTATTTTATTTTTATTATTCTGCTAAGCACAGCATTCTCTACAACCTTCAGGGAAGGGGAATGGGGAAGAACAGCATCAACTTCCAAGAAAATATCAAAAGCTAATAACCACCCTTCTGAATTTTAATCCATAGCTAGCCCCAAAATAGCTTACTTCATACACTCCTTGGACTTTTGATGAGGAGAAAAGGAGGTGCTTAATTCCAGAATCATCTTAAAAAGGGCAACACATTAATAATTCTGAATTAACACTGATTCTTAAAGATTACACTTTTCTTCTTAAAATGGTAGTCAAAAGTTGAAATTTTTACAGGAATTCAGGATTAAAACACAAATAATAGTTCTCATGTGAATGTATATTTTATAGAAGTTTCCTTTTTAGCTTGCACTGTAGACTCAAATCATTGGAAAAAAAGTTTCTAGAACAGACCTGTGATAAAGCCCTTCAAATTAATGGGCTGATTTTAGGATGACGGCCACAGGGTGGTACTGTGGACGGGTATCTACATTTGCCATTTGTGATGCATGCAGCTGGCCATCACATGCTCAGAGCCAAGAAGTCAAGAGCATTTGGGCACAGTCATTTGGCGCCTTATGTCGACACTCCTAGGCTCCTTAACCTACTCCAATACCTTAGCTAAGTGGCCGTGCAACCCTTCCAACATTCTACCCATGCAAAGCAAAGAGGTTAGCTTACAAATGCCTTCAGCATCTCAACATTCATCCTGTTTTCTAATTTGTCTTTTCAGTCCTCCAGCTGTATTAATTTTGCTATGGGTGAGTATATTTATGCAGCAGAAATTACCAAATAATAAACATCACTGCAACACTTCCAAATTTTTGGAAGTCTATTGGCACAGAATCAAAAAGAAGCACAGTACAGGACTAAAATAGAAACCACAAGGCAGAATTACTTAATATTGCCAGAAAGGCTAACATACTTTTCAATAATGTTACCTCTTTCAAAACTGCCAAAGGATTTGTAGGCACTACATACCTGAGTTTAAGTAAATTACAGACAGCTACTCTGCCAATCTACTGTTCTTTTCTGATTCCTTATGTAGGCTTATTACAAAAGGTTGAAAAATAAATTAGCATTAGAGTTTCACTGAGATAAAAGTTTGAGGTTTCTTTTACTGCTTTACCTTCCAATTTCAATTTTCTGTAATATTTACTTCATATTACTATCGCCTTTCATAGGCAAAGATGCCAGAAAACATCTGGAGTGTCGTTTGGCACAGGTTACAGTCATTATTGAAATAGACTGACAGTTTTGACATCACAGCTATATGTAATTACAAAATAATACTTTGTCTTCCGCAAAGAAACTGAAGAAAGCTGTATCAGGATGGTCCTTAGAAAAATAAGTATGGAGAAAAAACAGGGTTTCACTATTCAAATAATTAAGCCTACTGCACAAGAGCATTCTTGTATGTACAAATAAATGAGAGCACTGTCCCTGACAAAAAGAGATTGTTCTCAAAATAGACAACGCACAAGTATGGTTAGGTTGCAACAATGTATAAGCTAGCAAGACCCAGGCAGTGGGATTTGTTTATTTTATGCTATAAATGAAAAGTAGATAGTTACAGGTAATCTAGGTTTGAGTTTTGTTCTGAATGGATTTTTATGCTAACTGTACAAGATCTCTAGTGACCCCAAGCAACAAGAATAGTCTTGTCTTCAGTCTCCTCAAAGAGACAAACTGCATTAGTCCAGCGTGTAACACTAGCCTGATGAATTAGCTTTTTCTTCACTAAGAGATTCTATGTAAATGTGAATAATCCCTGCATAGATGAGAGAAAAAGGGCAACCCTTCGCACAGCCAAGACACGTAATTATACTTGCATTAAAAAAGTACAAATAGTTCTATTTCATATACAAAATATGCATCAAGTTAGGTCAGAGAAGTTTATTTATTAGTGATCTCTTAAGACCTCGAGAATACCCTGAATCCAACATAAAGGTGGAACTTGCAGCTGAGAAGAAGGTCTGGAGGGGGACCCTCAGCAACCTCACCAGTGGGCAGACGTGGTCTGCAGTCGCTACGGCCAACATAACCCCCTCCTTGCAAGTCTGGGAGACCCTTATCCTATTCACCATGAAACTCTTTAAGGCAAAGGAAACAAAATCCCCACACAAACGCCTATCAAAAAAGATTGTCGGGGTGGTGGAGAAACATCACTTTGTTGCTGCTGTTAAGAGATGCTTAGAATTTGAGCAATTTGACAGAGACTTTAAGAAACCACACAATCCATTTTACATGAGCTTCACCTTATTTAATCTGCTGTCACAAACCGACCACATATTTCCAGAGAAGCCTGTGAAGTCAGGATATTATACCCAGTCTAAAAGAACCAGGCAAATAACTTCTGTCACAATGTTAGCAGCTCCCCATGCCCTGTTCCTTGCATAGCACACTTTCCCTCTGAGTCAAACTGGAGCTCAGAGAGAGAAGCGATGGACTCCAGAACATATGTCAGTGAGCACAGGTGCTGGTTTAGGTGAGTGTAAATACTGGCTTTATTTTGAATAGTTTGTGTAACAATCTAAAATGGAATACTTGCTGCAGGAGTTCTGCTTTTGCTTCATTTGAGTTTCTTGCAACTAAAAGCTGGGTGAACTTCACCATCTGAAATGGCCAAATGCTGTTCCTGGAGTCAGACTCGAACTGAACGCAAGCTCTCTGCAGTGGGGTCTGTTGTACCCACGTGGTTTTGGAGCTGGTGTCAACTGTGTGCACAGTTTAATAGACTACTGAGTTGCTGCTGCCTTTTGTGAGCAATTTGCAAATCCTGTTGAATCACCTATGCAGCAGTGAGATTTGCATTAAAGCCATTATTTGACCCGCAGCTTAACACACTTGGTCACATTGTTATAAAAAGAAGAGCACTTTCATAGAGAAAGGGTCAAGATGTCAAAGACAAGCTCCTGCTATGTAACTGCTATCAACACGCTCCCAAGTGGAGAAATCGTTTTCAGCACAACACAAAGCATCTTCCAGAAGCTCATGCACATGTGTGTCACTGTCAGGCAGAAAGGATGGAGAAAGGAGAACCAGACACACTTCTGTGGAGCAGCAGCAACAATGTCACATGATGAACATCAGGTGGAACTTGGATAGTTCAAAATAATTTTTGAGCAAAAGATATGAAGGATCATCTCTGATACTCTTCTTATTAACACTGCAATACAGATATGCCACTGCTAAATCAACCTATCATAGGTAATAGCACACTATCTGATTTGCTCACATTGCACTGTCTACTAAATGACTATTTATTGCTCCAGTTACAATTATAACTAGCAGGTGAGCCCAGTAGCTCTAAACAGTTTAGAGATGTCAGTAAATACTTTTAAGTGCTTTAAGATGACCCTAAAACAGTTAAGCTGCAATAATCTCCTGAAGCGTTTAAGTGGCTTAGGTCACCAGTAAGCTGCTTTTGTGAGTTAATCAGGAAGGCTACCTCATTAGGACAACAAGCTATTCACCAGCACATCCCAGTGAAGAAAGCCAATTATACTCTTAAAAGTTACATACTTCTGTAATCCCTTGGAAGTCAAACCATTTGTTTAAGCATTCACCAAATAAAATACACCTACACAAATCTGGTGTAGCTTGTGTTTAACTGTTAGTTCTATGTTTTACACACAAGTATTGATCTCATTTTGTGTGTTAGTTACATGACTTCATCAGTTATATTTTGCAGAACACAGCACGTACTCTATGTACACCACCGCACTGGCCAGTTTAACTGCTGAGGAATGCCCAGTCTGATTGTTTCCTTTAATGAGAAATCACCAGCAGAAGATTTTTCAACAATTTCTCAAAATTTCAAAACTCGGAGAGAGAAAAGAATAGAGGAAAGAACAGCTGAAGCAGTTGAGCTAGAATTTTTTTCTAAAGCTTCTCTCTTTACATATCAAAAAATACATCATAAAGCATAATTTTCAAATTATTTGCTTTTCTACTATAACAAACAGTGGTCTCGAGCTATTACTGACACCACAAGAGTCATATTAAGTATATATTGTTCAAATGTAATTGAAATTTCACCTTCTAATTCCGATTGATGTTCATATTTATTGTTATTTGTTCAGAGCCAGATTACAAGAAAAATCAAGCCAACAGATCACTATTCAGCTCCTATTTACTCAAAATCTTGCAAAACCAAACACCCTCTATTATCATCATTTTATAATGAATTGTTTGAGTAAGAATTCAGGGCTAAACGTAAGCTTGTCAAAACACATAGTCATGTGTAACGTCACAAGATTGCACAAGCAAATCAACAGGCTTCGTATTTACTTGTCAAACTATTTAAAAGCTGTTTCCAAGCTTGCAGGTTGAGCTGCACATGTGATTTGGGAATCAGACTGCACATCTAATACAGAAGTCTGTTCCTAATTTTCTATTACAAATTGCCAATGTACTGCAAGTAGATTCATAACTTATTGGAAGATGATTCATTATGAAAATGTTAAAATAGTTTCAATGTGTTAACTAGTATGCTAAGGTCACTTGTCTTCAAAGCACCATTCGGGGGGGGAAGTATCTAAACCATGTCATCTTTCAAGTTTTCACCCAGTTCATCTGAAAAGGGACAGGCCAAAATTTTAGGCAAATGACAAAATACATGATTCAGGCAAGGCTGGCAGAACAAGCCTTGCTGACCCAGAGCATAAGGAATTCATCAGCCTCATGACAAATATGTGAGTACAGATTCAATAGAAGGAAACCAGCCATTTGTTGAGCCTTCTGAGTTTATCACGTGTACAGACTCCGTCAATGGATGCACAAGCAATTTCCGGTTTTCTTTTGTTTTTTACTGTCTCCTTTCTCCTAATTGAAGAATTAAAATTAACAAACTTAAAACCAGCTTGGGTTGCCAAGCATCTTGCCTGGCCTGACTGTAAGTCTGGGACAGAAAAGATTTAACGTGAAAAAATTCAGGTTGGGAATGACCTTCTGCACTGATTGACTTTAGTGGAATGTAAATGATGGGCAGTAAATCAGGCAACGTGCACGCCGCTCAGTGAATCATACCATTCCCTTCAATCCCATCTAGAGGGAGAGATATAAATCCTCCCAGTTCAAGCTGGGCCATGAGCAGTCCTTTATATTTCCAATTAAAGATGTACTGTCCTTTGCCCAGCATTCAGTTGGGACACCGCACATTAATATGGTAATCAGCAACCCAGCACCGGGCCATGGGGGCCTCATTGTCTCTGCCACATTCATCCCCAGGCTTCCTCCCAGCTGGACGGAGGAGGGTTCGGTGTGACAGGCAAATCCCAAGAGACGACAGAGAACCCTTCATTAGAACTGATTTTAATGCCGCACTGCCAGTAGGCAACGTGTTTTGATTATCAGGGCTTTCACACAGTTCCTCAGGGGCTGGAGGCCAGATACAGATGCTTCCCAGCGCTATACAAACAAGCGCACAGTCCGAACGCAGCCTCGTGGCTTGAATACCTATCAATCACCGTAACATCACCCTGCAAGTGCTGTGACTGTGAGGCTTGCTCTTATGGGAACAGCTTCAGTCTTCATCTGTGAAATCATGGGAGGTTACAGCAGAGAGCAACTGATGGCCCCACAGCTGAGAAGCATTAAGGGACATCCAGCCCTGCAGCCACCACCAGCATTTCTCTGGGCCCGCTAGTGAAGGCGATGTTAGGCAGGGCCTGGAAAGGGCTGCCTCTGTATGGGAGTCTGGCAGCAATGACCAACCCTCCTCTTGAGTGCCGTATGTCCCTTGTTATGCTGCTGTGTGATAACATAACCTAGCCAGGCAGGGAAGGGGCCAGGGAGGTGCAGGTGGCAGCCACTTACTGCACTGGTGTTTGAGATCATCTGAGTGAAGACGAGTTTCAACATGTGACTAAAAGACAGTAAATCTCCTCAGACCTCCACAGGCAACTGCAGGGAAAGTGATTAATGAGAGACTCAAGTTAACGGACTTGGGATTTTAGGTAATGGAAATGAGGGTTGGATGGGCATGACAAGTCCTATCACTTCATACAACAGTAAGGACAGGTTGCCTAAAAATATATGAGCTGGGAAATAGCTTCACTATTTTGGCATCAAGCTGTTTGGGGAATGATTGACCCCATCCGCCCAAACACAGGCAAATGAACTTTAAGCTTTTGAGTAGAGGCTGACAGTTCTAATTCACAACTGAAAACCTCAAACTTCTTAGCAAAATTTCTTCTACAAGCATCCCATTTAAACCACCTCATCACTCTGCTGCAACCCCTTTTGCGCAGAGCTTTTGTAAAGAGCAGATGGAAAGAGAGTAAATAGACCTTAAGATCTGGGGTTAATATAGTTTGGAGCTGACCTTGTACTTGAGCCCCTCCAAGCCAGACTGCATGCAGTTCAGCCACAGCTCTGGAGGTAGTCCCAGGGCTTTTAAGACCTGATGCTGTCAACAGTGGACAAAGTGTAGGTATCTGGCAGGTAAATCAATATCTCCCTTTGTGGCTCAGATTAGGATTGCTAACTTTGTACTTAAATCATGTGGCTAGATTAAATGGGTGCCAGCTGCTTCTCTAGAAAGTGGATTACAGTACTGCTAGGCGGGGGGTTAGCCTTGAATTCCCATGTTGCAGACCAGCAGAAACTGAGTGCTTTTAAAACCGTGAGTTTTTTACCTGCAGTAAGCAGGTAAAACCTCTTTTACCTGTAAGAAGGGTGCCTTATAATCAGGTTTCTTTTTTTGGGGTTGACTTCAGGAAGGGATTTACCTTCCCTGAAAAGATGGAAAGACACATTCTGGATCCAAAAGCGCCTCCTCCCAACACTGGCCACCTTACTCCACCCCACTCTCTTCAGCGCTCCATAGCTATTTTTAACATCTCATTTCCTCACATTATGGCAATTTACATACTTAAACACATCACATTATTGTCCAAAATATAAACAAAGTGAGATAATGCACTGTAAAGAGAGTATTAAAAAAACCCTGCGGATAAACACACAGGAGCTTTTGGAAATCAGGCAGTTCTTTGAAGCAAAGCAGTTGTCCTGTATCAGTAATAGGAGGATTTCTCAGAAACACTTTACAATAAAGCACACTTAATGAGAGCTGAGCAGTGGTGTAATTCCTGTGGAATTGCATATTGAAAGCTACATTCATACCCAAGGAGCCCATCAGGACCAGTATTGTTAGCATGAATGCTGAAGGAATTGCAAAATGAATTGCCATTTTGTTATCAAGTGCTTCCGATTGGCTCTATCCTGCCATCTGTGTCATTTGGAGGATATGAAGTAGAACAGGTCCAAACTTGGGCATCTGAAAGGTGGGTCAAGGGGAAATTTTATGCTGCAGCATCCTCTGCTTCTTCACTGAAGAAGTTCAGAATGCCTGCCTTTCTGTTACCACACAAGGAAGAAGGGCCAAAATGGAAAGCAGTTTGCCAGGGATTAGATAAGGCAACTCTTCCCCTTAGGGGAGGGGGGAACACCATTTACTGATAAGCCATACAAAACCTGATGATAGATCATAGCAAAACACTGCTTAGAAATAAGAGGCTGCAAATTATCTGGCTCTTTTAAGGCTCCTGTAGCCTTCTCTATTTCTTCATGATGCTACAGTAAATGTTGTAAGATTTAAAAACTTTAAAAGTCCTCCAGAAAAAAATAAATATGCAGGTCATGTCTTATTTAGCTTTACACAGAAGGAACAGATTTCAAATTGTTTGAGTGATCTAGAAGCCTAAATCACTTTCCCAAAACATCCAAGTCACATAGAAAGTCATCTGCCAGTGTTGAAAATCCAGTCAGGGTTAGCTCATCTACGTGCTTTTGAAATTAATAGATAGATGCACAAAACAATTTCTTTAGAATTTATTTAACTATCATTGTTATCTTCCATTAGAATAGTAACTGAGTAAAAAAAAAAAAATTAAGTGAAAAATGTCTTTGTTTCATCACCTAGTTCTATAATTGAAGTACCAACACTCCGGTGCGTTGGATTTGGTATCTCTATATGAATTCCTATTTCTGTCTTTATTTATAATTCTCTTTCATCCTTCAAGATAAATAGTTACTGTATTGTTCATCTCCTTATGTTGGTATTGCCACGTTGGGATGCTTTATGAGCAGAAAAGCATGTTTTGACTCCTAGCATAGCCCTTACACCACTAATAATATGGAAGCTACAGAGCACTACATGTCCTCAAAATCCAAGAGACATACCAAGACTGATCCACATAGACATGCTAGAGCAAACCACAGGACCTTTCATTTCCACTTCTTTTCAAGTTCTTCTGACCTCACACCTCCCATCCTTTATGCCTGTTAACGTGGTTCATACAAAAGGAGAGCAGGCATAGCTGTGTGCTGCTACAGGGCAAGCATCCCTACTAGCCAGGCATCTGTGAGTGCAGAGCATGGGTCTCCACCACCCACAGCACCAAGCTGCTCCCAGCCCCAGGGCCCCAGGCACAGCTGGGTGGCAGACAGCAGATACACTGAATCGCTGCTGCTGGCACACGGAGCCCAACAGCATGGGAGAGACGGTGCTGCTTCCTTTCAAAGACACAACATCCAGCTGCTAGAGGATGAACTGAACTCACAACTAATGCCAGAGTTTGGTAACGCTCTACGCACCTCCCGTTAGCGATCTGTACACTGATGGGTCTTGCAAGTTTGCAATATGCCATGCTTTATGTTGTAACATTTTCCATCTAACAATTTTATAGCTCCATAATGGTCAGGGCAAGGATACGCTTAGCCATTTTCGTTTGAGAGAAAACGAGGCTTAGAGATGAAACTTTTCGTTCCAGGTTGCGCAGCAAACAGTCAAAGGCAAGACAAAGACATAATAGCCACAACATTTAACAGGATAAAGCCAAACAATACAAACTGGAATGAATGAAAAATGGACCTATCCTCACATCCAAGTTGTACTTCTGCCACATTCAAAGCTATCACTTGGCTCTGTCCCCCTGCAATTTCTTTATGGCTTGATGCAGACGTAGGATCCATACCAAACTGATACATCTCAGATGATGACAAATGCCATGCAAATGCTACATACGTTACAATGGGTGCTTGTGGGTCCATTTCATGACAGTCAAGTTATATGACAGAGCAGAGAAACAAATTTTTAAAAAATTAAATTCTTAAAATTTACAGTACTATAAAAAATGAATGACTTTAAATATTTCCAGATCCACCAGAAGAATTATTCAAACTAAGTTTATAGGTCTGACTTTCTCATACATCACTCTAAATCAGGAGGGATTTCACTAGACCCGATCGTAAATAATTTATGATCTAATGGGAAATGCTCTTCACGTACCAAAAGCTTAAGAATAGCTCCCTCTCCAGAATCAAGGTCCCAATTCAGCAAAGCACACACTTAACATTACAACTGCTCAACTGAAGTATCACGTATTAAAGAAAAAAAAAAAAAGTCACCTTTAGAAAGCCTTGGTTCTAGTTCCAGAGATGGCAATAAATAAAGCTTCCCTCTAGCGCAGGCATTACTCCCGGAATCATGCCTACATCCACAATCACGTTGCCAGTGACACACACCAGAGAAGGTGTCCATCTTCCTTTCAGCTTTATCACAACTAAGAACAACTTGATCCTGCAACACTGCCTCACAAGAGTGCTTGTGCAGGCTTCAGTGAAATGACTGATGAACGTTTTTAGAACGAAGCTCAGACTTAGCAGAAAGATATTTGCTTGATAATTTGAGACAGATAACTATTTCCTTTCAGGCAGTTTTCCCCTCTTAGCAAGTAATTGAGCACCATCTCTAGTTCCTATCCAGGGGGAGGAAGAGATTAACCCTTGTATTTAAACTGTTGGATTGTACTTTCGTGGGTCCCATAAAAATGGCAATGATTGAACAATAAGGGTCAATGGTGAAAAAGCCTGACCGCTCCCCCCTTTTCTTGCCTTTGAAATAAGAGAGGGAAACAGGCATCTTAGAAATTCTGCATTTCAAAGTTACCTTTTTCCCTTTTGTTGGGGGGTGGCAAAATCAGACTATTTAAAGAATTGTCTGATGATATTTTAAAAGGCTTTGGTTACACTGCCTAGGGGAGTTGAATAAAACAAAGGTAATTCAAAGTGCACAGGTTTGTGATCTGTCTCAGCTTGGTTGCTCTTGCCCTTAATTGCATGCATCCTTCTTGTAGGGATTTCAAAGGAAACTTCAGCACCTGAAATACTGATCCCTGCCTCTGCATTGGAAGCAAGTTCTAAACCACAATGTACGCACAGCTCAAATGAGTCAACAGGACCAGTCTTAGGTGCAAGTCACAGGTCAGATGCATTTGGGCACTCCCTGAAGTAGCCCATGGTAGCACATCCCACTAGGTTTTATTTCGTATTACTCCTTATAAACAATATACACATAAAAAGCGTGAAAAGACAGGAAACACATGTACAACCTAGTGCCCAAACCACAAGGATCTCTAGTCTCTTTGCTATGTCCCATTCCCATTTGCTATTGAATGTTGCTTAGCATAGGATTTGTCTCATCTAACTTAGACAAATAAAAACATCTCCATGCAGGTTCATCATCAAGATTCCCTTCATGATCAGTAGGGGGAAATGGTGTTTCCAGAACGCAGTTATTTCCTTTGCATGGGCACAGGTAATAATAAATCACATTCCAGGAGTGCCTGTTTCACAGTGCTTCACACTGACTGTTCATGAGGGTCAGACAAGAGCTCCAAGGCATAGTCTGTACATTTAGATGAATCCCACCCCCACAGACTTGGGCTGGGCCTCACGAGAGCAAGTAGAAAATTCCCGTTCATCTCGGTAAGCACCGAAACAAGCATCTAACCCACCTGGTAACTTCGGGGTTTGTTTTTTGTTGTTGTTTTGGGGGTTTGTTGTTGTTGTAGTTTTGTTTTGGTGGTTTTGGTTTTTTCTTTGGTTGGTTGGGGTTTTTTTTTAACTGCTTTTAGCAGTTTAATGATTCCTCCAGCCAGCATCAAAAGACAGTTGAGAGTCAGGAGTCCAGTTCAGTACTCCAGGCTTTGTAGGCTCTGTGGCAGGGTGACTTTTAAAAATGTTAGAGCTCCCGTATCACTTCAATACTTCTAAAGAACAGAACCTGTTACGTTTTGCTTTTCTAGAATTTAATACTACTGTCAGCTCTTGCCTCTTCAGATATTGCGATGACTCATTTAAGCACAGTAAGTGTTACATATTAGCACTAAGACAAGAGTTATACAATTTTTATTCCTGTTTGGAGTCATGTTGGGAAATACAACATATTTTTGCTTATATAATGCATAGTTTGAATTCAGATAAGTGAAATAAAACACTACGCCTGTTTCGCTTGCAAAAAAAAAATATCACTTTTTAGAGCAAGAGAAAACTGTTGTTGGCAAAACAATAAAGATAAATCCAGCTTTGAATTGAGCAGGCACATTTCTACAGCTATTCAGTACACGTGCGTGGGCCAGAGATTTAGACATAGGTCCAGTTATAAGTGAGTGCCAAACTTAGGCTTAGTCTCGAATATGTATAATGATCAGATACAGCCAGCTGCAAGCTGTATGCTGCCTGGGCTCCAAGCTGACTAGATGCAAACCAGTCTTTTTCTGAAGTTGGGACAGGGAAGATTTTGCTGGGGCACACACTCACTAACATACCTGAAAAGGTTTTGAGACAATACTGGATTCTGACCAGCCATCTCAGATAGCAACGGACAGTGAAGACACATACAATATTAACTGAACTGTCCTTGTGGGGCAATAGAGCTTGCACCTTCCTGCTATTTATTTTCACTACCATAAGTGGAATGTCTTTATTTATCTAGGCTGAGAGGTCTGTTGCGGATAATTAAGAACTGATCCTGCAATGTATGCACGCAGTGTTTGAGTCTTAAGAGTCAGTGCTGAGAAAAACTTCTGAATTCAAGTTTTTAGCAAACATCATTCTGCACACAGATACTAAAACTAAATCTAGCAATTAGCAGTGTAAGCTATATTCTGTGTTATTTATATTTTAAGGAACCAAATATAATATATTTTATGGCTATAAAAACATAC
This sequence comes from Sagittarius serpentarius, assembly GCA_034782735.1. Taxonomy (NCBI): domain Eukaryota; kingdom Metazoa; phylum Chordata; class Aves; order Accipitriformes; family Sagittariidae; genus Sagittarius; species Sagittarius serpentarius. Next base: position 4,309,440 of record JAVKLA010000090.1, on the reverse strand, counting down.
TTTTTTTTTTTTTCCCTGTGTGAATCATCATATTTTTCACTTTTGATTCACCTTTAGCTTCTCTCTGGCCTATATCACTTTGCTGACAAAATCTTTATTATTTAGGGTTTTCCTCTAGAAACAGGACTGCTTTCCTGCATTTGAAATATGGCCAGAGAACATTCAGCATGGACACCTTCCTACAAAGGTGGGTTTTTTCAGCTAGAAGGGTGGAGATGGCTACTTTTGAGAGTTTTCATGCTTCCTGAAATGCCTTTTCACCCACAATGTAAATGAGTGATGACCTTCTGTTCTGTTCCACAGGCCTGAAGCAGAATGGTCCTGCACATTCTTATAATTTCCGCAGGAACTGGTGTGATGCCAAGTTCATTTCAGCTGCTGAAGGAAACTGTTATACCTCAAGTTCAGCAGCCTTAATAGCCTTGAGTCCATAACATAATAGCATTATTCTGTATGTTAGAACGTGCATAAAATGCATTGCACCAATATTTAACCTATCATGGAACTGACCAACTCAATGAAAATTGTGCCAAACAAAAGGAAGCTCAATTTTGAAATGTCCAGTCTTGGCTTTGCTCCAGTTAGAGCACAGCGAAAATAAATAAATAAAATTACTGTAAATTCTCTGTGTATTTAAAAAAAAAATAAACCACAAAACAAAACACCCAAAACCAAACGCTAACTGACTGTGATTCCAAATGCATTCTACTTTAATATTTAATGAAAAAAGTGAACGTAAAACCACAATGTAGTTTCAAAAGAAAAAATCAAGGATGTTTCACTCAAAAAAAAAATTACAAAAAGAAATCTTTGTGCTTTTCTTTTAAACTGAGATATCATCAGAGTAAAGATAATTTAGCAATTTATTCTGATTTGACAGAACTGAATTCAGATGGAGCTCTACCAAAGTTTGCAACAAGCTTGTATTTTATCTTCAACTTTACAACATCCTCTGCATCTTTAAACCACTGAAAACCACAGGAGTTACTCTCAGTTACAGTTAAGATCGGAATCAAGCCATGTATCTCCATATTCTGTTCAGTCAAAATGCCTCTGATTTTAAAAGCTTGCCAGTTTGCTGTATTATCATCGCAATAATTCTTTTGCCTTGTCTGCAGAGTCACAATAAAGCCATAGAGTCCCATTACTTTGATCTTATACAGAGATATCTATATACAGATATCTTTGTTTCTACAAATACTGAATAATCTGCATGCATATATTAGGTATCTGCTAGCAGTCTTTCTCTTTTTTTACCTTTTAAGTGTTTATAGTGTATTGTTGTGAAAAAGTATTCCAGCCTTCAAAATGGTCTGATGCTATTTCAAGAGCTGTTTACTCACGTGTGCATTTGAAATGCAGACGCTGTTCATATACTCACAACGCAAAATGCTAGATTTCTATTGTCTGTGCAGAGTTACGTGTTAAGGAGACATGTAACTCTGCACAGACAATAGAAATCTAGCATTTTGTCTGTATTAGCACTCACTGAATTAAGGCAAAATAGCTACCAAAGTTCCTTCTAAGACAATTGTCTGCATAACATCAACCTATCTTTCCAAACTAAGGAATGTTCATGATTAAGGCTCCTCCAACCTGCAGTGATAACTGAACATCAGATGATGTTTGATTAATATATTTGATGAAAGATTTGTCTTTTTGATTGCCGCTGTCTACGAGGCAGAATTAGGAATACCTTTAAAGGGTTTCCATTTTCAGAATAAGCGATTTCGTTACTTCCGCAATGCAGACTGTGTAAAATCATTTCTGGGCATATAAAAGTCAGTGCTGTCAAAAATCCTTCCTGGACATCTCATGTTTATAATACCTCAGAATTGGACAATACAATCACATACAAAACACAAACTGGCCACGAATCTTTCACTGGGAAATGACTCAGATGGAAAGCAGCAAGTAATATCTGGGATATTACTGAAAGCAGCCCTTCTCACCACTAAGTACCATCTCCAACATCGTTCTCAAAGAAAATCCATTTGCCCTGCCTCCCTTTTTGGGTGACTCTAGCACCCAAAGCTGACTTGGCAGATTCAAGCATAACCTCCTTGACAGCATACATCAGTCCATGATACATTCAAGTCTCCAAGTCCAGAAAGAAAACCATGTTGATATGGCCAGAATTTAAACTATGAATATTTGAAGTAGCTCCAGCTCAGCTTTCATATGGTTTAGTATAAAGGGCTTCAGCTGCCCAATTCAGGAAAAAGAAGGGGGGAAAAAAAAAATTTCAGGTACTATTGAAAACACCACTTTTCTTGAAAAAGTTGGGTCTTGTCCCCCCTTACACTAATCAATATTTAATAAGTAATATGTTTGTTTATTTCATTACTGATGATAAACGGATCAATAAAAGGTTATTACATGATAACTTCCCATTGATATTGTAATCCTGTTTAGTTAATAAGCACTGCTTCTTTGTGGACCGCTGTTTGCACTGCAGACAATATTGCAAGAGATAGCAAAGCAGACATTGATGCAAGGAAAAACATGCCTGCCTGTCCCCCCGCCCAATCAGAAAAGCCTGGATATTAATACAAAGTGATGTTTTCAACCATTTCCAAAAGTATATTTTCATTCAAATACTATTCTTCCTATTGCTGCAAAATGTGCTCAAAAAATGAGAAATACTTCTAATACATACAAGATGTCATAGCAGTAAAATATTAATTATTTTCCCCTTTGCAGAACAACAGTGTATTCCTATTTCCATAGAAATATGCAATGGCTTTATTAGAGCAATTCAATGTGTACCATACAAGCTTTTTCAGCACACACATTGCACCCAACACTAACTAGGACTAATGCCAATACAATTTGTACTATGGCAGTCTATTAGATTCAGGCAGACTTGCTCAAGCCTGAGGGGCTAAAACAGAGCAGATACACTGGGAAAGTTTTGCACAACCCAGACCTGAAACAGAGAGGAGGAGGAACGACTCCATCCCAGCATTATGAGAGGCTATACTAGCACAGAGCTTTGCTCACCCCGCATGACAGCCCACACAAGCAGGGACAGCGGATCACAGCATCTCCCCCTCACTGCCATGCAGACAGTGCATCAGAGACTCCTCGTTCTCCTGGTGCTGAATTGGCTCCTTTCAGGCTCCAGTTCCTCTTAACTTACTTGACCAGAGCTTGAGCAATATTGCCACCACTTTCAAATTATCTGAAGTTCAAAATAACTGCTGGGTAGAATCACAATTCACCATTTCATAAGTTCTACATTTTCAGTGTCTCTTTACCTAATCCTTTGCCCTTCTGCAGCTCCGTAAGAGTGCTGAGAAAGCAAATATTTCGGTCACAGATGGCCTCAGGCAAGCCTAGGTTGGTTGAGGTCAGCCAAACTTGGCAGCTGCGTTTTGCCAACCCTGCCTTCCTGCTTAGAGGCGAACAAGCAGCAGCTTACTCCTTTACTGGCCTCCTCCCAGGCCATGTTCCCACAGAGGGAACTGAAGGTCTCCTTTCCATCGCAGCCAGTCCTCAACTCAGCTGAGGTTTCCTGTTGTAGCTCTTCCCCAAGGCTTGACATTGCCTCAGGTGTTGAAGACAGGGTTGATTAATTTTCCAGAAACTTTTGGATCCTTTCTTAGTTCACATGTAGGCTTATGAGCTCCAACAGGCAAACTTTCAGTGCCAGTTTTCCCAACCCCCTGAGATAAAAACATGTGATGGCCAATTTCTGGGTACTAGGGAAGAAGCAACACAAACACCGTATGCTGTCTAGCTGGGATAACAATAAATGTGCATGCTCTCTATGTCTTTTAACATCAAAGAAAAACAGAATATGATGCTGGGGCTCTTTCCAACACTTTCAAATGCTTCGCGGGCCAGCACTTGTTTTTATTGTTATTCTTATGCTTCTGAAATAAACAGCATGGAAAAAAAACAATGCTAATTGACAACAGCTTACAATATGACAGCCAAATAAACGAAGCTCAAGATCAGTCAGAGTGGAAAGGTTTTAATTATCCACACTTTCAAATCTAAGGACAAGGCTAGGACTAAGTACACCGTGGGCCTATCTGCTAATCCCATAGCTTCCCTCCCAGCACCCCAAAGATGCCAAGTTGTCATGGTTTAATTATTAATAATTACTAACATCCTCCCAGCCTTTATAGTTAATACTGCAATGTTAGAAACTAAAGAAATTCACTTAAGATAGATTGTCTGCCTTATTTGAATGGGATAGCCTCAATTTGCAGGTTTGGGCTTTCTAATAACAGAAGTTTTTGTCATTCCTTGCCTGTTTTCATTAGCTGATACTATTGGAAGTTAAAATACACTCAAGCCTACAACATTCATTTTACAAGTCTTCATAAGTAAGGCTTGGGTGTGTAACCTGCAATTAGACTAGAAAATGCACTGTAAAGTGAGTTTATTGGCATTTGTAAAAAGGAAGTCAGAATGATCCGAGAGCTTTTTTTCCCCATGTAACTTTGAGAAGTAAGAATTTACAAAAAATAGTGTGAGGCAGGGAAAAAGTTGGAAGAAACATGAAAAGAGAAAGGAAAAGGGAATAATGGGAACACATAAATATTTTAAATACCTATTCATATATCATGCACTGCACAGGACTAACACATATTACAACAGGTTTGCAAATCTAATGTCATGAGGAAAAGGTTTCCGACTATAAGAACATCTGACCATGCTTCCTTTTATCCCGGAGGGAACATGCTCAAGTAGTACAGAGTTTATAGAGGCCATGAATGAGCACAAATACAATTCAGTGACCTCCAGTGTCCTTGTCACCTGCACGTGATATTTATGCATGTGAGGCTAATCTGAAGCCTCTCTTAAGCTCCCATTCATCATTAGCCCATCAGATGCTGTCTAGACCATATATCTCTACCTGGATGCTTGCTAATCTTTGACTATTAAACAGGGATAAAACACAAATTTTATACTGGAGGCCTGTCACTCAACTATTTGGATCTACTTTGTGGCCGGCTCCTTTTGTAAGAGAGCTGAATATAGCCTTCACCCAGGACTTGTCCTGTGCACATAATATTACTTAGCAAGAGCATTCACAAGCCAAATTCCCAGGTTTTATACATCAGCACGGGTCCGCTCAGTTCAATGGAGACATGCCAGATTACACCAGCTGAGGATATGGCCATACATTTTCAAGGTACTCTATAAATGAATTAAGCTTTATAACAACCTTGCAAAGTTCACCAGTACAACAGTGAAGTGGGAAAAGTGCAACAACTCCAAGCCAATAGCACACTAGGAAATGCTGCTTCCCAAAAGGAAAAGATCCTGACAGCTTTTCTTTTTAAGTGTACATTCCATCTTTCTTCAGACAAAACCCCTTTCTAAACTCCACAAAGCCAAAAATAGTTGTTGCATCAGGCTGCAGCATTAAGAATTGAACTTGGAAGCTCTGTACGTACATGCATGAGACTACTGCAGGAACTAAGAGACCAAGTTGGGCAGCTGAAGTTGTATTGAGTTCATCCATCTGCTTAGCCTGGCCAGAAAGAAGATACCAAGATGTTGAGAGCTGCCTTGCATTCATAACAACAGTCAAAGAGTTATCCTATCTACTACTAAGGCTAATAACTGCAACAGCAGAAATAACGTTCTATTAAGCTTTTTTTCCTAGGGTTTAAAACAACAGTGCATAATCAATAGAAATCCTCCTGCTTCCCATGGGCTTACACAGCAGGCAACTTGACACTGAGAGAAGTTTTGAAACTCACAGAAATGCCTCTTTTCCACACACTGCGCTGAAATGGTTTGTATGTTCTTATTCAGTAAACACTGACAAAAAAGACTGAGACAATGAACAACTGAAAACAAGCCTAAGAAGGTGGAAGAACTGAAATGTATGAAAATAGCCCTAGAAAGAACTAAGTTCTCTCTCTGCATAACGAAAGACCGTAGAATTTCACATGATAATTCTTGCAATGACCCAACCTAGCCGTTTCAAACTGTGTCTTATTGCCCCATACCCACTTAGCCCTAACCCAACTAGTTGCTTTGGAGGAAGGACTAGAAACATTAAACTTCTAGATTTGCTGTACTCACAAAGGGTTTCTACAGCTTGTGTTGAAAGGACTTGGGAAGGCTCCTGGCATTCTCTCCCACTTTTGCATACCTACAACCTTGGCCCAAATTACCCCATTACCCCATATGCATCACTGTAGCCCCACAAAAATGCGGAACACAGCTTATTCCAAGCATCATCCTAAGCCACAGAGATCAGAGTCCTGCCTGGCAAAGATGATCGAAGAGCAGCTGGAACAAACTCCATCACCAAAACAGCTCCTTCACTTCAACCCCTGTGATCCTGCAGCACAGCGTGCGGAGGCAGGAGCAAGCCTTCAAAGGCACACCCTGAGCATCAGCTTGACCTTCGGCATCCAGAGCAGCCTCGGGCCTTTATCTGAATGAACACAAACATCCCACCAAATTTAAATCACAGCCTTTCAAAGACACAAGTGTTCACAGTTACAAAACAAACTCCGGTGCAGCTCCAAGACTCTGCTGTGCCACATGCAGTACGGAAGGTTTCCGGCTGTCGGTCGGAGTGTATAATAGGCCTGATTTATAGTTATCAGCATGGGACTTGATTCGAAAGCTCAATCACCGTGACTTCTCACAGTGGGGTTTGCATGCTGCAACGGGTCTCAAAATTGGAGAGGAATTTACCTCCCGCTGCCGAACATTACATAACAATCAACAGAAAACAAGCGGAGAGCAGCAGGAGGTCCCCATCATTAGCCTGCACAGTCATGTTAATGGAGATGTACACACACTCATCTATCCGCACTTATTATGGAGCTTGCCAGACTGTGGGATTACATGGTAAGGAAGACTCTAGGACAGAGAGAGAGAGAGACAAGATACAGGCAAAGAGCTTCAAAATTCAAGTCAATCCACTGAGATTTCTACATTAACATGAGAGACTGGGGTCTGGGAGGTCTACATCTCACATGTAGCAAAAACACTCACAAATGTTAGGAGGCACATGCAACCTTGCCTATTGCAAAATGCTGCTTTTCCTGTACAGAAGTAACAGCTCTACATTGACCTTTCTGCCCCTTTTGAGCCTGCTGCCGAGGTGACAGCTCCACCTCCATGGAAGGACGCTACGTGCCCACGAACTTTTCCAAAGTTGTAAACTTCTATCAGTATGCCCACGTTGGTCTGCATCCCAAAATAGTCACAGACTTCAATGCCAATTAGATATTTCAGGTTAGACAAACAGTAGTCCTTGTAAGTACTTCTGCTGGCTTGGCATACAGAAGAAAGAAAACAAAAACCTAACATAATTTAAAAAGCCATTCAAAACAAAAGAGCTCATTTTAAACCTTAACATTTTGGATAGCCGTAGCTTTGTTTTCATATGATACGTTGTCTTCAACATTGCAAAAGTTCTACAAAACATTCCTAAATCTCACAAGACTGAGGGACAAAACAGTTTCATTTGTGGGCTTTTTAATGAAAAAAGTGCTTGAACACATGACATGACTTAGTAAAGGTGAACCAAGTCAGCAGCAGCAGACAGCCACATCACACCTCTTTCTCCAGCCACCACTTCAACTTACATAAATATTCCTTTTCCCCTCTCAAGTCAGCAATTTATTGTTCCCCCCTCGTAGAGTAAAACCAGCAAATTCATTCTAAAACTCGAGTATACAAGGTTAAGAAAAGGTCAAGACACACTTGAGTCCCTCTATGCTAATTTAGCATGAAGGAGGCAATCCATTTCCCCTTCCCAAACATCTACTAAATGCAGAGCATCTCTAATGGCCTGAGAGTTTTCTCCTTGACATTTCAAATATTCTTCCTAGATCACTAAGCTATGGATCTAACTCATGTTGTTTCTTTTAACAAAATTAGAAATGACAGTTTTAAACAATCATTATGTTATAATCAAATCAACTGGAATGTCATTAGCTTTCTAGATTGCCATTTTTGTTTTCTGATTAATACTGTGGTTCCTGTAAGAAACACTCTTTTCTTAGCCACCATAACCAAGCAGTACATTAACCCCACTCAGATAGACTATTTTTGCCCCTGGACCAATTACTAGCAAAAGGACAGGTCTCACCATTTCTCCCCCACCGCCCCACCCCCCCAAAAAACCCCAAACATTTTACCTGTGTTTCTCCCTATCAATAAATTGATCCAGAAATATTTGCAAACTATTGGTCATTTTATATTTTAAAATGAATAGCCCCCTGCAGAATTCAGCCACAAATTGATCCATTTGCACAAGGATCTTGAATGTATCTGTTGCAAGGTCTAGACAGGACAAGACAAACCAGCAGCAACCGAAGAGCCCCTTGCTTTCTTCTGAGTGTTTTTCTTTTAGACATCTCTTCATACAGAGTAAGCTGCCCTACTTGGCCATTTCAGTCCTCCTTTAACCTGAATACTTGTATCAAGTTCATATGGGGAAATGAACCGGTAGCACCAAGAGCTGAAGAACAGTAAGGGACTAATATATAACTGAATTAAGAAAGTGGTTAAACACTTTTAGACTCTATGTTAAAAAGAGCTGCCTGTTCAGTGAATGTTCAATGATTTCTGAAAATCAGGTGGGTAGCCATAACATCACTGAATTGTTCTTACTTAATGTTTCCTCCCCAGTGAATCACCTCCTTGTTCTTACCCAATGTTTAAACTATTTGTACTTCTGGGGCAGGAACAGACTTCTTGTTTTGTTTCTGAACAAGTCCCCCCACAGGAACCATGACTAGCAATTACTAGCATAGTGATAAACTAGTATGTACTAGTAAAGAACCAAGACATACAAATTACTAGTTTTTAAATATTTTATTTTTTAGTTTAATCTAAGGGGGAAGAAATTAAGCAATAAAATGCTTCTGTGTTGATTGTGCCTTGTTTTCTCAGAAAAACCCTCTCTGCTACAATATAGTTTGGGCCAGAAGCCCATCTCCAGGTTAGCGAATGTTAAGTCAAAACAGCCAAGTGATGTCAAGTCAGGTAAGCCAAGGACCTTCTGCTTCCATTTCAATTGTTTTTCCTCTGGGAGATCATCAGAAGTAATCCACCAAAAATGCATGTCAAAGTGCTTCTTGCTGTAAACCAACAGCAGCAGTTCTTCACTGTCTTACCTTCACTGTCATTGCATTACTACAGTAATTTAAGAACAAAACTCACTATGAATTTTTAAACAAAAAATAGTTTCTAGGGGAAGAAGGAAAAAAACAGTTCCATAAAAGGACAGAAATGTTTATGATATTATCTGCAAACAGTTAAAAACACAGTTGTCTCCACTTTGTCATAACTCTGTCATGTTTTATCTTTAATTAAAAATTCCTCATTGGCTTCATTCACCCAGGTTTGATACTTAGGCATCCAAGTCCACTTTGGCCAACTGTCCTATTAAGTTTGTGAACAGAAACACAATAGCGCTGAAGAGCATCCCTTACCCTTGCTGCTTATTGCCTGGGTGAGCAGGGCTGCAGTCACAGCAGGGGACCACAGGGCTGAGCAAGGAAGTGCTTGTCCTGTCCCATATTATGTGTGCAGGGGGGACTGTCTCGGTTGTCACATCAGCATCGTTCCCTCTCCCCGCAGCATACTGGCACCTGCTTGCTCAGCCTAGGATTCTCACTAGGGATTGCCGCAGCTCTGCTGTAACAGCCTTGCAGAGCAGCATTTGCCAGAACAGAGCATAATCTTGCTCTCTACACAAACCCAGAAATTCAGGAGTCGTATTAGAGCTCCATGGTTCAGCGGAGAAACTGGCCTTTGCCACACAAAGCAGCCACTGTGGAATTCAAGGCCTCCAGTTCTGCAAAACAATACTAACTCCCATGTTTCCATTGACAGCAATGGCAATTTGAAAAAGCACAAGACTTTGCTTTTAGCATATCAAGAGCATATCCTGGGCAGGGTCAGGACATACATCAGTCAGGAGAAAAATATTTTAACTGCCTTTTACTCATTTTTTTACCATGTTTTATGTTGTGCAACTGTGTCAAGCACCTATAGCTTAAAGAAGCAATATGAATCCCGCCTAGTATTGCTTCTAGATTAGGAACATGCATGACAACAGCAAACCAGAAACGAGGGGGCAGCAAGAGATGTCACATTGCAGCACAAGCTACTTTGGGACCAGCTTTAAACCCTGTGCTTTGTTATCCATAGTCAAACTACACGATGAAGTCAATGGATGGTAGAACCCCATCCTGCAGTGCACTGGAGTGCCAGTGAATCAAAAAGGCATTATGGGAGACATTGTCTGCTTTAAAAACTAAAAGTTAGCAATTTTTAGTCCACCCAAAGTACAACAGGAACTACGCTATATATTCTTGCATGCCACCTACTGGTGCCTTGTTTATCTACCAACTGTATTTAATAGAAAGCCACATGTACATGGCGCATTTATGAATAGTGTTCAACCTCATTTTTTAATGGACTCAAGTGGGAAGGCATGAGGGTCAGTTGGGCAGACAGGACGTCCCTGTCCAGGTACCTTCAAAGATTATTAATTACTATTGTTGACAACTTCAGTCATTAACCAAGACCCCACAAAGATGGCGAGAAGCAACACAAAGGGTTTCAGGAGAGAAAATACTGCTCGGTACTAATGTATATTTCCCATGAGAAGGGAAGGAAAACCAAAACCACCACACACACACACCCCCACACACACACAACAAGAGATGGCATGAGAGCAAACCTCTGTTCGTTGCTCTCCAGAATGCTGCCCCTAATACAATCTCACTGTCAACATAGTTATGACTGCCCATGATGCTATTGGCATTACGAGTATTTTCTCTGCTGTGCATTACAGAAAGAAAAAAAAGTCTTGTTTAATCAACCTAAACTACTTATATTTTTTTATTATTAAACAGGAAAAATAAGAGTATGTCCTCCTCTATTTAAAAGGAGAGCTGTCAGGTTCTGACCTAAGTCTAACCAAAAGGAGGGATGGGGAGGGGAAGGGGAGAGTTGAGAAAAATCAATGAATCTACGCTAATAAAGGTTATAGGAGTAAAATTTACGCTGGATGCAAGTATGATCCTGTAGTCTTTTTATTTTTTTGGCATGCTGCCCCAGCATGATTTACGTCGAGATAACATGATGGAGCCTCCACCATTGAAAGGAATTAAATAAAAATGCAATAAAGGAGTACAAAATCAATCCGCTTACAGTTTTGTTTAATAAAAATTCATGAAGGATGGGTGGGCAGGCCCATAAGAAATACACCAGTTCAATGAGGGGGCTCTATCAAGCCCACAGCCATTAAGAGTGTAGCAGCAGGATAGGATTATTGAACATTAGCATGAGTTAGCTGTGTGCCAGTGTGTTGAATATGCCTCAGTTCCCCCATCATTCCAAGCTCTGTCATTGCTGCCAGTCAATAGCGCATCTATCACCTGAAATAATGGCCAAGAAAAGTACAAAAGATGGGAATTTGACCTTGACTGAGAAGCTGATCCATGGGGATTTTCCAACAGGGGAGCTATTTTTTCAGCCAGGATGCTGGGGAAAAAAACAAACAAACAAAAAAACCCCAGTGGGCCCAGTCTATCCCTGGATGTTAGTAGGGTTAACATGTAGTTTCCCCAGACTGAATCAGGCCCCCTGAGCTGTCACTTTTCACAGCTGAGTGACCCTTCTGCCCTCTGGAGACATTTGCTTTAAAGGTAAGTTTGCATTCATTTTCCTAACAACAGGCTGAAGCCTGAATACACAGGCAAACAAGCATGCCCTGTGGCACAGTAAAAAATGAATTTCAAAATCCTATAGCTACTCTGACTTCGTAAGAGGAGCTGTAAGGCTTGGCCTCACCCTTTCCCTCCAATGGGCATTTGAAATGCTATTGCTTACAGCCATCTTGACAAAAAGAGGATTTTAGTGGTCACAGGTTACACAGGCGAGCACCTGAGAACAGAACATAGCCAAAACCATGCAGCATTTCTGAGTTTTTCCACCGAATGAACAGTTTGACTGATAATGGAACAGAACTATTTCAATTTCTACTGGAGCAAACCTTCTCATTTTCAGAAAATTCATTTGCTATGTGCTAAAATACACATTCCTTAGTTCTTTTATTATCACATGAAGTTCAAGTACAAGCATGGCTGAAAAATGGACTTGTGCATTGCATGAGCAAAACCAAGTCTGCAGGTCCGGTGTGAAACTTTCCCACTGGAAGTGCTCACAAAATATGCTGAGTGTGTGATGTCACCTAGTGGTCAGGGCACACGGGACTGACAGTCAATTAACATTTTCAGCTAATTCCTCCACTAGCTCAAGGTACATGCTGAGGCTTCCCAGAATCCATATCAAATAAAGACCACTGCAAGTAGAATGAGATAGATTTAGGTTTACACACACCTGTGATGGGACACACACAGAACAGAAACAGTGGGATTCGACTCATTTCCTCCAACACCAGTAACCAATACTGCTAATACCAAACTCCTTATTCCCTGTGCTCAAGCCAAGCCAAAAATTTAAATCAAGCCTTTTCAACAACAGTGATGTCATCGTGTTGCAAGTCTGCAGATGCCCCTGAGCAGATAAAAGCCCAGAATTCATCAGTCACTGTAAATTATCCCTGCGTCTGCTTTGTGCATGAACTTTCTCTCTGAGCTTCGATGATCACAATGAAATACCCTCAGACACATCCTGGCTTCTGCCAACCACGCACTGGGTTTCCCAGATCGTGTGATCTGCCCACACCCCTCTCCCAACACAGGGACTGAATGCGTAGGGAAGCACTTCAGCTGACACTTTTCATACACCAGTCCAGCAGCAGCTCAGCTTACTGACGTGGCAGTTGCTTTTCACATCTCTCTGCTCTAAGCACTTATCACCTAGAAACACAGACAGAAGGCAAAATGTCACATTGGCCCGCTCCTCCCCACCCAGCTCCTGAGCTTCCCCAAAAGAAACCTTAGGCCAAACAAAACTGCCCTGCCAGTGATTCCCTGGTAAGCTTTTCTTGGCTGTTCCAGTATGATGACTTGAAGGACAATAACCTCTAGCTTGTTTAACAACTTGTCCCTGCTGTGTAATTACACTCCTTTTAATTGGCTCGAGGGGTTTAATCATCTCTTGGGACCCAGCTTCCAGCGTTTCTCATTAACTGCTGGCACGCACTCTCGCTCTGAGGACTCAGGGATTGTGCTCCAGAACAGCACACTGGGGAGGGTCTCTCAGGTTCAGAAATTAAAGACTAATAGCCCATCTTACAGCCATGCCTAGCCAGCCTCACCACCATGCATACTCAGAGGAGTCAACTACATCCCATCCATAACGCACACAGGCGCCTCCGCCTCCCTTGGGAAAGGCGGCCAGACCCACTCACGTCCACGATCAAACTTTTGAAAGAATTAGACAAGGTAGAACAGAGCAACGGTTGAAAAACCACAGTGAGGAAGACACCTGGCAGAAGCATAGAACAGAGTAGATATGGGAGCCATGCTGAGCAACTTACACAGGAAGAGTGTCTCCCTATTACCTCCCATAACCTCAACTGTTCTACCATTTTTCTTAGAAGCTTGCAAACTTAAACTGTTCTCAAAACTATGTTTAAAAATATATCTAAAATTATATCCAGAATAATATTAAAGATACTCATTCCATGCAAAGTGCCTTTGCTCCACCCTGAATGAGCACAAGCAAGCAGAATTTTCTGTAATGTTGAAGGCCTGGTAAACAAAGAGTTTCCCAAGGTTAACAGGGATTAAGGTTGGAAACAACCACCAGGAAGCTAGCAATGAAAAAGAGGCCAAGCAGTGGAGGGACTAAGACCTAAGATGAACATTTCCATGTCTTAACCACCCATCTTCCACAGTTAGTGCTTGCCCACAAAGTCTGACATACCTAAGTCTGGAAACAGCTATGCTGGCTGTGTTGGTTTTGGCTGGGTTAATTTTGTTCATAGTAGCTAGTATGGGGCTATGTTTTCGATTTGTGCTGGAAACTGTGTTGATAACAGGGATGTTTTAGTTATTGCTGAGCAGCACTTACACAGCGTCAAGGCCTTTTCTGCGCCTCACCCCACCCCACAGGCAAGAAGGCTGAGGGGGCACAAGAAGTTGGGAGGGGACACAGCCAGGACAGCTGACCCCAACTGACCAAAGGGATATTCCAGACCATAGGATGTCATGCTCAGCATATACAGCTGGGGGGGAAGAAAGAGGAAGGGGGGGTACTTTCGGAGTGATGGCGTTTGTCTTCCCAAGTCACCATTCCACGTAATGGAGCTGGGCTGTCCTGGAGATGGCTGAGCACCTGCCTGCCCATGGGAAGTGGTGGATGAATTCATTGGTTTGCTTTGCTTGCATGCATGGCTTTTGCTTTACCTGTTAAACTGTCTTTATCTCAGCCCATG
>JAVKLA010000090.1:4261312-4286235 GCA_034782735.1 Sagittarius serpentarius | reverse complement strand
TACTGAACTGAAAACACAGCGCTGTACCAGCTGCTAGGAAGACAATTAACTCTATCCCAGCCGAAACCAGGACAATAGGTAATATGGTATATTAGTCACAGTAACTTAGAACTTAGGCCAACACAATCTTGGCCCATAGAGCATCTTACAAATGTGATATATTTACATGTGATAGATTGATGTAATATATAAAACGCATTAGCTCTTACTGTATTTAATAAATGCTGAAAGCTAGCAATATCGAGATAGATTTATGATTCCCTCATCTTTTGTTTTACCAGTGATAATCAAAAAAGACTGCTTGATTTAGATCATTTAACTGACTTTTTTGTTCGTTTTGCAGCTAATGTATATTTTAGTATATTTTTTCCTAATTTTAGTAAAATTGTATAGGTGCAGACACACGCACAAATCACAAAGTTGCCCGACTGCTTATTGTATCTTTTTAGGAACGTGTTGGTATATCTCTGTTCTGGAGAACATTTCACAGTTCAGTGATGGAAAATAGTTTGCACTTCATTTGTGCATGTACTAATTTTAGATTAAACAGGACCACATAAATCCTGCTGAAAAATGATGCAATTAAGCCAGACCTATTTGTAAAAAGGACAACATGTGGCTGTAATTATAATAGCTAAGGATTCAGTAACACATTGACTTATTAGTGCGCTAAGAGGCATTTGTGCAACATGCTGAGTAAGTCTTTACAGGAATAAATCTTAATATTCCCCCAAAAGCCATTAAAAACAATCCTCTGTTGCATTTCTGATCAACTTGCATGCTGATCAGCTTTTGCAAAACGGTCACTTTTGCTGTAAGCATAGCACCAAGCATGCGCTGTGTCTACTGCTATGGTGTGAAGTAGCTGTAGTTACTCAGTTGGCTTTCTTTTAGAGCAAAACTGTTGTCCAAGAATGACTGAATGACTGGCATATGCACCAAAGCTCTCAAGTATATCTGTTTCAGGTGACCAATAATCTGTAAAGATTTACAGTGCTCATACTTCAAAACGCCTTTGCAGTTCATATGGGGATTTAGATTCCTTAGTGCATTTCTAAACCCTTGGCAGCCCAACAAGAGCTATCATGGCCTTCACCAAAGCACCCTATGATAAAGATTGGCTACCACTACACATGCATTCCTCTGTACCTATCCATGACCACAAAGACTATGGCTACAGTAACCCTATGATGCCAAGTAAGGGAAAAAGCTAAACTGAAGATCATTTTTTGCTGTTCATAACCAAACTCAATTCACCATCTATACCCTAGCTGTCGAAATCCATGCTGTTGTGTAAGCATCCCTGCTTCATGCTGCACATAGGTCACGCTTTCCCTTGTGGTGACTGATATATGGAAGGATTTTGCACTCTTGAGATGTACCTGTCAGGGCAAGCAGACCAGACAGAAGTGTCCTTTGAAGGTGAAGTGGGCCAACCCATCTAGGATGTTCCCCGGGGTACAGACCTGTCGCGATGCAAGCTTTAATTTTCGCATTCAGCAAAAGCCACTGCAAACTCAGCTCCACAAAGCGTGGACTGAATGTGAGTTTGGGCTCAAATATAGGCTCAGATCCACATTCAAAGTGCAATAAATACGTACCAAATTCCCTGTACAGGGCTTTTCGGACGGTATGTCTTCTACCATCTCCTTCACATTCAAATGTTCGTGTGCAGTGGGTGCGAAAGGAGATGTGAGAACCTCAGGATCCAATGCCGTCAGATACACCAGTGGTGGTAAGGCTCTTTACAGCACAGCCATGGAATGCTGGCTGCCACATACAAGAGGGATTGCTTTTATTGTTAATCTTTCTCTTTCAAATTTTTCTTAGGGGTCCTGTGAATGATAATCTGGGAGAATGATACAGCATTGCCAATCACCTGGGGACCATTTAAAGGTAAAAACAAAACTAAATGTACTTTTTTTTGCTTTTGCTTTTCAATCCCCAGTCCTTCTGATTTGCTGCTTTATTCTCTAACATAACAGGAAAAGTTTATTTTCATAGTTGCATGCCTTCCACTGAACTAGATCAGAAAATCCCTCTCATCTCCAAAGGGCTCATTTCCTTCAGAATTAAGACACTGAGTCAGTTGTTTCTTCAGTTCCAGTGACCTTTCTTCCCCTACTAGCTGGGGGGCTTCGTTTTTTCACAGAAGAACATGTAATATAAACATAATCAGCCCTTTCACATCATGTAGCTCTTTGCTTCAGCCTGAGCTTCCTTACTTTGAGATTTTTTTTCTGATACATTCCCACTAAAGTAAGATCAAGCCATAAGAAGGAAAAAAAAAATGTGAAAGGACCTTAAATGCTAACATACATTCAAATGGCACTAAAAGTGCACCTGTGTCTTGTCATTTCAAAATTAATACAAGGCAAGGTATGTGATCCCTTTTGCTAATTAACGCAGCCCTCTCAGATTCCCCTTTCGCCTCACACTAATTAGCACAGAAAAATCCTCACGCAGACAAACAGACAAAATAGCCACAGGACTCCCTTGTCGAGCAAAGCACTTGCAGGAGGAGAAGGGGCAAAGCTCTGCGTCGATAATTTTAAACACCTGATTGCCTGAAGCATGCAGGTGTGGGAGAAATGTTGCTGTAGTGATGCAAGCCTTTAAAAATGCCATCACAGTTTGTCTGAAAATTCAAAATCCTCATTAGTTGTATGAATAATTTATCAGCCGCTCCACAAGGCAGGGAAGGGACACTTTTGTTGTCTACTTGACTAGCAATGAGGTCGGTTACCACCAGAAAGGGGAGGGAGGAGCAAAAAGTTTCTGAAAAATGGAAATTTGCTCTCAAAGTGTGGTCATTTCTTGCCAGAACTTTTACAGAGATATCATAAAGAGACCAGCCACGGAGGCACAGGGTATTCCTTCCAAGGAAGGGAAAGGAGTGCTCAAAGCAGTTAATGCACTTTAAAGAATTGCACTGACTTTAATCCACCTCTTATTTGGTTTAAATAACAGGTACAGTATGTGCAGAATTAAAAAAAAAAAAATTTAAAAATCCAGTATTAGTAGTCAAACATTCTCTAAAATGGATTTTAAATTAACTTGAGGAAGTTCGAAAATACTATAAGGAATACATGTTGCTTTTAATCTTTCAAAGCACAAACTGTAGCATTACTGTTATCTTCTCCTGGCAAGTGTAAGAAGTGTACCGGTCTTTAGGCACACAGCAGTGTTTCTTGGAAGGGCAATGAAAGAGTGAATGGCGAAAGCCTGCCAAAAGGAAAATCAAAGCCATACCTGCAAGCTGCAATACAGTTCTAGGAATCCCTTCAGACTTTTCCTTTTCATGTGTTTGAAA
Organism: Sagittarius serpentarius; assembly: GCA_034782735.1. Lineage (NCBI taxonomy): Eukaryota > Metazoa > Chordata > Aves > Accipitriformes > Sagittariidae > Sagittarius > Sagittarius serpentarius. Next base: position 4,282,922 of record JAVKLA010000090.1, on the reverse strand, counting down.
CTGAAACTTTTCAAACTGCTGGCATGGTTCCTTCAAATAATTTTTATTTCTTAAACGTAAACAACTTAGAGGGAAGGGGGAGAGGAAGAAAGGGAGTGAAAAAAATGGGGTTAAACGACCAAAAAAAAAAAAAAGAGAGAGAGAGAAAAATGAAAGAAGCAGCATTAAATGCAATTGCATTGTCCCAAAGCAGTCTCTTCAGAGGAAGAGTCTTAAAATGCAGGAAATCTGTCTAACCCTCTAACTATTCCCACTCAAGCTGCCCCGCAGTCACAGATGTTACTGATTCAGTTAGATAGCAATTCCAAGCTCCCAAAACAGATTCCAAGTGAGAAAATAGGAAAAGTCCTTGGTTGCTATTAGATACGCATTCTGAAGTAAAAAGAAGTATGGGCAGGGAGGAATTTGTGGCCTGGATTAGAGGTTCCACGGTAATTAAAGAGCAATGACAAATGGCGTCTCGGCTGACCTATTGAACATGAAGCCGCAAGGTTAGGAGCTCAGGCTGCAGCGAAAATTTCTAGGGAAATGTGTCGGGGTTTTTTCCTGCTGTGATTTACCGATACATTTAACAGGAATGAAACCCATACAGGTCTCTGAAAATGTAACGACGGCCTACAGAGACTAGATGAAAAACTGGAGAATTTAGCAGGACATGCTAAAAGCCTTGTAAATGATGTATTTAATTATGCAATTAAATTCTATGGCGGGGTAATAATTTATTGCATCATTGCTAAAAAGCTGGAGGAAAGTTATCACTTCCTAAGAGACTGAGTAGGACATATCCCTCAGACGTGCCCAGCAGCTTTCAAACGTTTAATTGCGCTAGCAGTGTGGGAAGAAAAAAAGGCACCGCCTATAAACTCTACGAATAACAGTAAAAATAAACTGAAGTGTAAGTCCTGCCGCAGTGTGCTGCAAATGAGCGAACGAGTAGGTCCCCAGGTGGGTGATGCACCGGGTGATGCAAAGGTTTCTTGTGCTGCCCATCAGAAGTGGTCCCCACGCCACACAGCTCGCCCGGGGAGAGCAGGCGGACGGGGAGGAGGTGCTGAACAAGAAAGCCAGGCAGACCAGGTGCTGGAAGAGCTGATGACAGAACCTGAGAACCCGGCATCCTGGTGCTGGGTGCTACCCGCTGGGTTGCACAGGGCTTGTGCTAAAGCTGGACGGGCAGCAGGACCTGGGGAATGACCCCGTCCCTCCAGCTACTCCTGGCTCTGCTTCACTCCCCTCTCCGTGCCAGGCGAATTACTGATCTCCCTCTTTGGGAAGCAGAGGAAGAGGAGGGGGCTCCTTGGTCTCGGGCTACCGTGTACTCATGCAGAGATGAGACCACCAAAGACAAGCAACCTCTCTGGATACAGCCCTGAGACAAGTCCTACCTGTGCGTTGAGGGCAAAAGCTCTGCTTCAGGGACGCGCTGCTGGGTCCACAATCCCAGCCCGTCCTAAATTCTTGTTCCACTTTGTGGCTTCCAATCAATAGCTAATGAGGGTTGTTTTGCAAGATGCTTCATGTTGTTTTGTACATTTAGATTAAGTTTTTGTTTTGTTTTCATAAAAGGTTATTCACAAGCTCTAGGTGCCCTGGCAATTAGCTAGATTCACAGTCCAATTGGAATAAACACCTGGCAACATAATGATCCTCCTGCACAACAAAGCAAATTAATCTGACCAGCCAATAAATCAAGTGGCAGAATATAGCCCCTTCCACCCAGCTCCAAATCCCATGCCATCAGGCCTCCTTCAAAGCTGTTGCATACAGATGGTTTTTTACATCATGCCCCGAAGGGTCAGGAATATTTGGGCTGTTTCACACCAGTGGGGCTGGGGACAGGCTCCAGAGCCAGCGGGCGCCTGCAGAATGTGCTGTTGGCAGCTCTCACCCTTCTCCAGTCAGGGTCTTTGAACTGGACTAAGCCCAGTCCTGCAGCACCGCACTGTGATGTGGGCGCCTGCAGCTCATTCAAGGCGACGGAGGGTGGTTTCATAAAAGCTGGAGAGGCACGAGTATGCGCCCATAAGCCCACGCAGTCTTCCAACTTCGGTACCTCTTTAGCCATCCTCAAGCTGGTTTAATTTTACCTAATTATTTCTCAGGTATATCTGAAATGGAAAATCAAAATCTTGCATACAAATAGTTCCCTGAGTGCCAAAACCAGTAACACTTCGCTCCCTGTGAATATTCACATCAGATGAAGTTTGGTCTCCAAAAACATTAACATAAGGCAACTGCATTTTTGTCAATAACACCAGCGTTTGCAGTATTGCCGTATCAGTAACAGAGCACTAATAGTGTAACCACTGCAAAAAACAATACATACATGTACAGTAACAGCTTGGAATAAAGATGATGTTAATCAAAATTATGTACAGTGAACAAAAAGGCTTCAAACATTTTTAGATAGCTGTGGTCAGAAAGCTTAGCTGACTCCTTTCCGGAGAAAGTAGGGCTGAATTGTCCGTGTGTCTTTCAGACCGCACCACCGAGGCAGCAGGCTTGTATCTGCACGCTGGGACTCAGAGGAGGAAATTTCAATGTGACCGATACCGTTGCAGATAAGAGGTAATTCGCTCGACAAATAAAGGGTTAACTTTGCTTAGGAAGAATAGGGTGGATTACAGATAGGTAGCAGCTGAGTTTCAGGCTACATTGCCAGAGGAGAACAGCATCAGAGCTAAACAACCCGCTATACACCTTCTAAGGGCAAAGCAGCCTCTCTGCAATATATTGTTTCCTTAAAGGCAGCAAAGCTGAGACGACAAAAGGAAAAAAAAATGGATGGAAAATGGAGTAAATATCCTTGACTAATGAAAGACATGAGGGCTGGCAAACTTCAAATGATTCAAAGTCGGGGATGTGAGACCCCACCCAATATTCATGCATTTTTTAAAAAAGTTGTCACCAAAATACCCCCTGTGCTTGAATTGAGTCTTATGCTACCAGTCTCTCTCATCAAATTCCCAGTTTTCTGGTTAGGGTCTGCAAAGACAGATCTTGCAGCAGGAGCCTGCCATCTCCTGCCATCCCCTGCCATCCCACGTGCACGCGACTCGATGGCTAAGGGAAGCAGTTTTATCCTAATGCCAGGCGAATTTCTCCCCTTGTCCTTAGGCACACCGGAGTGGATCCCTGACAACTCCTGAAGTATCAATAACACCTTTTTAAAAATTGATGTGCAATAAGAGTTGGATTTCAGGAGGGGAAAGCGCTGCCAGAATAATCAATTTGAATCCTGCTAATTGAAAGCTCAATGCAAAATTCAAGCAGAGGCAAGCAGAGTACGCAGCGCATGGCCACCATTAACATAATGAGGAGGAAACTTGAAGGCTTCAGAGGATATGGAGAGAACATATTCTGGACCTAAGATGCATTGAGAGCATACGTCTATGCAGCTGTCATCCACTGGCAAAGGGGAAATGCATTTTAAAAATTACATGCATCTTTAGCAAGGACCCATGGTGTTAGTGAGTTTTCCAAATCTTCATTCATGCCTTTGAAAACTCAGTGTAGCCAAAGTCAGACTCAAGCAGGCAGTCAAATCCTAAAGCCGGGAAATGTAAGAGGGTTTAATGTCACTGGGATGTCCCAGAGCAAACTGGGATCTGCGATACCTTCTACAGCCACAGTGGGAGGACACAAAGTGGCTCATCCCTTCGGGTGAGGAAACAGACTCTGTGGTGAAGCGATGGAACCCTGAATCTTTCCCAGCTATCTAAGAGCAATTGAATATCTACCCACATGCAGGGAAAAATGCAATTTTCTGAGCGTGGAGCTTGAAACTGGCCATGATTTTTGGCCCCTTTTGCCAAAAAGAAGCAGGCTGATTCAAGTCGTGAGTCAGGCATTGTTAATTCAAGAAATATAACTGGGTTAATTTTATATCAATTTAGTAACTTACTAATAACTATTGGGTGACCTGTCATAAAGTAGTTAGCACTGTCCCAGAAGATGGTTTGGGATGCACAGGGTGATTTACATAACAGATTGTGTCATGTCTCCGTCTTCTCTGCTTCTTTTCATTTATTCATGTATAGAGCCAAACAGATAATGGAAAAAGTAATTAATAGATTTGGCTTGAAAAATGTTTTGATATTAGTGTATATTTTATTAATACAAACTATCTGTCCAACTCCAGGAGCTGGATGAATAATGGGCAGAAAATACTTCACTTACTGGAGACACAGCATGAAATTTATTGCATCAATCTACTGACAGATACCTTTTAGCCAGTTTCAGCAAGGTGGATAAACCAAACGAAATACAGGAGAAAGAACGAGGAAGAAGGCAATCGTGTCTGACTACTTGCTCTCGTAAAAAAGACCAGACTGCTACTGGAAAGCCAAATTCTCAGCTGGAGAATGATCCCTGGCTGGGGACCAGGTCGGCCACACAGATATGCACGAGGCAAGAGACACAGCAACGTTGGCTGGAAGTTCCCTTACAGCAGCGGTGATTTACCTGCGGTCCCGCAGGTATCGGGGACAGCCCGAGGCACCAATTCCACACAGACTTGTACAGGCGTCAGCAGGGAGGGCTGGCTGTGGCTTGTGCCCTTCCAACCAGGTAATTTTTCCTGTGGCACAAATAGACTCAGAATATGGTATGAGAGAATAAATAGGAGGAAGCTGACCGTGTTAGTGGTTATTTATTACCTATTTACGAGCAGGTAATGGCTGACCTGCAGGCTATACTAAAGAAACATACTCGGCTAACTCCTAAATTACTAACTATTTCAACTCCTGCTACTGAGCTTCAGAAATCTCCGCCTTGCATCAGTCAGTCTGGCAATGAGATTAGCTTCTTTGCTTGCTGCAGCTGAGGAAATCACTATGTCAGATGAGAATGAGTTATGAAATCAGAAAGTGCATCAATAGTGTATGAACATCAAGGCTGCCTGAGTGTCTTGACTGCCTACATCATGTAGTTGGGGTTCAGGTACCCAGTGGAAAAAAGACACACTTCAATTCCAGAATAATACTTGAAAACAAGCAAAGAAACTATCATCTGACCACTGCAGATTTACAGGAATACCAAAATTACAGTAGTCTTTGAATAGCCTCTCTGTGGGCTAGCAGCTGATGGCCAGCCTTCCTACTCCGAAACATTTGGGTTTTTCCTTGCAACCCGATGAAAGGGCTGGTGAGGTGCATCACGTCCTGGTTACATCCCCTTTGCTCTAGCCCCCTCCTGACTGCAAAGTCTCTTCTCCCCCTGCCTTTCCAAAACTAGCTTTCTCCAAGCAAATTAGTGTTTTTCAAGGCCCCAGGCTTTTTTCCTGGGCTGTCCCTATATCCTAAGCTATATGAACATAAAGTGTAGAAGAGCTCATTTGATGTAAACCAGAGTACAAGGGAGTGTGACAAACAACAAGCAGGACAAGAGGCAGACTGTGAAACCAAAGCAAATAAAATAAGATCACATAGCTGCATAATTGAGCCAGTCTCTGTTTCCAAATCTTATCAAGGGTCTACTTTCAGATGCAATTACAGTGAATTATAGCTAGTGATGCCAGCCTACACACACCACTGCTTATAGGCACAGCAGAAACTTGGTCATGGAGAGACCCCTGGAAGAGAAGAGGGAGGTGGCTACAGGATTTCTGGAAATACAGAGGATCCAGGCTTAAAAGTGCCCTATGAATCCTGTATGTGGTCTAATAAGTAAAACAGGGTTGGATTAGGTCTGCAGGGGCACGTCCACAGGACCCCAGCTGTTAGGAATAAAGACCTTTTGATAAGGTCCAGCACTCAGCCATCCTACAAACTCTTCAGATCCCAGCTTTTCAGCAGTTCTGCTTCCCAGGTTGTGCATATAATAATGCAGATGTTTTTCAGGTGAAAAAAAAAACCAGTAAGAGGTGGTCTGCAGGTAATTTCTCCCCCCAAAAGCACAGTAGACAAACCCAGGGAAGAATATCTACACAGAGAGCATAAGACAGGTCAAGTTCTGCTGATAAATGATCACAACAAATAATAGGATTGTTTTTCATTATAACACAGGCTCTTATGTGAGGGAAAAGATCTTTCAGGATCTCTTGAAGAACTTCACAGAGCAACTTACCTGTTCTTTTTGGAGTGATTCAACTTGTGTGTCGCTGATTCAAGGCCAGAACTTTGCTAACCCTAAGTGCTCTATGATTAATAATCTCTTACTCCAACAAATTGCTGGTTTGCACTCTCCAACAAACCCCTTCTCTTTGCAAAACTTGGTCTAATGTTTACTGCAGAGCTTCATATTTTGCATAGGATTCTGCTTCAGGGTAATTGCATTTCCAGTTCCTGTACCATTTCAACGCAACCAAAAGAGAAAATCTGATTTTCTTTTAATTCAAGCTAGATCACATTTCAAGTATCACTGAGAAAGAAATGTCCTGCAACTCACTTTGTGATTTATGACTACCCCTTTCAGAACAATTACTATTTATAAATTCATTTATCGTGTCTCTTGGTGTCATATTTTTGGCAGAGTCACCGGACAATGTAGTGTGTCCCAATTCTCCCTCCATCAGAAAATCATTTAGCAGAACTGCCTTTTAATAATGATACTGCCTTTTAATTTTCAAAAATGAGAATGTGGATTGTACCACTTTACTCAGCTTTTCCTTTGATTAATGGGAACGCACTTCTGCATACAGAGAACGGGGCTGCAAGTATTCTGGCCTGAAACAATTCCAGTATAAAGTTTCAAGTATAAAAAAGCCCAGGGAACTTGGAATGTATCGTTTTAAGGTAGATTCAGGGTGAATTGAAAGATAAGACAGTGGAAAGGTGGAGGAAGAGATTCTGTTGGGAATGAGGCTGTTTATGAGAACCAAGTCAGCGCCTGGACATGTGTATTGCTTGGATAAGAAGAGAAGAAGAAAAGAAACACTCTGCTGATAATGATAATAGATGATTCTGCTTTGCTGCTGTCTTCCATCATAAACAAATGGCACAGGCCAACAGTTAAACATCATCTATTTTAATTAGTATTTAAAGCATTTAGTTATCTATGTACTGAGTAACTGCAACAAAACTTTGTCAGGCTGGAATGCAAAGGGGGGAGCTTTGCAAGGAAAAGCGATCTGATCTGCGCTCAGTGTTGTGGCCTCCCTTTAGATACCTAAACACTTACGTGCTAAATTCCAGCTGACATTTCAAAAGAAAAAAATGAATGGAGAACAAAAATAACTGATATGAAGAAACTAACCCTTTGGTCTTCAGCTTTTCAATGATATGTATATGGGCCAAACAGACCTGCACACTGGCGCAAAGGCAATCACTGCACAACTGCTCTGGTCAAGCAATGCATGAACTGATTGCTAAATGTTTACACACTTCTCCAGCATATTCACTATTCGAAGTGTGAGGTATTAGGCACTTATTTTTTAAACTGTTGCCTACTTGTGAAGTATTTGTTAAAGTCATCTGTATCCAGTATTTTAATTAGGATTTTTTTGGGGGGTGGTATAGGATTATGTTGACCTCTTGCTGGGTGAGCTTAACTTTGCCATAAATGTTTGCAATACCAGATCTGATGCTGATGAATAGCACTAGCATGAAATAAGCTCTGCTTCACAGCAATACAACTGTCAATCCACTATAGTCTAAGCTTAATAGGGAGGTGGCTTTTGGCCCAAAACGTGCCCTAGTAGTTATGGTTTGGAAAGTGAGCCCAACGCACTGCAGGGTAGTGGTGGGTCATTGACACGTGGCAATTCTAAAGACCATAAGATTACTGTTTCCTGGACACTGTAGCCCTAATCTTGAGGAACTGAGACTTTTGATTAACAACTGAACTACAAGGTCAGCCTGATTTCATGAAGATAAAGTGAGGTTTTAGTAGAACTGAAGCCAAGAGGGAGCTAACCAGTTGCGAGCGCTGGCACAGGGTTCATCTCCACAGTCTGCCTAAGGAAAGAGATCCAATGGCATTTATAGTCACCTCATCCTTAATCTCCCTGGGATCCAGGCAAACAACTGTGTGCACGACTTAGAGGAGTAGATAGGAACAGGGTCCTGCAGCATTTCCTACGTAAATCAAACCAAATCAAAAAGATCCGAGGGAGTTTTGCTCTCCAAATCAAAAATAAAACAATTAACAGTATGTTATAATTAATGCGATTTCCTCAGTTTTAGAAGGTTAGGACATGAAAATGTACCTCAGGGTTAAGGATGCCCGTTTTGCTGTCTGTTCTGGGGGAGCACAAATGGCCCTCTTTCTGGGGGCAGCGTACACGCTGAGGAGATGGTGGTTTAGGGAGGCTCAGCTGTGGCACTGCCTTTTTAATCGAAGCACTGCTTCCATTGTGTCTTCTGGGGGGCGGATGGGAACCACAGCCAAGAGCAGACTCTGTCTCTGCTCTCCTCCAGGCTCCCCCAGAGCAGGCATGCTCCCCTCCTTGAAGAGAAAGCTTCCCAAATGCTTGCAACACCAACAACAGGCAGGGAGGCTTTCAGTGTGCTCCCAGGAATCGGCGTCCTCTTCCTCACACTGACAGCTCTGAGTCTGGGCACGCAACCCTGCGTACCTCCTGCTTGGGACTCTAGCAGGACATAACAGTGCCCCCAGCACTGTCCCCCGGCTCCTGTAGCCCCGTAACCCCTGCGGAGAATTGCCTTTATGGACTGATGATTCAATTTTGACCAGATTGCTAAACTCTGCTTTTCATGGTGAGCTTCCCCAACTAATGGCCACGTTTTCAATGAGCCTGGAAAAAGCCTGAACTACACTTCTGAGTGCAAACCTGCTCTGAACAGCTTGCCCAGTTGTAGAGTTATTGAAAATGTTTACACATGTAATTTTATTGCAAGAATATACACAACCGTGTCTTTATTGATTGCTTTCCTAGTTATGAAAGTGTTTCACTGCTTTAAACCCTGCAGCTCACCCTGCAACCTCCCCAGCTCTATCATGCACCATTTAATGCTGTTCTAATATTAGCAAACTTTTGTTTCCACAACCTGGATTTTCCATATTTTCATCCGTGCGACCAGCAGAAAGCTCATCACCAAATAACAATGAGCTCATCTCAAATGCTTATGCAGCCAGTGCCAGGTGAACAAATTGTCTATTATTAGACTTTTTCATGCACTAAGAGCTTTTGTTCCCTACTTGCCTGTCTTAACACCTGCTGTTGCAATGTGTATCAACTTTCAGAACATCATTCCTGGTAACAACAGAATATAAAATGTATTTGGGGATTGCTCATACAGAAAGTGATTAAGTTTTGTAAAGGGACCTTTGTCAAGCAAAAAGGAAAAAATAAGACATGTGGTGATGGGAGTGGAATAATTATGAATATAAATAAAAAATCTTCACTGAATCAACACAACAAAAAGTTAGACATTCAATTGCAGTAAATTCATTCAGCGGCATTCAGGAAAATACTAATAGTTGTGAGAAATGAATTTGTATTAGTAGTAGTAGTAATAGGAATTTTTTTCCTTCAGTGAGTTTCACACAAATATAGAGTGTTTGACTGGTGTGTGAAAGCGTTGATGGGATTGTGTGGGTTGGGCATATGGAAAAGGTGTAACCCAAACCCAGCAGCTTAAAAAACACATATATAGATATTTAAAAATATTTAGTAGTGTGATCCAAATGTTAGAGAAGGAAATTATAATTAACAGGTTATAAGGTGCGTTATGAGGAGGTCTGGCTTTTACTGGAACAAGAACAGTCATGGCTCATGGTACAGAACTGGACTACCATTCTTATGTGAGACGGACTTTTTTTTTGCTTTTTACATTTTTCTTCCATTCAGAAAATCATACTTAAATGGTTGCTTTCACAGCCGTGAAATAGAGAGCTGGAGAGAGCAGTGTGACCCGTGAGCGGCGGCTCAGCGACCACCGGGAGTGGGCAGAATTCCTGCCTATGGCTGAATCACTTCCCCCTCTCACCAATTCAGAAGTCCATTTATAATAAAAGAAAATTCCCTGCTATCCACTTCTCACCTGCCATATCTATTTAGTTTGTAAATGTTTCAGGCCAGGAACTGTCTCTCACTGTGCGTTCATACAATGCGTAGCACGTGGGGACTCCAAGCTCGATCAGGCTGTCGCGGGAGTGTGCTGCACACAGTAAACAACAGAAACATCCATGAGCAGTGAAACCCAAAAGCGTTTGTTACCGCTCTTTACTAGGCAATAAATTCTGACCTTGGTTTAGTATCGCTATCAGAAAGAGCAAAAGGCCAGTTCCTAGAAAACCAGAGTCCAGGTGTTAGATTACTTGCTAAATATTCAAATAGCAAGTAAGCTGTTCTTAGAAATAACCCCCAAAATATTCCCTATACGTAAGGCAGTTTTTCTAACAAATCTTCCTTTACTCTCCCTCTTCCTTCCCAAAGCGCACACTACAAGGATATACGTGCATTGCATCTCCTTCTGCACAGGACACAGTTAGGTACTGTCATACTTGTACAGAAAATCTTGTGTGGTTCTGGCTGCATTTGGATTTTATCATTCTCAAATCAGAATTGAGGGAGCGAAGGATTCATTATTGACTTTTGTTGCTGCTTATTTAAAAAATACGAGCTGGCCCCACCAGTCAAAAATCATGAAAAAATATGACTCACAAGAAACAGGAGGATACAGAGCAGTCTCTGCTAAAGAAGGAATTCTCTGCAGAAGTAGTTAGTTCAAATGCATCTGCTAAAACAGGAAAGCAATAACAACAAAGTTACTTAAACATGTACGCCACATTTAAATTCAAGGAAAAAAAGGGGGTTTTGGACCGTAACTAAGGAAAGAGGCCATTAGAGCCTCTGTTACGCTGCTAATAATGAATCAGAAATCTGAAGGCAGAAAGTCAAGTGTTCATCAGAGTTGTTAAAACTTACCCTCTGTTACCTACAGCTGTCACTGGGCATGTGCCTCGGCTGCCCCTCCTGTCCCCGGCCAGACCCCCGGTGCCACGGCAGGAGAGGCAGGTCCACCGCAGCGACCGGCCGTCGTCCAGGGGCTCTCACGTAGCATTCTCTGCTTTCACCTGTTTAAGGTGCCTTTGCACCAACTTTGTCCTGTCAAGAGATAAAAAGCAGCCATGGGTTTGAGGGGATGACATCCAAACCACCCTCTTCAGAACTGAGCAAAGATTAGTCCACAAAGAAATCACCAGCTCGGACCTCCAGCAAGAGAATGCTCTGCTCTGCTTTCACAAAAGTCTACACAAAATGTTTTATGTTAACTTCGATAAAGATGCATATTCATAACCCCTCCTTTCACCAGTAACGGCTGCAGATCTTAACAAAGGCAAACATTAAAACACAAAAAAACCCTGATTAATGGAAAAGCAAAATACTAAAGAGCCAAATAGGGGAAAAGCAAAAGGAAGAAGTTTCACTTAGGTGGCCCCGGGTCTTCCTGAGCTACAATGTTTATTTGAGAGCTCACACAATATGAAAAAAAGTTTGGAAAAAACAATCACCCATACAAAAATCTGGTGAGTGCACGACATGAAGTCTTGCTGTTAGACATAATAATCCCTATTTCATGTGCAAGATTTATTCCCAGCATTTGTTATTACACCTCCGAACATAAACATAAAACACATATGAAAGCTAACAGGCAGGACAGTTCACTCATATAGATCATCTAAAACAGATTTGACATGGTCCCTTGTATCAGATGGCCAAGCTCATCTTTCTTGTAAGATCTTTTAACACGCCGTATATCCATCAGCATAAAAGAGACATTTCTGCCTCTGGTGTTGCACGCTGGTATCACATGGCCGCTGTAAAATAGGTTCAAGGGGCTCATGAATCTGCCTTAGCCACCAAAGATAAACAAATCTGGAACTCATTAGTCTTCACACGGCAGTGTTTTGGCACACAGAGGAAAAGGAGTTATCAAGACTAAATTCAGAAAGGTTGATATATGTATCTACATCTCAAAATGTCTGTTAAACTGCCAACATGCTTCACATAGTCCCTGTGAGGTTTGTATTTTTTCCTGCATTGTTTAAGCTGTCAAATGTTAATGTGTTTCTGGCTTAATTTATTACACTGATATGACAAGTTATGAGCAAATGTATTCTTGTTTACTACTGTTAATATTTTGGTTATACTCATTAAGAGCAGTTTTAAGATTAGTCTTTTTTGTTATTTTGCATAGTGGAAAAGAAGCAAAAGTCTTTAGCGAGGACTGCATCCCACTTCAGCTTTCAGCACAGGCTTTCAAAATGGAGTTGTCCAATTAACTATTAAAGCATCACCACAGATCAAGTCAAATCCTAACAAAGAGGTGTCCCGGAGCCTGCCGGATGGATGAACTGTCTGCTGCTCGTGGCAACTCATCTGGATGTGAGAGATGGACACTTCCACTAAGTGAAATTCCAGGATGTGCTCCTAAACAGGTACAGTGGCTTTCTTCACTAGCAGGAAGCTGAGATGCATATAATTTGCTTTAAAGCTAGCACGGTCACCCTCTCCAATCTCAGGGATGGCTTAAAGTATTTCCCAGCAAGCCCTCTGCAGGGTCCATTAGCTTTTTGTCATATTTAGGCCTCTTTAGTCTCTTGAGCCTCTTAAGAGAGAGTCCATTTCATCGGAAAGGTGACGGAACAGTCATGGTGGAACTGCCGTGCTCTGGTCAAAGTGTGACAGTCTCATGAAACAGTATGCAGCACTGCCTGGGGTACACAGTGTCTTGCGATGCCTGCCTTAATTTCAAATGATGCTGCCTCTTTGTCATTTGCTACAAACTCATGGTCAAAGGTAATCAGAAGCTCTTTAGCAGCTCATTTCATCAGCCATTAGGTCAGAGATGCCCAGTGTGGAGCTGATAGCACCTGCCAGCTCAGATGTCTTTAGGAAAATGTTTGTGTGGATCATGCATACCAGCTCTCTAAGTAAAAATACACCATGATCACCATCAGACACTAGCTCTTACAAGCACCACAACAATAGTAGGCTGATGGAGAATGAATTCACTGCCTTGCCCCTACTACTACTTCTGCGCTTTAGCAAATATACATTTTCCTAAACGACCATGTCTGTTTGCTGGCAGAACTTAGAACTTCATTATGCATATACAGCACTGTGATGAGCACTTATAATGTCAGGCTGTCATTCACACAGCATGATACAACATGACATAGCTCAGTCACAAACACTATTGTGACACAAATTTAGAAGTAGAGTTGGATGAAGATATGTAATTCTGGCACAGGAATTATTTTAATATTCCGAAGTTTGTTTTCGTTCTGGTTTAGAAGGAAAAGAAGGAAATCTAGAAGGTTTGAAAAATTATCAAACAATTTGGATAAGTTTCTAATTAAAATTCCACTTGGCTGCATAATATGGATACAGGAACTTGGAAGTCTCAGATGAATGGAAGTCTCAGATGAATGGGAGTCTCAGGGCTCAGGAGCCAATGCCCCAAGGCTCCTGGCTTCCCATACGTACTTAAAGCCCAGAGCTGCAGCAGCCTGCCCAACACACTGTCGAGTTGCCCATTAGCTTAGACTCCTATGACTCTTCCACTTTACGTTCAACCAGCTACCAAGCCTGCTCAGATCCTCACAAAACTACGTGTCCAAGTAACTTTCTGTGAAGTCAACATCTGTCTGGGCAGGAGCAAGACTCTTGACACATATGACATCCCTAACCTGAGGACATCCCTGTTTATGTCCAGGAATGGAACTACGCAGTCTTGTGATAATTGTGGCTGTGATCCAAAGCGCATCCAGGACACTGGGAGAATTCCTGTTACCTTCAGTTGCCTTTGGGCCAGCAGGCTACATCTACAACACCTTGCAGTAATTACTACATAGTGCAGAATTGATTGCAATAGTGATAAATTGTCTACGAAGCCTTAGCTCAGAAGTATTTACTTATCTGGCAGGGTTTCTTAGTAGTCAAGTTGAGATTTTTCTCCTCCAGTAGCTGAATGAGGCAGATGGCGTGATTCTGTGTGGCTACAGAAAAAGCCAAGGCAATTCTGGGGCTGTGTGTGCAAAGCCTTCACACCAGGGCTCAAGAGCAGAGCTGCTCTCCCCCAGCTGTGACACTCAACAGCTGGCTTCGCTTGAAGAGCACTGACAAAATGATGGAGAATGTAGCAAAGAACAAATATCAACAATTATTGGAATGACTTCTGCAGAGGCAGGTCACCTGGACATAATGGCCGGCGAGGCTCTTTCCATCTGTAGCTCACACTGTCCAGAGGGGCACCGGGGAGGGTTTTTGTTAACTTGGCCACTTATTCCTTTGCATTATCAGGAATGTATTTTGTGTGTGTGTGCTTTAATAAACATGAAAAGCCGTATGGTCGTGTACCTCCGAAGTATCTCTGAACATACTTATCACAAGGACACCAAGAAAGGCAGGCAATGGTTAAGGCATAGCAGGCCTTTTTTATGGTACTTCCTCAGGTAAAGAATAGCAGCTGAGTTCCAGGTCTTCCTTCTGTCCATATGTGACACAGGAATAATGAGGATATAGTTTTGATTGAAGGCACTTACTTTTCCACAGGCAATGGTCCCTTTTTGGAAACACACAAAGAACAACTCCATTCTTATCTATCATTATGCTGCTACATCTTCCACTGGGTATTATAGGACTGCCTATATATTTCATTATATTTCACATAGAACAGCAATCCTAGATGTACCCTTCCTATCACTTAGCAGACCCGTATATATTTTTTTCAGTTCTCTAGCATGCAGTCTGAAACAGGACCAAATTTCTTGTTGCTACAAGCAAGTCCAGCCACCCTGAGAAATGCCAATTCACAGAGGTCATTTATGGAGAGTTTGTTACGGACACACAACCTTGATCCATTTTGGTTATTTTTGCCTGTAAGCAGAGGTATTCTGACATCCAAGTAACCCAGATTTCCAGATTAGGATGATGAGGCAATCAGGCTACAGACCTTTGCTTGCTTAACAGCGAGAGGCATGACTCTTCTCAGTGGCTTACAGTACAGCATTGGTACAGCTTTCACTCATTTTCACTTCACCACCACTGTGTGAATTGGCCTACGGTACTGACATTCCTTCTGCCTAAACATGCTTTCCCCCTTTATTTTCTAGGTTATGCTTCCTGAAATTTTTATTTTCTGGGTCACACCCCACTTTATGGCATATTTTGAGCAAAGCAATGCAAGTACTTGCATAAACCCCTGCAAGAAATGGACCCGTTGCTTTCATCAGTGAGCTCTACTCACGTTCGATTGTTCAGTTTTGAATAGCTGGAATATGTTTTAAGGCATAAAAGAGCGGTGTTTCATATGCTTAGGAAAGTCGGTGATGATGGGTAGATCTCAGCCTGCGTTGGAAATATAGTACCTCTCTAACAAGTTGTCAATCTCAATTAAGACATCAACATGCCAAATTAAGAAGGTACTGCTGCACAGCCTATTGTTGAACTGCATGTCAGGTGAAATAAGCACTAATTATACACTTAGCCAAATATGTCTATTCAATATTACTTCAAAACTAAGGTCACTGAGTTATTGTGAAGTGGTAGTTTACACTATTTTGGATCCCACCAAATGGCAGGTGGCCATACAAATATGCAACTCAGCATGTTCTGCTTGGTCCCCACAGCTGTGCTGCCAATCAGTTAAGGATGGCTGCAAGTAAATGCTAATTAGCTTCTGTTGATCTGCATATTCCAGCAGCCTCCCAGGATTCCCATTTTGATATGCAAGATTGCCAGTTGGGTATGTGATTGAATTAAGAACCAGAAAAGGTTTTATCTTCCATGCAGGAAAATGTGGGTCTGAATCCCCAGCAGAGGCTGTTATCACTCTGATTTATGTTTGGCAGTGCCTGTCATTGGAGTGGTAGCAAATGCTCAGTGCTAGAGGGTGCTGCCTCCCTTCTTTTGAGGGAGAAAGAGCCTCCTTGTTAAGAGCAAACATGCACCATCTGGGGTCCGACCCACTCCTGGCTTTTACATTTGCAAGGCTTCCGCATGTCTGCTTCCCCACTTAGGGTCCAGCAGATGCTCTTCTGTAGGTTGACTGGTCCTCGAAAAATAAAATATGAGCAAACAAACAAAAAAGAGAGAAAGAAAATTAAAGAGCAGAAAGATTTGGAGTTGATGGGTTTGGGTTGGTTTTTTTTTTTTGCATTGGTAGGGTTGCAAGAGGGGGGAAAAAAAAAAAAAGATATTTACCAAAGTTGTCAATACCCATTAATAGTTGGCTGGTTAAGTTTGCAAGGACTGCTTAAGAAAGAAATGGCTGGGAAGTTGCGCTTCTGGGAGCAGAGTGTTTAGATTTTGCACCTGTACTGCATAAGGGAAAAAATATGATCTCATTATGTAAACATTACAATAACAATTTTCAGAAATTTTGCTTGGCTCTGCTATTAGTGAGCGCTGGTTCCCTGTAGTGAGGAAACGATATTTCTTAGAAACTACTCACTGCATATGATAGCAAAATAAAATTTGTCTCATGTTTGTGATTTTTCTCTTTACGGCTTGATCAGACATTGGAAGAGAAATGATTATTTAATTATCCTGCCAAGTTTCTGTAGGTTGTTATCATATTGTTTCTTGACTTGAAAATAAGTCAAAAAAAGGTTGGCTTCAGACTGATGGAACGTTGTATGCTGCTAAAAATGCTGGGGAACTGTTCTTCCTTAGGGATTTCAAGTTATTTTCTTTTTTTATATTTTCTTTTTTAAAGGATGCCATTCTCCCATTCATAAACCTTGTCAGCGCTCTGTTGTAAACAAGACACCTAAGGGCATGAGCAATAGGCCAGTTCAGTGAAGTTTATAGGAGAAATTAATAGGTAAGATTTCACTGCTAATTTCAGTAGCATATTTGACGTACAAAAGCCTGAAAACAGGATTACAATTGCTGTTTTAAAAGGTACTTGCGTACTCTAACACAGTCGAGGTTGAAAACAACATCCTCTTCTAAAGGACATAAAAAATAAATAGATGGATTAAGATGCAAGACTTAAATGTGTCCCAAATATTTTCAAAATTTCTCTATTTATGTAGTTGTAATGAATAAAATGAAAAAATGGGGGAAATGTATTTAAAAGTAAGAAATGACTGCTGAGAATTCTAAGTCAAACAAGATTTGCTGTCCCCTCTATTCCATGTACAATTATAAATTAAAAAGGAGTCTTGGGCCTGATTGTGGGAATAACCTACAAATGTCTATATATATATTTATATATAAACTTTTTTTTCTTTTATATATATCTGCGGGATGAAAACCAAGCTTCAGTACAGGGACAAGCAGCATCTTATGTATGATTCCATCAGCTGAGGGACAAAGACACTTACATGTTTTTGCGTTAAAGGGATACTTTTAAGAAAGTGGAATTATTTATAAATTAAAGTGAGCGCTATTAAAGCCTGGTAAGCCCATGCTTTTAGCCACATCAGTTTTTAACAGGGTATGCGTTATCACTGTATCTTTGGCCCCAGTTCAACAACATGGTTAACTTTAACCATCCTTGAAGTCAGTGAGACTTACATGCTTAGTTGAATTAGGGCCTTAGGCTTCTCGAGGTATTAAAAGAATATATCATATTTCTCTCTAGTATGCAAACTGCAGGGACCAGACAGTTTGGGAGGTGTTTTGGTTTAACTTCTTTGCAATGACATTGTGAGCGTCAGAGTCAAGAGTAGGATTTAACTTTGCCCTGCAGATGCTGAAGGTCAGAGCCGTTCCGTGCTGTCTTGGGAACATCAGAGTTTCTGCAAAACGGGTTACTTTAGCACAAGTATTTTCATGTGGTAGTACACTGGAGCAGCATGTTTGAAACAGAAAACGCGAAAACACATGCTCAGCTCACAGAGTACTCAAAATATGTACCTTTGTCCTCAAATACATATGGGCAAGAGTACTTTTATGCCCTAACATATTGCACAAGCCCCAAGAAACTCAGAAACTAACGCTGAGAAAGTATAAGCCAGAGAAAGTCACTAAAAGTGCAGTTTAATCTATTTTTATAGTTTTATTACCATTTTAACATTGACACATTTCATAAGAAGGTTCTGAAGTGCTCTGCGGCCCCTGTTTGCCAGATCACAGAGAGCTACGTCATTCGTCCAAGCTTGGCCAAAACAGACAAGGACTCTCCAGCCTAGGAAGGAGGCTGGGAGAGAGGAATAAATATTGCACTGCATAAAGTGTAAACCAATGCGAAAAAAAGAAGAAATGGCCAAACACTGTTTGCATTTCTCACAAGACTGCAGTTAAAGGCACCTAAAGAAGTTATCAGGCAGCTAGTTTAAAATAAAAAAAACAAAATGCTCTTAAAATATTTTTTTTAACATACATGTGATAAATGAGGTAGTGGTGATAAAAGGTAATAAAAAGTTCTTGGGGTGGACATGCTCCGAAACTCATGAAAATTCTTTGTTGTTAAACACCACTAAATCTACGCAAAGAGACAGAGAGACAAGCTTAGGCTATTATATTTTGGAATAAATGATCTATTCATCCATTCTTTTATATCAAGTGAACTGCTGAAATAGTGGTGAATACTCGTTTACAGAAGGACTAAACAGAGAAAATATGTATTCGAATGTATCATTCCTTATATCAAATAATAAAAGTTGTTTGTCCACATATCTCTAATATTCACACTTTAGTTTTGTCTGTAAATGAGTGGATTCCCCTAACAAGGTAGAGTCTGATTTTCACTCGTTAGCTAATTCATTCCACAAAAATAAGTACCAGAAAGTGACAGAGTAAATGTCAAGAAAAAAATTCCCCATAATAAGAATTATTAACCCTTGGACCTGTCTTCCATGGGAAATAACAGCTTCTTTTGAGTTCTTACAGTACTGTTAGTTTAATTGTAGGACAAAATTTTGCCTCAGCAGCAAGGAGTGAATGGAAGACAAAGACCCCTGTGTATGAGTAGTCTTCGTGGTGGAAACAATGAAAATTGAAAACAGAAGAACTACTAGTAGAAGGGGAAAGCCTTAAAAGGGCAGCATAAATCTGAATAATCTCAACTAAACTGTATCAAAGCTAAAACCTATTCAAATTAATTTCTCAGGAGGTTGGACTAAACAACCTTCAAGCAGGAGCCTGCTTCATTTTATGGATATAAAATAATATGATTCCTTTTCCTGGTTCCAGGGTGACTGAACTAAAAGATGGGGCTGCAAAGCCATTGGGATATTCTTCCTGAGGTGGCTTCAGCATCTCAAGAGCTCTACACAGACAAGACGTGACATTTGCTCTTGTCAAAGCGACCAGAAATTGGTCATTTGATAGGAAGCCAAATAAATAAATACTCTGATTTGCACCCAAATATATGTTCCAATCTTACTTTTTTTAATTTGACATTTTTCATGGGCATCAGCCCTTAAAACTGACCAGTTGAGACTCTGAAATCGTTGAACTTTGAAAGCTTGTAGGAAGTTTAGTGCGCAGCCACATCTCTCTGTGAGAACAATGAGGGAGGACACTCGGCTTGACAGCTAGGGCGTAAAACTCCCATTCTTTCCTTAAACACAAAAATGATGAAAACATTTATTATGAAACATATTTTCCATTACTGTATTGTAGAATGTAAACAAGTTCTCATGACATATGGGGCCATGTGTTTCCTTAAAGAGGTGTTATGTATGTCAGAAGCAGCATATGTACCGTGTGATACAGCTACCACCATGGTAAGCATTTGTTATTGCCTAGTGAACAGGTGCATAAAATCCCCATGTAAACAGATGTCATAGCTGCACTGACATCTCTTACTCATGTCTACTCCTGCAGGAAAATGAGGGGGTTTGTTTCCCCCTCTTGGGTGTTTAATGTGGATAGCCTAGACTTGCATATTTGCATCTTCCCGCTTTCACGTATGTATCTCCTTCTTGATCACACAGCGGCTTTTAGAAGGAAAAATCATCCAAAGAACAACTGTTTTCTCTAAGAGACTCCACAATAATGCTCTTTCCAGAAGTCTCCATACAGACACTGCTGACATGCACATCCAGTTTCATAAAGATACTTAGTACAGAGAGTCCTGAAAGGCGCAACCAGATTTTCTCTTGATTTTCTTCTTAGCCCCTAGAAGACAGCTTTTCCCTATGAAAAGAAAAATATAAAAAATCATGGGCAATTCAAGCAGAGCCCATCAGAAAAACCCAAACCATATGGAAACACTGGGCGGATGTCTGACCACCGCTCCTTAAAGTCTTCATTTGCAAGGTGATGCTCGCAGGCGGACTAGTGCGACCGGGTGGGACACAACAGATCTCACTGGCAGGCTTTGCATGGCCAAGAGCCCCTGCAGATGAAACCAACCCAAACTCACTCTGCTCATGTAAGAAAATTGTTTTTCCCCACTAGCCACCCCAGGCTTACCTGCACGTCTCATGAGCTCTCGGTGCCATTAGATTTACATGCCTTACAGAGCGCGACCCTTAATTATGAGGTTGCTTTGGTGAGAATGACACAGAAGCTTGCAGAGCCGTTTGTACTAACTCCCTGAACCCTTCAAAAGACTCCTGAGTAACGTAAGGAGTAAACATAAATATGTCATTGCCTATTATCAAACATATGCATTCAAATCAGGCAAAAAGTCTCAAAAGCTAAGCGTGGTATAGCTTCATGCAAACATGTAGGGGCTTATGTGCCAGATCTGGCTCTTTCCTTCTCACACCTTCTTTTGAACTGAGATATTTGCCAGAACTTTTCAATGTAAGCCAAGGCTGTGGCTCTCTGCTGTTCTCAGACGTGGTCAGATTAGTGCTTGTCTTTGCCTGGTACATATTAAAATAATATTTTTTCCTCCCTTTCACCCTTCCAGAGCAAAGTAGTCTGTTTTTGCTCACATACTAAATTTTTAATGCATTTTTCATTTTAAATTCCTTTAGCACAGTTTCTGTGGTTCTCTCTGCCTTCCTTTCTTCCCCACTCCCCTTAGCTATGGTTTGTTGCACAAAAGAAAAAGCCATTCTCACAAAATTATGAAAAAAGCCGGTATATTATGCTCACGAATCTGGGCCTGATCCAAAGCCCACTGGAGACAAGGCTATTCTTTGCATTTATTTCAACAGGCTTTGGATCAGTCACTCCCTCAACAAAAGACTCTCAGCATATATCATTTAAGTTATTAACTATGCCAGGCTTCTTTCCAGTGAAATGCAGTATGGATGGCAGCAGCTAACCCACTGCAGAGACACCACAGAAAATGTATACGGTACATCTGAACACGCTCAGCACCTTATTTATGGCAATTTCTAATACAGCGGCCAGGCTAACTGATGTCCATAAATTCTGGCCAAAGGGTGTGGACTGGTTACAAAAGCACCAGCCTGCAGGAGCTGGCGTGTGCACCAGAAACAGCACGGGTGCAAGACATGGCCCCGTTCAGGTGACCTGGCTGAGGACATACCATTTTTTAGCTTCCGTGGGGTTTCTATGGATTGGTAATGACAAACCACAGTGGAGCGGGAGCTTGTCCTTTATAGAAAATGTCCTGCGAGCTCCGTCCTGCCAGCAGAGATGAGCTGATGCAGTGAAAGAAGTGGACCGCAAGTCAAGGAGATAGAAGGTAAATCTGCTTGAGACCACCTGGGAGAAATGGGCTGAGAGGAGGAATTGTCCTGCCATGAAGAGACACGCGGAAGGGAAGGGAAAGGGAAAGGGAAAGGGAAAGGGAAAGGGACAGGGAAAGGGAAAGGGAAAGGG
>JAVKLA010000090.1:4250053-4261212 GCA_034782735.1 Sagittarius serpentarius | reverse complement strand
AAAGGGAAAGGGAAAGGGAAAGGGAAAGGGAAAGGGAAAGGGAAAGGGAAAGGGAAAGGGAAAAGGAAAGGGAAAGGAAGGGGGAGGGGAGTTTTGCTTCTTTGAGCAAAACCACCTAACACCACCACAAATCCCAGCCAAAATGCTTGTGTCTGAAGGAGGGAACATCTGATGCTCACGGTAGGTCAGAGCAGCAGAGAGCAAACTTTCCTGATGCCTTCAACAGCCCCCACAGAAGGCATCAAAACTTAATCAACTCAGCCGCATGCTCAGAGATGCCAGGAATTTACAAGTTGCTCCGTGCCAGTGCAGAGGCATTAACTGACGGCACATGTATTAGCATCCCTCACCCCATCATCCGCAGAGACCTCGGTGGGATCCTATAATGCACCCATATGGGCAAGAGGCACCGCTCTGCCAGCTGCTCTCAGTTTGGGCCTTGAATTGTGCTAAGCAGGGGGAAGGGGAATGTGGTACCCTCGGTCAGGTACAGACTTCAGGCTTTGCAGCAGTCCTCCCATTTCTAGAAAGTCCTGCATCGACATTAACACTGCCCAGGCAACCGCATCAGGCAGCCCAGAGCACTCCCAAGTCTCCAGGCAAGCAAAAGAAAATCCTCCCTTTTACATTTTATACTCCTATACAGTCATAGGGCTGGGAAAAAAAAAAAGAATTTAAAATCTTGCCTTCTTGCAAAACGATGCACAGGATTTATGAAAGCTGAATGGAAGGGACTCAAAACACGTAGATCAAAAGACTGCCCTTTTCAGAGCAGTAGCGCTGGACATGGAAGATACGGTTTCATGTTCTTGCACTGCTAGAAATGTTCTTACCTGATCAAGATATTCCATCACATCACTCCCAACCTGTAAAGTGGAGCAAAAGCACTTTTAAGCGGTAGTGTACAGTGCTGCATGGTTAGCATCGTCAGCTCCCCAGACTGCCAGCAAGGGCTGCTGGTTTGGTTGCAGGTGTGGAGCTACAGGCGGCAGAAAGGTCTCTTCCCTGGCCGAGGGGGTCTGATCCAGCCCCAGCCAACCACCTTCAGTCACCTCTCATTTCTGGAAACGTCTCCAATTTTTATTTTTTTTTTTCCCCCAGGAATATCTCTCAGCCAAGGCCTGACCTGATCTGACACGGCTGAGCTGGAGATCGGACAAGATCACAGCCTAGAGCCAGTGGTACAGCTGGAGGCTGTAGCAGGATCCGTAGTATGACCTGGGACTGGGGGAACGTCCTCCTTTCTCCCCTGCTTCCTCACGTTGCCTTTCCAACATGCTAAGCACTGCTGTGGCACAGAGAAAACGCAGTCTGCTGGGTTACAATGGTATGTACATTTCAATTATTTAAATACCATTAAGAGATGCTCTACAGCCATTTCCCAAGGAAGTTTTCCACGGTTCTTATTTCTAAGAAAAGGAGCAAGTCACTCTTCAAGTCTGCGCCCAAATGAGCAAAATAACTGTCACATCCATATAGCCCCATCTTTCTCCACATTCCCTGATCACTTCATTAGGTGTGAGCAAAACCATCTTTAACTGATACCAGGACTCTTTTAAGACAGTACTTTTTAGATTCTACCAAAGCTGAATGCAAGATTTAAAATTAATATTAAAAATTCCCCTCTGTGCTGCCTCTTTGAATTTGCATATCCTTCCTGAACTGTCCTGGTCTCTCCGGGAACATTTTCATTGTGAAAAATAGATTCCTCCATTTTCCTTTGTGGCAGGAAAAATCTTTGGAAAATCAGTGGCTGGAACAAATGAAGGGATTCATCCCAAGATGGGTTCTGTTTTCCATCCCTCCTCTCAGCCAGTAATGAGCAGCAGGGTTGGGACAGGCGGATGGGGAGCATAAGGGGACTTTAAACTCAATATTCAGTAGATACTAAGGCAGCACAAAGGAGAGAAGACATTTTTTCAGAGAGGAGTGAAATAACCTGGTCACAGCATTGTCTCAGTTTTTACACTTTAAGATAGGGATAATACGATTGCAAACTTCTATTAGAGTTATAAAGAAATATGGTTAAATGAATGCTAGGCTTCTTTTCGGATCCAGAAATTGGATCCTAGAATGGGAATTTTTAGGACAGGGGTATTGTTTACATTAGTTACATGTACCTCTGTGTGCTCCTTAGGGTCTTTAGGCAAGACACAGTAGAGATAAGAGCAAACCCACAAATGAACCAGAAAGCAGACAATTTGCAAACTGTTTTGTCATTATAAAGCAAAATGTAAATGGGATAAATAGTGGAATGCGTTAGACACTGTAAAGTTCATAAACTAAAAATTATTGGGGAAGATGGAAGGATGAAAAGCCAGGTGCCCTCCCTTTTATTTAAGAACTGGCTTTTTAAGGGGAATGAAAGTATTATGATATACGCTAAACCATGTTGTATCACCCAAAGTCTATTAAAATGTAGTTCTAGGGTCCAGATTTTATCTGTCTTCCTCCACCATTGCTGGTGTTTGTTTTCGCAGAGCCTGACTTGCTACATAATGCCACTACTGATCAGAGTCCCTTGAGAAACTCGATTCCTCTATTTTATTTTTATAGTTTTCTCTGGTGATTAATTTCTGAAAACTTATTTCAGCCTTTCACTTTGTAGCACATATCACATTTCACATGGCATGGGAAGCAAAAATGTATTACTTTTTTGGGGGGTCTTATTTCCCCTCTCCCCCATCTCCCATATTTGACTAAATAATTTCTTTTTCAGCTGAGCAGCATTACGGTGAGGTTTTGCTGCGTGGCCACAGTTTCTAGCCCGGTAAGGCTGAGACACCACAGGCCAGACTGCCGACAGCTTCACTGACCACGGCAGGACTTCACCGCCCTTCTCCCAAACAGTAAATAATCCAGCACCCCAATATTTGACAGTACCAATGTTACCCAGTTAGCTTCGACTGGGGTACATTGACAGAAAACTGGAGAAAACGTGTTCTGCTTCAGTTTTTTGATGGTTGATTTGTACCCCATGCTGTGATGAAGTGCTGGATGCTGATACGCATCAAATCAAACAGCGCAGAGGTAAAGCTGCGTGACAGCTTAAAAAAAAAAAAGTAGGAGAAATAAAAGAGAAATAAGTGATCCTTCATTTCCAAGGACTTCCGTGTCTTATCTTTCCAGAAGATTGCTACAGCTAGCTCAATTATTACTTTCCTGGGATGTCTTGTTTGTTTCCACCAGACGGAAGTAATACAAAATTATGTAAATCAGCTTTCTTGAAGTAAAGAATCATGGACCAGTCAATAATGTTTATGCATTAAGAAAGGGCAGCTCCTCCTGGAAGAAATAACACAGGGAGCCGATCATAAGTAAACATTTCTAAACAGACAAAGGGCTGGTCCCTGCAGCACAATATATTATCATATTTCCACATAATTAGTTTGTTTTCCACTTGAAATCAGAAAACGATTCGACATTGCATTCTGTGCCTCAGGAATGGTGCATACAGTACAATTCTCATGTGCAGGTTCATATGTTGAATAATTAGTAAGAATTAATCTGTTGAAATTAAAGTTTGGAATATTATAGAACTCATGAATAGTGCATGGAACAATCAAGTAAATTAAACCAGAAACAGAATTTAAGAAGCCAGACAATAGCAGATGACTGCTGGCAATCTGTTTTTTAATCAGTGTGTTACAAGCCAGAGGGATGAATATTGTTACTGGCTTTGGAAAATAGTCTGAAATGTTAGCAGGCACAATAAAGAAGACTTACTAAGTAAGCACAATTTTTTATTTTTGTTAAAGAAGGGCACTTCAAAAGGACATGTATCTGCTCTCCAGGACTCTCAGATCGGAAAAGACTGGACTTACGAAGGGTCCTGTACTTCTGGTCTGCACTGCAAGTGCACTAATGACCTCCGAGAGCTCCATCTCTGTCCGTTTTAAAGTTGGTTTTGCCTATCTGGAGCCAAAAAATGTGTAAGTTTCTTTTTAGTTTCTTTAAAAGTAATGATTGAGTTGCTATAAGTCTCAGGCAGCATGAGCCCAGTGTAGTGATTTCTCATTTTAAGAACTCAAAACAGTTATCCTTTAGTTCAATTTCATTTTAAATCCATCTAACCATTATAAAGATTTTAATTTTTTTTTGCTTGCTTTCCTGTGAAGAAAACACTGGCCATGTCTTTAAAAAAATGAGAGCAGTCAGAAATCCTGTGGAGACTAGGTTGATGCATGCTGAAATGTATATATTCCTTCCCTTGAAGGGAAGAGCTTTAAATCTACATGCACACTTGACTTTTTGTGTTCTGTATGATCCTGTTAAATTGGAAGAGGTTTCCAGATCTATTTGAAAAATGGCCACTACAGTTAGCTGAAACTTCAATCTTGAAAATGAATGAATGGAGCTGGTCCAGTACATTGGCTCTGGACCAGTCTTTAAAATACAGCAGAACAATGAATAACTGAATTCACAGCCAGCTGGTATCATAGTTGGGCAGTGAAAGTGTCAAAATATTAGTGACTTTTTTACATTTGTCAAAATCATTGCCAATATGGGAAGCATGGGCAGCTTGCAAATGTGAATCTTACACCAAAATAGTTTTAAAATCTTGCCTTAAGAATGTGAATGCAATTCCTGGTTTTATATCACCCATCACGGGAAAGGCGGAAGAGAATAAAATATCTTTTACTTAGAAGATAAAAGTTATTATTGATTTATCATCAAGCATCAACTACTAATGTGGTTGAGTGGTGCTATATGCCCTGCAGTAATAATGGATCAACCGGCATTTCTGTGTCTTCTTTTCTGGAGTCTAAGAAGTCCATTCAATCATTTCTAGAACATCGCATGTAGAGGTCTCCGTGCAGAGTAAGTATAAAATTTATATCTCTATATACATACGCACACATACTCACACAATATAAAGGAGAAAGAAAGTTTGGCCATGTTTCAGTTACAGGAGACAAAACTAAAAATAAACATATGTTAGTGGTGTCTGACACATCTTTCTGCTCCAATAATTTGAAAAATGTTAGTTTTATTTTTAAAGCAAAATTTTGCTGGCATTCACTGGATGCTGCAGTTGAGATGCTTTCACTGTTTTTGAAAGAAAAAACTGTACATGACTGAGTTACTCCACTGCAGCAGAACAGAAAGTCGCTGTACTTGTGCACTGAGTTTATTCTCCAGCAAGATGCTCTTTGGGATTTTTAGTGCCTGCTCTCTGCTTGCTGTGTACTCCTTTACCCTCATTGACACAGAGCTGTTCAGGTA
Organism: Sagittarius serpentarius; assembly: GCA_034782735.1. Classification (NCBI taxonomy): domain Eukaryota; kingdom Metazoa; phylum Chordata; class Aves; order Accipitriformes; family Sagittariidae; genus Sagittarius; species Sagittarius serpentarius. Next base: position 4,255,986 of record JAVKLA010000090.1, on the reverse strand, counting down.
TCAGAACTTCAAAGGGGCTACATAAATTATCCTTCCCCTGATGATGTACACGGCAGCCTAGGACCATTCAAACCGAGACCCGTCTGTCATTGCACATAATGGATTTTCACAGAGACTTTTGGAGACCTGAATCCACTGACAATTTATTGATGATCTCTAAAGGCCTGATGCGCAAAATGTGTGAACAATTAACTCTTGTGACCAGTTATATTAGCATCTATGGAAGCAATCACTGAGCTAATGAACTTACGAACTGCAGCACTCTGTCATGGTCAGATAGATTTGTGGAAGGACAATGCAAAACTCCCACTGACACATTTGAGCCACAAATCAAAATGCAACTTTTAAAAGAACAGAACCTACCTCCTTTTTTTTTTTTTCATTAAAAGACTTATTTCAAAAGCAAACAAACATATAGATATGTGGAGGTATACTTTGTATAGGCAAATTCATTGCAGACATTAAGAGAAGCTTTTTACTCTCTCTGCACCCAAACACCTTATCTATTCCTTTTTTTCCCCATCAGTTAAGTGAATAATCTCTTTATGATCCTTTATTAGTTTCATACTGAAACCCAGGAACCTCTGCTATTTTCCCCCGCTCCTCTGCAATGTTCTTGTTTCAGCTAAGTAAGGTTTGAGCTGGAAAGTTTCCCTAAGAAGATTTTCATTTCTCATCTTGTCTGATGCAAAGTAAAGAGTATGCCAAGTGCCACTGACCTTAACTCTCCTGAATCAAAAATATCTGATGTGATATATAGAAAACTTTGATGTGTAGATATGCTAATCAGCAGAGAAATGTCAAATTTGCATACATTTCAAGTGACCCAACAATATTTACCTTAGAGCTAAGTTTCATATTTTTCTGACAATTGCAGCATTGAACAAGTGACTCATTTAGCATATCTAAGCAGCATTATGTCACAGGGATTTACCTCAGAGTTGTTTGAAAGCATCAAAAAGATGAACATCACTGTCTGAAATTAACAACAAGCCTAATTTGATTTGACAAATGATGTTGATTTAGATAGGGTCACTAGCTATTGAAGATGCGGAGGACAAATAGTGCCTTGAAGCCTTGATAAAACTGAATATTTAAACAGTTCATTATGCAAATTTGCCCTCTACCTGTCAGTAGTGACTAAAGTATAGGGTTAGAGTGCTGGAGAGGCTCTGTGCTAAGGAGACAACTAGTATACATGTACCTGGCTCTTCTTAAAAAAACCCAACTCCTTAGACATTTATAAAGTGGATGTGTATCAGCATTGTCCACCCCAGGTTTGGCAGTGACAAAACAGACAAGGGCTTGATTCCAAAAACTTTCAGCATCAGTGCAGAAAACTTAACTTCACCAAGAGAGCAGGTAGACATGGACATTTGCCTACTGCATATTCAAGGCCTCATTCTCCAACCCTTTCTCACAAGACGCGCATCCTGGGAGGCCAGTGGACTTCAGCGGAGCTACCTGCATAAACATTGCTGCTGCTCAGGATGAGGATGCTGGATAGGAGCCCTGCGGTGTAACCAGACTTAAGAGTTAGGCTCCCATCCATAGCAGCCTGGGAACCACAAAGGTCCAGGTTTCTCTACAACTGCGTGCAACATCTACACATATGCCCTCACCATCACTCCCAACATCACTTGGCCCGCTGGTACCCATTGTCAGCAGAAAGAGAAAATCTTGTCCAAGACAAGCCCTTGGGTTTTGAAAAAATACCTTGAGATATTACTGCCCATTCAGAATAGAGGGCTTTAACTCTTGAGGGTCCATTCTAAAACAGTAAGCATACTTAACTGCATCAACCTTGTGTAGTTCTGGACAGCTGAGAACACAAGTTGCACTGAAGGAATGAAATACGTAGTAACACAGGATTTGAACTCTGAGTGGATATCTAAGTGTTCAGGAACAGTTAACAATATTTACATGTTCCAAATCTGATATGCTAATAAATACTAATTCTGAAAGCAAGTACTAGAGTACTCGGTCTATACAACAGCAACTCCTTAAAGAGTATTCTCATCTTTTTTTCCCCTATATACACACACACTATGGTTTTAGACATTTATTATGCTAGTACACTTCAATTTACTAGCGCACTGCACGACCACAGGTCAGCAGCTTTTAAGATACCACGTAGTACAGTATGTCTGGTTATATTATGCTTTACAAGTTAACTTTTTGTAAGACACTTTCCACCATGTTTTCCTCACAACTCAGAAAAGCCCATTGGTGTAAGTCAGGCTGAATTTTGACGCAGTGTGTATGAAAAGGTCAGTTTAAGTATTGGCAACTAGGTAATACTGGAACCACAGACAGAAGCTGTTTAATTAAAGAATTATGGGAGAATAGCAACAATACAGAGAGCAGATAGAACAATATCTACTCAAATTAGATCCCAGGAAAGCCTTGCATGTAGCGAGCTCTGCCACCCATGGGGCAGGCTGCCTGGGCAGCAGATCAGCTGTGCTATAACCGCAGAGGGGCTTGCACCCGCTCTGCCCCTATAACCAGGAGACCTGGCCATGTCCATACAGAGGCCAGTCAAGCCAGACATGACTCAGGAGCGGCATTGCTCTTGCTCACAGCCCTGTGCATGAACACAGAGTCCCCACTGAGAAATGGGATTTCTTAGGGCTGTGGAACCAGGAAAATGTTTATACCATACGTGGTAGACTTGGGCTAAGGTATATAGCAGCACACCGTATGGACTTCCCAGCTCAGGAGCTCGTTAGCACCCATGAATCTAAGCCAAAAGCATCATAAACCTTTTCCCTTTTATGCTTTTATCATACAACCTTATTGACTCATTTACATATGTTTTGTAGTATCTGTTTTCTTTATCCAGGTTATCCCATCTCCTCCTTGATGGTCAGACTAATTGAGAGATGACTGTATTTACCATTTCACCGGATCTAAGAAAACATACCTTGTGAGAAACGTTGATTTGTATATAAACTACTCCCTTAACTCTGCTGAGCTTGTAAGTTCTTGGCTAATTGCTCTCATGTCCATGAAATGAGAGAAACCCGAGTCTGAGATACATGGAAACAATTAGGGCGGGGGGTGGGAAGGCTTTCCCTGTAAACAGACGACCATGCCAAGATACCTTACCTAGAGCAACTGGCACGTGGTACGTTTGCAGATGGATCCACAGTAGGATCTAGCCACTTATATTTAGCATGCAGTGTTATTTGTTCTAGCTAGCCAGCTAGCAATAGGCGGGAGTTGGAAGGGGAACCCATAATTTTTGCACAGAAGCGCACCAGTATCAACACCCGTCTCATACTGATCACATACCTTAACCCTTAATTATTACAAATGCAGCAGCCATTACATGAATACTCACTTTCTCCCCAATCACAATTAGCCACACAGGGAAAGTTGTCTTAGAAGAGCACAGGTCATACCATTTGTAATGTGTTATCTTGTTACATACTACTTTTGACATTTTGTTCATATATGGAAAAATAAAAAGAAATACAGCAAGTGTTATAGCCTGTTTCATTATGTTGGTAATTTCCACTGCCCACATTTTCTGTAAACTATAGTTAACATGCATGAAGTAATTCAGTAGTCTGAAGGTCAGGAGAGATCATTTGTGCATCTAGTCAGATCCTCCTCCATAACCCACGCCACAGAATTTCCCTACGTTAGTCCACTATCTGTACTCTTGCCTTCTTACTGAGCTAAAATGATAGGAAATCTGGACTTAAAGCCTACAAGTGATGAGAAAATCGATCCCTTTCCTAGATAAGCTGTTCAAAGATCAAAGTTAGTCAGTGTACTTTCTATTTTTTCCCCATTCAAATGCATTGATTACAAAATCAGAATTGTCTTTGGACTGGACGTATTGTAAAATGATGCAGTACTCCTGAAGCAAAAACCTATTATTTTTGATGAGAAGAAAAATCACTTGAAGAGAGTAAGAGCACTGAAGTATCAGAATGACTTGGTCTTTGGGCTTACATCCAAAAGGAACGGCTACATTTCTATGACCCACAAAGCGGGGCTAGATGATCATATTGACCCTTTCTGCCCTTAAAATAACCCACAAGTTTACAAGCTATCACCTTGGAATTGTTCCTTTAACAAAGTGCTATTCAATGTCAGAATGGGTACAAGTATTTGATCCCTGCCAGTTTGCGTATGATAGCCTTAATATTAAGCTTCCTTTCTTATAGAAAGACATTCCCAACACTGATGATTTCCAAGGTATTTTTGTCTTTATAAAACCAAAAGTTGAAATACTTTTTCCTGTAGAAGGGTGGTAATTGAAGCAACTGTTATGATGGAAAAACTAAAAGCCTAGTCGGTTATTCATACATTTGGATGTAGAGTTCATCTTCACATCCTGCTGAACAAGCACCTCTGCAATCTCTGTATGAAAATGAAAAAGCTACTTTAAAACATTTCAAGATTTCTGAGTTATTGCAAATGCCATAATCCAGTAATCAATAATTGAAACAACTTGAAGGAGTGCACATTTTGTTAAGACCAAATTCTCTTTTACCAAGCATTGTTATTCAAATGTCATTAATTTTATGAGTGAAAGTAACTGCATGGGTTTATTTGTGTAAATCATAGTATCATCTTCAAAGTAGATGGATTCTTTTGGATGCCTCTTTAGCTGTCGGCCAGATTCTCCAATTCACGCTGGACATACCCAGTATTCACTAGTGCACATAACTACCATTGAAGTCAATTCTGAGACATTTCAGGGCACCTTACGCTGCTGTTGCTCTAATAGCTCCAAGCATAAGCAGGGTAGGGAAATGACCAGTTACTCAGGTTTGAGTAACACCAGAAAAACGTGGTTCTTTGCCATTTCTGGAACTCTCCACATGATAAAGTTTTTCTCTATAGAAATGCAAGTAGTAGTAGCTCATCTGAGTATCTCATAAAGGATGAAGATTGAAATACATAGTCATACTCTGATTTTACAGCCTCCTTCGAACTTGCTTTGTGAAGTTTAAAGGACTGTGATGGCTGTGAATAAATAGAGGTAAATAAATAGATTTTATCATTAGAATTTTGGTCCTCTTACTAGAGCAAGCTGAAACCACATATAATTTTTAAATGAGAAAAAAAAAAAAAGGATGTCTCAATTGTAAAGAGAGGAACAAGCAACTGAAGAATACCAAAAGAATGAACAGCAAGCCGTGGTCTTAAAAATATTCCTGGAATGAATATCATTCTAGTGACTGGATTGCTGCCAAGACTTTTTATTCTGTGTTTTTAAAAATGCATAGACTAGGAGAGTCATAAAAGAATGTTTTGTCTCTGGAATATGCTGGAACAAAAGCCAGATATGATTAGACTTTGACATGGACATTCATCATGTCCCAAGCTGAATCAGTTATTAATTCTGAAAGTATTAAATACGGAATGGGCTGAGTGTCTAACAAGTCTGCAATATTATTCAGTTATAACTAAAATGTTAGGCTGAATTTTCAGAAACATCCTCCTGTATATTAAGTTGTGTGTACTCAACCAAGCAGCACCCCCAGTCCTAGTCTTACAGAAACAAACTCCACGGGGACCTCCACCACTTTGCCTGACAAGATGAAGCTGAAGCGCCAGGATTATTTTCATGGGCATGGAAAGGGCCTCCACACACAGAGCTAAAGATCCACATAAAATTCATACAAGCTTCTCTTTTTGGAAGCTTGCTATGCACTGGCTCCTGCCTCCTGGCCAAATTGACATCTTCCTCTGAAGACTGATGTAGTCATCACAAGGGTTCAACACATACCCCATCTTTTTTTCCTCTGTGACCTCTGTGATAAAGTTTCTCCTCTCTAGTCCTTCAGACCACCTGTCGTGGTTTAACCCCAGCCAGCAACACAGCACCACGCAGCCGCTCACTCACTCCCCCCCCACCCACCCAGTGGGATGGGGGAGAGAATCGGAAAAAAAAAAGTAAAGCTCGTGGG
>JAVKLA010000090.1:4185789-4249953 GCA_034782735.1 Sagittarius serpentarius | reverse complement strand
CCCCTCCAGCCTTCTTGCTGGCTGGGCAGGAGAAGCTGGAAAGTCCTTGACTGAGTCTAAACACGACTGAGCAACAGAGGAAAACATCAGGGTGTTACCAACATTCTTCTCATACCACACTGAAAACAGCGCTGTACCAGCTACTAGGAAGACAATTAACTCTATCCCAGCCGAAACCAGGACACCGCCTTTGGGGGCAATTATTTCTGCTATTTAGTTACGCTATTCAGCATATCCTTTCAGGAATCTACTAGCTCACATGTGCTCACATAGGTGTAAGCATTATTATGTTTTACAGCACTTTGAAACCTGCCAATATTTATTGTAATGGTAGCATGAGCAGCAGTGCTATGAAATTCTGAAGTTGTAGCATCCAACCACTTCCACAAATTCTGTATCTAAGAGTCATTTCAGTTTTCATTGCAAAGTTTGTGCTGTATTAAAGAGAAAAGCCGAACGCTCCTCCAGCTGTTCATTAGCACCGTTGCTTATCACCAAGAGGAACTTCTTGGGAGGAGAAAGGCTACAGCTATAGCTCATGGAGGTACAAGAATTCTTAAGGACATTCACCATCCTAACATAAGGCTTGAATATTTTTTGCTCCTAAACAAAGGAAAATCCTTACATTGAGGAGGAAAAAACACCTTTGTAGGCTAAAATAATCTTTAAATGTAGATTCATACACTCCAGTTTTCAACATAAACGCATACCCCACAAAAAAGTTTCCTAGACAGACAGCTGTCTGTTTTCTTAAAACTCCTAACTTAGATTGTCTTCAGAAACAGAAAGCAAAAGGAAAAAGCCCAAAACAAATCAGGTTGGGTCTTGATTAAGAGCTGATCAGGAGGCTCTCTTGGAATGTTCTTCTCCATTTCTCTAATCAATTTGTTAAGTGATGGCAATAGCAGTAGCAACAAATACTAATATTAGTGGTGAGCAAAGTCACCAATGGAAGCCATTGCATTCCATGTGCGCTACAGGAGTGGAGAAGGGAGAGTCCTTGTGCAGAAGGACTTCTGCTCTAAAGCCATAACTAGGCAAAGGGATTGCAAAGCCTGTAAAGCATAGAAAGAAAAATCCCAAGGGCCCAGGGTCAGTTCACCATCCTATGGACATCCCAGGATGTGACTTGATTTTTAAGGAGTCTTGCTTTGATGACAGCACGAGGCCTCCTGTATTGCTTTATATTCCTTACTTGTAAGGAAATCTCCACACTAGAGAAGTGTCCTTCCCCTTCCTCCTCCCAGAAGTATTTTCTCAGAATGGAAAAGCCATACATATTAACACTGCCTTAGATTCCATTACCAGAGGAAAGTGCCTTTTGAACCATGAATTCCTGATACTGAAGATCATCCATCGGAAAAAGCCTTCAGCTTTACCTTTGACATTCAAAGCTTTTGTTTATTTCAGTAAGCATGCATGTAATTTTTAACTCGCAGAAACAGAAGACAAATGTTTTCTTATGCCTACCCAATGTAATCAAGAAGATGTGAGTGGATAAAAGGATATTTGTGCTGTTCTGTGTTAAACTGAGCTGAGAAATTCTGATATTTCCTCTCAGTTTTAACACCATGACAGTCATAACATAGCTGGAGTCTCAGTATTTCTCTTGTCTTCAGTTTTAGGCTGTGGCAACATAGAATCTATAGCATTTTAGCTGCAGTGATGTTCAAAACGAGTTTGAGTAAATACTTGCTGGTTCTGTGTACTGCCCCTCACTTGTATGATCAGAAGCTTGTTTTATTTAACCCAGTAGATACCAGATCTGTTCAGCACAGGGGATGCTATGCACAGAGGGAATCCTTACAGAACTTCTGCATAGCCTTATTTATTAAAGTCAGAACAGGCTGAAATCAGTCACCCTCATGCCAGATATGAGCAAGTACATACAAAAAAGAAATACTCTAACCAAACTACGTTAAAAATCACTCTTTATCAAACCAGTGCAAGTTTGCTTCTAGACAAGGCCTACTAAAATTTGCTGCACCGTTTTTAATACTTTTGGGCAAGCAGCTTATACATCCACTGCGTGGCTAATATTAATGGCAGAGCTGTAAATCCCTCATGAGGGACTTTGTGGAAATGCTGATATATCCATTACCACCACAGGAAAGTGCTGCCGGGCTCTTCTGTAATTACAGCTTCTTCAAAGGAAAAGTACATCATTTGGTCTGCAGAGAGAAGCAGCGAAAGCCAACAGACGAGTAGACGGGCTGATTTGTCAGAAGTTCTGGTGCCAAGGGCGCGAGTACATCGGCACCCAGACATCCTCACCCAGGTCCCACAGCACCAGAGAAGAGCGACTACCCCTTCCTACCATCTCCACCACTTTCCTGCTCCTCTTCCTTATTTGTTACACCCACTTGTTCTTTTGTAACCCGTTTCCCCAACACCCAACCACACAACAGTCACGCCTTCCCTGTATATAGCATTTCCATCTGTAGCTCTCAAAGCATTTTGCAAAAGGCAATAAACAAGCTGCTTCCTCCACCCAAGGTCACCCAGAAGGTCAGTACCAAGCCCAGGAATGGACCCCAACCTCTCAAGACCTGCACCAAGGATGGGACATGCTGTACCACTCACAGCCACCTGTTAGGGAGCACCGCAGCCTGAGTAATATCTGAGCTCTTACACGATGCTTGACACTACGCCTAATCAAGTAAAAATAATGAAAACTATTTTCTGTCCATTTGAGGCACTTGCAAATTACCATTCACTGTCATATCTAAGTGCCAAACACTATCAGACATACTGACAGGCTTTGAAGGCTTCCAAGATGAGGCGGTATTAATACAAGCCTGCCTCACTACAGTACTACAAGAATTATACAGTACATACTTAAACCTTTGACCCTGTAAGTACAATCCAATTCCTCGCAATCAGTAATAAGAGTGTTGGTATGGAGCAAGACAGCTGTGAAAGGGTCATTTAGCTCAGCACCATCACATCCTTGTATGACCAGCCAACAACAGCACAACATAAGGACGCTGTGCTCATGACCCAACTCAAGGGCTGTGGGTGGTATCACACAATGTCCCCAGGAGTAGGTGGCTATTCCCGAATAAGTGCCTGACTTTTTGCTGACGTGAAGTTCAGCTGGAACTGTAGTGAAGGCTGTATTACAAACCTGCTAAAAACATTGTGTTATTGGCCTGTCTACCTCTGGTCTTGTCTCTGCACTGCAAATAACCAGGGAAGAAAAGCTACCTGATTCACATGCACGGAAAAATTGCCTCCCCCACACCCCTGGTCACTGCCCCAGACTACCAGGATTAATCAAAATACATGAAGTCTCTAACTCTGCAAGCAAACGTCAAGGGGTAATCAATACCAGAGGATGGGAACTTGGGACCTTCAATGGTTGCGTGTATCACTGCTGCATGATGGCATCTGAAAGAAACTTGCACTTGTGCGTGGCCAAGGAGAAGGGGTCATTCAGGAAGAGGCTTTAGTATAAAAGAAAAATCCACATTTTGCCATCCTGACTTTTACTCACGTCCTGAATCCACGTTCATGTAGTACTGAGCCTCAAGAGGATTCAAGGAGCTCAGACTCATTTTGAGCACACACTTGCTTTCATGCAAGACTGAACATTTTCCACTCTCTCTCAGACATAGCCAGCTGCTGTTGGAAGAGGACTACCTTGGACCAGAATACAGGAGTAAGAAATGCTATTTGAGTTTCTGATCACAATAAGGTTAGCAAAACTCAGGTTATAAATAGGTCGATGTCTTTGCATTTTTTACTGACTCATTAGCTGAATAAATTCAATGATTCCTTGCTCAAAGGGTACATGATTCTTTGTCTAGTTTGTGAGAAAATTCTGTTAGCAAGCAAGCAGAGGCCAAAAAATCTTCTAGACATTGTCAGTTATTACATATTTATCCCTGTGACCAGTGCAGCAATAAGTCACTACATATCAGAAGGGCTTCTTTATGAAAGCTGAACATGTCTGTGATAGAAGTTAAATGTAAGCAAATACTTCTCAAACAATGAAGTATAATTTTTTTTTTTCCACCGGACTGAAATCACTACAAGACTTGTTCTATCTGAAGGAGAAATCTGACCAACACTTTATTACCAGCAGAGCCACAAAGGGAGATATTATACTTTGTGAAGTATTTCATTATTTGTTTCATTCATTCAGAGTAAAAGCTAAGCCCCCCCCAAATACTTTCAAAAACTGATCAAAGTATTCCATGAGATTGTTCCTTTTGCATTTTGACTTAAGGTTCATTGTATAAGCAGCTGAAAATTAAACCACCTACAAAGTAAGTGTCCAAATGAAACATTTAGACATTCCTAGAATATTCTATCACAAAAGGGAATATATAAATGAGTGAAATTTCACTAGTCAACTTGCTTTAAGGAATTTTTCAGTTTGAGAGAATTGCATTTTCTAGGGAAAAATAATCCAAAAATTCAGCTCCTCTGTGCTTTTTTTCCCCCAACGGTATCTGATCAGTCATCCCACTCGACTACATCTATAACATTTCTAATTCTCTTTCTGTTTCAAAGACAGATCAAAAGTGCTTTTGCCAGCAGCAGTTGGAACAACACATTGGTCTAAAAAGTATAAACCTGTGACCCTAATACAACATGCAGTTGCCTAAAACCATGCAGAGTAGGTGAGAAACGTCACCAGCACAGTGTAGTTACACATGTCCAGTATTTGAGAAGTTACTGAGTACAGGATGAAAGGCAGTGCATCAGCACACTCTCTCCCACCTGATTCAGATCTTAATTAAAAATGGAGAAAGGGTTTTTTGGGGTTTTGTTTTTGGGTTTTTTTGTGGTTTTCTTCTTTCCTTTCATTTAATCCAAAGAGCCATCTTTCAATTTAGACATAGTTAAACTTACATTTTAAGGTACAGAATATCTAATGAAGTTAAATAGGACAGTGAACAATGAATTTCTGCTCTGTCCTTAGAGGACACCACTCTCTAAGATCTGCATCACTATTTGCACTGCTTAACATTTCGGGCAAATTAAGTAAGGCTGGGACAGAATGGCACACACCTCTGCACTATCAATAAATGCTCTTGGGACTCAATGCTTAAGTCTCAATTGCTCCAAAACTTTGGAGCAGAATACAGGCCCCTTTCATCTTCTGCCCACAAACTTGGGCCAAGGGATGGTAGCCCTCTGGGTTTTAGAGACTAAAAGCAAAGTGTGTCCACATTGGGCAGCTGCAATTGATTCTGCTTGTGACTCTTCCTGAAGATTACTCACAAGCTTCATTTTGCCAATGCTTTGACAGAGCAGAGCAGCATGAGTAAGTTACTCCTCGTGATCTGTGAGCTGACCTGCTGTTTGCTGCTGGGCATCAGTCTATCAATAAAGCGTCACGTCGACTGGAGCAGAGCTTCGTTATGGATCACTTCTCTCCCTGCGCACCATCGCAACGCCCAGGCTCAGAATTAAATGCATCTGTTGGCAATCCACCGGCTGCACGTTACTGGAATGAAGGCTGATGCTTTAAGCGAGGGGTCACCAGATGGCTATTCCTTGCTGGCAGACTAGCTTAGCTCGACCTTCAGAGAGCACTGTGGTGTCCTACGCAGCATGGCATTGCTGAGCTCCAAGGCAGAGTGTAAGATGCATTATTAGGTCAAACACTTACTTGGCTGAAGACCACTGTGGAACTATTTATTGTGGCCAATTGGGGCAGATTGCACTGGGCAGGGATATACTACAATAAGCACATTAATGCTAAGTGTCACATGCCAAGATCTGACAAAGAGGGGTGAAGAACATCAGTTAATACTTCACTCATCTGTTTTTCCTGGGTAACTGCACAAGAGGCTTAGAGAACTTCTGCCCATACTACATCTAGCCTGCTGGAAATCAGAGACCTCGATTTCCCAGCCCAGAACACTAGCGAGATCCACCCAATCTCATTCAGCGGCAGTCAGAAAAAAATCCTCACTGAACTACATAGGGTTAAGCACTGGCCAAAATATCAGCAGAAGCAGGAGGCTTGGGTGCTTTGAAACTCTGTTCAACATATGTCTGAAGGATTTTTGGAACTGCACAAAACTGTAGTAAAAGAAAAGATTGGCAAGGCAGATGTTCGTTGTTTACTGACCCCTGATGAAACCTGCCCTTTCCTTTACCCATTTGAGATGTTCAATAGATACGTTGGTGCTGATTTTTAAACCATGTGCTGCCAAAAATCTGGTGTATTTCTACATCCCTGAGAGTTTGAAAACAAGAAGTACACTAGACTAGTGTGAAAACACACTTCCTTATGGCAGGTTTATAAGCTGATCACTGGAAATGAATTTCTTGCAAAGTAACATGTTGAAAACCATGACAGGCTCATTGACAACAAGCAAAGCCCTCACATTTCTATCTCAGGAAGAGGGTCAGTTTGCGGAGCAGGCACCAAGCGATTGTTTATGGGAGCTTTTGCAGAAAAAAAATGAAATTTTGCCTTCCGGGTATTTATGTGGAAAAAGCTGATACTGTCGCAAACACAAATAACACAAAACAGGACTGTGAGAACTCCCAACTACACTCAAGCTTTCCTTTCCACGCCATTTTTCTATATGGCTAACATGGCAACATTAGCGCCCCAGCCAACGTGGTAACAGTTCCATCTTTGGAAGAGGCCAGCATTTTGCTTTTGCTTGATTTTTTTTCCCTACCTGTCAAGCATATCTTGTCCAAGAATGTTTCCCAAGCAGCTGAAGAGATGGAGGTGCAGACATGACAAACACAGAATAATGAAGCTACTTTCTAGAGCAGCTTCTTAGAATTGCTGGGGCAGCAGCTAGCAATAACCATTGGGACTCTCATTCATAGAAAGCCAACACCGCGGTAGTTCCAGATGGAGTAACTCAACATTCATTAAGTCATAGGCACTATTTCTATCACATATTCACCCCCTGCTTCTAGATTCACACTTATCTTAGCTTCCACTTAAAAAATTTCCAGGCCTTGTGACTGCAAGAAAATAACCTCCCCATAGGTAGCGTTGTAAAGCTATTGTAAATGGGGCAGAACCTAAGATCTAAAACCTTAGAGAGCCAAGTGGTATTAAGTAGCATCCTGCCATCCCAACAGGGAAGCCACCAACATCCCATGCACACTGGGACCAATCTACTCATCCAAGTATGCATATCAACAACTCTGGTCTTGCGCTACGGGATGTGCAAGGTTCCCAATTTCAGTATGCAGGTAAGTGTCTGTGTAGCATCTCAAGTTCTACAAAGGACCACCAGTATTGTTAAACATGACACACAGGGTTCCATTTTAAGCTGTGCATGGTGCGGACAGATGAGCTTTCCTCAGTAAGACTAACTAGATTAAATGAACTACCGTTCTATACATTACAGAATGGAAGAAATTGATGAGGAGTGGCTTTTGAAATCCAGGCTGGCTTAATTTACTGCCAACAAACTATCCAGCAGGGGAAGCTGCCTCTTCTTCAGACAGCTGAATGGCCAGCACAGGGACAGGCAGAACACAAGGACTGCACCCCTGTGGGGCACACGGCAGAGATCCTGCTTCCCAAGGCCATTCCTGCTCTTAAATCCCTGCTCATCATCACACGGTCTGTTCTCCTCTCTTGGCAGGAAGGTGAAGCAAGGAAGGCTGCAGGAAGAACAGAGCAAGTTGTTCAGCAGAGTTATGAACAAATATGGGGAAAGGATGCATGGAATACTGAAAAGAGTAGAGGAAATGTGATGGTTACAGTTCCTGATCTGGCAAAATGGCAGAGTGAGAAAGGAAGCACGAGTTCGGACAAAGCAGTTTGTCAGCTGCCATCACTGTTAACAGCAGCCTTCACAAAAAGCCAAGCTTATGGTCTTTACTATATTCTTAACAGAATAAAGGGGTCATTAATACTTCGTGTTCCATAATGTGAGATATCACAGACCCATGAAAGGGTACTAAAGTGAGCTGAGCTGGCTGGGAAGAGAGGAGCCAAGGAAAGCCTTCACGTGTAACAGAGCCCAGGGAAATTCAGTACGGCAGAGATGACCTTGCATACCAGAAGCAGACAGACAACAGCAAGAAGCACTAGGGAGTCCTCTCCCCATTCCAATCTCAACAGGTTTGTACTTCATACGAGCAGGGGAGCTACCTGGTTTTTACTTGGTTAGCAGACAGCTACAGTATCCAGCCCACTGCTGTCACATGCAGGGAGCTTAGTTGTAATTACACAAGTGAAGTTTACTGATGAACGTATCTAGGGATCTGCCATTTGGCTCGTGCTCTTTCTTGCACTTTCTATTTTACTGGTAAAGCTAATGAGTACAAAATTAAGCACTTGAGAAACAGATCACTGACAAAGTCCACACCAGATTTGCTGGAGAATGACATCAGTGAGTTTGGGGAATATTCCCTATGCTCTCATATCATCTTTCCATCTCATCAACAGATATGAAGGAAACAAGCTACCAAACACCTTAAGCTGTTGTTTTCAAGTTTTATTAATGTATTCCTACTGCCATTTTCAGCTCCTAGTCAATGTCTTTGATAGCTGACACATCGTTTCTATCACATCTTATTTTGCTGAAGGCGTTTTCCAACTCCCTTAAGCCTTTCCATTCCCAGCTCCAGTGCACACTTTCATGCTAATATTAATTTAAATGACCTTTTTTCCCCTAGACCTGCTTTTTAAGTTTAATGAGATCCCAGGATTATACCTGTACTTACCAACACCCACAGGGGTACAGCCCCCTCTAGACAGATTGTAAAGGCTGAAGTAACTAAGGAATCACACAGAGGGAAGAAGTCTTACAGCAAGTATAAGACCATACAATGCCACACTTCCTCCTCTCCAGTAGCATCCAGCAAGTTCTAGCTCCCTGTTTGTATTTTGTCTCTCCACCACTTCTGGGGTGGAGAGAAAGGGAAAGTTACTGGCTTGAAACCTAATCCAGTGAACACCTCTTATCTAAATAAGTCATTTGCAGCACATTCATAGCAAGCAACAGCACAAATGTACACAAAATACAGCAGTAGGAATGGCAGTATTGATAAACAAGTATGAGTTCTGTGGTAAGAGGATAGAGTGATACAAATATCCTATTAGCCTTATTTTATTTTTAAATGAAACTTATATTTTGGGGTAGGGAGCACAGTATTCAGCACCTTTTGTTTTATTTTCTTTTTACTGAAGGTAGGAAGATATTTGGGAAAGCCCTTTAGAGCTGATTCACCTTTCCCCACCCCTCACGATAGCCGTTAATATCAGAATCACTCCCCAGACCTGGAAGGTCATACATCCAGCATCAGCACCAAACGTATGGGGCTCCCAAACCTGAAAGTTCAGGCCCCTTCCCACTGGAAACCAGGGACCCCACACCCACCTTCTCCTCCAGCTTCCAAGCCAGGACTGAACAAGCAAAGGACCAAGTCTCCCTAGCCCTCCCAGCTCCATCAGCCCTCCTGGCAGGCTAGCCTCCTACAGCTTGCTTCTCCAACACCTCTCCACCTACTACTCCTGTTCCTGCTGGGCTGCAGCCTTTTATAGCAGCTGTTTTTTGATTGGCACTTTTTCACAGATGGGGGAGGCAAATAGGTCCTTCATTAACCCTTTTCAGGTTGCTGCCAAGTGTGGGGGGGTTATATGTCATTTTTGTTAATGAAGAGCTTCTGGAATTGAACCCTGCGCTCCTTTTCCATAGCTGTGTAACTGGAAAGTAGAAACAATATATATTCTTAATCTATCTTATTTATTGTCAGTAAATGAGGCAGTGAAGTGGCTGGGAGAAAAGGCAGTATTCTGAACAAGCAGTTTCCTTTACCCAAGGTAAAATTTAAATATTAGCAGACTTTGGAAAACAACACAAGTATTTTGTCTTCATAGTTCTCTTTGTTTGATTTTTATTTTGCTAAATGGGGCCTAGGATAAACAGGAAGGATGGAAAGAAGCAGCTGCCTTCCCCACGTTTTCCTTATATCTTTCCCTCAAAGGGAAGTCCATGGAGCTCCAGCCTGTTTGGATCTATAAGGTAGCGCTCAACATACGTTTGCAGGTAAAGCCTCCTGTGTGCTGGTAGTGCAGGAGAGAACTCAGCAGTATGTGTGTGCTGCTTGTCTGGCTGACCGATACCTCGCTTTGCTGTCTTTTTCTGTCCTTGCTTGGCACGTGCTTCTGGCCTAGTGCCCCACAGGAGAAATCAATTTGAGAAGGTTTATTAAAATAAAAAGCTCTCTGCCCCACGTGGGGCTTTATAGAATTTTGCTGTTTGTGAAAGATGAATATATAGAGAGAAGTCTTCAAAAGTGAAATTTAAGTGATTTAAAGCAGAAGCATCTAAAAATATTTTTTAAATCAGTATTTACTCAGTTTTCCTATTTGTACTGTGGCTGCAGCTAACGAGGGATACATAACCTACACACTCACCATTTCCCAGTACTCAGATCCTTTCTTCTCCATTCCTCTTCCTAATGTGGGGTTAGGGACAAAGAAAGGTGGGAAAAGGGATGGGAACAGGACAAAGTACTCTAACTGCTGCTTTTGACAGTGAAAGGTGAAGGAGAAATTACTGATAGTGGCTAGAAAAAAACTTCTACCTCTTCTTCGGAGCAATCAGCTCAGGCATTCTTCAACCAAGTTCAAAACTTTGCCTACCGCAACATTATTCTCGCCTTAGGTACCACTACTCAATAGAAGTGTAAGCCATAAACAAAAGTACCATGTTGTTGTAGGTACTCATGTAAGTCATTAACACAAGTAGTCCATCCCACCCGGTTTTGGAGGGAAAACACAGCTAATAGTTTAACAATTCAGCAAAAGCATCTGATAAAATGTATTTTATGTCTTCTGCATGATGATATAATACATCAAAAATCTGATTTTAAACTTTCTGACAAGTTGCCCCAGGCTTTTTATCAAAATTAGCCTTATGCTGATGCTGCTGAAAGGAAGGAGGAGGGGAGACAGCTGAACACCATGCATTAAGAAAATAAGCAACTATACGAAAAAGGTGTTCGAAGTGGAAGTGGCCCCAGTACTCCAGTGGTTCCAGGGACTTACATGACATATTATTAACAGACACGAGCTCAGTCTGTCCACTTTCCAAGGTGGTCAAAGCCTTGTGGCATCAAGGCATGCTAAGCCTGAATGGGAAAGCCCTGCCAGTGACTAAATATATTAACTTGGGTTTGGTGCTGTGTTGATGCAGCCACATGGAATTTGGACAAACTGCAACACAGACAGAGTGAGGCTGTGTTTGCTGGTGATGTACTGGCAGATGAACTCTATGCTCATCCATAAGAGGAAACAAAAGGTCTTCCTGCACCATGTCGTTAAGGAAAACATGCAAGACACCCTTTCCAAATTTCACCATAAAACTGAATGGACAGGCTAGAGCTCCCTGCAAGAAAGGATACATGGGATGCACATTTGGACAGGCTTCTAAAAGGCCAAAGTTGTGCTTTTTCCAGTCTGCATTTAGTGCACACTCTGAGTACTCTCTCATACGCACATACAAAAACATCTCTCTTCTAGAGACATCCAGAGCTTTGCACCTTAAAGGTGAAATTACATCAACAGGCTCCAGTGCTGGCATTCTTGATGATCACTGAAAACATAGCAGTTGCACAGAATGCCGGTGCTTAGAAACCAGAACTGGTTCCCCTTTAATTTTGTTTACATTTATGTTTGAAGTTCTGCTTGTTTTGGTGCCTCATGCAGAAGAGTGAAAGAACCGCTAACATACTGCCGCTATACACAGGCATGCTGACTTTAAAATTCTATAACCACACTTCATTTTGGGGAATGAGTATTCATTCAGTTATGTCATTCTGGTTTACGCTGCCAAACCTGTGAATTGGCAGTGCTGCATTTTTTCTTAAGCTCTGTGTGTTGGTAATGGGAGAACCACTCACTTCTCCAAGAACCTGAAGCAGGACACTTGTGAAGTATCAAGAAGTGGCTTGAGTTCCCTCCCTTGATTTCATTTCCCTCCCAGTGTAATGCCACATTTCCTGGTTTTAATCAGGAATAGAAGCACAAAAGCTGGAACAGTATTTAGAAATATTTAATTTTTGTAAAATCAGAAACAGGAAGTATCAAACATCTTGTGAGACAGCTTGTTTTCCTGAGGCTGCTCTACCTCAGCTTAGTTTGTTCAAATGGTTTTGAATAAACATCTGGAACAGCTGAGTGCTTTATCCCATCTTAACATTTGACACCCATCTCTAATAGTGGAGTGGACCATAGTGGAATTAGGTCCAAAAGGATTTTATCTGCATTCATGAGTGCTGTGTTCAGTGAAACTTCACATCCAGAGACAAAATCCACAAATTGTCACAGTGCCCAGACAAGTTACTTGTCATTACAATGATCTGCAAGGCATCCATAGAAAGAAATCATTTTGACTGAGCTTCGCTCCTCAAGGACAACGCCAAGGTTAATTTATTTGTTTTTCACTTTGAGTTGGGGGTGGACAGTCCCTAGAAGAGTAGTAGTGTTTGCCAAATGTGTTTCTGGGAGCTTGTGCTCATCGACTACTCTTCTATTCCACACCTTCCCAAACGTCTCCAGGAATGTAGGCTCTGTTCATGAGCTCAGTTTGTTCTCAAGGTTTCACTCCACTCAAGTGGCTCCTGGCTGAATTTTCCAGGATTTGTAATAGTGAAAACTGCAATAGCTAAATGTCAGTGACGTGTGACACCAGAAAGATACCAATAAATGACAGATATCACAGGAGAGAGACATGATAACTGTAGAGATGGGAAACAAAAAAGAAAATTAAACACGAAACCCAAGAGAGGCCTATTTTGTTTGGAAAGTGGAATTACACGTTGACTGAAGAGGAAAGTCCTCTCTGCCTTCAAGAACTGCTCTCTGCGATAAAGGCAAAGTATTTAGCCTTTCTCCATGGCTTCTTTTGTAAAGTGAGATGATAGCTGTTTGAGAGCCTGCACAGGTATTGCTGAAATTTCCTAAGGTCTCCTCAACTTTCAGGGTCTTTCTAAGCTTTCTGTTTGATACAACCTGGAGGCCCCATATTGTAATTTATAGCCTGTTGTACGATCAAATTCTGTCTTACCTGAGAAGAGGTTTCAAGAACTCTTCACTCTATTTTTGCAAGTAACTCTTCACTATATTATTGCTTTAGCTTCCAAGGTTCAAAGATGTGTTCATGGGCACATAATGGCCAGCTGCAACTGTACCTTTGGAAACAAGCCTTTCTTAAAGGCCCATTTACATAGAAATTTTTGTCTTTCAGTAACACCATGATGAATAACCTCAGCTCCAACAAACTATTTCCGTAACAGAGAAGAAAAGTGCATATTATAAAACCACGCCTATTTAAGGGAAGTTAGATGGTAGAAACATTGACTGCACTTTGAACGCACTGCGTTTCATGGCAAAAAGTAAAAAGCAAAGGTCCCTGTTGGTAAAATTCTATTTTCTGGGGCTGCAGTTGGCATTTAGAGACCAGTCAGTGTTTGGGGGATTTTTTAGCCTTCCAGTCCTCCCTCACACTCAGAGGACTTAATGAAGATTGACCAATAACTTCTGGAGGATAGCATAGTTCAAATGTTGTATCATAGATGTATCTACAGTGGCAGAAGAAGAAAACCTCAAAAAAACCCAAGTAGGTAACAAAATAAGTTAGGTACAAATACAAAATTATCTTGTTCAAAAAACTGAGTATTTGATACAAATGTGATCAAACAAAATTTGGTATTTTTACTGGGAAATGGAGCTTGTGATCCGAAATAACAACGTCAAAATTCAGTCTCACATGAGCTATGCATGCCCCATACATTTGAATAAGTGTGGACTTAGACCCAAAACTGTCCTTAAAATTACAGATGTGTGTTTAGGGGTAAAATGACTTTTTATTGACAACATGTGTCATATCCATTTACATACTGGCCAGCCCTCCAGTACTGAAAACCATATGGCTGTTGTTTTAAACAGGCTGAACTCTTTTCGAAATCCATTATAGCAAGTGTGCTAAACACCAGCTTTCTGAAACGAACAGAGAATTTGTTTAGCCCCATCTATGTCAGGAGTTACACGTGTATAGTGAACTGATGGCTGCTGAGGAAAGCCAAACTTGCTGCCTTCATCAATAACTGCATATTTTGTCAGGCCACAAGAGGCATATTTAATACACTGAGAACATGGAGAGTTCAGACTGAAATCAAAAGTTTTCACTGTGTGCCCGTCTATTAAAAATGCTTGATTAGGAAGAAGCAAAGGAAAACATAGTGTTAGGATGGTGTGATCTCAAGCTACAGAACAGGACTTGAAAGGAACACACATCCCAGGGCTTGGCAAAATACTTCCAGAGTGTGAACTTCATTACGGCTTCTGCCTGCATTGCCCCATTGAACCGCAATAATAATTACTATTGTTATTTATTATAATAAAACACAAATAGCTAACAGTGATACCTGATACCTGATCAAAGTCTCTCTCCCAAAGAGACTTTTCTTAGATGATGTTCTCCCTGCCCAGTACCTCCTTTCTGTGCTGAGCCGTACAACTTCCCAGCATACCTGAGTGGGAATACAGCACCTCACAGCCCTATCTGATCATGTATTAGTATCTTTCTAATGTCACACGTTCCTGTCCCATTCCTGAAAAGCTACTCTCTCTAAACCACTACTTCCCGTGTATTATAACTGTCTGGAATAATCTTCAACATTATCACTAAATACTGCATCTCTCATAGAAACATGGTATTCTGGGTATTCTGCTTAATCCTGAGGAGATCAAAGATAGGACTGACTTACAAAAGTCCTGTTGATTTCAATGCCATTGTTTTGCCTAGGATGAGTGCAGAATTTGGCCAGTATTAATTATTACACTGCATAAATGGCAAGGCGGTTATTTTCAAACTCTCACTCAGCATGTGGCCAGGTGACTCAGCTATTTTATTTAGTTACATCCTTCTGCAGCTAATTACAAATTGTTGGCCCCAAATCACAACCACAGAAAGAAACAAGCAGTGCAGCCGCAAAGAAAGAAAAACATGTTTTACAAGGCTCCCAAAGAGCTAGAAACTCAAGTTGGTTGTCTCCGAACACTCACAGGGATAAAGAAGAAAATAAACTTGTGCAAACAAGGGAACAATGCATCTTGGGGAAGCCCTGACTTCTTGCACCGTATTACTTTGTGCAATACATTAATGTTAACCTGACACAGCACATAACTGGAGAACTCAAGTTAAATAAATGAAATCAGCTGTCTGACTTCTTTAAGATAAATGATGTTATTACAGCATAATTGTATAACCCCATATAGCTTACAGCAGCAAAAGGATGTGTATTTCACATGCCCTACTATAATTACATTCCCATTATAATTTTGCAGTTAGTTGCTATGAGCTCTGGTCATGAAAACATGCCAATTTTGTATGGGATTGAAGTCTGCCTAATTTTAGCAAATTGAGAGCTGCAAAAAAGAAAAGAGATAAATACTATGTTGTTATTTTTCATTAGAGAATTGCTATATTAAGAGGCTGTGATCCAGCTGTGTTTGTTTAAATAAAAGTGTGATTTGAATACCTCCTACAGCTATGTTCCTGCCAATGAATAAAAGATAAAATGCGGCTCTCGTTGGATGTTAGTCTCTGAGTTCTAGCTGACTCAGAGATTTATTGTTTAACATAAGGAAGTGAAAAGCATGTAGAACAGACCACACACAGGGCTCTTTTGTGTATTGTTTCAAGCCATACCACTAATAGATTTGTTCCACCAAGGCTTGCAGCAATTCAGCTGTGCTAAAATGCTCCACTTAACTGTGAAAAAAATAATAATAAAATAGTAATTATGTCTAGATGGCAAATGCAGCTTAGACCAACACCATGAGTAATGTAAACAGGAACTAATACCATTCAAAGCTGTATGTTATCATCATTATGATAATGAAATTAAGCTTTTATTTCCAAAACACAAACCCTTTAACATACTACTCAGTGTATGTATAAACACACTGACTTCCTCTCATAGCGTGATATGACTCTGAAGTTGCTGAGCTAATACTCTTCTAACAGTGTATACATATATATCTACATATAAATACATATGCAATAGGTACAGTGGACTCCAGCAGCCAGCCTGAAACTTATCACAGACAACTTGGAACTCATTTCGTGTTGGAAAAGCCTTTTACAATGCAAATAAAATGATGCATATAAACAGTCCTCACTTTGTAGCTGCCTGTTTTGTACGTTCCTTCATGGAAACCTTAGATTGAGGCACATCATTCTCAGGGAGCTGATATGTTTGAATGGATTTCATCATGGGCAAGTGCAGAAGTGAGTGGCTGTGTGCCAGTCAGAACCAACTACCGAAGGGCTTAGGTTGTCAGAGGACTGACTTGGGCTGTCTGAGTTCATTTAAATAACACAAGCATCTCCAGTTTGGGGAAAAAGAAAAAAAAAAAAAAAAGACAAGAAAAGTAAAGCAAGTCTTTTTCCACTATAATCTTTACATTGGATTTACAACTATAATGAATTGATAATATATATTACATATGTACAGTTTAGTTCAGCAATCGATTACTAGATTCGCGACTTGGAATAATCTGAATTACAGGCTAACAAGGAGGTAGCAACTTCCTTGAATAAAACAGGCCAGGGTGCAGAGTATCCACAGGCAAAAGGACCATGTATGGTCAGTTTGAGACCTGAACTATGCGCTTGGAGAAAAATCTTGCTGGTCTAACCAGGCAAGCTGCATCTTGCATTTTATATGAGAAAACAGAGCTTTGTGCCCAATCTTTACCTACTCTAGGGCGGGTGGACAGCAAGGAGAAAGACCAGAAACCTGAGTCCACCTGCTGCTCTTTGAGCAAACAGTAAAGTCAGCATGTGCATAGAAGAACCAACAACTCGGTGCAGTGCAGGCAAATGATTCATTCTCATCTTCTCTCCTCACAGCACTGTAGATGCAGATGATGAACTACAATTCAGCCCCGAGCTGGAGTCACCAGTTCCCCGGGGCAGAACAACTGACACACTGCTCTTTGCTCAAGCCTTGTGCAGAAAGAACAGCCTGGAGCCTATGAGTACCTTGAAGCTGTAATATGTGTGTTTTGAAGATACAATCTCAGCTCATTCTACAGGACTTCATGCTTCAAACTCTCAAGAGTCTTAATAACAATATCCTGTCTGCTTTTTATGTAGCACCTGTCAAGCCGGAGGGACCAAAACCACTTCAAAACTCTGTGTGGTTGTTGCTCTTAAAAAACTCAGAAATCACTGCTTGAGTTGCCTGCAGGAGGCTGAAATGTAGGATATTTAGCATTAAAGAGCAGCAAATAATTAGCTATGAATAATTTATCCCCTCAAATCAGCTTCTTTTTGACTTTATTGAACATCTGCAAATAGGTCTCAGCCACACTCTTAGCTTTATTTCACGGTTTCATTTCACTTTTTCTTTTTTACGTTACTGTATACTTTTATGAGCCATCATCTACCTAAAAACATTGAAGACAGTGGAGCAAAGATGAGCAAAATTTAAATCACCTGACTATAAACATGACAGAAGCCACTAATACGTAACGAGGAAAGATAGGATTTTTTAAATAAAATCATGGACAAAAGAAACATTGAGTAAAGTGTTGGAAAGAGATGAGGAAGACATGGAAGAGGGTGAATTGTCTAGGAGACATTTGGACGGAGATGTTTTTAATGGAGACATATTAAAGCAGGAGCATTTTGGAGCTCTAGGCTGAAGGGGAGAGAGGATCTGTGAGAAACTAGAATGAATGTGGTTGGTTGGATATGCATGTCTTGGAGCAGACATCCCAAGGGAAGGTTGATTGGATATGCATGTCTTGAAGCAGACATCCCAAGGGAAGCTCTAATCATCAGGATGAAAGTAAGTGAAGGTATGAGTAAAATTTGGAGAGGGAGGCATCAAACCTGTGGCATGACAGAAGCTGTTTCTGAAGCTATGATTAATTCACAGCTTAAAATGGATGAATTTAGACTTTCTCCCTCCTGCTCAGAACTTGCCTGTCAACACACTTTGTTTATTTGAAATTGTTGAAAAGTTTTCTGAAAATAGTTTCAGTTAGAGGTTGATGACCAGATATTTGGTTTCACATGGTTTCAATTAGAGAATGTCTGTGGTATGCAATGGGATGCCCCGACCATGTGATAATGATGCTTTCCTAAGCGGGAGGAGGGAAATCATAGCTTGCTATGTAAGCACTTTCTGCTACACATGAGAAGTGCTGGAATGAAACTCTACCTATATATATGCAAGGTAAGTGCAGTGAAGAATCTGTTGGATGCCTTTTTTAAATTAGTAGACATAAGCTTTTATCTTAGGATAAAATTCAGGAGAATTCCTCAAGACAAGGAGAGGCAGATTTAGAATGATAACCGTAATAAATGCTCTGAGTAGACAAAAGGAAGAAAGAATTGCTCTTGACTTCTCTGAATTTCTAACAAAAGCCTTCCTGCACTTTACTGGGAATTGCTTGTGATGGAGTACTGTCCCAGGGTCCAAATAGCTTTCTTAGATTTGCTATTTCTGGCTGTTTAACATGATTGTTTTCGCTCTTTGCTGGTTTGCTAGGGATCTGCTACCAGCACAATAATGCTGACATTTCATTATTTTCCAGGCTTTACGGTTTCAACCCTTCACCTTTTTCCCTCTTTCTTACTGCTGGCAAGGTTTACTTGCAGTTGCAGAAATACCGAGGAACTGATTTTCTAGCTGTGACTGAACTTAAATAAACTGAAAGAAGCAGAACTATTGTAGGATTAAAGCAGTTCAACAGTTTACAATGTGAAATGATTTAAGTTTTGACACTTATTTCCTCAGCTATCTTTCCGTATTGAAATATACCACAAATAACAGCTCAGCGTGCTAGCGCTGACAGCAGTGCTACTGCCTGCCGAAGGTTATAGCACCCTTTGCAGGGATCCCATTAGCTGAGCAGCATCTGCCAAGCGCAGCCCGACTGCCTTCGTACGCGGGCAGGAGATGACTGGCGAACGGCAACGGGAGCTGGTGGGAAAGGCGGTGTGCGGCAATGCGTCTGGGTCCCTGCAGCTGCCGATAACCCCAGCACAGACACTGAAGCCAGAACGGCCCGCAGGCCACCCATTTCACATGACACAAAATGCCTCCCAAAGACCACGAGCAAGCTTTGGGTCTTTGCTGCAAAAGAATGGGAAGCTATCTGCCACTGAATGGGAGCAGGAGGGAGCAGGGCTGACTCCAGATTCTGTGAGCTGAGCATATGCAGCTAAACTCACCAGTCAACCTGAGCAATTAAGATGCACCATTACAAACAGGAAAACATCTTTAGATACTAGACATCTAGATACACCTAGTCTACTACATACTACATCTCGTATCTAGCCAGTTTCTGTTGCTTTAGAGGAAAGTATAAGCCCTAAAGCATGGAATTAGTTGAATACCACAGAAATACAACAGAACTCATGTTCACTGATCAAATCTCTTTTCACCAGCCTTTTGCAGATAACGAATCAACAAATCAAACAGCCCAAGCTTCATGATCAGAAACAGTGGTTTCAAGATTGCCATTATCCTGTTTTACGATCTCTTTCATTAATTCATTAAGTTGTTCTTGAAACACTATCCTTTTGGTGAGGCCATTCCAGAATGTCTGGCAGCTACAAACTGTCTTCTCATTCCTAGTCTAAAAATATTGAGGACAATATATATTCATTTGATATTGTACCAGCTTCATGTTACCTCTCTTTAGGCAGCTAAATAAAACATTCCAATGCTTCTACATAGTGTTAGGGAGTACTCATCTGTTACAGCTGCTTCTCAGCAGCATTTATGATAACAGAGTAGAATGGGACTCCATTGTGCTGGGTGCTGCAGGAATACATAGAAAGAAACAACTTCTGCCATTCAGAATAGAAATGGTACCTAGAATTTGGCAGGGGACACACACACACTAATATAATGGTGTTTGCATTTTTAATGTACTTTTAAAATATGGATATTATTAGTCTTTCCTGCCTCGCCAGGTGTCTTTCACTGACTCATTTTATTTTGTTATTATCATAGAGGTGAAACCTGAGAACCAAAAAGAGATAGTGGCACTCAGTGCACTATCCGTGACGAGAAACAATAAAAAACCAAGAGCTGTTCATATGAGATACTGGTTCATGAGCAACTTGTCCAGGTGCCATGGTGGAGCAGGGGTAGATGCGTACTGCAGCAAAAGACATAAAACATAGTAGGAATGAAGGTAAGGAAGGATCCAAAAGATTAAGGAAATAGTAGGCATGATGAGGTAAAATAGGATGAGTAATTAGAATAATTTGTCAGAGGAACGGGCAAGGAAAATAATCTTTACTGGTGTCATTCCTTTGGACCAAATGGATAAGAAGTCTGTGAGATGGAAAGAAATTAATTCCTTATTTTCTGGGCCAAAGACTGGAATGAATCAAACCTGATCATCCCAGGCTGCAGACCTGAGAAGTGAGGGAAGAGCGGTGCAGCCAAGGACTATAAAGAACAAGTGGGATGAAAGAAACATGAAGGATATGTTAGGAGTTAACTTCTGTCTACAAAGCATTTCAGTTATAGCAAAATAGCCAGGAATACATGTCCATGCTCTGAGACGGATGATTGCAAACAGTTCAGAAACAGAAGGTCAGAGGACAGCGGCTGTAAAGAGAGCAGGTGAATATGCTGAATGGCTGGATTAAAAAATGGGCAAAGGGTATGAAGAGAAGAGAGGAGAGCACAATTAGAGGAGCCCTGCGGCACCTTCACTTTGAGGGAGAAAGAAAGGAGAAAGCACAACAAGGAGATAAAAAATAAACAAAAACAAGATTTAAAGAAAGAAAGAAAGAAATCCTGAATGTTTCCTGTTAGAAAAGAAATGCTAGCCCATATGTCCTGCCTAAATTTCTACTCCCCACTGTTCTAACTTAATTTTTCGCATGGATAAAGTTGTTCCCCACATATAGTTTTTTTCTACTCTGTTTTGTAAAGTTACCTGCTATACTCCACCTAAGTGATGAATGTTTTTCAACAATGCCTACTGTACTATATACAACAGTTGATAAAATGCAAGAACATTAGGGATGAGAGATACTGCTCAACAGAGATCTGTTATTAATGTTCTTGGATCATCAATGCAGAACACAACAGTCATTTTCATTGTACGGTTTTATCTCTCCTCTCCTTCCGCAGAAATGGTAAGGTTTCTCACAGGCAAGAGCCACAAAGCAGGTTCAAGATAGAGCCTGGCTAGAAGTACGTATGGATTTTGGATACAGTTTTGTTATGCCTTACTTCAGCAGAATATCCAAGGCAACAAAGAGAAAGGAAATGTGAAACCGCCCAAAACACTGGCTGAGCTGTAGCGCCAGGGGGGGAAGAAAGCACAGAGAGACAGAGAATGCCTGAAATGTCTGCAAAATGTAACTCAATTATCAGAGATCAGCCATAACAAGGAAAAAAAATCACATAAGGCTGTAAGAGCTATAAGTATCAAATAGTTACGTTTACTGCATTTATAAACAGATATCTTTTGGCAGGAGACTCAAAGAGGCCTCCACAAGGCACGAGAATCTGGGCTTGAATCCATTCACTCTGTGAATTAATTGACTTGGTTTGAACTCTACTGTTTTCAGTTGGAGTATTCACTGTGAACATGTTGTACATATCTCAGATATCAAATAGCAAATGTACTGAAGCCAGATACTGAACTGGAGCCAGAAATTTTTCATTAATCAGTATTGTATGCTTTCTGTGAATAGGAAATAGAACAACAACAAAAAGCAGACAAGAATGGGGAAAATATTTTTCTCTCTCTCCCTGTTTCTACACCCCCACATATGCTATTATTATTACTCAGTATTTACATTACAGTCACACCCAGTGGTTCCAACTGAGGCAGCAGCCCCACAGTGCTAGGTACTGTACAAAATAAATACACTTTAAGAGACAATGGCAGCTCTCAAGACCTTAAAGTCCAAACAGATGGGACAGATGAGGGAGAGTCGCAGAAAGGTGACTGAGTTGGCCAGAGGTGAGACAGTGGGTCTGTGGAAAAGCTGAGAATCCTTTTCTAGGGGGAAATCCTGAAATCATTGTGAAAACCCATAAGTTTTAGGGGAAAAAACGGTTCAGTCCACAACACCAGCAACCCAGGCTTGCGCCTTATCCATCAGCCTCCAGCGCCTCCCCAGTGCTGCAGATACAACTCACTTCCAGGCGGAATGGGTAGCTGAAAATAACAATAACAGATTATAATATCACACTCACACACTTTTGTGAAAGGGCAGATTTAGGAGGAAACTGAAAATACGGTAGCCCTCACCACCATCTGACAGAAAAGAGGCTGCCTCCCTCCCAATGCTCCTTTGTAATCCATTAATTTGCTCCTGATTTACACCATCTGAGATGTCAGACCCAGTATCCTCACAACCCAGGAAAGAATGGGAGGTTAGATTTCAGCTTCTTTGCAATTCTCCTTGGCAAAGCAAATAGAACAGAAGCACCCCACAACTGGCATCGATCGCAAATGCAACCACTCTTTTTCAGCAGCAAGGCAGAAGCCATACATTTTGCAAAGCACTTTCTTTTGCTCAGCAAACCCAGTCGTTCCCCATCCTGCTACGCACAATTGAGGTGGTAACTGAGCCTGCAGTTACTGTGCATATTGTTCTCTGCTTCAGCCTCATCTCCCACATAACCTGTCCTGAATGAAGCTTCATTACTGTGTGTTTAGATTGTGATATGCCATGGCCAAAAACATTTCTCTGGAAAAGATGAGAAAATCTGCAGGAATATAGTCTAAATACGTGAAGAATCTGCTGGAATTTGTTGACGGCTTCTCTGCCTTGTCTCAGCTTTTTAAGCTGCCTATTTGCAAGCCAAATATATACATAAAAGAGAAAGCATATTACACAGTTGCTGGAGGGAAGGATATTTCTACTTACACAAATGAGCAGGGGGAAATGGAGACAGGGAGAAGAAGACCATAACCAGGAAAATAAATGAGCAGATGGAGAAAACAACAAATGAGGAAATAACACCAGGCAGAGTCATGGCTGTGATTCCAGACGGCCCACCTGCAAATGTTTTATGGTGAGCATGCATAAGAAGAAGAATATTTCCATTGGCCATCTCAGTGTTTGCCTCCCATTACTGGCACATCCTACTTGCCCTAAATCCTGCTGAACGCTGGAAAGAACACAGAAGCAAGCAAAAATAACAACACAAAGGATTTGTTAGTGTCTGCGACTTACAAGGCTGCTGCCAGCAAACTGGGGAAGCCTCTTGGGGAACTCACTGATCCGAAGTGCTCCCCACTTCAGTCCCCCCATATTCTGACCCCCAGCATCCCATTATCCTCATCTCTAGCTCTTTTGGAAATCAGAGAAAACTCACAAAATAATTTGACTCTCTAAACCACCCATCTTTGAAATTATGTTCATACTTTAAAGGCCCAGTCCAGAATAGCCTGATCTGAACAGAAAGACACACACTGTATATTTAGCCTGAGAACCAGTACCATAATGCAGTACATATAGATTCAATTCATGTTACATAGCTAAGGAACTCTTAGGAATAAGCCCATTATTAACCTTGACTAGATAATGCATGTTGAAATACAACTGCTTTGTCTTCAGCGGGATTTTAACACGGTTTAGCTCAAACTGGCTTAAAAAATACATCTTTTTCCTCATGAAGATATACGCAGCATTTGAACAACTGTTTGGAGAAATCTCTCTATCCTGTTCTGCAGAGCTCATTGCCTGAGATTTGTTAAAGGCTGGTGATTCTACCTCATCTGGTCAGGAAGCAAGGTTTGCTTTTGACTTCTGAATTTTTCTGGTTTATATAGAGGGCTCAGAACAGTTACAGCCATATGCACTCCAATTTCCTGAGCAAGAAAATGTACGTCAGCTCCCAGCCCTCCTGCCTAGTAGCCTATTTTACAGATTTAGGAAGGTAGACGAACACCAAGGAAACACAGAAAGAAAAGATGAGCACTTTTCCTCCCACCCTGGCCCTGTATTTGCATGACTGATTGGAACAGGTAGGAAGGAAACCACCATTTCACCAAATGTTCAAAGCAGAATCCCTAAATCTCTCCCACAGTTAAAATTCACTCCTGCTCCATGCTTACGAAGCTCCTGTTTCTCATTAATGATGAAAATTATGGACAAATGAAAATGCAGCTTAATAGTTCAATAATATAAGGAAAAAGTCTTGGTTACTTTGGGGAGGAGACTTCTATTTTATTAGTGTTTTTTTACTGTGGTTTGTTTGGGGGTTTGGCTTTTTTTTTTTCAAATGGCCCCCAAAATTACCGAGCTTTCTCAGGCAAGAGGAATATAACTCACCAAGAATTGAACTCCAAAAACGGTAAGAGACTCTGACATAGCTATCTATGCTCATAAAGTATGCAAACTGTATTCTTCCTTTCAGCACCCATTTAGTCTGTTCCAGAAATATATTTGCTTGTAGCAAAGTCTGAAGAAAGTACAGTCAACAGACAGATGTGTTATATGTTTGGGTAAGAGAGTCTATTTCCTTTCCTCCTCACCTCCCATTTCTGGTAGTTATATACTTTAAATAAAGTATGACTAAAATCCCTTATTTGGCATAGGGAGATTGCCAGCTGTTGAATCCAAAGCAGTTTAATTTAATCTAGACGACCACTGTCTGGTTCAAATGAAATATGAATATTTATCATTACTAAATACATGAATTATTTACATTATTTATATTAGCCAGAAAGAGAGTTGCAAGCATCTTTAAAAGCAGAGATGGTTATGCTGATGATTGTAAAGAGACAGAAGTATAAAAATACCCTCAAAGTATTTTATTTATGGATTGAACATACACAGTTTGCATAACAATCTAGTCTTGGGAATATAGAGATTTATATATGTATACGTATATATTTATGGATAGGCCAAGAAGAACTGAGGGAAGGGCAATGTTCTTGATCCCAAGGGGATCAGAATGCAGTGGGATGAAAGCCAGGCAAAGTATGAAACAGTCAGATGATAATAAGCAAGAAACTGGGACTGGGAAAGAGTCTATGGTGTAAGTGTCCGTAAGATAGTGAAGGGAGTGGGAGAAAAGAGAGAATTTAATAGGACCTTAAGGGAGAAGTTATAGACCCTGGAAAGGAGTCTAGGCTAATTCACTGAAGTACAGTCAAGTAAGAAACAAGGAAGAAATTCAAAGCTGAGAAACTTGTTATAGGTGGTGATCCTGAGAAAGGGGAGCCTTTCCATTTGGTCTATATAGCAGGCAGACAACTGCTGGTAACAGCCTGTCTAGAATTTGAAGGGAGGTGCAGGGGTTGCACAAGTGAAGGCACCCAAGGATTCAGCCTGAATGAGAATGGCTGGAACGCTGGCTGCAGTCACAGCTTAGCACTAACCAGTGCTCCTAATAAAGAATACATTTAGTTTCAGAAATGTGGAGCCTTCTTGTGTTATTATGCAGCATACTGTATGTACAGAAGTGTCTGAGGTCAGCCTTGTGGCACTCACAGCACGGAGGGGAGTGATGCCACGGGAAAACAAAGCAGCTGGTAGAAACAGAGTAAACAGACAGCGCTCAGATGACTGGGAAGGCTGGACACGCTTTGAACAAGAAGAGGATAAGGGTTTGTCTGCATCTTCACCCCTCTGCTTTGACATTTGGAGAGTATTTTACTGTGGACATACGTAGTAACAGAACAGCTTCAGCTAATATCTAGAAATGTCCAATGCGGATGAAGCATTTTTCCACACGCCCTTGTGAGCTTGCTCTCAGAGGGCACCTTTGACTGAAGGTGAGCAATACAAATGCCCTCTAAGAGTTCATGAGCTTTAAGGGATGTAAACACAGAGACAGCATTGGGCATGCTAGCTTGACTGTAAAGACCTGCACTTGACCCAAACCAGAGAATGGGATTTTGCTTTGCATTTTTTTTTCCCCTGAAAAAAAAAAACCCTCTAATTTCTGCTGGGGATCAAAATGCAAACATTAAACAAATGACCAAGGTGAAACTGAGGCACAAGTTGTATTGTTATGCCAGTATGAAGGACAGCTGCTGCTAAATAATGCAGCAAACATCCAGGGTTTTTTTAAATCTTAGAAAAGGCCAATCACCGACTCAATAGTTAGAAAAAATGCTTATGAATAGAACATTCCTTAAAAGCCTATTACAGACTTCCCTGTGTTTGTTTTAGGACTTGTCTGTACTTAAAGTTAATTTGACCTAGGGCTGTTGTGAATTTTGAAAGCAAAAGCCATTTTTGAGTAATTCCATGTTAGGCAAGCCATAGTCACATACCTCCATAGCCCCCACTATCTTATCACGTAAAATAACATTGCTGTATTACCGTGTTAGATGCTGGGCAAACCAAGTGTACTAACAGTCCCTGCTCAGGGGGGGTGACTAGCACAGGACTGGGACTGTCTTGCTGAAAGCATCCAATATCCTTTTTTAACTGTTTCTGCACTTTCTCATGCTGGTCAGCAGTCTGGTATTCCACCTCTAAAACATATTGCCCACAGAAGAGGCACTATACACGTTCTTGACCTACCGAGGTGTATGAGATGGTTGGGAAGGAAGATAGGATTGCTCCTCCTCCCTGTCGTGAATCTAGGAGATGCTGAGAATAGCCCCAGCTAATCCACATTTTCCTTCTCTTAGCCAGTGTGTGAACTGTTCAGTGAAAACATACAACACACTATGTAGCTGCTATTAGTAACAGAACTCTAGCCCAGAAACCAAAAAGGTCAGATTAATATTAATTATCTTATAGGTATCAAGTTATATGCCATATATATTTCTACTAAAGGTCAATATGGCATTCCTTCAATTTATATCCATCTGCTTCATTAGGTAAGGAAAAATAAGCTAGATATAATGGATTTTTTGGTAGTTTTAATCAACAATTTCATCAAAAGCACATTTTTCACCTGTGATAACAACATAATGGAAAGCTAGATCAATACATTAATTATATCCACTGCTTTCTAAAGTCTTTTTTTAAATGAATTACGGTAAATGTTATTGTGGAAATTGGAAAGAAAAAACCTATACAACTAAAAGATATTACCTTTCAGTGTCAGGCAAATGGTCTCAAAAATATGTCTGCCTATTTTTATTTTTCAAAGACTTTCATTATTATTCCATAGAAATGATCAGAAATTAGGAGACCTCGAAATGTAATATCCATACAATAGGAAATAAGCAGCATAACTGATTTTGCCAGCACATTATGCAGAACAGGATGAAGTAACAGCGGACTCCTACGTGGTAGAAAGAGCAACCATGTTATTAATCTGGGGAAAATCCAAAATCTTTACTTCATGGGAACTCCTCAGCAGACTATGGTGAAGACAGATATCCTCATCTTCCCCGTCCATCCAAGGTTCTGTGACCATCTCAACGAGAGTGGCAAGGCAGCTGTCAGAGCTGTAGGGAAGCATCTCTGCAGCTGAGATATTTTCCTGTTAGGAAGACTGTTTCCATACTGAAAGGCTTATTTGTCTCCCAGGATGTTGAATTCTTATAAGCCTAGGAAGTGGAAAAGAGCTACAAATCAGCTGAGATTTCTCTGCAGACCTTAGCAGGGTTTGAAAAAACATTTGGTCGCCAGGGAAAGTGGAAGCTGCAGTTCTCCCCAGTCTGCTAGCCTTGCTATCTCCCCTAGTAACACACCGTCCACAGTCACAGCTCCTCATACGTCTTGTACGTGTTTCATTGTACAGTGGAGCACAGCGCAAAGAGTCGCAAGCAAGCACCAGCTTGGGCCAGTAAGTCTCTACACAGTACTTAGACAAAGCAGATCCAGCAGCAGCTCTGCCTTGGGCATAGAGCCTATTAATTTGGATGCAAAATTGCAGAAGTATAGCTATATGGATTCAGATCCAGTTCAGACAGAGACAGGAGTGCCTTCGCCTTCTGCCTCAGTGATTCCAGTTCTAGAGTTAGCCTGCACCAAGTCAACTGGAACGTCTCTAATCTGCCATCTAAGTAAACTTTACATATGTACTATTAACTACTACGAAATATGTTCTGTTCCAGTTTCCTTACCCCAAAAGACTTTCTTTCATCTGCTTATTTTCCAGCTCTGGACAATATTGAGAAGACTGAAGACAGCAAGAGATGGATTCAGCTAAAAAGGAACAAGATAATCTAAGCTGGTAACCCTTCCGTACCAAGGTCTATTCAGCATCATGCCTTGCTAATGTTTCCATTTCTCCTCTGGATTCTCCCAATAATCAAAATTAACACATCTTTAACATTTATTTCTTAATATGCTCACATATTTTAATTGCCAGCTTAAAAAAGAGAGCTGAGTCCTACATTATTTTTTTCTCCTTGCAGGGCTCACTGGTTAATTCCCAAAGACATCTTGCTTCCAGGCATTCCCTGAAGCTTTCTGATGCAGAAGTCTACACCATTTGGGGAGCTTTAATTTCACAGACTAGTATCACATGATCCTGATCCTCTGACCCAAATGACAGGTCAAATTTAAAAACATCTGGGACTAGATTTTTTGCTGGTTGTAGGGAAAGGGGCGGATTGACTCTAATGTTTTTACTGAGGAGTGAAGGGAGCCCTCTGCAAGTATTAAACAAATAGATGTGTGAGCAGTGGAATGAACTAAACCTGGTTTCTTATGACTTTGAGGTGCATAAAAGTGTGACCTTGGACTGAAGCTTTTCTGTATAGTGGTGGTGTTTACTGCAGCTCTCACCTCCATGGATTCTCTGGAGCCTCATAAGATGTAAGTTCATGCTGCAGCCTTCCCTCAGCTGGGCAACATCAAATTTTTTCGTTCATCTATCTGGCCACTTATTTTCATGAAATGGATTAGAACCCAGTTACTTTGAAACTTCTGTCATTTTGTCACACTTGGTTGGAAAAGGCCACTAGATTCAAAAATTATTAGGGGGTACACAAGGACAGATACATGCACAGAGACAGCCTGATCACAGATGCCTTGTTTCCATAGGAAACCAAACTAAAAATAGACAGTTTCCTAAGTGTTAAAGATGGAATTTTTATTTGTTTTTGCAGTTGGGAACCAAACAGACCCACTATTCACATGGCTTTAGCACATAAGATATTGGAAAGAAAAGTAATCTTCATTTTTCTGATAGATGTCTCAATACATGTAATACAGTGACCAGTGACACAACAGCCAAGTGTCGAAAGGCTGCAGTCTGCTGGGCTGGATGACAGGTTTTCTATATGGCAGCATATATGAAATTTTTTTTTTCTTTTAATGATATCTCTAAAATAATTCGGTAAGCTCTGTTTGCTAGAAGTGCAACACATGATGACATCAGTCTGTGTACATTTCATTGTTTTGAATGATCCAGGCGCAAATAAGGTCCCTATTTGGTTTTTCATTCATCAAAAAATGATAAAACAGATGTTAGCAATTCATTTTCCCCCATCAGTTGCTAACTATCAACCTCAACGTGGCATGTGGCAGCAAATGATAGCTAGGCATACCACGACTGAGAAATCGCAGCTTTCTTTTGTAATCAAAATAATATGGTCATTATAGCATGCATATGAGCTGTACAGTGCAACCTTTGGCTGCATCCTCATAGAAGCTGACATTTTACATACGGTTGTCTTTAATGTATTTGAGGTATTTGAGCTGAATCACTTGGGGATATTATATAAAGAAGTATGTAGAAGCGAGCTTAGCCTCTCAGGCAGTGGATAGGAGAGATGGGAGAGAGTGAATGACAACTCAGGCTGTCTGTGTATCATCCAGCTAAACACACAGGGATCTTAGGACCACAAGAACTGTATAAATACAGATAACCTCAGAACACTGAAGGGTCTCAAAAGAGAAGACTATTTTTAAGGTGTAGTAACAACGTGGAAGAATAACTTCCATGGCATCTTATATGGCAGTATGTGAGATCACTGCAAGAAAACAACCTTCTAAACCCACTGAAGCTGCAGGTGGTAAAGGCCATTTGTGCTTATTGTTACTACTGCACCTCAGGTGAGATCTACTGGTCAATAATTTGCTAAGAGGCAGAGGAAACACTTAAAGCTGTACAGCGATAGGGATGCCTTGGTCATTACTAGCAAACAGTGGATGCATCTGGAAATTTCAATGAAAGCAGTGTCATGGCATTCATTTACATACTTTCATCCAACATCATACAGCAGTGATACGTGGTGTGGAGGTATGCATCCCAAACCGCTGTGCAACTCAGAAATGGCCGCTACTGGGCATAAGCTTAAGCTCTACTGTGACCTCTTTCCTCTACGTCAGACCCACTCAAAATCATCTACGTTGCCAGAAAACTGTAGGGGACCTCAGTCCTGAGACTCAGATTTGTGGCTTTTAAGGACAGGAGGGGCTTTTGAGCTCACCCAGTATGACAACCTCATCCCTCCCCTAGCAGCCATAGCAAAAAACCTCCTGGGGCTCCTTCCTTCTCCTGCACTGGGCAGGCACTGGCAGCCACAAGTTTTGAACACCAGCCTTTGTGTGAACAACTAATGCAGTTGTATAATAACCCTACAGCAATAACTAATAACCTTGAGGGCAAAGGTTGCTCAGGGCCCCCTCAGACAGCACACGGCCTACAGTGGGTTGCCTTACAGAAAGGGAAGCCATGTTGTCAGAAGGCTCCTCATCTTCCTGCCTGGGCCTTGCTTTAGGGAACAGAAACATGCCCTGAAGAAAGAAAGCGGGAACATAGGGTAGGTGTGAGACCCTAGGCGAGGGGGTGAGTGGGGAGCTGGGGAGGGGAGGCCTTTGCTGGCCAGTGAGGCAGGAGGGAGGGAGGCAGGCCCCTGAGGGAGCCTGCCGCCATGACGGCAGTCGGGGGGTGCTGGCCCCTGTTCCATAAGCAAGTTAAAAGTCATGTCTGAAAACTTTTTTTGCGCTGCAGTTTGGAGGCTGGGTAAAGAAAAGGTTAGGAAGTGCTAGCTTAAATCCAGGATGGAGTTTTTCAAGGATAGGTTGTTACACACAGATTGATGCCACACTGTTGTCAACATGCCAGGGGTAGTTTTAGCTGTCAGCTCTGTCAGAGTCTGCCAACCAACTTTAACTTGTTTTCTGACTTTTCCAAATGTTTTCCAAGTTTTTGCTTGCTGTGCCGAGGATAAATTGTCCCTCAGTTTCTGTAAAACCACATTTGTTTACTTGTTTCCTTTCCGTCTCATTTTCTTCCTGTGGTTTTCCCTTTTTTGGGGGAAAAGACAAGTATAAACCCTGCACCTTCACCCAGCCATAATATAAACACACTTCACCGAAGCTGTCTCATAAACCATAAGGTTTTCCTCATCCACCAGTGGTCACTCTTGTGCAATGCACACTTTCCTCCCTCTGGAGCTGGGAGTGCCTTTGCTATGGCCCTGCCCAAGGTTATAGACTGGACAGCACATGCAGCTGCTCAAAAATGAACTGTTATAGCAGCTCTTTTCTGTGATTTCCTCCAGGTGAAGACCTCTTTCTTCTGGAATGAACATTTTTGAGGAAAAATCTTCCAGTTTGGTTAGAATTATCTGCCATGTGTGCAAGAGATTTGAACAGATAAGCTACAATCCTGCAGCTTTTCTCTCCTTCCCAGAGCCTTTCTCTTCCCACTCTGGATAGTGAGTAACTCCATTTGGGAAAACAAATATCTCATTGCAAACACAGTAATTACAGTGAAATAACTTTTAAGGAATGTTAAAAGGACAGGGGACTTCAAAGAGTGAAACATTAGAAAGCTGAAATTAAGGTTGCACAACTTCTGTGTATGCATTATGTGACATTTAATTGAACGTGGGGGTTTTTATTCACGTATAAGATAGATGGTACAGACATACTTCTGTTTTTCCTCACAGTTCAATGTGTGGTCCCAGGCCTTGTTTACTGCCCAGAGTTATTAATTTCCTCTTCAGCTTTTTTACAGCACTTTTTGTAGTATCATTTATGTATGTGACAAACAAGATTTAATTTATTTTCGTTATACCAGCAGAAGGTGAATGGAAATGAGGTACAGAAAGAAAAAAAGAAAAGCATCATAATGTAAGATTATAATTATTTTAGAAAGCTTACCATTACATCTTCATATGAATACACTAATTTGGGGTTAACTGCAGAAAATGGGTTCTTATGACCATTATTTTCTTAAAATGCAGCAAGGTAAAAATCTGGAGCAATTGGATCACCTGAGTGACTTTAGTCAGTTACTGAAGTCAGTCATTTTGCTCCTTGGAATCCACTGATCTCACAGTAATAATATGTACAAAAAAGAATTGTAGATTCTGGCTACTTTCTATTTTCAGTGTATCTAAAAAAAATCCATCTTTTCACTGTACTTATAGTTGATACTGCTTTTTTACTGATACTTGAGTTTATTGTAAATGTTTTATGGAAATACCCAAGTTAAACTTCACATGTTCCTGGCATGGCCCTCTTGTCCTCAGCTTCAGCTAGTTCAGCACTTCAATGTATCTAACCCTTGAGTATCAATCTGGGCCCCTGAAAATGAGGTACATATATGTGACCATATATGTGATTTGCCTGTCACCACATGATGACTTTAGTGATGGCACTTAGAGAATGCAGATCTCAGTCTTAAGTGGATTTAACTTTCCTATCACCTCCAGGAATCTCCACCTCATTTATTACCTCCAGTGTCTCAATATGTGGCGATCTAGAAGAGTCTACTTCACTATACAACCCTGATTCATTCCAAAGTAGGTCAGAACTATGCAAGGAATAAGGCAAGAGACTTGTAGAAAAAAGTATCACACGATTATATTATTAAAGATATAATGCATACAAACAGAGAGGGTTCAATTTCAACTGAAGGAGTAACATGGATTTTGTCATCTCTTTTCCCATGAGTCCTTGGCATGGAGATATGTATAATTTTAGTATAGTGCCTGCCTGTCATCTTTCTAAAAGGCTCATAAATAAAATGGAAAACAGATCTGGCATCACACTGACACCCCTATGGGTCACTTCTGAGTCGGGGACCTTTTGTACTGTGGCATGGACATCTCTATCTGAGCTAATGGAGCAGTTAACAGCAGTGGCAGCTTTTACACATGCTTTCCCCATTGGCTTCCAATTGCAGTTTGCTCTGCTTACATCCTTTCCATATCCAGCCTTTTCCTTCTTTCCTTCCACCTAGTGGTGCTCCCTGCTGTACTTGGTCCCAGATCTTCCTTCAATCTGCCTCCTCTCTCTACCAGAACTCAGTCTTTTTCGGTCCTTGGCTCCAGTTCTCATGTCTTTATTCAGTCTCCCCACACCTCGAATCTCAGTTTCATTATTTCACCCACCAGTCTGCAGCTCTGGGCTGACTCTTTCAGGTTCTTTGCCCCAGTTACTTTACATGAGACAGGCTCATGTATTTGTCTGTACTTAGAGCTCAGGCAGGACATGAGGCCTTTCTCAAAAGGGAAAGTTTTTAGGCAATAGGGATGAATGAATTAGCATTCCTAACTTTCTATTTCACTTTCATTTAATCTTTTTTATTAAAAGGCACAGAAAGATTTACCATTGAAATACCTTCTTCTGATTGTCTGCATCACCGTCAGTACAAACAGCTCCAGTCCTTTTTCCTTGCTAACTTGTCAGACCAGTTTTTTTCTAACCTGTGAGTGTCGCTGAGTTAGGGTTTGTTCAGTGAGAGACTAGAAACAAGATCTATAAAAGGCTGCTGAACCCTTCTCTCTACCACAGTAATGAAAGTTAGGCTTGTCTTCTCAGGTATGTCTTGGAAAATTAATCAGGATGCATTTCAAAAATGGATTAGTGTAAATGTAGTGATGGAGGATAGAGGCATGTAAACAAAACATTCCAGCATGAATCTGAGTGTGAAGTTGATGGAGTGCTCTGCTCTGCAGTAGTTGCCTGTGTGCTCGTTGTTACGCCATTGTAAATGAAATATAACATAGCCCTGTGTGAAATAAACTATTTCACATTTACCTCTACAGACTTGCTTGCATACCAGCAGTAATTATAGTTGCTATGTTGTAAATTCACATTCAAGCTTAGGTAACTGTCATTTATTTCTAGGCCTGTAGGAGAAAGAAGTGACCCTCCTTTGTATGTGTTGCACTTTGCAAGTAAGGTCATTGTCATTCTGCGTCCACCAAGTGTTTTATGAAGGGTAACAGATCCACTGTAAATTCACATTTCTAGTTAACTCAAGATTTCTTTTCATAAACATTGCCAAGTAAACAAACACTTTTCCACCTCTTTTAGAGTCATCATCCTTGGAGGAAGTTGTCATGTTGTGATCCAGATCTACAAGTGGACCCATCTTTGATGGCAGTGGTAAGTCTAAGACAGAACTATCAGGGTTTTCTCACTCCAAGTCGTATAAAGCATAACAGTAAAACATGCAAGAGGAGGTTGTACATGATATATCACAAAATGTGGTTTGGCACCAAGCACAGTAACAGTTTAGGGAACAGGCTGTTCTTTAAATAATATGCTTTTGTTTTCATGTTTTAATTCTTCATGCTGCTGATTTACAGCAAAGGCTTTTTTCTTCAGAAAAAGCAGGCCCACATCTAATGCATCAAAACGACACAGTATGTGGTTTCTTTGTCAAATATTTCAATAAATCATTCAGCTTTCTCAGGGGTATTTGTAGAATTCACATTGGAATAGGATTGTGGTTTTTTTTCATTTGAACCATGGGCTGAATTTTCAAATGTTGATGTGTGCAGATGTACATGCACAAATACACATGCCTGACTTCAAAAATCTGATCTTCAACACACAGCAGGTGAGTGAACAATGTGGGAGACAGAAAGAAAACTTTAGTGTTCAGCTAAAAATGTCAAAGAACTGGGACCTCAGAGGTGCCCGTCACCAAGCTTTAGCAGAGGTCAAGGGTGTGACTGGTAATTGGCATCTTTTGGATTTGATGTTGTTACGTAGCTAAACACATGCCCAGCAGCTAATCCTAAAAAAAAATTCGATGTTCAAAGCTGCACTTAATATTTTTGTCTGTTTTTCTGTTTCTCTTCCCTTTCATAAGGAAGTTTATTTTCTGTCTTAATAGGTGTTTCTGCTGAAGACACTGTAATAACTATAGAGCAATGTTGACATGTCTGACTTACTTAGATTTAAAGTCAGTAGTAGTATTATAGGTAACAGATGAGCTTAGTGTATGGTGAGAATACCTTGGGTGGGGGGTGTTGTTTGATCTTGCCACTACGGTCGGCTCTCTGGTTTTCTGTGTTTGCCATACATTGCAAAAAATAGCTGAGTGATCAATGGATTTTTCAATTCCCTCACAAAATAAAAATTAAAAAAATGTCCTCTGAGACATCCCTGAATTTATCATTCAAATTTAAATGAATTGTTTCCTTTCTATATCACTTAAAATTTCTAGAGACTCTTGTCTTCTAATAGGTTTAGGTCAGATTTTAAATGAAAAATATTTCTTTCTGAG
The DNA here is from genome assembly GCA_034782735.1 of Sagittarius serpentarius. Classification (NCBI taxonomy): domain Eukaryota; kingdom Metazoa; phylum Chordata; class Aves; order Accipitriformes; family Sagittariidae; genus Sagittarius; species Sagittarius serpentarius. The sequence goes on along the minus strand of JAVKLA010000090.1, from coordinate 4,214,598 downwards.
GGAAAATTCTAAAGTATTCTTAACCAAAAAGTATCAGCATTCCTGAAATCAGATATTTTTATTTTGAAAAGGACCAGAAAAAATGTTTTGCCATTTTCAATACTTTCTGCATTTTTTTACCGAATTATTGACTGAATCTGGTCTACTAACAAATGATTTTGGTTTCTTCAAAACTGTCAAAAAAAAACCCCAACCTGGTTCTATTTTGCACATTTCATTTATGAGGAAAAAAAAAACAGAACAAAATTGGATTTAAAAACAGGGAAGTAAAAGAGAGAGAAGGCAAAAAGTAAAATGTATTACCACAAAATGAACAATTTGAAACCAACTTCTCACCTGTCTTTGAAGAAATAACTTATTTTTCATTTAAATGTGGTGAAATGTGGCAGGGCCAAGCTATGTGGTCTTCAGCAGTGCATGGGATATTACTAGGCAACCCTGCAAAATGGGCTTACAGGAAAGCGTGAAGGGAAGCAAGCGAGCAAATGACTTACTTGGTAGACTAAAAGCAGTGAACAACCACCGGGATTGTTAAGCAAAGTAGAGACTGAGCACGAATAGAAGGGAAACACTCATGATGAGAAAAGCTACTTGGGCTAAACTGTGTTGGATTTAATGTGACTTGAGGCATCGACCCTAATATGAGTTCTATCTTTCTGAAGCCCTTCATGTTGATAAGAACTGCTTGTAAAACTCCATCATGATAATGCTAGCCATTGTTAAATGTTGAGGGCAAGGGTGAAATCCTGGCTCTGTTGACATCATTAACAGTTCTGCCATTGATCTGAACCGGGTCAGGATCAGCCCAAATTAAAGCAGTAGCCTTGCTAACAAAAGACTGCTAGTCAAAGGGAGGCCCAGTCGTTTTGTTCGTCAGTCCCATGTGTTGTATTCAACAAAGGTCAGTAAGATGGAAGGTCTCGGATTTAGATCACTGGGAAGATAGACATGCCAGTCTGAAACAAGACTCCAGAGAAATCAAGGGACAGCATTATTTGGATATTTGCTGTGCGGCTTTTTTGCGAATTTTTAAAATGTGCTTTATCCATATTCAAATCCAGTATAAACTAAAGTAGCAGAATATGATCTCCGTGGGAAGAGGTCATGGAAACAGTATCTGTGCACCTGCCTACGGACCTATGCAAGCATTTTCAAAACAGACATTTTGGAAACAGACAGCTACTGCTAATCTATTATTGTTTCCATGCCGATATTTACCTAAATCCTCTTGTAAAATGCCATATACCCTGCTTAGCTTTGAATATAGGCAGAAGCAGCACAACTTTGGCCTATGTAAATAAAATTTAAAACTTACATGGTTTAGGCATCTGGACTTAATAGGGGCAACACTGGTAGAATTATCTATTAATTACAAAATCATTAATACAAAAGGCTATATGTTCCTAATAGTGTTTGTAACTTTTTTACTGACTCTTAAACGTTTTCTGCTTGATTGTATTTCCTTTAAGAAAATCTAAAAATGCAGTCTGAATAGCAGCCACAAACCTGTCCTACCAATCAACTCTACCTGATAATTTAAGACATAATCTCTTGAACACTTCATAATATATGCTGTAAAGCTGTGTGTGTGCCAGTACACATGCATGTGCTTATGCATACGTGCATTCTTTAATTTTCTTCCCGAGACCAGCACGCTTTGGAATGATATTTTAATTTATTATTATGAAGGGAATGGCAACTGGTTTTTAATGGTTACAGAATGGTGACTCACAACACTGTCCCAGATGCTGTCACCGTCGCTATGAGAGCAGATTTGCAACATCTTGTCACAGGCACACATCAGTGCTCATGCCTGCTGCCTTCATCCCAGAGGACAGCCTAACACCTGCTGCTGGCAGCGTGCCGGCCCTTCGGGGAACAAATGTTCCATTGCTGCTGGGTGATAGGACAGGACAGACTCGAGATTTCAAGTGAACTGGCTAAAGGCACCCTAGGGCTCGGTACACCCACCCCAGCACCCAGATGGCTGCCATTTCTGTAGGAATATTAGAGAGTGAGTAGTATGCCTATAGCTGTCTCCTATAAATAAAGAACAAGAGAAAAATCAACATCACCCTGGATGATAAGATTTCTAGCATTAGCTGTAGTTCCTTAGGAAAAAAAAACCAAACATTTTTCCAGTTAATATTAAAGTGCTGGAGTAACATGTGTCTACTCTGTATTTACTCACATAAGGAACTTAGAAGAGTGTGTTAAAGATTTTTTTACAGGAAAATATAAGTGCAGATCCACTTCTGGAGGGATACTGTGCTTCTTTCCTGCAGAATATCCTTAACCTTATACAATTTACAAATCCTAGACAAAATAGACATCATTTTTATTTTTCACATGGTGTGCAGCCGCCATACCTTTATGTTGCCAGTTGTACTATGTTAAGATGAGATGTAAGGACAAAAAAAAAAAGTGACTAAATACATTTGCAAGTGTTTCTTTTATATGTGTTTTTCAATACACCTATCCTAGTGTTTTAAAAATAAAGAGTACTATGCACTATCTCTGGAGAGCCTGAATTTCTCACTGAGGTCAAGGAGAGCTAAAAGAACTCCTGGCTTGGAATAAGAAGCTCAGTGCATTTCAGGATCAGGTCTCCTGGACAGTATGTAATGCGTTTCTTTCCGTTTATTGCCGCTCCACATCCAATGCGGTGATAATAGCAGTGTTACGATGTCTTCACTTCAAGTGAATTGAATAGCAGGCTAATACAGATGAGGGTGGTGCTTTTTTCAGCTGTTACACTCAGATTTCAAATAAGACCATTTTTATTCTCTGCTTTTGAAAAGGCTTTTTGTCCACCTTATTCCCCAAAGCTTAGATCAAAACCATGTCATGTTTCTGAGAGAGAGGTACAATCTAGGTTGCAGTGCATTAGTATTTCAGCTACTGTAATATAGTTTTGATACTCTCTTGCCTTTCAGTCTTTGCACAGGAATTTGCTTCTATGAAAATGGGATCCCTTAAAAATAAAAAGGTTGATCATATATTTATAGGAAGGTGGCTTGATCCGAAGCCTGTAGATTGTTGCAGTTTAATTCAATGTGGTTTAAATCAATGTGCAGTGGAGCAAAACCCAGGTGATATTTCACTTTCACTGCAGTATGCCGCACTTTTCTGCAACAAATAGATGTAATCTACATCACAATACACTGAGTGACACCCTAAACTACCAACAGGAGAATTCCGGATGACTTTCACCTGTTAAAAATTCCCTCTTTCTCTCTTGTTAGAGAGGTTAATGGTTGGGATATATCCCTGTAAATTCTTAGGAAAGAACAGCATCACACAAACAGCATCAGCTCTCTTTGTGGTTCTTTGAACACATGTTCCTATGTTATTCTTTCTGATGGTTTCCAGGTAATGCCAATTCATAATAATCTCTCTGCTAGTGATCCCACAATTGGCCCTGGGCAAATTGCATTCTTTTTCTTTGTCCCCTAGCTGTTTCTGTAAAATGATGCTAATAATATCCACAACAGAGAGATGTTGGGTGAATCCATGTGCCTGCAGAGGACTTTGAAGATGAAAAGGGTTGTTTAAATGTTACATATTGACACTATTATTAAAGATTAAGGGTGCATTCTGCCCTCAGATGGACACGCGCAGCTGCTGCTATTCCTATTGTTCGTGTTTACACAAGTAACCATGTAATTGTGCAGAGGTGTACAAATCTAGAGACTGTAAGTTCAGCAAGTCAGCTTCACTAGAGCAAAGACAAGGTTTTTATGTGCAGATGGCAGGCATGCAAATTTGGTATGATCACAATTTAGAGGTGCTTGTAAAGCATTTGCATCAAATGAACTCTTTTCAGCTTCTATTTCTACAATGATAATAACTAGAATGAGGAAGAACAGAATGAAAGAGCAGGAAAAATATTTATCATAAACCTTTGGGTAAATCTCCTAATGAAAAGTGGCCAGAGCTAGGGCAGTCCTGGTGACAGAGACTGGGATACAATTCAGAGGTCAAGCTGAGCTCTCATGTCACATTTGGGTCATGCTGCATGAATCTTCTCTTTTGCAAGGCTTCCTTGTAAACTGTGGACTATCCTGGGACCTAAAGAAGGAAACGAGCCCCAAAGGTTTGATGAATCTTAAAGGACACTTCTAACCTGGAATTTCTATTCAAACTGAAAAAATGATGGAGGCCCTGTTATTGCTCAAATGTTGCATTCTATTTTGACATTGTTAAAAGTATTTTTTCACTGTCCTGCATGTAGTCTTCACAGAGGATTTAGAAGGTAATCTTTCAGACTGTGCCATGTCACTCTTGTGAAATTCAGTTGCTGTTCTGTAGTCACACTGCCGTTGATTAGCTTGCCAGGTGTAACAACAGTAAAATTTGGTCTAATGAGTAGAAACTTAGCCTTGTACTCAAATAAAAATCAAAAGGTGAGTCTCCCTAAATAGATTGTCATCTTCCAGTTTTCAATAAATTTTAATTCCCTTTTTTTCATTGAGTCAGTACACTTGCAAAATAGGGATCATCTGAATTTAGAAACAGAATAAAGAGAACGGCCACTCAGTTGTTATATTAAAGACAGTGTTGGCAAATAGCAGAGATGCTTCTTTTACCAGGGAAAGCTGCATTTATTGCTTTATGTTCAGAACATTCTGTGAAGTGAGCAGAAATGAGGCTGATCCATGCAAGAACCAAGGTTTCAGAAGTCAAAGAAATAAACAAGTTGCTTTAGTTAACGATACCTTTCAATGCATTTTTTCAGGCCAAAATAAGTAAATCAGTAACAGGAGGTATATGCATCTTCAAAACCCGACCACCCAGACCTGCTATTTTTTAAATAAAAAGATCAAAAGTGGCTTATGGTTTGAGGACTCAACGTTACTACTGAAGAGCTCCGCATTAAGATAAGGGAAGCTAAGAGTGTGGGCCAAGCTGACTGACAGAGCAAGCGAGTGTCTGAGCAGCTGCGTAAGTGCTTAAAGGGCTCTCCTTTTAAACTTTTAAAGTTTAAGACAAAAACAAGGAAAAAAGAAAATCTTTCATTAAGGCTCTGTTGCCCTGGATAACCAAGGACAGATTCTGGGTGGTCCCCATAAAGTTCCTTTTTAACTTGATAGCCAGACTCATGGGTAATTTTCCAACAGTTGTAGGGGATGAAATGACACTTAATTAATTTCCTCTTTTTAAAATAAAAGGAATGAAAGGAACAGCTAGATCTCTCTACAGTTGCCTTTGAAATCATCACTATTGGGCTTGTCTGCATGTTCTACACAATATTATGCATTTGCATGGTCTGGCCCTCCTTCGGGCTAAACAGCTGATCTTGGTAACCTGGGATGCCTCACTTGAGCACAGCAGATCATATGGGCTGGCTAGTGTTCAGGAAGGTCACTGCTAAATGCAAAGATATTTAACAGTGGTAAAATATGTGACCTTCTCACCTGGCTTCTTAGAACGTGTAGTCACCTGCCATCTCCAAGACATGTTCTCCTGAACTGTAGGAACCACATACACATGATATAAAATGATTAGGTGACAATTGCTAAAACCATTGGTTGAATTAGCTACCTTATATACAAGGTCCCCAAACAAATATTGGACAAAGTGGTAAACACGAAATCTTCAGAATCAAGAGGGGATTTTTCCTGCTGTTCCTTCAAAATATTAATGATGTATTTTACAGCCATTCCTTTCTTGGAAAAGCTGTTCCTAAACTAGGAAAACTTTGGTTTCATGACTGCTCAAGTTCTGAGCTTGTTCTTGTCTCCTCTTTATGATACAGCTGTACCACCTAATAAAATCTGCCACCCTGCACTGTCCCCCATTACTCGTTATCACTCTTTCACTAGTTCTTCCCTTTCCAAAGGTCCATTTTGGAATTCCTTTATGGCATGACCTTCCTTATCTACTGGAGACAAAATGAGCTGAATGGTTGGCTTTCTTCAGATGAACCCACTACCCTTGGTCTGATGTGGGTAAGGGAGGTCTCCCAGGAGCAGCCACGCTACCAGACTGTAGAAATAGCAAGACAGCAGGGCTGTGACTTCCTTTAGCCCAGCTTCTGCTGAAAGAGGTTGTGTGAACAGGGACCACTGTGGTAGTGTATGCAGACCCTCAGTTGGTACCCATGATGAAAAGCAGGTGATGTAACAGCAGGGAAATAAAATGAACACCCTACTGCAGATTATATGAAAGTAAACAAATAGAAAATACACTTACTAGCTCATTTTTTTTAGTGGACAACTAAACACCAGAAACATGCACTTCACAACCTGAAATTACTTTAGTGGCTTTCATCTGTGCATCACTGTGATTAGTTCTAGACAAACAAACTGTCCTCTATCACTGCTGAGCATGTCTGCTTTGTGCACAGCCTGCATGGTATATATCCCTTAACTGCTTGAAAAATTACGTCAACTCTGTGAGTTTCTTCATCAGTATTGAATAAAAACAGGTTTAGTAACACTCAGGGCTGATATAATCCTCTGCCTCTTTAAAGCATCCTGCTGCACAACTGGCTTATCTATTACTTCACCACATCCTTTCCACTGTGCAAAACAACACACACCAAAAAACCTCTGTGAGGCTCTGGAGCAAATGGCTACAAAGACAACAGTAAGCGTTGATCTGCTGAAAGACAATTGAAGATTCGTCCTGGTCACCCTTAAATATTTAGAGTCAACATGCTTTTAAACAGGGAGAGCCAAATTCTGACATCACAGTCTTGATTTTACCATTACATAAATAACGACCATAAAAACATGGTCTTATCAGGAAACTCAGTCTCAGGTAGGTGGAAACATGAAAAGTCTGTTTGTTATTGATAGGGCAAATGAACATAGGCAAGAAAAAATGTAAATGTTTTTATTGGAACGTGCTCATCTGAAATTTGAGTTATGAAATAGTTACATTTTTAAGTATTAGAAAGGAAGTACCTTTGATAAGGGGCATTCTCAGAAAATTGTCTTAATTTGGAAACTGTATTTAAGGAACAACTTGTATTCTCTTGCAGTCAAATTCCCAACTGCCCAGATTCTGGGTTTCTTTTCCCAGATGTTCCTTCTTTAGTTGTCAAAGAAATGAATTAAATTTCTGTAGTTTGCAGGTGTTTATTTTGTGATAAGATAGGTTGCAGATAGTGAACTTTCATTTTCAAAGATAAAAATTCAGTAAGGAGAAATAAGATTCTTGGAAGCTAAATGTAGTCTTGTGTCTATTTTTTTCATTCCTAGCACTGCTTTGTAACTTATATTAATAGCATTAATAATCAAGGAAGAGCTGTGGGGTAGCTTTGAGATTAAAAGGCTTTTAGTCCTCAGTCACTGGTTCAAACCCTGCAAGTTGTAACTATCTGAAATCTCTTAAGCAATCTCTGTAGTATACACGAATTGTCTTGATTTGGTTCCTTAGGGACAGGTGTTTCACCACTGCTCTGTGTGGCTGGGAGGGTATCCCATCTGAAGATAGAAGTGAAAATTTCATAGCTTTCTATGACTATTCAGCTATCTAGCTGATTTCTGTTTTCCTCAAGTTGCATCCATTCTTTTGTCTGCAATAACCTGGCAGTGGAGTTTCCTTGGGTTGATGGTTTCCCAAAACATAATTTCTGCAGATGTATCCAAGAAAACAAATGCTACTTGGGCAAAAACTTGATTCTGCACAGGCATTAAAAAACTCCATGCGGCCAATAATGACTGTTCCACAGCTTGAGATAATTCAAGAACACTTTCCAGCCCAGTTACTATTCAGCCAGGAGATGAAGTCTGAAAGAAATTATGATCTTATAATGGAAAAATTACAATCAGTAAAGTAAAATCAAAACAAGCAAGTTATCATTAAATATTTGCTTACTTCTAGGTGACAGTCAAAGCAAGAAAGACCAAGTATTTGAATAGGCATGAAGTCAGCTCATCATTATTTGTCCTATAAGAAGTGCTGGAGGCACACTGGTGGCTTGCTGGCCCTCCCACTGTGCCTGTTGTTGCAAGAATAGCTAAAGGACTTCAGCTTTTGAGTCAGCCTCATTTCACTCACTAAAAGTGATTCCTTTTTTTTTTTTTAATTTACAAGAGCAATGATTTTATTTAAAAAACCCCAACATTTAGAACAAGGGGAATTTAGAAGAAAAATTACCACAGAAGTGTTTTTCCTTAGGAGACCATTGCTTACTCAAAGATGTAATTCAGATTGCCAGCTTTTCCCTTGCCTTGATTGTCACATGTTTATGGCTCCTATCTTCAGTTTTGTACCATGCTTATCATTCCAGATCCTGGGCATCTTCCAACAGTGACAACTCCACACGCAAGGACCGGTCACATATTGTTTGTTCCCTCATTCCCAGGAGAGGCAGCCTGTATGATGAGTAAACTATTTTGGTAAAGGAAGCATTTTAGGGGGAATTGGGTAGGTCTTGCTTGTCCTGAGTAAACACCTAGAAAAAATATTGCCATTCCAAAGGCTTATGGAATATTTCTTGTAATTTCTTTCTCTTTTCTAGCAGAAAACAGTTCTTGGGAAATTCTGGTTATCAGTGTTCACAGGAACATAAGATAAGCCTTTCTGCACATTTGATCCATCTAACCTAGCATCCTCCCTGCTAAAGAAGTGAGAAGTGAATTCTAAGGGTAGAGTATAAAAGCAGCACTAGAGTGACCTTCCCCTTGTATAATCATTCTGGTTTTCAGCCATCAGTAGTTTAAGGACTCAAGGCTGCAGCTGGATCATCTTGTCTAATGGCTATCAGTAGTTATATTCTCCATTAATTTGTTTAACTCCTTTTTTGTATCATCAGATTTATTATTCTTCAGAACACTGATGGGGCTTATAGGATTGGATCATTGCAAGAGTACACTATACATTATTTATATTCAAAATATTTAATGTCTACCTCAACAATATAGCTTTACTTGGTCTAAGATTATATATGAGGTTGATATTCCTGCTTGAGTAAACATACAGTTACTAGTTAACAAAAATAATGTCTTAACTGCTTGAGTGCAATTTTCCAGTGACCCATAAGATCAATTGTTCTAGGCTCTCTGCAGTCTTAAGCTCAGCGTGACTTTAACCTCTATCCATGGGTCCACATATACAGCAGCCATAGAACAACAGATGAACTTACCTAAAAGAAGAGAGCATAAAGTGCAAGCATAAGTTTAAATGACTGCATGGTAAAAGCAAAAATTTGCTGGACACTTTTAAAACACAGGAGGCTGAAATGAGAGCTGAGAATGACAGAAAGGGCAGGTATTGACCCCTGTACTAGAAGATATACAACAAAGGCATGTGCTATAAGTTCTCATGGAAAGCCTTTTAGACAAATTAATTAAGCAATAAGACATGACAGGGTGTGAATCACTTGGTAATGATTTACGCCTATTGTGTTGTTAGGCAGAAGGCCAAAGGCCGAGTGCTGTCAAATCACCTAGGTGTAAATTATCATTTGATAATTTGAGCCCTGGAGTGCGTTATTGTAATTAGAAGACATTCTATCATCGAAGTTTGCTACTTCATTCGGGTTTTTTTCCATTCTCAGCCACATTTTGGTACTTAGAATTCTATCATTAAAAATTTAACTTTTTTTTGCAAGATGATTTCAGACAACTAATATCCTGAGAGGCTTTAGATAACAAACCCTGTCATATATCACAATGCATAGCAAAGAAGTCAATGCAGGCATGTCATCACTGTAATTTAATCACTGCGCCTTCATTCATAAAGCCAGTTACAGACAAAGGGAGGTATTAGGGTTATAGGGGAATGTGCAATTTAAAATTAGTTGGAAGTTAGGTGCAGAATCGGAGAAGAGGAATGAAGCAGCTGCAGACGACTTTCACTTTTCACATTAAATAGCACAAAAAAGATGAAGAGATAATAACATGAGTTCTTCCAAGTTGCACCATCCAGATAGCTGTGGAGACCACAAGGAAAAGGCAATTCAAAAACTGATTATTCAAACTGGGAGGAGCAAAGTCCAGCAAGGGCTGTTCAATACAAAGATGTGAACACCGTCTCTAGCTTTGGAAATTCATACAATGCAGCTTGCCAGAACCTGGGAGAAGGTATCACTGCCTACTTGTCTACTTGTTGTGTTCTTGTATGCTTCTTTCAGCTGTACACTACTGCTGGAGATAGGCTATCAAAGTAGCAAGGTCTCCAGTTTGATTCTGTTTGCCATTCTTAGGTACTTACAGTCATTAGTCACATTACAGGTACTGAGCAGAAGAAAGATTTTTTCAAGTCTGGCATAGAAATGGATGTCATGACAGCCTCTTTTTCCCTCTTTTCTTGTCTATGGCCCCAACATAGTTAGGGAAAATTATTTTATCCAATCCAGCTATTGCTTGCTAGACATTAACCAAGGTCACAATCATATGCAGTAGAACATTCTTAATGTTCTTGCATGACTAGATGACAACAGCCTTCACTGCAGAATTCCTAACACTAAAATGATTGCCCACCGATAAAAAGCAGTCCCAGGATCCAAGTATCCAGGGTGAAATGTCGAGATCAATCAAGAGAACATCTTTCCAAGCATTAGACACACTCAGAAAAAAATTATACAAAGGTGATACTTCACTGGTCAGCTGTGATTTCAAAACCAGCAAGAAACCATCTTGTAAGTGATGTAATTGAAAACAGAATGTCTCAAATCTGTTCTGATAAACTACTGGTCTTAAAATTATTTTTCTGGAGTTTACTTTTAATGTTTGCTTATTGATGGCATATGCGTCTCTTTTGTTGTGATTCGTTTTGCATCTACTTTTTTCCCTCTTGTTTCATGTTGTCACAAAAGCTGCCACACATCCTATTGCATTTATTTAGTCAGAAGGATCCAGATAGCACGATAGTTGGTTTTACCATCCATCTAGCATATTATTAGTAGTAGGTTAGGGTGTGGAAAATTGATGGAGAAACAGATATTGGAATTATTTTATGTAGCTTGAATACCATAATGATATACAGTTGTCAGAAGCTTCTATTTTCTTATTTTAGGAAGTTGATTATTTTGTGAAGGAAATGGCTCAACTTTTTACAAGCCAGAGGGGAGACAAAAAATAAAATGAAAGACCTGAGGAAAAAAATCTAAGGAAGGAGTGATGAATGTTTAGTCTGTGCCTAAAAGTCTGTGCAGAATACATGCAATTTATGAAATTGTTCTAAGGGAATAATCCTTGCTGTGCCTGTTTCCCTCACAGATACATATTTAATGAAATAAGGGAAAATAAATCTATAGTCTCATGATTTGCACATCCTCAGTCTGCTGTGAAGTGTGACGGGAAGGATGCAACATTTTTGTTAGTTGCAGCTTAATAATGTAATATGCGGAGGTTTCTTCCTTTCTAGGAAGAAAACAGTAAGCTTGCAAGTAAAGAACTTGGAGATGCTTGGCATATCTTCATTCCCTTTTAGCTATGCTTATCAGTCACAGTGGGGAAAAAAGATCTAGCTGATGTCCAAAGGACAAAGGTCAAAAAAACTTATTTCTATTGTTTTCCCCATTTAGTGTCTTATTATTGGACTTCTAGATATGAAATAACAAGATCAAAGGTTTTTTTAATTGCTTGTAAGTTTGCTTGCTTTGTTTTCTGGCCACCTGCTCAAATTACATTTTAGGAAGAAACCGAGGGACAGTGGAAAATACTGTGAAAAGGACAGTGCTTTGACACATACCTCTGAGAATGAATATCCATTCCTACATTTCTTTACCTCTAATTCCTTTTTCCTGCCTGTTTCATCACCGCATGTTAGTGTCAGATGTGGATAAGAATTTGTTATCTGGTAAAACAATTATATTTGGTTGCCATCACTATAATTTAAGTCTAAATAGTTCAGGCACTCAGCTCCTTCTGGAGGTGAAATTAAGTCTCAGAAATTAGTTCCTTGAGCAGTGGGGAAGCCAGTATCTCTGTCTCTTTTCACCGAACATTCATGAGCAGGGCTTGATACTTTTGCCACTGACATCTGTGGGAACACTCTCTGACTGGAGAAGTAACGTGAGAAAACAGAGTTGTATGTGGATTGGTGTGGCACTTCACTGAGTGCAAAGTAGAGAGAGATTTTCCTACACATACATACACATTCACATGCGAGCACACATCCGCAGAGAGATACATACATGACTTTGAAAATCTCTTGTTTAACAAAATAAAAAAGATGAATGTTCAGTCTTTAAAAAGCACATGAAAGTGGTTATGAATAGAATAACTTGCACAAGATGATATAGTCAACTAACTCCCTAGGAAATTTGTAAAACCATCTTTATTATTAATATCAAATATTCTCTTTTTTTGTTAAAGGCATAAACCTCCATAATGAAATAGAGTTCATCACCTCCAGATTTATACTCGTAGCAGGAGTTTAGAGCTTTATGGATGCCTCCCAAAAATCTAATAGGTAATAAAGAAGTACTGATCTAATAAAGTCAACAGGTAGTTGGTGCAATATTTGAATTTAGACTACACTTTTTAATTATAGGGTTACAACATGTAATATATAGAACTGCCTCTGGACATTCATCAGAAATATCTCCTTTTGATTTACTTACCTAGCCATTGGTTTCTAGCTATTATTACTTAATTCAAAGGCAACTGGGAAAGGATGTAGCTGATAGTAAAACTATTTTCATTAAGATATTTAAGAACCAGCGCGTGCATTTTTTCCATGCAGCTTTAATCAAAAAGCACTGTTCATCATACTTTAAAACAGTGGTTATTGCCAATATTACCATAAGATTATTAGATTAATCCACTGATTAAATTATTTATTCTTTCTTCTCTGTCCTTTTATTTATTTTAAAATATTAAATTCATGTGTGTTATTGACAATGAAGAACAGAGAGTCAGCTGACTATCACTGCTCAACGTGCTCCAATTCTGTTCTCAAGGGAGCATGTTGTTAGTATTCAGCTATGCCCAGCCATTCTTGGAAGTAAAAAATCTAGATATTAGCAAAAGGTTCAAATGAAAATACTAGATTCAAACCTCCTTTACCCTCGGGAAGACCCTGTTTCAAACTTCTGTATCTTTTTGTCATAGCCTAGTCCCAGGCTCCAAATGCAGATTAATCCAGGATATTGAAATAACTATGATCTGAGTCTTAACTTTGTAATTATGGTCCCTCTTAGTAACATCCAGTGACTTCATAACATCCAAGTGCTACTATAAATGACAAAAATGGAAATGCTGATAGAGTCTCTCAAGGTTTGTCAGGAAAGCTTCTAGGATTTACAAATCATTATTACAAAAGACAAACCAGAAATAGTGGGCATTTGAAATATTTGAGAAGTGTTAGGGTAGTTTTACATGATTAAGCTACACACCAAAAAAATGGGAAAGAATTAGCTGTCAAAGATAGCAGACAGGGACTAAGGCTACAGAGAAATGAATTGGGATCACTTCAAACAGATTATTTTATCCTTGAGGTAGATGTGTAGGAAAAGTGGATTCTGAGATTATTCTTCTGCTTGGAGAACTAACTAGAATAATGTGATAGTCTTTATAGCGTTCAGTTTGACATAAACAGGAGCAGTAATTTAGCGTTCTTACATGTTGAACAGATCTGCACAGGGAAACTCTAAAGACAGCAATCAGCATGATACAGATTGTTCTGTATCTTTGACCTACAAGTGCATTTTATAGCTGAACTGGTGTCAGGATTCTGTCTGGCTGCTGCACTGGCCTCAAAATACAGCCCAGCTCTCTTCTACTACTTGCAAGCAATTCAGACATAGAATATTTTGGGGATCGTAAATAAGCAACATCTATTCCCAGGGTAAGGCAAGTCTATTTCACAAGTTACTTTATGGACCATATGGTTATACTTGGTTACGTTCAGTCACATAACATCATATAAAGCAACGTAATCCAGTATATTCAGATACCATGCAATGCAAATGGAGCATCATTTCCAAGCTTTAAAGGAGCCTTGTCTTTTCCCCTGGGGAACATGGTGTAGACTATAGTTTTAAGTCAAACTTCCCATAAACTTTTAACACTCCAGTCTTTCAAAAAAACTTGTCAGCCTCCAACTTAGTGTGATGCAATTTATCTGTATGTCTGAGTATAAAAAAGGCACTCTGGTGTTCTTCTAAAAGTATGCTGAAAATGGAAAATGAAAATGCAACCAGTAAAGAGAAGTCAGAATTGGTTTAGATTTTTAGTATGGTCCTTGCCAAGACCTGCAAAGCATCCCTGAGGCCTCCTTATCTGGCGTGCTGAGCTGAAGCCTTCTGGAAACAGCAGGCTCAAAGGTTGCTAAGCCAGACTCTCTCTTAGATAATTTTAAGGCTTATAACTAGGACATTTTAGTACTATACATGGAAATATTTCTCAGTCTCAAATATAGCAGATATTGGATGTAATTACGGGGTGAGCAAGACAGAAGACATTGCTCAAGAGGCAAGGAAAGAGTTAAGCGTCATGCACTCAAAGGTAGGATTCAGTGCTGGGCTAACAGCCCTCCAACACAACTTTCCATTGTTCACAGGTCTGGTAAGCTCCTGGGGTAAAGTACTTTTTTGGCTGTTGATGTCAGGAATGCTATCACTTTTGTGATATAATTTGGTTTTCCATGTAATTACATCCTGGCAAAAGCATATTTCTAATAGCACAGCTAGAATTTTCTGTTTAAACTGCATTGTTGACTTTACGCTGGAATGCTGTATTTGGTTACATTCCACCCTCATTATAGAGCTCTCTGTACATCCCAGAGCACAATGGCATTATTATGCACTACCTTGGCCTCCAGGTCATGAACTACAATTATCTCTTTTCATGGAAACAATCTTTATAACCTAGAAACTACTCCCAGGGACAACATTATAAAGAAGGATTGGCATATGCATAAATAAAGATGAATAGATATTGGCACTCCTCAGATTTTTTTGCCATTGATTATGGAATGTTGATTAATGCCATAATCACTACCTCCCCTTGTAAGTGATAGCGGCATTTTGTGCTGGCTTCACTTTTCTGTCTTCACATCTGCTGCTTTCTCTCTAGTCCCTGGCTCTTGTCACCCATCTGATTCATCCTCATAGCACGATGACAAAAGTCACAATGTTTGGTTGCCAGCGAGAAAATTTCAGAGGAACAATTTTGAATCTGATTGTTCTCGACTAACATGCTGCTCCAACGGATTATAGCACTTTTATATGCAGTTGCTTTTTGCTAGGTCCATCTGTCTGCTCTCCAAGCTGTGCTCCTAAGATTTGACATTTCAGGCAGTTCTGATTCTGTTTTCTCTCATTCAGTTTCAGTTTTTAAGAACAAAAATCCACTCAGGAATGTTATTTGGGGAGCAGCAAGCAAAAAGTATGATTATTATTAGCACTCTTTCAAGCTATTAACCACAATGCTTTGTATTTCCTTGACGTTACTTAAAAAATTTATCTACAACTCATCTACAAAGCAGATGAGTAAGTAGCACTTGCACTGCATGCAAGTAACTCAGATCCAGCAATCAGGCATTCAGTAATCCACGGAGCGAGCTTATGAACCCTAACAGATACTCCCAAAGCACTCATTAGTACAATATTCCCCATCCCCATTAGATCAATTATTTGAAAGTTCATCTTTACTTCATATAGGTTGCTTACCTGCATTTACAGGTAATGAATGACTTGTGAAATGCAGATGCATTTTAACAGATGTGGCCACACAGACTTCACAGAACATGATCAGAATTGCTAGCGATAGAGATTGCTTTGCAGAAAGAGGGCTATGCTAGAAATGTATGTCAGAGTAGAGTAATTAATTTACATGCATTGTCATTTTATGCAACATATGTTCATTTTTTAAATACTTGCCTTGCCAGAAGCTAAGGAACCAGCCGTAAAGATAAACTAAACCAGACAATGTCTGGTAAAGTTTAGAGTAAAAATTGCTCCAAGTCGTACTGCACTGTTCTGGTTGTCCTCCTGTACCATTTAAAATATATAGTCATATCAAGTTGATTAGGTTAGTTCAAACACGCTAGATGAAAATTACTTGGTATTGGTATCCGGGAAGTCTTCTTATTGCTTGAGAATAAAATGCTTGAGGGGAGTTAGCCAACACCAGCACAGTTTTTTGTCTGTAGGAATGTCCAGTGAGGCTTATGCATGTCTATATATTTTGTGTATCATCTGGTGTATCTGGGACAAGTAGAACAAATTGACTTTGTCCCTTTGGCCCTTCTGCTATGGGCAAGGTTTCAAAAAAATTGTATTATCCCTAAATGGCATGGGTTCCCTCTTGCAATAGAGTAGCTAGGAGCAGGAGGGGAGTAAAATACGTAGACAAGAGGTGTAAAAATATGTCAAAGCCAGCAAAAGTGAACCTGAAAGTTTTTTCAGTTGTACAGGACAGAGGAGAGAAGGCTGGACCCTGAAGCCATAACGGCTCAAATAGTAAGAACATTTAAAGAATAGTATTTAATTTTCTACATCAAAAGATTTAACTTTTTTTTTTTTTCAAATAAAGGCATGCATCAGATACATAATAGCACGTTAACGAAACAACTTCTTAAACTTATGAAGAATTTCCTAAAAGAAGTAGAGGTTGTACAGATATTATTGTTTCCCTTTATTCAGGAGTTGGCAGAAGGAAGAAAAAACATGGCAACCCAGCAGTTTTACTTCTCTGAAGATACCTTGGTGCACGGTTATTACTCTTCCGGTTTTTATGTCCTAGCATGGCAATGTGGCATGTGGATAATGAACCCAACTCTTAAATCTCGTTCTTCCAAAAAGCTTGTAGACCCATGTTGACGTGCTGGCTGTATGAAGTGGCTCATTACTGTGAGCCCCCAGAACGTTCAAGCCAGTTTCTTACTAAAGCGGGAATTCATCCTCCTTGAGACTTGCCCAAAGCTTTGGCTGCATGCAGATTCAGGAAAATAAACCAAGCAAAAATCCTCAGGGTGTGTTTACATACGTGTTAGCACAGGGAATTAGTCACGCTGAGAAGGACTCCCATAGGGTGGATATAGAGCAAATCCCTTTAACATTTGCTGCCTGCAATCCAGAGGGGTCAGCGAACAACAAGTGTGTCCTCTCCATGGTAAATGAGAGCAGCAGAATGGAATGATAAATAATATCCTACTTTCTGTACAAAGTTTGGATCAGAGTAACTACAAAGCAGAGTAACTGCCTTGAAGAATTCCTCAAAATTCATAAAATAACGGACAGAGTAATCTGATTCATCAAAGGGGTGAAATGCAGATAAGGACTAGCACAGTAGGAAAAACAAGTTTGCCTAGTACAGTAGGGAAGGAGCATGATATGCTCCCAGCATTTGACAAATGAGCCAGGAGCTGCTGTGTCCGCATGCCTTTCCATTTTTGTAACTGCATACCCACAGTGAATACAGTTTTATGTAGAAGGAACTGCCTCTGACAGATTCAAAATTACCTTAACAGCAGCATAATTTATTACCTGCTCCTATGGTGATTGACACACAAGAGAAACAGTTCCCTTTAAAGAATTCAGGTTTAATGCCTGAAGTTCAGGGAATCTTCACCTAGTGAATGATCTTCACTGAAAAAATAACATCTGAACTGAGCTGACTTGAAGACAGTTATGTCCGAAGAGAATCAGGAATTCCTTCCCTATTCCTTCTATTCCTGCATAAAAGCAGAGAATAATTATTTCCCCATTTTTACAGGATGCCTATTATGGACAAATACCATCTAAAAAGGAGTCCAGAATAATACCATTCAGCCTAGTGACCGACTACGTAGGTAAGTTAGAACCGAACTTAGCTCTGTATGTCTGTGTGGCAGCAGAGGTGAGAAGAGAGTACCATTTGCAGAAAGGCAGCCAAAGAGCAACGACAGCAGGGATGATGGTAGCTGCAAAGTGCCAGCAGACTCAGCTTTGGAACAGATTTGCCAAGATTGCCACACACCATGTGATGAGACAGATTCTATGCTGAATGCACAGTGACATGGAAAATGTCGCCTAGTGGTGTCCAGGCTTCACCAGTTAACTCCTCTAATAGCTACTCTCCCCTGACTTTGTACTGTTTCACCAGCTGTTGTGCATCTCCTGTTCAGAAGGAGACACTGGCAAAGTGGAAGCATCATTAGGGAAAAGCAACAACATATGGATGGTAGAAGGGAGGTGTTTTAAATAATGAGCATGCGTGTGTCTGTATTCAGTACATACACAGGGAGTACAGTTTTACTTAGGTACTTGAGCTTGATTTGCCATTTGTACCATTCTGTACCAAGCTCTTGGAAGCAGAGCATTCTGCAGAATACAAGAGCAAATGCACCAAGCACAAAATCAGTTCCACTTGGCAAAGAAGGAGAAATAGGAAATTTTCTCCACCCTTGGCAAAGGGTGGAGAAAATTCCTATTTGGCGAAGAGTCAGTTCAGCAATCCAGCCTTACATTTCACTCCTGGTTGTCTTCCACGGCTGAAGACATTCACCTGATGCCATCATGATCTATGACTGAGGAACCGCCCCTTGAAGTTTATGGCATCCAGCTAGAACTGCCTTTGGTAGCCTCAAGACCAGAGAGTTGAAACAACCCATTCTGTGGGAATTAGAGCCAATGAAGACTGGACTTCTCTATGAAGTTATGTGTTAGGGTAACTGTCTTTGGTGATACAAGCTCAAACTGAGGCTTTTGGAGTGCTAGGAAGGAGGAATCCTCTGAAAATTTTCTGACATCTGATAGTGTCAACTTGTGTGATAAATGCTTCCTTAGAGTATGTATAGGTTCACTCAGTGGATCTTTCTCTTCTAAACAAATACTGATTTTTACCCAGCCGGGAGAAGCTTAGCTGTCCTTAAGACATGTTTGAAATTCACAAAATATTAAAGGACACGATGCAGACAGATAGTATGCCCCACCTAAAAACTGTCCCCTCAAGAGCCTGGTTCTGCTGGTCTTGCTTCTGTATGAAGGGCAATTAAAAGTGAGGTAAGCATTTTTTTGCACTTCGCTGTCTGGTTTTGCCCAGTTGGTAGGTGGCCTGGCTGTAGCACGTGAACCCTGGTGCTCTTTGTTCTGGTGGTCAAGAAATGCTCAGGAAGATACTGGGATGATGAAGACTGCCAAAGTAACTGCACTGTCTTTTGCCTTTCCTAGGCCCTGTGGTATGTTCAATGTCTCCAGGCTGTCGTGGGCCCAAATTCGTAAGCGTTTTTGAGGTTTTATGATCTCTAAGTTCACATCCAAACAGCACACAATTTGTTTGGGCCACACTAAATTAAAGGCTTTTAGTAGTTTATTAGCATTTCTCCCAAGCTTTCAGTTTATACCTGAGACAAGGATGTATTCCTACATTCTGCCTCACACCTGCCTATTATGTGTTTCATTATTAAAAGCTTTCATTGGTAAAATCTCCCATGAGATGCATACCTTAGAGAGTAACTGAAATCAGGCAGTGATAACCTATCCAATTTAATGTTTCATAAGAAGGAAGCTTTAGGATTCCAGCTGGTATAGTAAAAAATCACCAGATACACCACCATAACAACGCACTGAAAAAAAAATCATTAAAACAACGTTAATGATGCTGGTATCTTACACTAGGTTTCTCAGGGGTTTCTATACTATCCTTAGCAACGTGACAGGATCAGAGAGCAAACACTAATTCGGCAGAATGGTGGATTTTCTCCTCTTAGTCTAAGGACTTTCATCTAACATCCTCATCAAGTTTAGAGGCACATACACAAGCACACTCATTCCTCGTGTGTCAGTAGGCCTGAGTTAGTACAAGTTCCAAGTCCAGCAGGTAGTGAGGACATGACATTTCCATGTGTGGTGGGTGCCACTCACTGGGGTGCATCTCGCCAGTGAGAACTACCAGTGTTTAGAGATGAGGCACAGTGTGGCATGGAGCCCAAACTAGTAAGACTTATTATCATGATGGTTCTCCATTGACATGGCCAGAAATGGTGGAAGGCAGGACAAGAAGAGATGGAGGAAAGCTAATTCGGTCATTCTGAGAAAGGAGATTATGATACAGTGATTGTGATATAGATTCCCCAGCCTGCACATTTGTCGACAATTCATTTGTTTTAGGCTTATCTGTATTCAGATCATGACGTGAATTCAAAGGGCAGCAGATCTGATTTTCTGTTGCCTGGCACTTTGTTTAACATTTGCCTCTTCCTCAAAGGAAAGAAAAACCAAATGTATAATACTGCTCAGAATCTGGGCTTGTTTTTGATCTCCCCCTAGTTTAGCAGAAATGCCTCTACACTGTTATTTTTCCTGAGTTACCCTTGCGTGACAGCAGCGGAACGATATGACCCTCTTTTGTCCTTGCTCTACTTACATGTAGCATATGTTCTCATCAAACTGACCCCAAGCCTCTTCTCTGCCTATAACTGCAGGTCAAAACATCAATTTTGGCAATTCGGCTGCCCTCTCTGCCATTTGGAAGGAGCAAGGTGGAGACAGCTGGCAGTTACGGGAGCACTAGGAAGCATATGGTAGCTCTGTGCAGTGTTGTCCAAGAGCTTGTAGGACAATGATTCGCTTGCTTCACTGATTTCTAAAATGTGCATCTCTTTTTTGTCTTTTCTCGTAAGCCCCCAGGATAGCCATTTCTTCAGCAAGGGTCATTTTAGAAGCAATTCCGTATTTTGAAATGTTTTGGTTCTTTCCATGAAAGAAAATTATTCTGCTACCATAAATGACTACAGAGAAAATAGGGTGACTGATAAATATAGGTAACTAGCCAGAAACAATTTTTCAGAGACTAAATGGGACAATAAAATGCTAGAAGAGAGCATCTTAAATTTAAAGAATTGTGGAGCTGGGCATTTGCAGCTTGTGTTTTTAACATGGCAGCTGGTCGGAGGGTTAAGAAAATATGTGGCCATGCAACTTTGGCTGAGATCCTGCCTGATCTTGAGAGTTAAACACAGCCAAGCCCTGTGGTGTTAGATGGGAAACCGCCAAGGAAAATCCAGTGATTCAAGAAGTGGCATTCTTCCTGCACGATTACAGCAACCCAAGTGCCAGAATGGTGCTAGGGGATAGTTTTGTTGGTGGAAGTGATGTTTTAATATGAGACGTAAACTTGTCCAAAGATCTAGCAATGATTTGCGCCAAAATAAGAAAGTTTTGATAATTACTGTCTTGTAATTCCACCCTTTGCTTTCTGTTGTATCGGGCTTTCTTCCTGTTTTATTCTGTTCGTTGATTGTGGTCATCTCTACAATAAAGCTAATGAATTCCTCCAAGGAGGTGGCTGCATTTCTGAAGTAAGTTCTGTTTATATACACTGTCCACAAAATATCTACAGCATTTGATGAAGTGTACAATCAGAAGTTTGTGCCTGTATAAAGACATTTCAAATACTCTCTAGCAAGAGACAGTAGTTTGGGAACCTCTATACAGTTCTCTGATAAATTTTATTTCCCTTCTCTACCGCAGTCATTCATTCCAGCCCCTGAGCTGCAATGCATTACTGTAATACTTGTGTTGATGCAACTGTGTGGGCTGCTTTTTAAACCAGATCAATCGACTAAAAAATCCTCCAAAAGGGGACATCTTTTAACTCAGATAAGTTCTGATCAAGTTTGAAGTGCAGCCATACAATTGGTTTCATTACCACAACTGTGAAGGCAGTAAATCCCAATGTGAGCTTAGATGTGGTGGAGCAAGGAGGCAAGAACACATTCAAGTGGTCTTTACACCAGAAGAAACAGTCTGCCACACATTTTTGCCATTACCGTAAGAGTAATGCCTATGCTAAGTTTTGAAGTTTAACTACTAAACAGGAATATCCATTCTTTGTATACCTAAGTTTCCATTACATAATTAGGAGTTTGGAGTTTATAAAGGATATACAAAGTGCTTTTGGATCCTTGGATTATAATTATCTCCTGTAAGACTCTATATAATGCACAAATGAGAGTGCATAAATGAACATTTTTGCAGAGGTCAAGCTGTAATTTTTGTTATTTCACTTTACAGTTTCCATTTGAAATAAGATTCCATGACACATCTAAATCATTATACACAAGAGTCTCTTCTAATAGTAGTAGGCTCATAAAAAATAACAAGACCAAATGATAACTGTCTCCTGACCTATACATGTATTTACAATAGAAGTACTTTAATAAAGGTAGCTACATCCTCTAGATCCCCAGACCTTTATTTGAACTCTGCTGTAGCATAATTGACGGACAGAATTAGAGTGTATATTAAGACCTGGAACTGAACTTTTTCAGTAGGCTTAGCTTCACTCACATCACTCATAATATTAGAAAGAATCTGTGACAATCATGTTAAAATGATGCCACCCTGACATAGATTAACACAGTATGCAATTATATTTAAATGCTGTAATTGGAACTTGCTGTTAAGTGCCTACTGTCACTTCTCAATTCCCCTCAAGGCAAGTAAACCACTTCTCCCTTTGCTCTATAAATTCAATACCATATTCTGCACACAGAAAGAGCTGGTATTTCATCAAGAGCATTTTGTTTGCCTCAGATGCTGTGAAAACACAGGCCTTGTGAACACTGCAGGATATAAATCCATCCTGGAAAATGACTCTGTTAAAAAAAAGGCATTTTGCCATTTCATGCTTATGGGGACAACCTGAGTCTCTGCATTTGATTAGTTTCTTAACCTGAAAGCTGTTTTGAGCCCAATCTTTCATACACAGCATTATTAGGAATAAAGATCCTGCAGGTGAAGGCATGGCCTGGAGAACCTAACAATACCCAGGTGTACCTTTTTAAGGCCATGGATGCACCCAGGTGTTTCTGAGGGCCTCACCTCGGTTGCAGAGTAGTTTTTGCTTCTGGTGTGGTGTATGATAAAGGAGGCCCTGTATCACCCTTTTGGCTGAGAGAGTACTGCAGATGGGGTAGGTAGGAAAGAAGTATTATTTATTCTTTTAAAGTGAGGTTTGATGGGAAATTTGAAAGAAAATGGTAATGGAAGTTTCTTGTGTGCCTCTCAGAGAAGACCTTTCTCTGAGTGTCTCTGTAGCTTTCTGTGAATGTGATACTGTTGGCTGTTAGTCATCAGTCAGTTCCTTATGTGTTTTATTACATTTAGTCAGAATTGTATGTATCCCAAGTTGTGGTATGATTGATTGTTTTGCTGGATTGCGTTAGTGCGGGTTAGCATCTAACATGCGTAACGGTGTGTAAGGAATAGTGAAGTATTAATTAAAAGTTTGGATGAGAGTCTTGCCCTTCTCATGGATCCAGACTGACTGAAGCTGGACTTCTGTTTTTCTAGGACAGCCATGAACAGCACTGCTTTTCCTTCATGTCTGTTGCCAAAGTGACCTAGACTTGAACTCTCCCAAGAATGGGAAAGTGCTTTTGTGTAGTCTCCATACTTGAGCAGTCCTAGAGATCTTAGCTAATAGGTGTGATAGCCAGTGTGTGTTACGTTGGTCATGCATAAATCTGCAATGTTGACTCTTACTCACTGGAAACTTAATCTAAGATAAATAAGTCCTTTCATGCTCAAAACCAGTAGTTGTATGAAATTGGAGGTGCTTTGAAAAAGGCTGGCTGGAAAAAGGTAGGAAGGAAAAGGTAGAATTCTTTAAATTATTTTGACTGACTACAACTTTACTGTGAAAATTGGTATTATACAGGCTGGGGTGCAATTAGATACGCATTCTCAGTGGTGTTGCTTTTTTATGTACTGTACTTGTGTTAATTCTACATGATGTCTACAGGCTTATGGATGTTTTGAAAACAGTGACTATAAAGCTGTACATTGATGGCTTTGATAAATACATTGAAGACTAAAATCTGAGACTGAGAACTGCTCTGCATTGTACAAAAATCTGCCTATTAATCCCTTTCAATTTTCTGTCTTGAAACGGTGTATTTTTCCCTGAGCAACGAACTAGAAACCAGTACACCCAGATGCTGCAGAGGGCCCTTGGCTCCTCCACAAAACTTGGTCTTAAATAATGTTTTTGCAGTATGGCAAGTGCTAGAACCCCACATGGTGACCTACATGGCGTTGGCTAGAGCTTTTCTTGTGAATCTAATCCAGCAAAAGCAGCTGTCTCTAAACTAGTAGAGTTGCAAAACCACTAATGTTTTAGCACTGCGGCTATTCTTCAGGGTACCTGGTAGTAAATGTGAATGTTTCTAATGGTATACAATACTCTCATCGACGCTCTAGCATGCATGTTTTCCTGTAAAATTCTCTTTTTCTCATTCTTTTTGTCGACACTGTATATACTCTGCTGTCTCCCTGAACTGGTGGAAGGTAAAAACGATGCAACTGAAAACTCTTAAACAGAATCTACAGTCGCTATCAGCAGAGGCTAGCTCATGCTGCATATGATCGCCATCACTGTATGCTAATGGCCTCATTAGAGAATACTAAGTAATACAATGCAAATAGTAATATTAAAAACATACAGCTCTTGTTGAGTCCAAATCCTGTGCTTCCTCCCAATGCCTTTGTGTCAAGGCAAGACTTCAACTTACAGGGAGTCCCAAGAACATCACCCTTCAGTCATCTTTTGTAAAAGCTTCCCTTTACTTTGTTGCAGTCCAACAGTATTGTTAACTGTTGGGTTTTTTCCAAGTGCTCTGAGCATTATCCTACAACAAGGATTCACTATTAGTTTATCAGTTTGCAGCATTGACTGCTGCTTTCTCAGCCAATATGGCAAGATTATGTAGATCAGGTCCTGCCCTAAGTTATCCAAGTCACTATCTCCATTCCTGAGACAACTGAGAATATTTTAAGGCTGTCTTTGTTCCACTGCACTTGATAATCTACTTTGTTAATTAAATTCTTTCTCTCAGGATTCCCTATAGAATATGTAGAGTGAAATGCTGGCCTCCGTGAAGTCAGTGGCAAAACTCCCATTGTTTTCAATGGCCCGAGACTTCATCTGTAAAATCAAAAAGGAAGAGATGCAGGCCAATGGGCTACAAAAATACTAATAGAGTAATTTTCAATCTACTGCCATGACTGAGGCTTGTATTTTGGAAGTGAGAAGCTTAATCGCAATAGTAGGCAACAATGCATCTCTCCAAGGAACTAGTGGAAGTGCTGGTGAGGCTTAGAGGTTGTGACAGGCCTGCTGTCCTAATTAATAACTTGTCAATCTCAGGATGGAGTTAGGCTATTTCTTCAGCCTAGGACTCCAAACCTGGGGATACGCAAAGGCGGGGTTAATTGAAGCTATACATGAGCTTAAAATACCACAAAGTTTGGTGGAGATTGAAGCATCTGGCATAAGCTTCTGATATGCTGTGATACTTCATTAACTTCAGGATATATTTCTAACAAACATCATTGTAGTATAAAAGAAACTGGAGTTTCAAAATGCCCTCACACACTACCGTAACTATTCCTTTAGGAGCATCTTTATCTTAAAGCATTTTGTATCTAGCAAAAGAAAAAATCTTTTAGGGCTTTAGTGGTTGGGAGGCTAAAGGGGTAGATTTCCTAAAAACTCTGTAGTGTTGGGAAAGGTATCAGTGATAACAAATGGAAGAGGAAAGACAGCAGAAAGTAAGTACGTGACTTTTGGGGAAAACATGTATAAAAACTGAGTTTGAATACAGTAACCTGAAAAAAGATATAACAGCAACTGGCCAAATTTTGCTTCAAAGTTTTGTTTAAACTTTTTAACTGTGAGACCCCAACTACCTCACAGAGAGGTTTTTTTCATGCTTTACAAGGAGGCATTGCTGTCCCCATTTGTACACAATGGGAAATGGAAGCACAAAAAGATGTGCCAAAGACTGTAGCACCTGCTATGAATTTAGAGCCCGCAACCCCTATATCCTGTGCCAGCCTTCTACAAAGGAAATACAGTGGTGTAAATGCTCCGGTAACTTTCACTGTAGGAGTCAGAGAAAGACGTATTTTGTGTTTAAGTGGCAAAAGATCTTTTGCAACTTATTAGTTTGCACCATGCACACTGTTTCAGAATGCTGAAACTCATGTTTCGATATTTTTTTTTTTTTTTCTTGCAAAAATGCATTGTATACCAGCATTGTCCTTCTATCCAGAGTCTGAAAACTTCAGGAGCTGAAATCTGTGGCTTAAATATCTGTTGCTGAGGTACAGTTAAGATTTTTTTCAGTTGTTGAGATAAATAACTACCTGCCCCCCAAAGCATACTTGCAGCACTAGGAAAGTTTGGATCTCAGTCAGCACCTTTTAACTCGGGTTCATCTCTAGTGTGTGCTTCAAGTAGTCATTTAGATAAATGCAGATTATGACACACTTTTCATCCTTCCTTGAAGACAGTCCTCATCTGGACAGAATCCATCAGCCATTTGGAAGAATAAGGAGAATAAGAGTAGAGTGTATGGGGTATCGCCTGCCAAATGGTGCAGAAATCACCTACCTGTCTTAGCTATCCGAAGTCCACCATCCCTGGTAGTCGTTGGATTCCTTTGGGGAAGCAAACTCAGATTTATTGCATCGTTCTAGCAGCCAGCCAGAAGGGGGAGATGACAGCCAGGTTGTTTAAAACTTAAGAGGGCCAAATGACTTTTAACTCCACTAATCACATCTAGCAAGAATAGATAGCTTTTGCTATCCATTCTATTGCTTGGAAAAAAGTAGACTTACAACTAGCAGAAGTGAAGTATGAGTGGAAATAACGAAAGAGGGCACTTGAAAACGTTGGTGTGACACAAGGAAATTGATTTTGGAACAACTGAAGTTCTGCCTTCTCCCAAGGGAAGCTGGGGAAGGTGGCTGGATGGAAGAGTTTGCATTAAAGGACCGTGTGTTGTGTAAACAGATCATACTAGGTCCACTTAGTTATGGACAACTGTCGGGTCTGATGGTTATGATATCATCTGTACTCCTATGAAAATGAATTCTTTTTTCCATCCAGGCTACTACATGTCACTTCTGTATTCAACAGCAAGGTGCAGGGGGGAGTAAAATGTCAAGTGCATTTAATCCATTAAAGCTAGGTGTGAGAACCTGTGCAATTCAGTGAAAATACTGTATATACATTAAGTGTCTTGTGCCTGGCAAATGCTGTTTCCTCTTCCTGCTGAAATTCTAAACTATTTTTTGACTATTTTGGAACTCCCCCCCCCCGGTAAGATTTTCTGCATTACTCTGATAAAATCATACTGTTTGATAATAAAGTTGGGAAGGAGCGCTAACCTAACATGGGACTTCTCTAATGCTTAAAGTGGTTATTTGTAAACAGATGCAGCTGCTAAGTGTTTAAATTAGATAATAAATGGTACCTATCTCCTGAATGCCTTTCACTTCATTTAGTGTGGTGTGCAGTCTGGGTTGGGGTGGTTTTTTTCTGCTTTTAGGATGTGTTAGGGATGCAATTTGCTTGTGAATCTTCTACAACTGTCACTGGTTCAATACAGGCTTAAAGGGATTAATTCTTTTCTAGAGGGTCCCAGGTGGATTTTTTATTAACCTTTTGGGTAATAAACATTTATCTCATTTTTACAGCAGCGTTTAACACTATCTATTTATGGCCAAATATCTGTAAATCCATTACATGAGCTGAAAATGCACCTGCTTCAGAAAAAGAGCTCTCTAGACAACCCACAGCAGGCACTGATAATTGTAAACAAAACAAAACAAGAGGCCATAAAATAAGAATAAAAGTATTACCTTGAGTATCATGTCTTACAGAATGACTGCCTTGAACAAAAACCCAATTATCATAGCATGTCTATTTAAAAAAAAAAAAAGGAGGAGGATGAGTTAGTGTGAAACAGAGGTGGATGCTCATGTCCTCAAGCTGCAGTGACTGCATCTGAGACATCGTATGTATATCAATTGAGAGCATGACATTGTGCTATTAATATATTACACTGTGATTTATCAGCCTATAATCTGCCTTGTTGCTTACAAATTCATAGTCCCCCCAAAAATGCTTTGAATGCTCTGTATGAAGAAATAATAATACAGGCCAGTGGTGGAAGTAACCCCAGTAAATCCCATACCTGCTGTAGTCTTTGCTCCCAGAGACCCTACAGAATCAATGTAGGTTTTAAAAGAGTAAGGAGGATAAATGAATGGAGGAAAATGCCCAGGGAAGTGGTTGAGTCACCACCCCTGGAGGTATTTAAGATGTGTAGATGTGATGCTTAGGGACATGGTTTAGTGGTGGACTTGGCAGTGTTAGGTTAATGGCTGGACTCTATAATCTTAAAGGTCTTTTCCAACCTAAATGATTCTATGATTCTAACAATGCAGCAGTCAACATTCTAACTATGTGAACCCCTTATCTAAAAGGTAGAAATAAGGGTCAAAGAAACTACATTGTTGCAGCATGAGAGAAAGAAGCACTCTTTTTCACTGGGCTGATCAAATTAATTATGCTAAATAGCTGAAAATAGAGGGAAATGAAACAGAATTAGCTCTTCAAATGATGCTTCAGGCAAAGCCAGAAATGAGCCCACTTCAGAGTGGTCCAGTGATATTTACAAATCAGGTTCTTGTGCTGTTCCCTCTGGCTCTGGCTGACACCAGTATCAGTTATTGGTACAGGTTTTTGTTGCAGAACTGGACCATACGGGATCAGAGGGTGAGAGCTGTGAAGTTCTGGGATGCCACTACCACTAAACATGCAGATTTTTAGAGAATTTTCAGCAATTACTAATGCTGAATTTTTATTTGCCATTTACATAATGTGATTTTCTTTTTCTGTAAGTGCAAGCTAAGAGGTTCCCAAGAAGTCTTGTATTTGGATGGAATAGGTAAATGTGCATCAAGCCAAATTTCTGTAGCATGTACACCTGTGCAGCCCAGAGGGAGCAACTGAATCAAACAAATGTAGTGGAGGAACGGGGGGGGGGGGGGCGGGGGAAGGTTATAAGTCTTCATTTATATCGAAATAAATAACTGTTTATTTCCAACACGGTATCCATTCACACGGT
>JAVKLA010000090.1:4064524-4185689 GCA_034782735.1 Sagittarius serpentarius | reverse complement strand
CTATCGAAATAAATGTTTATTTCCAACACTGTATCCATTCACAAGGTGATTTTGATTTAAATTAATGAGTAGTCTTCCTGCTGCTGCAGTGCTCTGAAAATTAATGATAGTGTTCAATTCACAACATAAAAAGGCATTTGATAATACTATCAATTTAATCATGTGTATATTTTGGTTAAAATGCTTGTCCTATTGACAAACATTGACCAGAGTTAACGGTGTAATCAAGGAACCAGAGGTACCTGCATTGTATAGAACGTATTTTCTTAATATTCACAACTTTTGACATCATCTCAAGCAAAAATAGAAGACAAAATACGGCATAGCCAAGGAGCAGATCAAGAGCATTTGCTTTGGTTTTGGGGTTACATTTTGGATTGTTTTTTGATTATAAGGCATAACTCTTTTGCAGAACTCAGTAGTCTATCCTCCCCACATCAGCAATGGACTTAAGTCTGCCCCTCCTGTCTTTATCAGTCAGGAAATGCATGAGTAAGAAGTAGAGACGGAAGCATAAAGTGTTCCCAATAGCTCTCATAATTCAGTGAAGGTCACTGGTTTTGTACTCAACCAGAAAAGACTTAACATGAGAAATTAAACAATGACTGTACTGAAGGTTAAAACTCTTTTGTACTAGAAATTATTCCAGTGTATATGGAATAATAAATTTATATAAGGTTTGTGAGACCCTTTTTATCTAAAATCTCATATATTCCTTTACATTTACATATGGGTTATTATTTCCACTTTCTAAATAGAGACCCTTAGGCTCAGAAATACTATTTCATTTGGCTAGGTCATGTAGTTTATCTACAGAAGAATGAAGAATACAAAACTGTTCTTCTGCTTCCTGAATCTGACTGTAGATTAACCACTACACAAGACTGGGTAAATAAAACGCTCGTGAAAGAGTTTGCAGAGGCTTTCAAAGCTCTTTCTGTGGTGGGAAATTAACCCTTTGATAAAGAAGAGTATAAAAATCTTGAAGGGATGCTGAAAATGGAACTGTTACTTGTTGAAGCAAGAAAGCCCCTGTAGTAGCATTATTAGGAAGTGTTCTTGAGACAAGATAAAATATTTCTCTGGGTGGAACTACTTAGTCAACAAGGTTGTTAGAATTATATGATGGCAGGGGTTCCTCTATAAATAATATATATGTAAATCTTTAGAGAGTTGTGTATTACTCAGTGGAGTATTCTGCATACTGAAAATGAGAACCACAGAAAAGACTAAAACTGAGGAGGACTGTTGGTATTAGTGGGACTTCTTCCCACCAAAAAAGCCTTTATGAGAAGATGTTACTTGCTGATGGTCTGAAGCATGTAATTTAAATTTAAATGGTTTGGAATAGTCTAGAAACTTGAGTGACTTATCCAATTCAACATAAAGAAACATGAAATAATGAGAATGAGGGAAAGGTAATCAACACAAAGGTTTTACTGTTATTTCTTGCATGTTATGGGGACACGAACAAAAGAAAGATGTGGTAGTGATTCGAAATAAGCCCTCTGAAGTAATGAAATAATTTTAAATAGCAATAACAAAACCTTAGGAACAAGTAAAAGTTTTCATGTTAGCTGCCTCATTTATTAAACCAAGAAATGCTATAGTAAACAAACTAATGGGGCAAAAGGTTATTCCTCTGGGGGCATTCTGTGATACATTAACACTACAAATCCAAGCTTCAGAAAATAAAAGAAGCTCCTGAGCTCTGTTACAGAGTACACGGTACATGTGACTTCAGAAGTAAATTATGTACATATTAGGAAAAAGAAAACATGGAAATAAAGCTTGTTACTAGACTTCAGCAGCCCAGGAATTATGAACACATCACTTTTGTGCTTTCACTATCCCAGCTTCCTAATGATTTAGGTATATCAGAAACAGAGTTGTGGCTTTGGCTTCTCTGTTGTAGCACTGACACCATGATATAACACAGGTGTCTAATATTGTGCACGTGTGCTTCCTGAATCAGACCTGCAGTACTTGCTTTCCTTAGCGAGGTGCTTTGATAGGAAATGCAGAGTAATGTCAGTGGGACTTCTTATTCACCACGTTAAGAATTTCCTGAACTTGAGCCCAGAACTGAAGCAGTTTCTGTTTTGAATAGCTGATTGTCTAGCTACAATAGTTAGTTAAAGTCAGACGGAAGAAAAATGGTTGAAAGACTCTTGGATTCTTCAGTTATCTGCAGTCCTCTTTCTCTTAAAAAGATGTTGAGAGCTCTTGAGGGATATGTCCCTAGTTTGTTATCTATATTAGTGCCTCAGTAAACAGGAGGGACTCTATAAACATATTAAGTCAAACCACCTTGAAATTAGAAGCAATAAACATATTTGTTTTGATCACATATAACTGAAGACCTAACTTGCATTACTTTCCATTTAAGGTCAATAGTTCTGAGTGTGTTTTAATAAATATAATGTTTTCTCAGAGCTTACTTTATGTTCTCCTCACACTCGTGTAACCCTTTCTCTTCTCTCAGGCTAGCTCTTTAACAACTTCAAAAGTTTTATCATCTTTTCTGTTCTGAAGACAAACCAGCTGCATTAGCCATCTTTATTAGCATGAGCCTTAAAGATAGGGATTGTGACCTTTGTTGTCTTGCAAGGCCTGAGAGAATTTTGATCTTTTCACAAGTGAATAGTTTCTCTTGCCTGTAAATATTTTTTTCTTTTTAGAAATCTTTCAGATAAATTATGTTTTGGGATTGCTGCCTGAATTCTCTGGTATTCTAGCAAAATGAACTAGAAAAGGACTTATCGCAGAGAATGTGCACAAACAGGATCATTCGGGGACTGCTGGGACATCAGGTGAAGAACCGCAGAACAAAATAAACCAATGCAATTACTTTAAAATTTAGTAGGTGAAGAATTGGAAAAATTAAATAGCCTGCTATTTTGTGGGCCGCAGGTGTCCTTCAAGAATACACCTTCAGAACTTCAATATAGTTATTCAGTCAATACAGCATAACTGGTAAAGAAATTTAACTTTCCAAAGGTAAACAGAAGGTCTTGTCTTGGGTTCATAACTAGTAAAAAGCGAGCAAACAAAGAAGACATCACAAAACTGAGTGAATAGGTGACAAAATGGCACCTGGAAATCCAGGTTAATAAGTGCAAAGTAATGCATGTTGAGGGAAACTGAGATGCGACATGGAATGATTGGATCTACCTTATCTATTATCACTCTGAAATGGGATTTTTTTTTTGGAGCCGTTGTGGCTACTTCTGTGTAACTGTCCACTTTTGTGGTGCAAACTGACAAAAAGAAAACATTGCTAGGAACTGAGGGCAAAGCAAGGAACACATTTATGTTGTGCCCAGTGCAGTTCCTAACCTGAATGCAGTGAACTGTTCTCTGATCCAAATGCTCAAGTGTTTTTGAGGACATGGCTGTTGTAAGCGTCAATGCAGTTCATAAGTGATTGTTTAACGTGATGCCAGTGTACAGCGGGCAGAGTTGTTGACTTAGAGCGGTTCCACTGTCATTGCAATCACAACTAAATCCTTGCTAAAATGCAAATAACTAAGTACCTGTAAAATTGTTTGAATCAAACAAGAACAAAACCAGAAGCTTTACCAGAGAGTGAAAAGAAATAGGCTTCATCTCTTCTGGGGGTTACAGGTGCTTGGTTAACTTCTACTGCCATAGTAGTTCTAATTTGCCGTGGCATTTCCAGAATGTACTAAAATGGCAGTAGGAAAGATAAGTAAATGACATAGCTCTGAGAGAGGTTTTCCCATTACAGTTTTGATCTACCTAGAAGCTACTCAAAGAAAGCCATTTCTCATTGTGTTTCTGCCTTATTTTATATATTCCTTCTTGGGTGTTTGATCAAACCAGCCTTCTGAACTGATTCAGCCTTTGCCTTATTTAGAGATGTCAAATCACAATTGAAAGATGGAGAAGCACTTGTTTTTCTCATTCACAGCTGCCAGGCTACTGTGTTTTAGCACCTGCACAAATTAGCATAGTCTGCTGCAGCCGAGTACTGACTCCTGGACATCTCTCAAGCTCTTCTTATGGGCTAAAACAGAAATTACTATTGTCTACGGAAATGCTAGCTCTTCTTGTGGTATCTGGATTTCCTTTGTGTCTCATCCAACCACAGCAAGGATGTATTCTTAGCTGGTGAAAATAAATTTGAATACACAAAAGCCAGTGATGTTTGCTGATTTACATCTAATAAGGATCTGACCCATCTTTGAACCCCTCAAAGGCCTGTGTTGTTGTCTGTCTTCCAAATCATGTCTCTTTTCTATAGTATGGTCAGGTGAGCCCTTTCCTGTCTTTAACTTCTGTAGCAAACCTGTGTTGAATGTATAGGAAACATGCTGTATTTCCATCAGTGCAGAGTATCATTTGCTTTTGTGAGAGGGCATGGCAAAACAAATCTTGTGCAAAACATCCTTCATGGCCCAGCCCCTCTACAGCAAGCAGCGTGCATTTCTGGACAGTGCTGTCACAACAGTTTTAAGTTTTGATAAATACCAACCTCTGTGGCTGCTGCTGTGTAGTAAGTTACTGCACAGGGATAAATCCTGACTCCAACTGTGAATTCTTCTAGCAAGCCTCTCGCTTCTATTCATAGCCCTCCACACAGATGTAGTTGAAAGCCCAGTTAAACTAGTGAGAGCAGACATAGACCAAGCGTCTTACAATCTGGCTGTAAAAAAAGAAAGAGGAGGAAACGATTTGTTTAATTTGAAGAGGGTTTACATAAATACACTTTGCAAAGAAACCTTCCTGACAGTTTTGTATGGTGCTTGGAGTCATTTTGTAATATACTTCGGGTAGCAAAGTTAAAGCACTTAGCTGCCTGTATTTCTATTGCAAGTACCATGCTCTATATGGGCTCTTGTCTGATTTCAGTGCCAACAAACTGAGCCTCTGCTGTTACTAATGCACCAATGCATCAGCAAGACCATTAACCTCTCCTTTTACGTGCTCAGCCCTGCAGTGGTTATTATTTACCAAGCAAAGCATGGTGCAAATTTTCTCCGCAGGTTTTCTAGTTCTGTTTTCCTTCTTTTGCTGATGAGCTATGGTGCACTATCTTTCCCCTTGTAAGGAGGAGTAAATAACGCCAGATACTTTACAAAAAAAGCAAAATAACGGTTTAAAGATGGGAAAATATTCGTATATGCTAATATCATAATGCTAACTGATTTTTTTAAGTTGTAATCTCATTTTTGTGAAAACAGCTGGAAAAAATTGTGCACTTGACAGTAGAAAACTTTCACTAATTTTTGAGAAAATGCAATTATATTAAGTTGTCATTTTTTGTTTTTCACCTTTTTTATTTTTGAGAAAAATCCTTTTCACTGGGAACCCACAAAAATGCTGATTGAAAATATTTTTTTCTTTGTAAAAATGCTATCTTTGTGTCATTTCTAACTGTTGCAAAAACCTGAGTCCATTATTTAGTATTTTATGAAATTTTGTAGTATCGGTCTGATTTCCTACAGTTTACTATGAAGGGCATGCCATGTTTTTTATGTTGCTATATTCAGCCGTATCATAGAATAACTCAAAAAATATATGCACAGAGGATGTCCCAGGCATTATTTGAAGAATTTCTAATTAGAGTGGGAAAAGGAAGCAGCAGAAGCGTAATGTGAAGAGGGGTAGTGATAAGGCTGCCTGTTTTTGCTTGATGAGACAAGGTGGCAAATTCAACAGAGGAAAAACTGCTGGGAGTCAAAGCCAACTTCTCCCAGCCGTGGGGCATGAGGCTGCTCCCATTGGAAGCGGTGCTGCTTTTTTCAAGGCTACTAGCGCCTGGGGGAATGGTTGTTGGGCTTTTGCTAGCCCACATCTCCCTTTTTCCTGCCAGCAGCTCTGGCCCTACTCCCATTTCAGTTACAGCACTGTGAACGGGTCTGTGACCTTGGTGGAGAAGCAGGAAAGTGGTGTTAGTAATAAGGCAGCTAATTGTCAGTCTACACCCCATCTGCCTTGGAAATGACAGAGTTCAAAGAAACTGTCCTTACATAAAGGACATAGTTCGTCTCCAGAAAGCATGCAGCTGTACGTCCTTTAAATGGCAGGGTATAGGAAAGAGTGCTTATGCAGAGGAGTATCTTTGTAGTATATCAGCTTGCATGTTAAGAAATGCTCATACAGTTGTGGGTCTAAAAAACGGATTCAGTCGTTACCTAACAAGAGCATCTTCTTTCCAAATTTTTTTCTTGGAGGCATTTGGTATGGCAGTCATAGGAGTTGACAGAGCTGAAAGGTTGCACAATGGAGAGGGAGAAATTGCTTCAAATGTTGTCCAAGTGGCAGGACCTCATGAGGCAGGGGGTTCCCTTTGCCCGGAACTCCTTTCTGTGTAATAAGGTGTATATTATGAAGACACCTTCCTCCACCTGCACAGTGTCCTTCTGCAATGTCCATGACCTCAGGACTATGAGAGTGGAACTGGGATGTAAATCTGCTGGAGTTATCCCCCTGTGTCCTCACCCCCCCACCCCCCCACCCCTGTTTTTAATCTTCCAACATCAGACACGATGTGTGTGATTCTGATCTCATTTATAGTACTACAAAATGGAGATTAATTCCATCTAAATCACACAGCCAAGTCAAGTTTTGGAAGTGTACCTTTAAGAAGCATATGGCAGAACACAAATGTATTAAAGTCATCAATATTTATGGAGCAGGTAAAATGCATATTAGACAGGCTAGATGCCATCTGTCAAAATAATCTTGATTCCAACTTGCTATCCAAAATGATGAAGACTAATTTTAGGGCCAGCTCCTTAAGTCAGGTTAAAAGACAACATATTCCTGTGCCAACAAAAGTGAGGTTATCACACAAATGAATACAAAAGGATATCCTTATGTATTGAGTCACTGTCAATTCCAGACATGTACCAAAAATCTTGGACTCTGAACACATCATGGAGTAGTCCCTAGGCATGACTTTGTCAAAGTAATTTTGTCCTTCAGACCAGAGTGCTAATTGTTCAGAAGTATTCTGGGCAAATTATGCCAAAAGTAAATTAACTAGTGACTCAGTATCCCATTTCCTAAATCACCTATTAGAAGAATGGACCATGTAAGCACATCAGTCAAATAGCTTGTTTTAGGTAAGGAACCGTCTGAAACTTTCCCCTTTCTAGACTAATTCCAGGAAGTGTTGGGATTTAAATATTTATGGTCTAATCCTGCATCAGCTTACGTTAATAAAACTGTCATTAAACCCGGAGGAAGAAATTTCAGACCCTGTAAGGTAAGTTAATTTCAATCCTGTTACACAGGGCCGTTTAATGTTCTCCACAGAAATCCCTAAATTAAGGCAGAAGTGACTTGTTTTTCAGATTTTGGGGGGATTTTTGTTTCACACATGCCAATGTGAAGCTCTGGTCATATTTGCTAATTTGGCTAGAATGCTGACTAAGCTTAGGAAAAAAACCCCAACCAAATCTAAGTTATATCAGGGGTTTCATGTCACTTACAGTTTTGACCCAAATAACTTTTACTTTAAGATTCTTTGGTTTCATTCAGAGCAAAACAAAGGAAACAGTAACTTCAAGGAAAGGGGACATGAATGGTGATGCAGCCCAAGCAGGTTGGCAGCGTAGGAGTAAAGTGAAGCCCTTCCCTTAGTCATTAACAGGATAGGTGCCAAAATCCCCCTTTTCAATGTTAAAAAAAGTATTTATCTCAGCATATGTTACGAGTAGAAAAGTATTTGAAATTCTATTGGCTAAGATAGTGTCAGCTGCTGCTTTTTTTTCTCATTCTTAAGAAAATCCAAGTGTAGACATTTTCCATATATTTAGAAAAGTTTTAAAATGCCAGGAAACGAGTGTCACATTCAGTAACCAATGGGCACTTCATTAGCAAAGCTGTTATTAAGCAACACACAGCCAAAGCCCCCTGAAATCAAAGGGAAACTTTCCATTTGCACCTTGAATCAGGCTTTTAAATAGAAGCCAGGTAGTAGAAAATCAGGCCTGATTATTACATTTATTTCTTATGAAATGCTTATGTTCTCTGCTACGTTATTAAATGCAGGCTGCCTGATCAAGGGTATTTCTTCCCTCAAATGGACTCCCTGAGTCCATTGTGTGTCATGGACAATATCCACAAAATGTTTCTTTTGCTGATTAATGCCGTCATTAAATACTATTTAAATTTTAAAGATGAAAGCAACTATTTAGTGTTATTTTTTCCTGCTACTGGCTCCATGCTTCATCAGTGATGTGAATGGGTAGTTTGTTGTTGGCTACACAAAAGAACTTGCAACCTTTTCATTTTTTACTCAAAGCCTCTATCCCCTTAATGGGATACTACATTGGGGTATTAGTGTAGTGGAGTTGGTTTGTTTGTTTGTTTGTTTTCCCACCTTCAAAAGGTGTTTATGGAACAGAAGAAAAAGGCACAACTTGATATTCCAGCTCATAGGTGGCAGGGAAAAAAAAAGAGTAAGGTCACTGAACGTGGATCGTATTTGTTCAGTACAAGTAGAGGTTTGTGTTCTCATTTTGATTCTTCAAGTTAAGCCCTTCCTGCAAAGTACCTTCAAGTATGCTTCCTCAATGAGAATTGATGTTGCTCAGCTCCATCTATAACCCAGACCTAGTATAAAAATGTTCAAGGAAGACTAAGTCTAATTTAATCTATTACATGATAGTGCAAAATTGCTTAACCCCATCAAAGAAGCAGGGGCATCTACTCTGGGAAAGACCTTGTAAAAGAACTTTCAAATGCAAAATGTAATCTTACAGGTGATTTAGTCATGGGAATGCATCACTGAATGGATGCTTCACTTATGCCTCTAAAATCAAAACAATGGAACCATTGTCAGAGAAGTAAATATTAGAATCATTTTCCTTATTAACTTTTCTTATTAGAGGATATTTAGCTGTCTATTCATCTTTCTTTTTTCTTCATTTAATCAAAGCATTTTTGAAAAGGATCCTTATTAGAAATAAAGCATCTTCCAAGGGTCAGGAGACATTTTAAATTTTTTTCTTAAACAGTAAATTTAAATATTGGTTGGAAAAAGGAGGAGAGGTGTAGAATTCTGATTTAAGTGAATGAAGTTCAATTCTGAAGTAAGTCTCTTCCCATAAAGTCCAGTACTTCTTGTGCAAAGGTAGTATTTCTTCCACACCTAGCCCTTGCTGCTATAGTTACTGAATGTTATTTACTGGTTGAAAAAATGTCAGTGTTCTGTTATTTGGTTTCCAATGTAGTTTGAATGCCTGTGCACATCTCATTCCTTGGTTAAGCTGGTAAAGTGCATTGAAAAACCCCTCAGCAGGATTTAGGGATTTTTTGGTGAAGTGGTAATTCCTACTTCAGGCAAACACCACCATGAAAATTACCTTACTTCAGTGAAACTCTGCCCCATTTTTCATTATTTGTTTAGTTTGACATTGCTTCTTCAGCACAGGAGAGGAATGGTTGACACAAACCCGAGGAGTATGGCTCTAAAATACCTGACCTCTGTTGTCTTTTGCAGGCCTTTGATTTGGGGGGCCATTTACACTCATTCTCAGAGCATGAAAGGGATGTTCTGGTTAATAAGAGAAGACCTGGAAGAAGCCTGACCACTACCCTTCCCCAGGCACAGCCACTGCACAGAGCTATTCCTCTCACCTGCCTCTGATCATCCCCTGGAACAGATTGATGCAGTCACATAACCAGGCTCATTTTAGATACCAGAAATCTTTATGAACCATTAATTACTGAGGGCCCAGCTCGCTGACGTCCATCCCACACCATCCGAATTGCCTGGATCCTCCTCCAAAGCTTCATTCAGAGGCAAGCTGAAGCATAGCCAACCCCCCCCAGGTTGGCAGTGATTGAAGGGGGCAAAGTGCCCAGGAGCAGGGAATTAACCCTGGTAGCAGAGTGGGAATGCCTCTGCACCAGTGGTCCCCACCCTGCGCCTCCCACCTTGCTCACAACCAGAGAGCATTAAAAAGATAAACTAGGGCTGACAGGGAGAGCAAAGATTGACGTTACCTGCAGAGTATATTGCCCACAGTCCAGTTCCTGTACCCTATAGTGGCAGGAAGGAGGCAGGCAGGTGGCAGGCAGGCAGAGCAGCCCAGCCATATTTTCCTGCAGCATTTAACTTTTTCTCAGAGCACAGGAAAGTCTAGATGTGCACCCTCCCCAATAAAGGTGAAGCTGGATAAAATAACAGAGTTTAAAAGAGGATCTTGTGGGATTCCAGGACTCTTGATCTGAGGAATGTTTGGAGGCGGGGATGTGCTGGTTTCAAGGTCCTGTAAATGGTGATATAGACAGCCAAGATGCTATTTGATTGCAAATGGACTTGCAAGTACTAAGCAGTGCCAGAGCAAGACCTTAAACCTTTTTTAATTGTCAGACATATGGGGCTTCTGTTAACAGCCTTCTCATTCCTTGATTAGATCCAGAACCTGTAGAACCACTTAATTTAGTTATTTTAAAATAATAATGTCAATAAAAGGCTAGAGTGACCTCTTTCTTGTGATTAGCAAGTGACATGCAGTTTGTAACTTCTGAAAACCACACGTAGTAGTGCAATAGTTACATGCTCAAATGTATAGTTATATGTTCAGATGTGAAGGTGTTTCTGTTTGTATGCAAACTGCATAACTCCAAATGCCAGCACTCACAGAGGAGTGAATTTCTTCATCCAAGTCAATGTGGTGCCCTGAAAATAAGAGCTTATACGGAAGTGCTGCTGCAATGGTAGGTACGGCAGCAGAACAGTTGCACTGCTGCAACACAGATTCAGTCGTGCTTCTGCCAAGAACACCTTGACACTCTTGTTTGGGCTTTGTGATCAGTTTTTAGCTCCAGTGTGCTGCAGCTCAGCTGAACAAATACCATGGGTTTAGCAAAGGTCTCACAATTACACTGCATTGAGCAATGCGTCTGCAGCAGAGTCAGCCTGGGTGCAAACAAGTTGTCTACGTTTCTCAGCAGATGAAGCTGGTATAATGTCCATATTGATTTGTATTCTAACGCACAGAAATCCTTTCTCATCCTTTTTTAATTAGGGGAAGCTGACTATAGTTGCCAAAACCACAGAATCAAATGCCAATAATTTAAAGCACAAACTAACTGAAGGAACAGACACTTACACTAACTTACATATTAGAAAAAATGGGTAGAATGTTGTTAGTGTTTTCCAATTCTATTTTAAGCCATATAAAATTATCACCTCATTAAAACTCCTGAAACATCAACTTCAGGGGCTGAATTTAGCTTACACCAGTGTAAATCCAAAGCACCTCTCATAAGACAATCATTTTATGTAGGTATAACCAAAGTCTAATTTTGTCCGCTTTTGAAAGCGCAGCCTTGTATCCATAGAGATGGAAGCGGAATTGTGGCTTTGGCCTTTTAATAGCAAAGCTATTTCATTTGCAACTAAGTATGGAAGGCTACTTGTCTACTCTAATGTAGACGGGCAATGCACAGGGAAAGAGCAAAAATGAGATTGAGGAGACCCTGACTCTGACAGGCAGGTATTAGCAAATATTGGCAAATACTGTGCTCAGTAAGCTTCTGAACTAATCAAAGTTGTAGCATCTGGAGCACCCTGCAGCATGGAGTCCCACCTCTTGCTTCCTCAAGCAGTTTCATTTGCTGCCCAGAATTCTCCTCTTTCTTTAAACTTCATGAGCTAAGTGCTGGCAAAACACCCTGGCAGAGCGTATTCAAAGCTGAGATGTTTCCTCTTTCCAGACATTAGTTAGTCTGGACCTTCGGTCTTTGGCACATAGGAATTCCTGCTGGAAAATAAGCACAAATCCAGATTGTGAACAGTCTCTCTACTCTTACAAGAGCAGACTGTGATTTCCCCCTATCACCCATAAAAGCACATAGAAGTATTGTATCTTCCTTATGTTCTTTCTGGTGATTCTCCAAGGATTTTGATGTTTTACATAGACCCTTGTTCAGAGTTGGGATTTAAAAGTCTTGGTTTAGCTGGTATATTTCAGGGCAAGTAATAATCTTCCTGCATATTTTGAGCTGTCCTGTGGGACCTTAAGCATTAAAGTGCTGCTAGATAATAATTTGGAAAACCTGTGAGAGACTATCAGTCTCCTTCAATTCTTTTCTTTCCTCAGATATTTCTGATGTAGTTCTGTTTTCATCCTTGTAATCCAGGGTTTTTTCTATAAAGAATTAAAGTTCCAGCAATAACAATTGTGCTGGAAATCTTCTCTGGCTGATTGGTAGTGCCAAAAAGCTACTACTGGAAATGTTGAAGAGAACATGCTTAAATGATTTACACACAATCTTCTACATTTTTTTTTTTAATAGATCACACATTATCACTGAGTGAAAAATTTTCATGGGTACAAGGTACACGCAATAGCATACTTGTTGCTTATGTGTAAAAGCTTTTGGCTATTCAGTGCACTGGGTATTCTGAGGAATAGGAAGAGTATGTGAGACAGTGCAGAGAAGCCCCAGCACTTGCTTCCTAGAGCATATGGTGTTTCTGGTCTCTAGGACACATATCTGTGTCCATAAAAATTGAGCCACAAAACGTAGCCAGTCATTCTGCATATGCTGGTGCTTATGAATCCTTCCAGTGGTTAGAGATGGTATAATTAGCTACAGGACAGCATAACCCTCTGCCTCATAAAGAAAGAAAAAGATCCTTTATGCTTAACAAGCTTTAAATTTTTTATTTCAAGTTGTAGCTGCTACGTTACCTGAGTGCATGCAGCCACTGAAACCATAGAGAACACAGCAAGTAAGATATTCAGTGTTGGGAAATCACGGGAAGATGTGGATGTGGTCTTCAAGCTCCAAACTCGCATAATTGTGTTCCCCATAGCCTGTCATTTACAGTGCAATAATTGACAAATGAGAAAGCTTTTATCAGTATTTGCATAGTGTGGGAACCAGACAAACCAATTTTGCAATTTGTGACTGCTTAATTGTGTGTTTGGAGGCCAGGCCTGTTGCAGATAGCAAAACAAGTTTAATTATGTCCCACTGTGAAAGGTTTAAAAGACTTTTGAAAGGTTTTACAACCGTAAAAATGCACTTAATATTTTGTTTATTTCTGGACACAATA
Organism: Sagittarius serpentarius; assembly: GCA_034782735.1. NCBI lineage: Eukaryota > Metazoa > Chordata > Aves > Accipitriformes > Sagittariidae > Sagittarius > Sagittarius serpentarius. The sequence goes on along the minus strand of JAVKLA010000090.1, from coordinate 4,172,638 downwards.
AATTACACACGTTCTGCTTTACATATCTTGTCCACCAGCAAACTTTTGGATTGTTTGGGGGATACCTGGGGAGAGAAAAGGATCCATCCCCAGTTGCCCCAGTGCATTTCATAGCAGCTCCCTGTCCAAAAGCACATGTCCTCTCCCAGCTGTGTCTTCTGTAGCTAGTGGGAGTCATTTCTTTCACCTCCTGGCTTCAGGCTGCTGCTGCTGCTGGACTCTTTGCACACCCGTAGCAGTATGGCTGCCAGGGGATTTCAGAGGGGGAGAAGGGGAAGCAGGAGGCAGTAGCTTTGCTTAGGCCACTGCACAGATCAGAGAGGGGATCAAAAGCAGCATCTTAAAGAGGATTCTCCATCTAATTTCCCTCCAGAGTCAGCTGACAGCCAGTTGCTATTGCCCTCCCCTCCTCCTTTGTGGTCCAGGGAGGAAAAGAAGGTTGAAAAGGAGCAGGAGGCCACAAGCAGAGTAATTAAAGAAGGATGTCCCTACAGAGGACACATCTTGTCTTTGTGCTTGGCCTGTGCCTTCAGCAGCATGAGCTGGCACCATAGCTCACTACACCCATGTATCAGCTGATGCTGTGGCAGATGTGCAGACCCCCAGCACCATTAAAATCCAAATCTCTCCCTGCTCTAACTTCCCACAGACGGGTTCCATCTCGGATACTATCTGTCACGAAATACCACAGGAAAAATACACTGAAGTGGCTGCAGTACTAAATGTTTGGTGGTAAGCCTTTCTCCACTGAGCATGTCCTGTCTGGAAATCCAGTTGGCTTCATTTACATCTTCTGCTTTAGTCTCTTTTAATCTTCAAATTCTGTTTGGAGTATTTCTTACCCTTTTTAAGTGAGGAAGCGCTTGACTTTGCTTCCAAGACCATCTTGTCCAGTGTTGGCATCTCCACTTGCTGCAACCAACTGAAAACAAGACCAACCTTTTGGAAGTTTAATTATGTCTGTTTCCCTATGTTGGTTGCTTCCACGGATAGGAGTGGATGCCCAAGTTTCAGATTTGTGTGGTAGATTCATTACAGATAGAAGTAGGCAGCAAGAAACCTAGCAGCTAAAGAACTTACTGTGAGCCATGACCCAGAGGTTGAAACATACTGCTTTATGGAACAGTTTTCTCTAGATGATGCACTAATTTTACTTGAATAGCAGTTGTCTATTCCTTTGGCAAAAGAATAACTCCCGTTGCAAGTTGAGGTTGTAATGGAGTTGTTAGCTATGCTGTGAATTAGTCTGTGATTCTTTCATGATTCGTTTTAAATATATCAGAGGTTGGGCTGGAAAAATCAGCCTGAGGGTTGATGTTGTTCTGTGCATTGGGAGAGCTGAATTGCTTCCCTGTGGATCCCTAAAGAAAAGAATAAAAGAGGGAAGTTTGGTGAAGTTTACAGGGAAGGCTAGGAAAGATGCAGGCAAAGCTTTTTCTCACTGCCACTATGGCATCTGCTGACCCAAATGCCTGCTGTAACAAAAGGATGTAACCAGGTATTATTAGAGAATAATCACTAGATGTGATGCCATCCAATTAACTCTTAAATTGCTTGTACTGACTGGGAAGGTTGGGAAGGAAACTGGGGAGATGAGATCTTTGTTCCTCATGTTACTGTTTCTTTTACAGAGTTGCAGTACATGAGGGGAGAAAGTGATTAAATCAAATTTAGTCCCGCAGCTAATGCAAATTATAGGTTATATACAGAAATAACGTACAACATTGTGAATGTGATGTTTAAACAATATGCTGACTAAATCATAAGGAGCACTCCTATATGTGAGCTACAGCACATACGAAGAGTAAAATGTTTAATGGTCTGCAGAAATATGATTTTAAGTTACAAAAAAAATAATCTGATCAGTCCTGAAACTGAAGGAAAACTTCTATCAATAACCACCAAGAGACAGTTTCTCCACTGTAGTTAGGAAAAAAAATTAGAGGCTGCCAATCTATAAATTCAGGGGCTCTGGATATTTTCTCCTTCACCAAGACGGCTTCCAGCTCTGGATTGCCAAGCCAGAATAAACATACAGCCTTCAGCCTACCTTCCCAGGTGATCGCATCTGCCCTGTGTCGCTCCCAGTCCCCGAGTCCCGAGCCAGTACAAACACTGTTTGCCTTCCAGTCGTGGTCCGACTCTGGATCAGGCAGCCACCAAGGGGAATTCTTAGAATACACATCACCGAGCTGCTGTAGCAATACTGCTTGGATGCAGGAACCTCCCCCAGACCGCTGTTACCTTGTTCTTGTCACATTTCACAACTTATGCTCCCAAAATGCCAAAAAAATATTTTGAGAAAAGACCCTACTGTCCTCCTTAAAGAGCAAGTATCTCCAAGGCTGCCCTTACTGTTAGCTGTAGTTTGCTATAAAATGCTCCACTGTTTTTACAGAGCTGAACACAGCTCTCCTAGCAATAATTAGGAGTAGGACAGAGGACCTTCCTTTAAACTTATCGGATCCTTTAAATTTTGATAAAAACTTCTTATCTTTAACCTTTATCTCTAATTCTGCTCTTGGAGAGGGGCTGAAGTTTTGAGCTTTTTTTTTTTTTTTTTAAATCCCCATTCATTCTTTGCTGAGAGAGAAAGTGCAAAATTGACAGAGAAAGGAATTTTATTCTGAAGCTTTTAAAGAGGGCAAGGGCATTGCAAGCAATGGAGATTAAAAAAAGAAAATTAAACTATAAAGAAGTACTTGACAGTGTCTCTTCTGCACTTATTGGAATATGCTGCTCAAGCTAAAAGAGAGGGCAAGAGGTAATCTGCTCTGCTGTTTGCTTTTAATATGATCATGTTTTTGGCTCCCACTACATCTAATGCTGCTTGTATCATTCAAAAACACACCTCATTATCTGATGTTAAATGTTGAGCTGCTGGAAAACCAATTGTAGTGGGTAGTATGCCTCTGAGGTTATGGTATACATGAAATATGTAAGCTCAAAATATGTTTGCAATCAGTGACAATACTCCTTGCTAATGTATTATTACACCATTTGTCTTGTTCTTAGTCATAAATATTTTGTTAAGCTTTAAGGCAGCTCAGCATTGGAGGCTGTTTCGCATAACTAGTTTTGCTGCTGTTGCTGATATTTATCTCAGATGCATTAATTTGCGTATAGTCTGCAAAATCAATAAATAAAACGTAAACTTAATTGGAGATTAGCAGGTGTCTTTTAAGCTTTCTTCATTTGGGAAGTATAGGGCTAATTTGAAAATCATGCAGCTAATTTGAACAAGGGTGAGCAAGAAATTGTTTCACTCTCTAAACCTTGTTTTCAGGGATTGAAAACCTAGGTCCAGGTTCAATGCATCATTCTTGAAGTATTGAACAAAATCAGTCTTTGTTCTTCAGTGAAACTTATCTACAGAGGAGCTGCATAACTTCCTGTGAAATACAGCCCTGCAGATGTGCTTTGCTAGTCGTCCCTCTGCTTTTGCTTCCTTTGGTCAAGTAGTCAAGAATAGACACTTTGTGCTGGAGTGAAAATTATGCTGCCTCGTTTGCCCTCTGCTGAGACGGAGCCCTGCTCACCGAAGGGGCATGACTTCCTGCCAGTTACTCTGCTGTTTGTTTATTTGTAAAGCGTAATGGGATATCACTCACTGAAACCAGTCTCCCTCCATCAAACCTCAGAAAAAGAGGCAGCAGGTTCTCAAGCAAGTGCAAACAACCTGAACTGATGCTGTAAATGCATAAATGTGGGCAATAAGCAAGTGAAGACAGTGGATGTGGTAGACAATAAATAAATAGTTTAGCTCTGAGAAGCATGTGATCAGAGTTCAGGAGGTAGCTGGTCCCACTTTAACGAGTCAGAAAATAAGAAAGTGAATTGTAGCAAATTAAGACTTTAAGTGGTTGGGCTATAAACCAGAATAGAAATTGATTTTATAATAGTCTTGCATACTCCAAATATCCTTAAGTGCTTTATGTTTTAAATAGAGTAAATGCATAGCAAAATGAATTGCCTATTATGCACCAAACGGTGCATTTGTTATTAAATCTTAGAACAAGACAGATTTTACCAGTATCTTTTCTGTAGGTATTTATTTAGCATAAAAATTTATTTAATAGTATGAAAGCCAGAAGCCAAATCCACATTCATGGCCCCTTTATGTTAGGTGCAGTATAAACAGAGTTAATAAGATCCCTACCCCAAATAATCTGTGTTGTTAGAAGGCAAAAAGCACAGAGGCTGGCGAAGACATTGGCTTTCTGTATTTGTCTCTATATATCTTTGTATTATACTGTTCCAATTATGTGGGATGAATCAAGCATTTTCTGACTTGCAGACTGCCGCAGAGGTGGGTTTCAAAGCAGAGGGTGTAAGTGACTTCTCTGATATGCGTGGGGCAGGACGGAACAGCAGTCTAAAGCCTGAGGTGAATAACTGTGTTCTCAAGGCTCTCTTTTTGTACAAACTTGGAGTTTCTCTTTCACTGAGTTACATCCCTGGATTCGGCAGCTGTATTTCCAAGTACTACCAAGTATTTCCACTCTGTCCCTTCAGGAGCAGGCCCGGAAGCGACACAAGGAGAAAGCCAACTGGTTTGGATTGGGGGTCACAGGAGCTACACAGGGGATGACCAGAGGACTAGAGTGGGGCAGGGCAAGGGAGTAACAGAATGAATTAGGAGGAAAAAGAAACCAGAAATACATTGAGGATGTAAAGAGGCCAGAGTCATGGAGCAAGGGAGGTTTGAGCAGAAGCTTGGATATGTGGAGAGATGGGAATACCCATGGGATAAGTTTGTGTTGCTGCTGAGTGCAGCTAAGACTGCTGAGCAAGGTGATCCAGACTTGGGGAAACTGATGACTGCAGGTCTGAGAAATCATGAAGCGCAGAAAGAGGAGGACAAGGGGCTGTATGGGGTGAGAGGATGCGACTTGCAAAATGTCCCATCCCTTCATATTCATCCCCAGGGAGGTTGGCAACCTGCTACTGCTGGCAGTGAGATATTGGCAGAGGTATGAGTGGAGAATATGAGTCCAGACCCGCAATGGTCCTGTGGAACTGTCAGTATAATGCAATCTGATGAGACACTGGAGAGTGGCAGGATTTAGTTTTCTTAATTTTTTTTTTTTTACTTGGTTTAATTTAACATAAAGGAAGTTATAGCAACATATGTTCACAGACTATGCAAGTGTTTTGCTTTGTTTGATACATAATACTTTCCATTTTTCTCTAATTTTACATTGGTCCAGGCAGCTTTCCCAGTAGCATATTCTTGGCTCATATTTGTAATGTGACATTTTTTATAAGTATTTTCTGGGCTAATTCACTGTGGAATAATCTTTTGGGTTATCCACTGGAGCCCTGGTCTTCCAGCACAAACGCAAACAAGCTCTAGTTAATGCTGTTTCCCTTTAGGAAGGTGATCACTATGTTCTCAGGTGAAGCAATTACAAGAAGGAACCTGATTCTGTGTGTGGGTTGGGGTTTTTTTCTTTTTTTTTTAAAGACAAAATGAGGTGCTCTAGGCAAAATAATATCCATCCCTGACTGAGAGTGTGTATGTGCATAAAGGTGCTGCCCTACGTTTCTACAAAGACAGAATGAGGAGCAAAAGAACTCATTCTGCCTTGTTTGGAACATATTCAGGTACTGCAGGTTTGGAAGCCTGACTCAATATGAAGTTTGTGTAAGCTTCTGAATAAAGACCATGGATGTGTGCCTACATGTTTACATGTGAAAGCAAATATATATATGTAATGTGCGCCATGGATCAGTAACCTGTTTGTGACAGGGTGGCCTTAGAAGGAATGGTCTTATTGCAGGACTCGGCAACAAGCTTCTCTTTGGCTATAAAAACACAGTTATTATTTTAGTTACATCAGAGAAACCTGTGAACTTTTTCCAGTCCTTTGATAAACATTTCTCTGCTTCCTGTGATGACTGTTTCAAGATTTGGGATTTGCCCTGTTACTGAAAAGTGTCTGTAATTTGTAGGTATCTCATTGCTTTGTTTCATCTTAACATAATGTTGTGCCAATTATTTGCATTGAATCCTCATAATGGTGAAAGCTCTGGTCCTGGTAAGTACCCAGAAGCAAGACTGTCTAGCCAATGTGTAGGCAAATAATTTGCAAAACGGAGTGAAAAAAACAGGTTTTAGTCAACAGTCTAGGTGACATTTTGTGGGAGGAAAATAGGGGAAAGAAAACATGATCCCAGTTGACTTGTCCACAGCTAACTGACAGTCAGGTTCATCTCTTTTTTTACTGAGATGTATTTTCTAAAATTATTATTGAAACAACATTTTGTGTAAACATTTACATGTGAGTACTTGTATCTCTTTGCATTCTATTTAGGGCTTCTTTAGTATCTGCTGTCTGCAGAGAGCGTGAGAATAATTTTTATCCAGCGGAAAATAAACTGGTGTTGTGACAGGTTTTGCATTGCCTTGAGATGGTTGAAGACACAACAATGACCTGGCTCAAGTTGGGAGAAAAGGAGGTTATGCAGGCAGGAGAATGTGTCCCATACAAGCCAGCACTGATGGGCAGGGCTACCGAAGCTCCAGCACCGTCCCCAGAAATCTGCTTTAGTGCCCAGTCAGCTGAGCGTCAGGTTCATAGTTGTTAGATTGCAAGAAGTCTGGGATTTCTGAAATGGAAATACTGCTATACAGATCTTGACTCAGAGGCTCAACATAAAGCTGATGAAGAAGGACTTAAATTCTCCAGTTCACCTTCCAGTGTATCCCTGTATTTCCTTCTTAGCAAATAGTTTTCTAGTCTTGCTCAAATACGACAAGCTATTCTTAATAAGCTTAGCCAGTATGCTAAGTGTAGGGCTTGAAATATGCTCTTACCTACTACATGTAGCTATTTGTCTGCATTATCTCATGCAACAAGATAACTCTTTATTCTGCTGCTTATTGATCCCAGTAGGTGAGTTATACTGAAGGAAGAAACACCTGATTTATTAGTCATTGGTCCCCCTTCCTGAAGACTCAGCATCTGAAATAAATTGGAGGGGGTTAAGAATGTACTTAGACCCAGACACAATTGTTTGTGTGTCTTGTCTTTACAATAAGAAAAAAACTCTGAAGCAAATTCAAAATGTCATTAGTGTCATGCTATAAATAAATGAAATGCTCCACAGGTAAGAGAGTACCACATTTTCAATTCTGGAAATAGCTTGCAAGCCATTAGGTGCAGGGTAAGATATAGAACCACAGATTTAGAAAGGAAAAGTAAAGACAGATTAGTGCTGAGGAGCAGAAGGAAAAAGCAATCTGCGACTGTTCTGTCCAGATTTTCCATCCTGAGATGAAACTACTCCCTCTAGAAATATGAGGAGACATCTGTATTATTTGGGAAGATGTGGTGCCTTGTTCTATCTGATTCCCTGAGACCAATTTTCAGTGGCAGAAGCTGACCACAGCTGATCTGATGGAGTCTCTCCTATGGTAGGAGAGCCCCAGTGGCAACTCCAGGTCCTCTCTTTCTCTCCACAAACCCTCTAGCAGTAGCGAGGTGTCGGGAGGTAGGATGGGGAAGGACTAGAGCGCCCTGCATTCAGCGCATCATGTGGACCGATGCATAATATCTATGGAGCAAGCTGTTACAAGGAAAGACTTGCTCCTTCTGCATCTCAGAAATCAGGGAGGTGTAACACACTATTTTTGTCCTTTTTTTTTTTTTTTTTAACACCGAAGCAGTCAAGCCAACTTGCTCTTTCTGGGATGTCTGCAGCCCAGTAGATAAGAGAGCAAACACCTCCTATAGAGAGGGAGACTCATTCCAACCATTTGGTTTGGGTTGAATGGTAGATCTCAGAAAACATGTTTTCCATTCATAAACAGAAAAAAAAAAGCTACTCTCAATACTTTCCAGTGCCATCCTCTGAAGCCTTGAGGGCCATGTGTCACATGGCCCTTGCTTTGTAGGTCTTGCTTTTATAGACTGTTTTTCACTCCCAGAGATTTATTGTCCCAGTGAAGAAACAGTCTGGATATGCCTCTGCAGTGGAAATGTAGCCATGTATTTGCTAGGAACAGGCTTGTGGTTTACCAGAATATTTCTGTTTCCTTCTGAGGTTTCCAGCTAATGAAGGGGAATTTATCCAGTACATTTATTGACATTAAAATAAGAGTTGCAGTCCATAAATAATACCATTGTTGTTTTAGTTTGCAGTTTAAAACATTTTGTCAGCAGCATTGTCATCTACTGTGACTCAGCTTGTGTTTTTGCTAGCAGTATCAGAGCAGCTTGCTGGTAATGCAGACATACATTCCAGCTGTTTCTACCAAGTAGGCTTCAAAGTACATTTTGAAAGCATTCCTGAGCTTTTCAGTGCTGAGCACATCTGATCCTGAGCATGGAGACAAGTTCACTGTTATTCCTTACTTCACATCCATGAAAAAAGCACAGCAGCCAGACTGATTTCTGGGTTCATACAAACTCCTGCCAGTGCAGAGCTGCAAGAAAGCCTGTGAGGGACAGGTGATGTGGTGGCATAAGGGCCACCTCTGTTTTACCCACAGGCATTTGAAATGGCAAGACAGCTTTGAAAAGCTGTCAGCACTGGCCAGAAGGGGGTTGTGATTAGGCTGAACATAGGGTGCAAGTTACTTGTTAGCAACTCCCAAGAATGTTCCTGGCCCTCACCCCCCTCCAAAGGAGCCTTCATAGACAAAAAGCGTTGTCATCTTAGTGGTGGATCCGTGTGTCAGGAAGAGACTGCAGTGCATCAAGGTACGCTCTGTAATCCCTGCATCCCTATCTTTTTATCTGTGTCCTGGAATGTTGACCAGTGCTTTAATTTCTGTCAGTCAGAGAAGTTATCCTTTGCAAAAGGAAGTCCTTTAGCGCAAGGAAGAAGTCAGGGCTTCAGAATTAAGGCAATAAAGAACTAAGTTTGTAATGGGTGTATTATTTTAATGGAAATGTCCAGTGAATACAAGAAAAAATACAGAAGTTAGAATTTCTATGTAACCTGCTCTTTGCTAGCAGTACACCACATTTTGAATTAGATAGGATTTTCAAAAGTCTGAAGTAATAGATTTTCATTATTTCTAAACTCATGAAAAATTTTCAACTTGATTAGTTGAAACTTTTTTTCCCCCTTCTTGGTGGGTTGGGTTTTTTTTGATCAGTTAAGAGGAATAAAAGGAATGACACAAGAAGAGACAAGTGCTACAGACTTCATCTCCAAAGTTCCTTTGTCTGTATGACCAGTTGACTGAAAAAAGGATATTTATAGTGATGTGTTCTGAATAAACTAGGTTCAGAGATTTCTCTTCCACTGTGTGATGTCCAGTGGCATAGATTACACAAGAGTGTAAATGTATCTTAGGGTCACTCACTAAAGTGTTATCTTGTTGTAAAACGTTCAGTAATGGACTTCAATGGATTACACTGGACTTGCTTGTAAAATTTGCTTACGTGCAGCTCAGCCCTTCCCAAAGCACTTCTCTAGGTATTTACCTACAGTGTTCAGCCTGCTGGCTGCCATTCAGCTGGTATTATCAAGAGGAGTTTGACACTCAAGAGGTGAAGCAAAGAAATAAGCAGGTATTTAAAAATAGACATATGAGCCAGCAAACAGGAGTGGTTTTAACATTAGTAGCATTTTAATCTTGTTCTCTAAACAAAAGAGGATTTACTTATTCATGGCTCAAGAATTACAAATTAACGTGTGGAACTGGAGTTAGTATTGAGGGCACTGGAAATTCATATGATTCAGTGTATTTATTGTTTTAATTGTTCATATTTCCTTTGCTTTGAGGGATTTGGTCTTTGAGATTAATATGATGGTCACTGCCACATCTGTCTTGGATTCCTTATTCCTCAAGAATAGCCCTAAGCAGACAGCATTACAGAAGTCTCTCATTAGGAAGGAATAGTCGCAGTCTTTTATTTAGCTATAGATGATAAAAGGCACCGATTCAGCGCTGCTGCCTGAAAGTCCACCAGCACTGTTGGACTCGGTAGATCCTATGCAAGAAAGCCATTTCCAGGGAGACTTTGAGGACTTGTCTATCCCTCCTGATTAACAGTAAAATCTTTTTTTCCCACTATGAGCCACTTGGAACAAATCCTTATCAGAAACTGGAAGAATAAGTAAAAATCAAAAGCATAGATTCAGAGATTAGTTTCCTCTGGCATGTGACACTGTAGTCTTTGAATCCAAAAGTAGTCCTCAGTTCTGTGGCATTACCTACAAACTCAAAAGGAGGGGCTATGAGACTTGCCGATGCCTATATGAATAAAGAGGCTCCCCTAGTCATGTATACAGTAAGCACCAGTACTCAGCCTCCAATGTCTGACCAAGCTAATGATAGAAGTGTGCAGAGTTCATGATTTTTTACCTGCTGGCCTATCTCTCTTCCCATACCCTGTAGACCTCAAATACAGAAACTGTCTGGAGCAGTCTGCAGTTCCCACTTGTCGTCTTGGGGTCCTTCTGCACCCTTCTTCCTACTTTACATACATGGGAGCAAGCTTGCATGGAGAGATCCAGAAGGGTTGTTTCTCATAGCACCAGAGAGCCTGAAATACATTTTACATATGGCAAAACAAGACATCTTAAAGACAAGCAATGTGTGCAGCTATAGCAGGTGTTTCTGAACATACAGACAGAAAATTTAGAATGAGGTTACGATTTGTGTTAATATCAGCTTAGCCATAGCTTGCATAATGTTGTGGAGCGAGGATGATCAGTGTCCAATTGCATCTCTGAAGACACCGAGAAAAGATAAAACCCAAAGAAGGGGCTCATGTAGTAATTACGTTTCAGGTGACTCAACAGTTATTCTTTATGTGTGGTATTAGCCACTCATGATAGTAGTTTCAGAGCTGTAAAAACAGATTGAAAGGGACTAAGAAAAAGAATGGAACAAGCTATTCGGTATTTTATTTCACAATAGCATTACTTTTGAAAGAATAAATCATTTGGGGATGGGATGGTGAATTATTATAGCTATGTTCAGCAATTGTGCCCTCCCTGAGCAAAGACTTAAATATTGATTTGCCTCTGGTATGTCAGGAGTCTGTTTCATGATGATAATTTACTTCCTTAATTATCTGCAATTGATTTGCATGAGAGTCATATTGAGATTATTATATGACATGAAAACTGTCAAACATTGTTAATTTAAACAAATTTTTAAATTAGCCAATCTTAAACCAACTGTATATGATATAGGATTCAATCGGAAAACAAAAATTATGTCCTCCTGAATAAGATTTTTTTCCAGTTGGCTGGCACACGGAACAAGTTCATCTTATATACGCCAATTTACAAATATGTCCAATAATAGTAGAGGGAGCAACTGTTCCACAGCTCTGCCAGTGTTCATCAGACACAGTGACAGTAGCCACATCATTAATCTCATGGTATATTAGAAATAAAGTCACTGGAATGGAATGGTGTCAAAGGATAAATGTTTCCCCCTTTGAAAATAAACTTCTCAGTTTCACCTCATTGTGTTGCCTTTCCCCGCCCCCTCCCCCCCACTCCACCCGCCNNNTATAAATCCTTTGGTTTCACCTGGCATTTAGGTAACAGTAGGAGACCAATATCCTATGTCAGCGCTTATTCTACAGTTATCAGTTTAGCTTACCCTTAAATCGCCACAATTCCTGTGCCAAGACCAATCCTTTCTCTGAGAGGTTAAACATATGCATTACATATTGAAACAATGTAAGTAGCATGTAATTAGTGCTGTTTATGCATTCTCACTTTAAACTATACTTTAAAACCTATGATGTTTTTTTCAAGGCACTTCATGTTAGAGAGACTTAAGTGAGCATTCATCTTGTCATTTTCAACTTTATTCATAAATAACACTCTAAATATATTTGAATGGTTTATTACATTAGATCCCATGAACTGACGTACACATTCTTCCCTTAGAGGATATAGTTCTTAATAAAACATCCTTTAAAATTATAAAACCCGTGAACATGGCAATTAAATTTACAAAGTGTCATCAACAACTTTAACAAAAGATGTTGGGGGGGGGGGGGTTGGGGGACCTTTTTTTTCTGTCTTCCCCCCCCCCCTCCTTTTTTCCTTTTTTTTAAAGTCTTGTTCCATAAGGATTATAGCTCCCCTGCTGTTTGGAAAAGATAATTTCACTTGTAACACTAATAACTTGAGCAGGGAGAAGGCTGGCTGGGTGAATGGAACGCACTTCACTGCACATCTTGGCTTCGCTAGAAATCGGAAACAGATGGTCCTTGCGGCTGGCTTCCCACTCGGGCCCGCTCAGTGCCAGCCTGTGGTCGTTGGCTGGTTGCTGCTGGCACTGTGTGACTTGAACATAGTAGGACAGTGGCAAAAGAAATCAAATCTTTTTCATTGAGCAGCAAACTGTAATGAAATTTGACAGATCTGACATTCTATACCCAACATCTAGTTAGAATATATTAACCTTTTAGTTTTCTTGAGCTCCTTTCCTACTAGTTATGAATCTCCTTATTAGAGTTTTGCAGTGGCTCTGCAGATGGCAGGAAAGCAATATCTTCTGGGTGCCTTCTAATATTAGAGCTAAAATAAATATTTCAAATACTAAAGGAAATGTGGAGCTTCTAGCTCCTTCCAAATTCTTATACAAAAAAGCTAGTAATAGAAATAATGGTTAGATGCTTTTCTTAATATTTCATTCTAGGAAGAAAAAAGAAAATAATAGTAGGGTGATATTCCACCCCTATGTACTCAATAAGAGTATTTTCTGGGTACGTCTTGTGTTCCCACCTCAGTGGGGTAATGCTACCTTTGATCCAGCTGCATCAAAACCGAGTTTGTGGTTTTGATGAATACTTTTATTTTTAATTCTGTGAATTTACTTAGATGTTTTAGATTGGTCCAGGGCAGGAGTCCTCCTTTCCCTCTAAAGGCTTCTCCCCGGTATAAGCATTATGCCTGATATTAGCTTTTTTCCAGAGCAGCCTGCGTTTAGTCCTCCTCATGAGGGTGTGTTGGCTGTCACGCAGGCCCTGAGCCAGCAAAGCCCATGCTCCTAGGGGACGGGTACCTCTCTTGGGTGAAGAGCATGTTGAAATGTTGTGCTGAGTTATGGTCACAGATTAGGAAATAGTTGGTTATACTTAGACTTAAAAATAAATCTGGTTTATGTTCCTTTACATTTTGGGTTGACAGAGAAGAAATTTTACTTATTTTTTGAAAATGTTTGTATGTGTCATTCCTTCCCCTTCTCTCTTTTCATCTGTTCCTCCTGTTTCTTTCAGACATGAAGTCACAGCACTGTCTGTGATGTCAGTGTGTTTCCATATTGACAGACCGTTCTGTCAGAAACAAGATCTTGATGCTTGTTTCAGATGAGGCAAAAGGGGAATACAGATGGCAAGAAGAAAATCAGAGGAGTGAGAGGGATGCAGGGAGAAATACACACAACAGAGCTACAGGGGGAATTGCAGAGTCCAAAGACAACTTCCCTGCAGAGGGGAAAGGATTTCCTTCCCTGAGTTCAGCAAGATCATCTGAAATGTGTGTGTCATCTTGAGTATCCAGTAGAAGCTTTACTGTTGCACTCATTTTGGCTCGGGAGTCCTTGAAGGTGCAGGAGCAGGGGTCACATGCTGCTTCTCTCCTTGTTTACGCCTTCAGCAACAGCAGATCCTCTTGATTGAAGCCAGGATTATAGGATTTCCAAAAGCTAGAACACACACTCGTTGTCAGCAACTTTGCATAAGTTCAGAGGCTGTCCAAAACTCTACTGCCTGCTCCCATGTGGCACTTGAACTAATTGTCACTGTTCGAGATAAGGAAATCCTCTTTGTAACTCATCTAAGTTCAGGCTTCCTAAGGAAAAACGCCTCCCAAATTAGGAACAGATCTAAAATCACACTGTTGCAATCAGCTGAGAAGGTTCTGAGCAATTGCAACTGAAGAAATAGGGGGAGGCGCAGGGAATAAAGACAGGGTTAATGAGCAGTGGGTACCATAATCTAGTAGAGTACCAAGATCCTAAAGATGTGTCTAGCACTGGGAGCTGCACGCAGTTCTGCCACGTTTCTTTTACCGACGTGAGTAGTAGAAGCCAACATTTGGAGAAACCACCCGCTATGCCAACATTTCTAATGCTCCCATGCATTCAGTTTCCAGTAGACTGTAAAATGCCAGCTTGATATAGTCATCTGACTTAATATACTGTATTAGCCTTTTTTAGCATTCATTCCTGGTTTCGTACACTTGATAGCAACAACGACCTCATCCGAATGTGCTGCCGAGGGGAGATAGAGGGGCATGCTCGCGCTGTTTGTGCTGCGGCAGGTAACTCTGCTCAACAATTAAGCAAATTATTTGTGGGTAGTTGGCCACTTCTCCAATAGGAAGTGAGAAAGCAACTGGCAAGTACTTCAGTTCATTGCTTGAGGCCTAAAGCTGTCGGAAAACAAATCTCTTCTCCCATTGCCCGCAAACACATACACCTAACTTATTTCCAACTTGAAATATCGCTTATATATTGCAAGCATTTTTATTTTGCAGCTGTGTCTGCACAAACGTCTATGCCGCGCGAAGGCTTTTTCTTTCTTCGGAACAGATCTGATTTAGAAGCAAACATCTTTGTGGCTTATTAGTCTTTGGAAGGCATCGTTTTGTCCCAGTACTATTCACAGGGAGTGTTGTGCAGAATGCTGATTGACAAGAGTTAAATTCAAAACATGTAGCCATTTTCTGGTGTGTGGTTTTTTTCCTGATTGAAGGAAAACTACTTAGATGTTTGTTTCCAAAACGGCATCTGTCAGCAATCAAAGGGGAAAAATTGCATAAAACAAATGCAATTGTTTGGAGTAGCATTTCCTGGATCATGTTAAATGCTTGATTTGCTCCCCATTATGCTCACCAAATAATTTTATTTTCCACAATAATTGCAATATTTAACATGTTGTATTTAATCTTGTTTTAATGCTATTAACAACAGCCGCTTATGAAAGGAATAATTGCTCTACGGGTAAGAACCCACCATCCCCAGCATCAGAAAGAACAATGGCAAAGTTAACTGCACCTAATTGTTCTGAATTTATAACGCTGTTAACCAACAGCACTCCTCGTTTCTTTGCACATAACGACAATACTGTCAGGAAGGAAATGGTTTCATGCTTCTGTCATTCATAAGCTGGAAACTGTGTGCTCTTTTAAAAAAAATTTATTCTGTGAGTTTATAATTAATATTGGGAAGTAAAGTCATGTATTGGTGTAGGAAGATCTAAGTACTCTCGAAGCAGTGGTTAATACAGCAATCAAGAGAAAGTTTGTCAGTAGATCTAGAACTACATCAGGTGATGAAAAACCATATAGACTGAATAGAGTTTTATCAAAACTTGACTGGAATGACGTGCAGCACAACTGGCTAAGAAGTACTATATAAATAATAAGCAGGGTGGGTAGGTTGTTTGCTTTGAGAGGTAGGAACAGAGAGAGCAGCATAAAATTGAATCTGACACCAATTCAAAGGCTGATTGTTACTTAAGCATTTTACCTTATATTTTGCATGATTATTTGCAGGGAGGTTTTTTTCCAATAAGCAGCAAGCCACAGGAAGGACAGGTAGCGTTAACGAACCTGCAGTAACAGAAGACGATAAATGCTTTGGCCAGCCAGTGCAAGGACAGTTCCTGGCACAGGGTCTTTTTTTTTTTTTTTTTTTTCCCCCAGGACTCTACTAAAACTTAACACTTCCCATGCTAGTCAGACCCTTTCCTGTAAATGGCAGTGGGATTATACCTGCTATCTGGAGCAAAAAAGCAAACTGGGATGCTAAGTAGTTGCATAGATCATGCACTAATGTATTTATTGTGCAGTCCAGATTGTTAAGGCTGGGGCAAAAATAAAGACTAACTCCTGCATGTTACATTAGCAGTTTGTGTTTACCCTGAATCATTTGCTTATCCTCTCGCATATCACAGAAATCTGAAGGCATTATTGAAGCTCAATGAAAGTTAGTTCTGTCCTGTATTGAATGACAGTTTTGCAATCTATGCAGCCCGGAATTGTCATTCTGCTGTAGCCAAAGAGTTAAACAGTAGTTAGTACACAAAACAATCAAATGAAGAATTGTGTCCCCACGAGCTCCCCTTTTTGATACAAACAGAAACAGATATTGTTTAAAATAGAGTGGATATTTTTAATACATTTTCCTCTTGTGTCCAAATCGTGAAAAGATTTGCAGAGTGTAGCTTTTTCTGAGAAAGTTATATCAGCCATAGCTCAACAGACCTAAGAAATATTCCTGGCGAGAGTCTGTTTGCCAGTTCAGAAGTTCATTTTTTTGAGCACTTGAGGAAAGGCGCTACTGTATAGATTGAAGTGCCCTGTTATTAAGTGGTGGTGGTCATAGCCGAGCAACCGTCACTCCCTGTGATACAACGGGGTGATTTAAATGGAAAGCATTCACTGCCTATTTAATAGTCAGCTGTCATAGAAGTAATACTTCTGTTGGTTTTACAGTGCAACAGAAGAAGTGAGAAACAGAGATGGGAAAATGTATGATTATCTTTTACTGTGTTTTCCAGGAAAGGATTTTAATATTGGACAATAGCAGGATTTCATAACTTTTCAAAACCATTTGGTTTGGAGTTGTCTTTTTCCAAGTTATCTGTCAGTTCCTCATGTAAATTTTGAATGTTGCAGAGAAGTTTTGCAGGAGAGAGAAACAAACCTCTGTGAGGCTTTAGTGGTTATCACCTGATGGTATTAGGAAGTGTAACATTAAAACCCAGTTTTAAATAATATGGCAGCAAAACTATATTTTAAATAAAAAAGGGAATTCTTCAGTTCTTAGGGAGCACTTTAGCCATTTGAACCTTCATACGAAAAGTCATTCATTTAAACAATAAGATCTGGTATCTAAAATTAAGAAGGAACAAAGAGCCAAAACTTTAACGTCTCAAAAAAATGAAAGAGCATTTGATTCCTTCAGAAAGCTTCTGTCACTGAATTGAGAAACAAACTTGAGCAGTTTATACTTTTGTTTTGCCTTTCACTGCTTGAATGATTATATGCACAATCATGAAAGAAAAAGAAAAAAGACGCAATCTTTTTCTTCTTTTGCTCAGCCTTTTTCCCCCCCATCACGTACATGAGAAAAGTAGCTGCGATAAACAGATACTGAATCAGACTGAAAGTCTTTTAAAAAAAAAAAAAAAAAAAACACACACACACCCCAAACATTGCATGATAGTCTCTAAGCAGTTCCATCTGTCAAGCAGAAATTTTAGGCTAATAGCCTGTGGCGATCTCCCTCCGCAGTCCACTACCTGCCTTTGTCCTATTAAATCTCTTTATTCTTCTTAAAAAAGAAAAAAGAGGAAAGGAAAGAAAAACCTTGCAGACCAAAATCATCTGAGTGATGAAGCACTAATTTTGACCGCCTCTCTTTGATGTTGAGCAGTGGGTTCTTATTTAAAAAAAAAAAAAGAGTGAGTGAGAGAGAGGGAGAGGGGGAGAGAGAGGGAGAGAGAGAGAGAGGAGAAGACAGTGCTAGGAGCAGATGACTTTTCATCTCCACTTCACCTTGCCACTGGGTCTGTGAGAGATTGGTTCATTGTCAAGGAGATTTTTTTTTTTTACCCATGATTCCATATGGTATGGACCGGGCTACATGTTGCCCAACATGCCAGTGCAAATGTTTTCTCAATTAGGTGTCTTATCTCCCGTGAGTTAGCATCAGATGAAGCTTGCTGACAGCATAATGGCAGGGAAAACCTCCGACGGCTCCATCAAATGGCAGCTCTGCTACGACATCTCGGCCAGAACTTGGTGGATGGTGAGTTGGCAGCAGGGCTGCTTTTTTTTTTCTCCCTTTTCTACTTTCCCTCCCTCTCTGACAAAATGTCCCAGACCTCACATTTATCAAATTAACATTTGATTTTTTTCACACTCTTCAGTAGAGCAGCCTCACACTTGTCCCACTTGTGTGCTTTCCCTTGTGTAACGGGAGACCGTTAATGTGCACTACAGTTTCCAGAGGGAAGCTTTTTCAATTCTCCTTAAAGGGGAAAAAAAAAAAAAAAGTATGCAAAGAAGTAGTTTGAAAAAGCCTTGTGCAGAGTAACTTGTCGCAGTCAGCTGCCTAACGCTCAGTTTGTTTTACTTTATCTGCTGCTTTCAAGCATTTGTGTGTGTGTGCATTTTTTACCATGCAGTATTTCGTAAAGAGGGGAGGTGGAAAGTTCAGTCCGTTACAAAGCGAGTTGATTACTGTAAAAGCCTGAAACGTTGCGGTAGTGTCGTGGTGTAAAATCATCACGTGTGAGAGGAGCGTGTTTTGCGAGGTGCTGCCTTTCATCGGAGACCCCGATCTAACTTTTCCCTCCGCTTGTTTACGTTAGAACAGGTTACCCGGCTGTGCTGACCTGGAGCCATGTGTTACAGATCCCACATAGTCTGGCTCTAGCTGCTTTTGGGCGCAATTAAAGTTTCAATAAAGTCCCAACGTGCTCCGTAGAACGAGTTAACTAGCATGTCATGGTCAGCCGGGCCAGACAACCTTTGACATCTTGAATCTATAAGAGGTATAGTGAGTTAGGAGGATGCACAATAGCCCATTGTGGCAGAAGATGCAAGTCCTGTTGTGAGGAAGAGAGTCCTCAAATCATTACTGCCCTCGTTAGCGTGTTGTCCGTTAGGGATTAATTCGTTAGCAGCGCATTTTTAGTTTTCTGTAATTATTATTCTTGTGGCAAGCGTGAATTCTTCCAGTGAGAGGAAAAGTTTGCTGCCAGGACAATGAATGTATTATCCGCTCCTAACTGGACCGTGAACCTCAGCTCGTTTCACATAGATATCAGTTAAAAAAGGACTGGCGAGTGGAATTACAAAACAAGGCATGATCACTTTCATTGTATGATACGCTGAAACAAGTCGGGGGCTTTCCCTCCCCCTCGCTGCCCCGGACCAATTTTGGTATCATTTGGAAAGTTTAAGACCTCTGAGGACTTGAAAGACTTTTAAAAGTGAGATCCGGAAGGTTTTTATTCTGTAGCTTGGTGGTGGCCATTGTGTGTATCATGTGGCTTGTATTTAAAGGTGTTTGGGCTCGGGTTTTTCCGTTTTGTTTTGTCTAAACTCTTAATTTTTTAACCGTCTATTAGAGGTTTGCCAGTGGTTGCCAGTGAAATGTAACATGCAGCTTTTGGTTAATGGGAATAGGGAAGGCTAACCACTTTACTTATAGTACTGATTTTCCAATTAGACTTTCTGCCAGGGGAAGTTGGAGGGGGAAGGGGTATTTGCATGCATATAAACTGTTGATTATTCATGTGACTTTTTTTTTTTTTTAGCTTGTTAAACCCCTGTAAATAAGGCTATTGATTCTTAGTTATCATTTTCAAAGCAAAGTTTTCAAGTACCTGTTTTAACCACTCGATTTATATCATGCTGTGATTTTGCCTTATTCTAAGCCATTTGTATATTTTATTACCACTCCTCTTTTATTGTCTATCAGCTGCTTTTATGATGAGGTATGTCCATGTTTATCATTTAATAAGTATCCTCAAATGTTATTAGGCAGTTATTATCACCCTATAGAAAGTGTCCGAGGAAGTTTCATTTCAGTCACATTTATTTCACAGATGTTTTAGTACTGTGAATATAATATGTAAAAATGCTGGAAACATTTAGTAATGCACTTGCCTAAAAATAAACAGTTTTATAACCACACATGCTGTTGTTTAGATTAAACATTGCAGAAAGTTCTCCTTAAACTTGAACATCACACCATTTATTTTCTAAGAGAACAAAAAAACAAAAAAAACAACACTAAAATAGCCTTTTTTTGTAGAAGTTGTGCTAGATGAAAGACATGTTATTTTTAACTGAAATGAATAATTCAAGATCTTTACAATAGATGTGTTAATTGCAAATAATTTTCGTACAAAGTTTCAATTATTGATGGAGTAATAAGCAGTTTTTCATACAGTCCGTGAATCTAAAACATACAACAAAAAGTAGATATCTATTACTTTTTTTAACCCCAAACCTCATCACATTTGCCATATTCTTTTAATCAAAAGTAAGCTAGAGAGCAGATTTTAATGTTTTAAAGACAAATAAAGCTTTTAAAATTACCTCATGCATCGTCTGGCTGCACAAAATCTCAGCTGCACAGTGCTAAACTTCGGTTTGGTACTGCCAGCATACAAAGAGATGAGTGAATACCCCTTGCACCCATATGGACTCAGCTGCCAGCACTGTGATATGCAATTTTGCTTTTTAATGAATCGTAAACAATTTGTGTGTCAAACGAGGGAGTTTGTTTTCTTTCTGGAGCAGGTTCTAAATCCATTTTAAGCTATAGCTGTGTACTGTACTGGAGTATTATGCCCAAATTTAAAGGTTCTGTGTCATTTTGATGAAAAGACCTGTTATAATGAAAGAAACGGCTTTATAAAAGGCTGGGTGTAGTAATCTCTCTCTCTCTTTCTCTCTCTCTCTCTCTCTTTTTCTTTCTCTCTCTCTCTGTCTCTCAACCTCACACTCTCCCTCTTTCACTCCAGTCTATAGCATGTTTATAGCTAGCTAGCTGGAGATAATGGAGATTGGTTGATTGCATGATTAGTAAAATGAATGGATTTTAGCATTGGGCAAAGCAGCTTGCATTTTTGAAAGGTGGCTTTAAAATGCAGAGTTCTAATTTTGACCCTATTTTCTTTCATAGATAATCTTTATTAATGCTCCTTTAATTCGTTTTTCCTCATCGCAGCTAGTTTTTCTCTCCAGCCATCTGATGGAATGGCTAATATATTTTATCTTACTTGCCAAAATAGCAAGAGGTCAAAGTAAAAGAAAAATGTTATTTTTCATTCTTGTAGACAGGTAGAAATGTTTCAAACTATTTCAGTAGAACCCACAGGATTTGTACATTTTG
The DNA here is from genome assembly GCA_034782735.1 of Sagittarius serpentarius. Lineage (NCBI taxonomy): Eukaryota > Metazoa > Chordata > Aves > Accipitriformes > Sagittariidae > Sagittarius > Sagittarius serpentarius. The sequence continues at coordinate 4,151,787 of JAVKLA010000090.1, read as the reverse complement.
GCAATAATTGCATTTGTCAACACAGTTTTAAGGCAGTCTTTTGATACCCAGTCTATTTTTTCTTATGCTTTAGTCAAGTAAATCCAGAAACAGTTATTATTTTAGCTATATTGTAATGTGACATTTTAGCAGAAAATTTCCCCCCAAATGCTGTAAATTTGTGTAAGAAGGATTTATATATTTTTTAATATATATGTAATAGCAAATACTTTAATTAGTATAGCAGCCTGAAGATATGAGATGAATTAGTTTGTTGGAAAAATGATCGTTATTTTGTGATTGTTGGCACTTGTTATTTAAATCTGATGCTGTCATAGAGACACTAAAGGGTTAGTTGTAGAAAAGTTTCAGTACTGTCTTGCATTTGTAACAAATATGTGCAGCTGTGCTACTTTTATAAACATTTATTTCAAGCTGATTATTTTTTTAAATTATTTGCTCTAGTAAGCCAATATGATGTGACTATTATAAGTGTTTAATAAGGGATTGTCTGCAGAATTCCTTTGCGTGGGGTTATTGAAATACATGTGCAGCAAAGGCATATACTGGAGGAAAATTCTCAATGACAATACAAAAGTAAAGACCCTGGGCCAAATTCTGCTCAAGGTTTACACTGCCATCAGCTTGGAGTCGCTGCATTAAGAGGAGTGGAGTGACTCCAGGTTTACTTATCCGAGTGACTGAGAGCCAACTTTGACCCCATAATTTGAGTTATCTCAGCCCAAACAGTTTCAAAACCCAAACTATTCTCCTTTGTGAAATATCTGAGGAAAAAAGCCTCATTAATAAATAAGAAGCCATTTCAAATGACTCCATGTATGACTTAGCATGCAAACTGCTATTACTAAATATGACAGTTAAAGCAGATCTTTTACTAAAATAATTGCTTTCTAGTTTTATCATCCCACTATCGATCCATAGTTCAGTGTATATGCCTTTATTTTCTTTAGATGCTGTAAGTTAAAAGAGAATTTATTAAAGATAGTGGGACTGGACTTGAAATTGTCATTTTGTTACCTTAGAGGTTTTTAACTCAACATCATTTTTTCACTGAAGCTCTTGGTAAATGTCTTTTTTCATACCTCTCTGCTGCATTTATTTTAGGGGAATAGCTGAAATTGCTCAGGTAATTTATGCAGTAAAAAAAATAAATGAAAATTTCAAAATGTTACTGGCATTTCCGTCAATTAAGAATTAATAGAATCCTCACTATAAATCTCATTGAAAATGAGATTAAAAATAATGGTGCATCTAATAAATATTTAATTTCGTCATATGGAAATCTAATTATTACTACCAAAGCCAAAAAAAATCCAGAAGCATGAAACACTCAGAAGTAGTATTTGTTGTTGAAATCACTGAGCGTATCTACACATGCGTGTGTATACATACTCTCATGTAAGTTTATCATGGTAATCCCCGCATGCTGGTGAACCGTACGTGGCTTTGCTGATTTGTGCTTCCTGCTTACAATTTACTGTATATCAGAAAGCATACATGTATTAATAATTATCCTGCTCCTTCTTCTATAAAAATAACAAAATGTGGACAGTGTAACATTCCAGCATGGATTTTCTTTGTTTTATGCAGTAACTCTCGTACATTCATACGCCGCTTATCTGCTGTATAAATGTTTTTAATAAAATAATTCCTTCTCTGTCAGAGTTGCTAAATTCCATATATAACTTAAACGCATGTACTCGGTGCATTGTTGTACATACATTATAGTATCTTCATTTTCTATACGTGGCCTCTTTTGCGTAAAAGTATTTCCCCTAGTTGTTTTCTACTCTTTTTCCCTTCACCTGTCCTAAATATTACCATGAGTGTTTCTAATTTAAAGCCAGAGGAGTCAGTGGCTGATTAGAAGACAGGAAATTGGAGGATTAAACTGTCTGGTTGAACTTCCTTTACTTATCAGTACTGTGTAATTTACACGGGATTATAAACTCACTGGGACAATTTCTACAATGTATCAGTACTTCTGTTTTCTTAGTCTTTATTTTTCTGGAGAAAATGTGGAAAACAAGGAAAATGGGTAGTTCGTGGGTAAAAACCAATACCTTTTAATAACACTGAAGCACTGGAGGTTTAAATTAAATTTGTATAAATGTCTTCAGACAGGAGAATTCATTCCATTTAAAATCATGCAGGTCTATAATATGTATTTTAAATTAACTTCAGTATGTAAACAACTAAGCAACAGATACTTTCAGGGAGGGGGAGGGAAATGACATCATTTTAGTAAGAAAAGAATGCACTTTGTTAACCCTTGTTCAACCCTGTTCCCCTCAGAAACTTTCACATTTGTTGTAACGCGATGGTGTAGCTGTAGGACACCCTGAGGAAGGGCTGGAAAGAAAAGCCAGTTTATCCAGAAAACTTTGGACTCCCAATACTACCCTCTGAGCCCAGACCCGGAGATCTGACATCCTTGCCCGGCATTTACAGGGGCAGAAGGATGTTGTGTAGATAGCTGTCTAACTAGGAGGAGAATGAAGAGGAGCACAGCTTTGTACCTTTAAGGGCCAGCTCATTCTCACTGTTGATGCCCATGTATTATTTCCAGAGCTTGTCATGGCCTCTGGTTATGAAATCATTGTGATAGTTGGGAAAAGCAAGTAATAGTACAATCTTGAGGACCTATCTTGTGAATGATAAATAGGAGGACTTCTAAGTTCAGTCTGTGCTATACCTGAGGTGTTTCTGTGCTACCATTCACCATTATTTAATTTTACACACTAGATTGAGATCTGAAGGTGTCAAAACTGTATTGAATACCAGACCATGCAAGAAAACCAAAAAAGATAGACACTGCCTGAAAGATCTAACACCTTGATCTGAATCCAAAGGCTGCAAGACTAATCATATACTCCAGTTTAAACACCAGGACTGGATCTTTAAATTAATCGGGATGCTTGTGATGGTTTCTGGCAGTCTGATCCTGCTACATTAGGCAAGCCCTCCACTAATGCTAGGAGTAATCTAAAATGGAGATGAAAATAAAAGAATATTCTAAAACTTTTTGCTGGCAAAGTCCCAGTAGCCTCCATACAAACAAACAAAAAAAAAAAATCTGAAACTTTGTATAAGTAAGGAAGTAAATATTTGCTTTCCCTACCTTCATATGAAAGAAAAAAGGTAACGTTTTTGGTTTATTGAAAGGTTCCCCGTGTTTTAATCCCAGCTTGAAAAGGATCTTGCTGTGCTGCTAGAAGCATGCTTCATTCCTTTCCTTCAGATGTGGCCACGGACACTGATTAATATTTAAAGATGATTTTAGGATGAATCAAGTTGTTTCTTTGTTGATATTTGAGGACAAATATGCTAATTCATAATAGCATGTTTTGGATTGATAATCTCTGTTTTTTCCGTTAATGTCACTAGGAACTTCTTTCACAAGTACTGCAGGTAATAATTACAGAACTCATTGCAAATGCTGGAGCTCTTTGTACATGTACATACACACACTTTACATATGCAATACACTTACACTTTATCCACCCACAGAAAGCAGAGGCCCTGCCACACTCCCAAGAAATCCGACCGATCTCAGAGCAGCAGAAGCCAGTCTGATTGAGGTGTCTTCAGTGCAGGCGCGGTACAAGCCTCCAATAGTTCTTTTGCGCAAAGAGTTTAGAACTTACATTCACTGTGTGAAGATCTATTTTCCATAGAGTAGATTATTGAAGAGTAAGATAAATAAGATAAAAATCATTAGAATAGATTGAATAGATGTGTTGGCTAATGGAGTGAGATTCAAAATATTTTGCCTGTATAAGCATGTCTGTTGTTCTTTGGTGTTGTTTTTTTTTTTTTTCAGAGGCTGTGAAATGCAAAGTTAGCAATACAACTAGATACGGGTGGAAGTGTTGGATAGTACAGATGGCACTATAAGCTTGTAGACTTTTACTACCAGTAATTGCAATGCCCTTGCTTTCAAAGGAGTGCAGGTTGCCCTTGATGTACACAAACAGCCATATTAATTTCACAACCCAATTGCAATTGCACACAGGGACTGAGGTTGTCAATAGGAGCAGTGTGGAAATTAAGAGCACGAACAGTGCTCTCAAATAGGCCTTTCTGCTTTAAATGTGACTAACTCAAAAGACACAGGGTGTACGTGGTTAGTAACAGAGTACTTCCATAACTGAGAGAGTTTGTGAGTAAATGAGAAGGGCGTTTTTCCATACTGTTTTTTTAAATCCAGAATTCAATTAGGCTGGAGAACATGGACCTGATTCTGCATGGAAATATGCTGATATTCATAAGTATCATCTTTACTCTAGTAAAGAAAATGGAAATGGGAAGTTAAGCATATCTTATTGGTTTACATCAAGGAAATATAAAGAGTATTCCAAAGTGACCCAAATTAATCTTTTATGTTCAAGAAGAAAGGAGGAAAACTGTCCCATTTGATTGTTCATTCAGTCAGCATTTATGTTTGCTCTCGGGAACAAATAGAAACATCAAGCATGTGCACTTCTGTTTGGAAGGCTTTTTTTTTTACTATAAATTGTCTTTTGTGATGCTATTTGAAAGAATAGGTTAAGAAGAATAGGTTAGGGCAGTGACTGAAAGGTGAATCACCAAGGTTTTTACAAGAATGCAAACAGAACAAGTCTTCAAGGATTATAAGCAAACACAAGTAAAACTCAAATTTACTTGTGATCTGCTGCTAATGAGGACTTACAGTTTAGAAAAATCGCAATGCATATAAGCATTGCATTAGGACTTGTTGCTTCCTCTCCTTTTATCTTGATTTCCTAAGGAAATGAGGCTTAGAAGAGCAGCTGTCTGTCTGCCATGCGCAATGAAGGAAACTGTAGCATAAGACATTATTTAACACACCCAAGGAATTCTCTCATGTTCAAAAATCGATGAATAATTCTTAAACAATTTAAAAGAAAATGATAACTTTCTTACAGATTATAACTGTCTCACCTGGTTTTATAGGTTACAACTTTTTCGCTGTGGCGATATGTAGAGTTGTTGAAATTCATTATATTTCTATGGACACCCATTCTTTTCATTCTTAATGAAGTTTTAGAATCGGGGGAAATACCTTCCACAGAAGTATGTGGGGATGTAGGAAGAGGACATAGGCCTAAAATGGTGGGAAGTCCTTGGTGAAGGCCTGGCTCCTGGCAAGTAATGACATTTGCTAAGTTCTAATATAAGTTTGTGTCGAGAAGAGAAAGTCTGAAGAACAGAAAGAAAACGACTGACCAAAGCACGGGTATTCAGCACAGGCACTGTAAAGGAGACGGGAAGGAGGACAGGCTTTGATGTGAGAATGTGTTTTCTGTCATTATGAAGAGCAGTGGCCAAGAGATCACACCTGAGTAAAGGCAGTGAATCACAAGATTTTTTTTATTTTTTTTTTCCTCCTTCTCTTCCAAATCTCTCTTTGTAGTTGTTTCTTTTTCATTACTTAAAATCTGATTCAGTAACATATGGCCTACCAACTGCTCTGGTCCTCCAGTAACTGGACCACTGCACAGACAAATAACTTTGCGGGTTTATTTTCCTCTCTTCAGATACAGAGGCACGGTTTGAATTGCAGATTAGTAGCTCATTTGCCCAAACTCTTCTGTACTGAGGCAACTCCATAGCAGGAAGCCAAAGAGCCACAGGACAACAGCAGTGGCCAAACAAAACAAGGCTCTGTGCCAGCTCCATGAGATGTCCCCCATGATCAGCAGTACAACCACTTTTGATTGCATCTGCTCAATTCCAAAATTTCAGGGAGTATTTTAGGGAACTTTGCTGTAAACTCTGGTGAAAACCAAGAAAAGGAAAACAAACAAACAAAAAAGAGCAAAGGCCAGGCTGACAACATGCCCCTGTGGCACTGGGATTCAGAAAAGTCTAATGCTCCATTGTGCATCATGTCCCACAGCCCTGCATCCTGGTGTCTCCCACTTGCAGCTTGACAAAGTCTGTGGTTTCACGGCATGTTAACCTCGGGAGCCACATGCCCTTGTGGAACCAGTTGTTCCCATCTTTGAATGGTGCAGTCCACCTTTCTGCTACTTGTCCCAACACATCCGTTTTCAGATCTGCGCTGTGATCATGGAACTGCTCCTGCATAAAAACCAAGATCTTCACGATAGTGACATGCAGAGACACTGGGGAGGAGCACAAAACCTTAACTAAAAGATGTTTGTCTAATCAAAAAGTGAATGATTGGCCTGCCTAAGAACAAAAGGATTGACGGGCTGGGAATTTTTATTTTGCCTTTCAACAGGGTAAGGGGCTGGAGACAAAATGAGTGGAAGTTGTACCCTGAAAAACAGTGTGAGACAAGGCCTTCTGGAATATGAAAAATAAACAGACCGATAAGGGTGGAATGACAGAGCTGCAGAGTTTTGAGGATGGTGACAATTTCAATTTGATGCAAACATCTGTTCATGTGCTTTGGATTGAAATAATCAAACACCTGCACTTCTATGTATGTGTTCATGCTTGCAGATTTCTTTGTTCTAACGAGTTTTCTGGATGCACACTCCAGGATGGGTGTGCACTAATATGGCGTAGAATTATTATTTGTATGTTGTAGGTGTTTGCACCTGCAAAATGCAGGTGCCTGCTTAATCTTGTGTTCTTACAAGCAGATATGCAATGTGTTTCCCTTGGTTTCTGTAGAGCTCTGCCAAATCTATCGCTTTAATTTCTTTATGTCTTACCCTCCCCATCTATGGAGTAGAATAATAAAACGTACCTCAGAAAGGGTGTTAGATGGTAATTAATGCGTTTCCAACATTATCTGAAGGCAGATGCTATAATTGCAGTATGTTATTTTATAAAAAAGTTACTTAATGAATATAAGCTTTTGCAGAATTAGGGAACTAAAGACAGGAAAGACCTAGTAGGTTGTGGAGTCTTTCCATCTACCAGCAGTCTGTTTTTTACTGTTTATTTATTGCTGACTTTTATTTTGCCTTTAAGCCAAACACTATGGGTTACTCGTATAGCATATGCTTCTTCACTCTGCACACAAATAAAAGCAGTGATCTCAAAATCAAGATAACGTTATAATAAAACTTGACTGAGGATGCCTGAAGTGGTACGTATGCTCACTGTGTAAAACATAGGGATCTCTGCATGCCACTGTTTCATATTAAGTAGAAGTTTGGTAAATTGAGTGGATTACTGAGATTTCATTAAAAATTAAATGTACAATTATTTAGATGAATTTTTCACATATGCTTGTGGGCAAACAATTTTTGATTAGTTGTTGACATATAGTACACACAGTGTGTGTGTGTGTGTGTGCACATGTATATTTACATGCACGATATATAAATAAAATACAGACAGTAACATAGTGTTAGGAAAGTCCACTGGTAGTCATTAATTTGAGAAGTCTTATATAGGATGGAAAGAATGATCTTCCTCAGACTGAAAAATTGTTTTCACTACATCACATTAAGACTTACTTACCCAATAAGCAGTATAAGATCTCAAGACCAAGCACAGCTCACCCCAGCTCTCTGCTCATTTTATCCAACTCTTTGAAGAGGTTTCTCTTCCAAACAGTGCCCTGGAAGTAAAGCCGTGCAATGCCTTTTTCAGCAGTGGCTGTCACTGCCCTGGGGTTATGGGATTTACATCAGTGGAAGGAACTTTCTCAGTTTGATTTTAATTAGAAATCAGGTGGTAAAGCTGGGGAAAAGATTTGTAAAGATCTGAAGTGTCTGAAGAGGAGCAGCTTGAATAACACTGTATTAGTCATGAGGCAAGGAAGGAAGAATGTTGTCATGCTTTGAAAGTAACATTGTTCAGTAAACGAAGATGTGTGAAGCACTTGCTAAACTAAATTAGTTCCGAGGTTTGGTGCACATTTATGTAATTCTGTTCATTGAAGCTTTGAACAATTGTGAAGGAAAAAAACAAACACATCTATTAAGAAAAAAAATGCTGGAATTGCTTTCTGGTGGTGTTTATCTGCAGTGATTCAGCTGCCATTTTTCTTATTTCAGACAGAATAATTAATCGGCACAAATAAATAATACAAATAATACAATGTAATTCTACTCTGAATTTTATTTTGCAGTGCTGATCTAATGAAGGCTGCTTTCCCTCACACAAACAGAAGCTGTAGAGAAGTTTTAGGACTCTGTGTCTCCTAAATTTTCTACAGAGGCTGTTCCTCAATAGATGACCTTTTTCTAATGCATGGATTCGGAGTGCAGAAAGGGTAAATCTTGTGGTTTGAGTGTACCCTGTAGAATATCATCAGATAAGTGTAGCCATATACTTTTTATTATATTATCTTGTGATTAATTTTTCTAAGAGTTGATGCTCCCACCTCTTTGTGGGGAGGAGGGACACTGTTTGCACTCAGGTCGTGTTCTCAACTCCTTTAATGCACCTCTGACATTTACCCGTCTATTCGGGATCTTTACCTTGGTGCTATTATACTTGTTGCTGTCTTACTCAGTTAAGAAGTACAAATAGCCCCAGCATTGCCAGCTGTAGTCCCAGGCTGGATCATTACTCCAGATTTGAGGTTAATCAACTGCAAATTCCATTAGCTTCATACAGAGTGAAAATAAAGAACAGACGGTCTCACATGTGAGCCAGAAGTCAGGTGCAGCACAATACGGCCAGCCTTCAGGTAGAGGGATTTTTTCCCTTCAGCTAACATCTCTGAGATAAGACCAAAGGATCAGATCAAAAAAGATTTTCATGAAAGTTTTATAGACTCCCATTCTTTTTTTTTTTCCCTTTTCTCTCTACTTCCAATTGCAAATGTTAGTTCTTCATTTGATTCTGGTGGGGTTTTTATCACTTTTTCTCCTGAACACTATGGAAAGTCATTGCTGAGAGTTATATTCTCAATCATTTTATGTTCTTTACCTACTTGTTGATCGTGCCAGCAACTTGCTTTATTGTTCAGGGAAGTGCTGTGTGATGTTTGAGGGGGATACGAGGGCAGTTTGCTATTGAAGACCCATTTAGCAAGATCCCAAACTTACAAATGCTGACATACACATGCACCTTGTGAGCTCTGCCACTGATTTCAATAGGACTCTCAGTATCAAAGCTAGACACACAGGAGAGCAGTAGCAGGAACCAGGCCTAGACGCTTCCCTGCTGGTTTTATTCTGTGCACTGTCTCCCCCCCTACACCCTTCAGATAGTGTTTTTGCTTGGTGGTGGTGGTTTTCTCATGAGCCCATTTAAAATCTGTTTAATGTTCGTCTTCTTTTTGCATGTACTACAGGCAGTCAATATTTATAGATGTTTAAAAAAACCCAAGTAATCTGCAGTTGTCTGAAAATAATGCCTGTGATATATCTCAATTCTCTGAAGGAAAAGCTTTCCTATCAAACGGAAAGAACTGTAGGGAAGTCAGGTCTGTGGCCAGAAGTTGAGATACTGCTGCACGCAGAGTGCACTGCACTTTCCAGGCTGAGTTCTGAAAATTTACATTAGCACATCAGTGTTTGCCAAACAACGTGAATTTTGTGTACTGTGGCTTTTCCCGTTTCTTTGCATCTTTATCTCTTCACCCAGTTTTAGTGGGGAGGGGAGGTGCCTGTGTGCATGTGTGTGTATGTCTCCTTATATACATATGTTAGATTATCGCTGGCATGCCATTACAAAAGGTTAGGGAAAATATTGCTGCCAACAGAACTAAAGATTAAATAATCCAATCTCTGGGAACTGTAAACTAACAATCACTATCACAAATGGGCCCTTTCTAATCATAGTTTGTGGTGGAATGAAAGATGCAATTGTCTGGAATTGATGAATATGGGATCCATGCTGGCTTCAGGGTCAAAGGTGACTTCATGCAAAGGTCCCTTTCTCTCTGGCACTGCTTCCTTTGTATAGCATAGCTTGGCAGCTATCTCTTTGCACTTCGGCTACCTGCCAATGCAGCTGGTACTGTGCAACTGTCTGGTACAGACTACAAAGCATCACTCAGCAACCAGCAGCTCCGCATGGGGCCCCTTTTCTAGGATGACAAAGAAAGATGGGCTATACATTCTGCCATCTATGCCCATTAAAAAGACTCTTAAATTGCATTGCTACAAGTTATTGTTAATTATGTAGTAGTCACTGGATCTGTATGATCCTTTTAGGGGTTGATAATCTTTAGTGTATGCTGGCAGTATAAGTAATCAAGAAGGAAAAATCAGTATTTTGTTGTGTAAAAAGTAAGTACTAATGTGGTAAGTTGCTCATGCATAGCCATATGAATGAAACCTTCATTTGGATTATGTATGCCACAGGTTTGTGGCATATGCAGAAAAAAAAACTGATTGAACTAGACAAATTACTTGTGAAGTTGTGTCCTTATAGTTTCAATATTCATGTTACAGTTAAGCTTGGGAAGTGTTTTTGTTGGTAAGCATTTATCCTGAAAGCTTGCTGGTTGTTAAAATGTGCCTTGAGCTGCAACAGAGAAGGAAGAAAACAAAGTTCTGACTACATTAAAATAAGCGATTTCAGTTTAGATATCGTGAAATTAACCAGTGTTTAAACGATGAGATTCTGATAATGGAAGTGGCATCACTGGCAGACTGACAGGACACTGATTATCTTGAATACTTTTTTCCCCTCGGTAGTGCATTTTCTTCCTGTTCTTAAGAAATTGTTTGTAGTGTGTCCAACAAAAGGAAAATCTTTGTCCCTCCTAAAGCTTGAGGTCCTGGTTATCTCCTGAGGAATGGCCAAGCTACTTCTGTTCCTCTGTTCAGGCGTGATGAATTGCATTGCAACTAAATCTGCAGGCCTGATTCCAGTGGATGTTTTCCAACTCCTCTAAATCCATCAGTGTTCACATAAAACTGGAATAGCTAATCTGGAGCAAGCGAGATTGGATTCACCTTCAGTAAGATGTATAGACGACTTACTACATAGATCCAAGTTACTTCAGCTTTAAGTATCTTGGGCCAAATGCTTAGCTCCTGTCAACTGGCATAGTTCCACTGAAGTTAATGGAGATGCACCAGTTTACCCCTCCTGAATTTTCTGGGACTTGTTTTTTCCCAAGATTTCAAGGAAAATTCTGTAAAGGAAATGGTGGGACTTGTTTACTCGTGACTGGGTTTTTTCCTCTTTTCTTTTTGCCTTCTTCCTCTGCACTATTCATGATCTTGCACTTGCCTCCTGTAATGCTGGCAGGCATCCTACGATGTACACCAAATTCCGGGAAGGAAGCAACACCATTTCTGTATAGTACCACTGCGAGAGCTAGTCTGTTGAACCACTTTTATTTCCTCTTTTGTTCAAATTGCACAAAAATCTGAGAGACACAAGATACAGCAGGAGGAGACGAGAACCTTCAGTCTTCAGTTTCTCTCTTTCCTCCTTGAGTCTAATATTCCTTTTCTTGCCTTGTTCTGATATCGGCTATTTGAAATAGTTATATATAATTTAACATTATACAAAAGTATTGTCATATCAAACATAGTGAAATGGATTCCAAAAACACCATCTGGTATTTGGGAATGCACTGTGAGTTGGGAACGTGAGAAGAGATATTCTTTGCCACTTTGCTTGGGACCCAGCCATTAGCAGTGTAATTGCCAAGAAAAGGTGACAGGCTTCAGGCTTAATGCAAGTGGTTTTTTCTTTTAACTCTTTCTCTTCCCCAGCCTGTTAACTCTGTGAGTCCTAAACTAAATGCAAAAGGCACTGTAAGGGCAACGCAATGGCAAAAAAAAATAGGCTCCCTTAAATTAAAAGGCAGGGCAGAAAATGAAAACAGTCACTGGGCTCCTATAAGACTACTAGAATAAGCGAAAGCAAAATAAGCTTGTTGAGAGGAGGAAAGAAAACAAGACATGTATGCTTTAAAGCTGCAGTGTGCTACACAGAATTGTTCTCTTAAGTAGTGGATTTGTAATGATTAGAGTTTCCCAAGCTTTATCCAAAAGCTTATTTCAAAGCCATCATTAGTTTCCTCTAATCCACCCAAAATTGCAAAACGCATATTGTGAAGGTCATCCATGACTATTCTAAACCTGGTTTATTTGATGTTATCTCACTTCTTCCTCTGTATCTGCATCTATTCCTTTAAGGATGGGGGGCGGGGAGGAAGAGAGAGGGTTTAGTAAATTAAAATCTCAGGTCGATTTCTGTGGGAATATTATTCTGATGTGTAAGGATCCAAAGGGTGTGCGTAGTACAGCTTATATAATTTCATGTTGCTAGCCTGAATGCTACTCTTGGCAGGTGTAATTCTAACAAGTTTTGCCAATACTTCTCACCTGAGAACCAGATCAAACATGAGGGAAGTACAAAATTGGAGATATTTGAACAGGGATAAAAGTCTCTGTATTACACGCAGGAAGGCAAATAAACTTTGCAGCAGAGGATGCAAACGAGTGAATAATACAGAAAGATTTTAATCTTCATTGATTTCCATCTAACATTTGAAATACAACCTTATATTAATTCTGAACTTAAAAAAAGGCCACATTGATTTGTTTCGGTATGTCAGGAACTGCGATGCTACAATAGATATGCTATTAAATTACACAAAATAAAATGATTTCTGGTGGGTGTATCTAATGCTTGCCAAATTAGATGAAATGAAAGCTAACCCTCTTAGTCTAGCTGTTGTTTTTAAATATTTATGTCTTTAACAGACATTTGTGTGTGCCATGAGGGGGACTAGAAACTCCTTTGCTATCAGTCAGTTTATGTAGACATGCAAAATTCTTACAGTCTCAGTACCAGACTCGCACAGAACGCTCGTCACCGCAAGTTCTTTCAATTTATTTGAAATAAGCTTGCCGATTCACCACACTGCCGTCTTGGCTCCTGTTACTTATTTATTTACTGCAATTGCGTTTCGCTGCAAATGAGTTCTGTACGCAAAATTTAGTCTACAAGGTGTAGCACAGATTTTCAGCAAGGAGTTCAACCCTTCAGTGCACAAAAGTTGGTGGCAGTCCCATGGGTGCCAGATTGCTTGAGGGACTGAGAGAGAAGCTGCGAGCCCAGAGCTTGCCCTCTCTGCCAGCGACCAGCCGTCGTGAAACTTTGCCCCGAAACAAACACTGTGGAGCCGAGCCTCACCACGCATCCGAGTGGGAAAATAAGTCAAACATCACAACAGGATCTTTCTGTTCTTTACGAGAGCTTGGGATTGGGGTGCAATTTTACCCCAGCCCTGCTTGACCTGACCTTCAGTGCTGTTTGATTTCTAAGAGGCAGTGATGGTCTTTGATATGTCTCTCACTTAGTACCAAGTTTCTTGCTTTGAAGTGTGTCGATCAAGGCAGTCCCTGATGCACTTAGTGTCCCAAACCCTCCTGACTAATAACCCAACCTGGGCAGCTCAGAAGAAAGATAAAGTTCTGATTTATATCTTACAAAAACAAACACTCTTTTCAGGCAAAATCACTCTCCAACAGAGAGTGTTGTGTTCTGAGTCTCATTCGGTACCTGCTGCTCCAACAGCACTGGCTTTGGAAGCGCACCTTTCCTTGGGATGGAGCAGTGAGGGATGCATCCGACATGTAGAAGCACGGAGGTTTTGTGTGTACAGAAACCAAGGCCACGCGATCAGTTCGCTCGCACAGGGCCAGACCACACGTGGGATTCCTGATTCCCACTCAAAGAATCAAGAAACACAAAACTCTTTTGCAGTTTAATTTCTGAAGGGCTGCATTCACCTGTGAAAACTTTCGTACAAGAGATAAAGACCTTCGGTACAAATGAAATGTGATAATACTTTTTGCATTACAGTTCCTCCTGTAACAGAAATGGCACAAATTGTCTCCTTTTTGACTGTGCTTTTCTTTGACCTTTCCCTATTGTACAGTCTAATGTTTCTAGAACATATATTTTATTTAATGGTTTTAATCAACAACTACAGTAACAAAGAATCTGCATCTTCTTTCAGGAAGTTAATATTACAAAAGTACGTTTTAAGCCTCTGTTGAGCAGCCTCGGCCTCTGTGAACCAAAACCTGCTGCTATGGTTAATAGCAGCGATACTTTCATTCAGCACAATTCATTCCCCATTTGTCCCCCCTGCACAGCTTGGGGCACCTCGGGGACACCCTGGGTGTGTGCAAGCTGGAGCATCCCGTGCCTGGCTCATCCCCGGGGCCCTGCGGCCACCAGCCAGGGATCTGAGTCCGGGCACACAGACGCTTTCTTGAGTGGTAAACTGCCAACTCCAGCAGCTTATAGCTTTTTATCACCTTAACAGGAATGTGCCACCCACAGCAATGCGGAATTATTAGATCTTTCTCATCATTTTTTTCTTTCTGCATAGAGAGCTTTGCCTTTTTTTCCCTTCCCAGCCTATGCCGGGCTGGGGTTTTGTTTTGCTCTCCGGTGACATGATGACAAACTGCAAATGAATAACCAGAAGTACTTAGAATTAAAATGGCAAAAATATTATTAGTTGCTGCCCCCCCACCCCTACTCCTGCACCACTCTCCCGTTTTCCCCTCCCTCCTCTTTTGACGGCAGGCAGAAAATGCAGATGCCAAGGCAGCGGAAGATATTTTTAAGCAGGAGCATCTGGCTCCTTGGCAGACTCCACAGGCAGTTGGTTTGGTTGTTTTGGAGTTGCCTCTGGGTCTGTCACATGTTTTGGCATCTGACTGATTGTCTGGGCTGCCTCCTCTTATTGGACATATTTTTTCTTTGACTCACCTTTGATTCTGAATTGTCTCTTTATTTTCATTTGCCAGTGAACAGCAACTTCAGCTGATCCTGGGCTTGTTTATATAGAAATAGTGCCTGTCACTCCCTGCTTGTGCCTCACGGGAGCCTCCTCCCTGCCCGGTCCATGCCACCAAAGGTGCTTGGTGTGAACGCTGCTTCCTTGGGATTTGGGTCAGGCTCCGAGCACTCCCAGGGAAGGAAACTATTCCAAGGAGGAGAATTTTCCCGCATCCAAATATACGGCCAAAAGCACAGAGACATTGTTCCTGATGTATGCTGTACCTGTGTATGGTTTTTTATTTTTTTAAATATATGTATGAGGTTATTATATTGGGGGGAGGGTTTGTCTTAAAACAATGCAGGATTTTTAATAGATTTTGTGCAGAGAATGAAAAACGACTTGAAATGACAGGTCTGTTCCCTGCCTGGAAGCCCGCTGTTTGAAAAAAAGTTAGATGCTTAGCAGTATTTGTTTCTCTGTTTTCTTAGCATGGTATATCTTGGGTGAAGCTAGCTTTTCACTCAAAAAACTTTTTCCCCCCAAACGCTGCGGCGAGCCAGCCTGGAAGCCTGTCCCTGCGACCTGCCCCAGCCCACGGAGCCGACCCAGGGATTTTACGACTGCCAGGGCGGCGAGGCTGGCAGAAGCAGGTGGGCTCACAGCAGGGAGCAGCAGCGAAAGCCCCACCACAAGTTCTGCTGGGATTTTTTTAGGTGGCTAAACTAAATCTAATTAAACCAGAGCATGTTTAAATGAGCTTCACTTAATGTGCACTCTGTGTAGCTCCTCTATTTAATAATGGCGGCTCTTGTTTTTATTATTAGTGCTATCGTCTTTTTGTCTTTCCTGATATTCCCAGGGATTGAATGGATTGTTTATCAGAAGGGTTTGGGGTTGGGTTTATATTTCTAAAATGCTGGTTTGGAACTGTCCTGCAAACTAGTCCTTGCTGTGCTCAGGAGGCACCGTGGAGACTCAGAGATGAGATGTAAATCCATGCTTTCAAGATAAAATGAGACCCATATTCCACAGAGAAAGTGTTTTTCTTTTAAGGAGAAGGTAAATAGAAGGGGGGAAAAATGCTAGGTTTTAAATCCATTTGTAGTGTTTTGAAGGTAACCTCGTAAAAAATTGTTTTTCACAAATCTGACGTAAAGAAGGCATCATGTAACTTTTATGTTGTTTGGGATTTTTTTCTTAGCTAAACCAAATCAAATTAAAATCATCCAGGAAAAGGGTAGGGAAAACATAATATGACATTTTAAAACAAAAGCTCCCAGTATGTATTTTTCATTGGAGTTAAAATATTGCTTAAGATGGAAAGCTTGTCTCTCGCTGACCTATCATTTTTGCCACAGTCAGGTACATGTTTGGAAGCCATATGTATATTATCACTGTAAATATTAAGGATGTCAGAGGCTAGGGAGCTGGCATATATGAAATAAAGCTATTTAGTCCCAGGACAGGACATTTTGGGCAGCTAGGCTCCATCCTTGTCTTTTCCTCTGACCTGTATGCAGCAGGGAACTGCAGATAGCTCCAGGGTTAGTCTCCAGGTACTTGTTGTTCGCAAACACAGAGGAAGATGACTAGAAAGATTTTAAAACACGAGAGAAACTGTATTTGCGGTTAATTTTTTTGTGTGTGGAAAGGAAAAAGTATTCTCAAACTAAATCCTAAACCAGTGACTGAAGGAGCAGGCAGACAAAAAACACGCATGTGAACACACACGCTTGCATGTACACACACCTTACATAAAATTACCTTTACTCTCTCATCCAGAGCCTTGGCATGACTGATTCCGGGAAAAGCCCTGGACCCCAGATCTGTACAAGAACATTAGTAAACGTGTGCACTGAACACAATGTCGCATACGAATTAAAGTGAGTTTCCAGCTCTCATGTTTGCAAAAGGAAGCCTGTGAGTACAGTAAATGCCTGTGTTCTGAAATCCTAAAAAGAAAATTACAGTAAAACTAGTAAAACCCCCAATCTACACTGTGTTTTTAAAGTCATCTTGGTATTCTAGGGAATGTGCATCATAAATTTTGAATAGATGGGATTAGCAATATCATGAAGGGGAATCCCAAAGGACCTATCTCCAGCAAGGAAGGAATCTTGTAAAAGACATTCACAATAAATCCTTTCATAGGCCTTGGCACTTGGATGTAACTCCATAGATTCCCTGTTAGGTTTTCCTATGAGGGGAAAAAAATGGGTCCTTTTGGGCTTTTGATTCTGTGAGTCAGTTTTGTGATCCGAAAGCACCATATGGGTGCTTTCACCTTTGTTTTTCAGCACCTGCAGCATTTGGCAGATACATGGCAAAGCAGAAGCAGCAGCACAAAACACGATATTACTGGGAGAGGGAGATGATATTCTGAACTATCTGTCCTCTTGGGGCAAGCAAATGGCAGAAAGCAGCTACAGTGCCGTGCCAAACTAGTCCTGTGGGACGATGTGGTTACAGTAATTTTTAGAATAGCCTTGTTCATGCTACTCTTAAGTCTGTGCAGCCTTGTCCAACAGGAGACTTGATTTTCAAGGGCACAGCTCTAAAAGTCCAAGATTGAAATCTTTGTACAAGAGTTACAGTCTTCAGACACAGTGCAGTTAAAGTGAGGCGGCTTTTCTGTCCTGCCCGTGAACAGTTAATAGAATAATAGGTAAGTCTTTAGGAGCATAGCGACACTCTTTAAAATCCCTTGGATCTTTTAATACTGTGGACGGATGGTATGCAGTCACTGCAGCTGGACAGACATGCTTCTCAAGGAAAGAGAGACACTTTTAGCACTTCTGACTTGGCCGCTTGGCTTCTGGCGAGTCACCACACATTTCACACTGAGGTAACTGACTGTATTTCTCTTCTTACTGTTAAAAAAAATCCTCAGTCAAAATCAAGGTGTTCCAACAAATCCTTACCTATATAGTTGTCGGTGTTGCATTTTTTAGATTTCAGGAACCCTTCAGAACAGGTCCATCTGTCTTGCTCTGTCCTTTTCTGTGGTCTGTTTTACAGCAACAATGGGCTTTGGGTCTCTACAAAACTGAGTGAAGGAAGACTGCAAAATATATTGGGACAAATAATGAAGTGAGCCACTTCTGCTTGGCAGGGAACAGCAGTCCTCAGTTTACCAATACAGAAAAAGGGGTTAATTGATTTGTTCAATATTGAACACTAGCCTATACAAGGCCATGACTCGTTCCATCACCACATCAACCCTTTTGTAGACCCTTAAGCTTCTGCAAACACGTTGTAAAAGATGAATGATAATCTTGACTTCTCTTCCTACTTTGCCAAGATCCTTCACGTCAAGAACTTCAGTGATTTGAGAAAGGTGGTTCTTCTTCGTAGCTGAACTAGGAAAGAGATTCATCTGGTTTCTCTCACCTCAAACGAGTAGAGAGGGAAAATACAAACCTGTTCAGACATCATTTCTCATCAGGACACAAAGAGCTGGCTGAGGTCAGAACGAGGACTAAACATTATCTCATAAATCCCCCAGAAGCTGTGGCTGGTTACGCTGGTGTCACCAACAGGCCCTGCGCATCTTGATACTGCTTGGGAGAGTAGGGAGCGAGGTGAAAATCAGCAACTAAGGAGTCTGAGTTTTGTAAACCTTTTTTCCACTTCAAATTAAAAGGTGCTGCTGTTCCCGACCAGACTTTCCAAAGCAAGGACATGGCTTGGCCACAGTTGAGATGGATTTAGTCTCCCAGAAAAGTTGTTTTCCCTGCTGCCATCTGACACAGGTGGAGCTAGTGCCAACGTAGTGAGTGCAAATTACAGCCAACGTGATGCAGAATATCTTGTGCGCAGACCTATGTAGCTGTGTAATTGCTTGGCATGTCTTTGGCCCTTCATTTGTCCCAAGTGATAGGTGTGCGAATGGGTTTATAGGAATAATAATTCTCAAACTTACAGCCAGCTCTTTTCTTCTCTCCATTACCCTGCTGGAAAAGATTTCACAGCCGTTTGCGTTTGTTGCAGAAGCCTGCAAAAGAGGTGAAGTTAATCAGAACTTTGGCTGTCACTTCGCTCCTAGCAGAGGTTTTTGGAGCTGCGTTTCCGCGTTCAGAGCAATAGAGCTCGCCTCACATTTAAAATGAAGGAAGATAAGAGTTGACCTGTGACAAAGAGAAAATAATCGCTTAAGATCTGGATCATCTGAAACCTAAACTGATCCACGGAAACTAATCCATGGACCAAAAAAAATAAGAGAAGAAAATCGAAATCACATATGAACCAGAAATAATTCTCCTCCCACCTCTCAAGGTTCACACAGAAACGTGTGAAATTGAAAGGGCAAACCATGGTATAAATTTCGCTCACCTGTTGTGGCGCTGAGATCAGTGATACGCTGAGGTTACGGAAATGAATCCTGGGGATTCATTGCAGAGGATAGCAAGGAATATCAGGTGCTTTGTGCATGAAGTTTAAATGAACATTTAAATATAACTCTGGAACACAAAAGGAAGTTTAACTGTAAAATGTAAGAATGAGTATGCTCTCCTGATGCACCACACACTCACTTCCAGAGCATCAATCACTTTTTCTCTGCCTTCTTCATGGAATAGATCATATTTTCCTTTCCCATTCAGTCTTTTGATAAGGGATTTGTGCCTCAGTATCCTCCCCTAAGCATCAGGAGCCCCTCATAAGAAGAGGAGAGCACTGTGCTCCCTTTGCATTTGCCCTAGGACAAGGCTGTCTCCCTCCATAACGACTCAAGCGAGACGGAGTCAGAGCGTCGGCGAGCTCTGCAAGCCTAAACGCTGCTCTGTGGGTTTGGGTTTGTGGGTTTGTGTCTAATCTATGAACTTTACATCACTTAAGTGTAGATTCTCCCTGTGGTTTAGTAGAAGCAGCCAAAGGTTGAATTCATACTGTGTTCTCACAGGTGAAACTTCGCTGACTTGTGCCAAGCAATATATTCTGCATGTTCCCAGTTTACATATTAAATCTATGGGGTAGAAACGGGCAAAAAGTAGGAAATCTCCTATTACTTACATACAGTGAGAAATAACATTCGGTGGGTGTATACAGTTTCTTACGGAAATGAGCTGTTTCTCCTTTGAAGGAACATCTAAATAGAAGGGAATAATTCGAAACATAAACTGAAGTAGAAAAATTCACTTCCCGCTTTATTCCAGAAAATATCAGTGATATTCCCCGGACAGGACATGAACATGTTATCATTGAGTTAAATTCATTTGCACACACAGATTTTGACCTTGCTGGAGTGCAGAATCTACAGTGAACCATTTGTTCACAGAGATGGAAGAAAATAATTGAGGTTTCTTCAGGGTGGGGAAAATGCTTTGTAAGCAACCAAGGAGTGTGTTTTGAAAGATAAAGGTGAGAATGAAGCAGGGAGTTGTTAGTATTGAGATACCCTAGTGTAATTTAAAAACCAACGTTTCTGTTGCAGCTCATTACCGTTTAATATGTGAAAATGGACTCATTCTTGAATTTTGCAATGTTTCAGTGCTGCACGCCCCCTTTTCTCCCTACCCAGCATTACTAATGTCAGGGACTATTCTTTATACTGTATTTGTATAGCACCTATCACAGTAGGCTTCTGGTCCATTCCTCAGGTTCCTAAATGTTGTTGCAGTAAATATAAATAACATCACTGAATTCCAGCATCAGTTGCTGAAGTATTTCCTCTTCCTGAGGAAAGAACTGGACTTCTCTGGATTTAAAGAACCAAGTGTTTATTTCCAGAAAGCAAACCAAGTGGAAATGACAGTCTGCTTTTGGAGAACCCCATTGACCTGTAAGACCTTAGTTAATTTTTGGCATAAAGTGAAATACTTTTCATTGGTAGTGTACTAATGTTCCATACAGAAAGCCAAAAATGAATGCTTGGGGACTAGCTAGGAAGTTAGAAGTGTAAAACCTTCTCTTTAATAAACACCTTCCTTGGGAATTTTTGGTGAAAATGAAAGGAGCGCCAACTGGGGAGGCAGTGATTTTTTTACCACTTCTCTGGTTCATGTGAGTTCAGTTCTTGCCTTTCACAGCGACTCTGGGGAACTCATTTAGTCTGTTTGTTCCTCACTTTACCCACATTTAAAACATCAGAGATAACACATCATCGCTCTGAAAGGATGCTGTGAAGGTAAAACCAGCAGGAAGAGCGGCAGATACAGTGGTGTGAGCGGGTCCAACTCTAGCGGGTGTACACTGGTATGTGTTACAGCAGTATGCAAATGTGGCAGGCTGTAAGCTTCTTTGGGTAGCGACCCTTTCAGTATATTTGCATAATTGAGTTAAACTGAGAATGTCAATAAATTATATAGATGCTGTGCAATGTGTTGGTGAGATCAGCAGAAATGCAGCTCAACAGTTGTAACAAAGTTGAGATTTTCCCATTTTCTTTGCACAAGGGGAATTATGACTTTACACGCTTCAGTCACACAAGGCTGAAAAGATTGTCCTTTGAAATGGACTATCCTAAAATCATGTTATCCCGTAACAGGATTATCCATGGAAAGACAGAGAATTAATACCTTCCTCCTATAAAATGATGGCCTTAAAATATCTCCTCTTGTTAAACTGCTAGCCATCTTTAGGGCAAAGAAGTGATGAGTCAGCTACTTCAGAAATGTCTGTGGCTTTGTAAGACGCAGCATATGCAAGACCTGGTGTGATGAGTTATAACACACCTTTGTCGTGCTAGAACATTTCCGAGCTCCTTCTGTAGTAATTTGCTCTCATTTAAAGGCATGAGAGCCCAAGCAGCCCAGCTCAGCCAGCGCTATGGAAGTGACTATGCCACTCCAGCTATGCCGTGCCTGCAGTCTGTGCCCCAGTGATTGATGGATGCTTGAGATCCATCGTGACCTTGCTGTTCGTATCAATGGGTATCCTGTAGGAAACCCCAGGGCTCCTGTCACACTGACACCCTCACAAGCCCGTCACAAGTTTCATGTTGCAAGTACTTTTCTTTGAAGCTGCAATTCCTCTTTATTTAGTCTTCCCCAAGTACAGTTGTTTTGTCCACCTTCGGTATTGCATCAGCAAATACATCACTCTGAAATCTTAGCTGTTAGCACACCACGAGGCAGTGGAACAACGGGGCTTTGCAAATCAGCAACTGTATTTCTGGTCTCTTTTATCTGTTGTTGTCCTATTTCTGACCTTGATTATTACAAATTTACCTTCAATATACTCCCAGCCTCTCTCCAGAATCATGGTGGTAATAATATCAAGTTTAGGGAAGCAGGAGATTCACTTGCAATGTTTCTCGTCTGAACTCTGGACACAGGACAACGTGTCTTGATGCAGTAAAAGCGGAGCACTCCATTTAAAAGAGAGATCAGGACAGAGCAGAACAAACGGGAGCTGATGTCCTAAGCACAGGCTGAGAATTGCCGCTGTAAAGTAGTTTAGGCCACCGAAAACTATGAAAAGGAGTGGCAGGTTGGACGGGGCTTTGAGCAGCCCGGTCTGGTGCAAGGTGTCCCTGCCCACGGCAGGGGGGTTGGAACCAGGTGGTCTTTAAGGTCCCTTCCGACCCAAACCATTCCATGATGCTATGATTCTAAGAGGAAGCGTAGCTCAAGTAGAGCAAGTAGTGTCACAGAAACAAGAAATTATTTCTTCTTGGGCTAGCTGTGGCCTTCTGATCTCCTACACGGATAGGCTGCGGTCGCTGACCCAGGCTTCCAAGGACACCTTGCCAGTGACTCCAGAGCATTTCCTTTGCTCTCCCCAGTCTCTGTCCCAGCTTCATTGCTCTCCTCCATTGGCAGCAATCCAGGTGAAATTGTGCATTCTTCCCTCTTACAACTGACAAATGCAGAGAAGCATTTTATTTCATTTTTGAATGGTTTCAGCACAGGGAATGGTACCAATAAAACAGTGAAGCTCCTACCAAATATGACATAATGATTCTTCGAGGTCACATCATTCCCTTCCTAGATAGCAGAGCTGTTCTGGGGCTGTCAGCCCATTAGTCTGATAGGACTGTCATGATAACCAGAAAAATACGGTCAGTCCTAGCTCAGAGAAAAATTCTTTCCTCTTGAAAAAGCAAAGCTTTCTATCTCTATGTGCCCTGAGCTGCAAGAGGAAGTGACTGAAGCCAGAGTGGTTCCTACAAATAGAAATCTTTATCATTGTAAATCAACTTGGTGAGTAGCAATCGACTTCTTTGTCTCTAGAGACATTTAATAAAGTACCCCACAACCTCTTTGTCATCCATTAGTCACCAGATATTGGACATCCCATTTTAAAAGCACCATTTCTTTTTTTAAATATATAGCCTATGAAAGATCTATATTTTATCTCTTTTTGGATGGATGCATTAAAAGGATATTCTTATTTCCCAGTCTGGATTGAAAGTGCTAAGAAAATCCTGTTGTACAGGAAGAAAATGTAAGCGCACATTTAGCAGGGGCTTTGTTTTCCTTTTTTCTTGCTAATAAGGCGTACACCTCCAGCCTACACTGGAGGCCAGAGCAACCCCCAGAACAGTTGCTGAAATACAGCCTGCCCAAGAACTTAGGGAGAAATGGCATTATGGAAAATAGGGAAAACAGTTGTTTCCCTTCATATAATATTTAACAAAACCTGTAAGCTAAAAAAATACATACAAATTTATCTGTTGCTGAAGTCCGTTAATCTGCACATCTTGAGGAGTAAGGGCATTTTATTGCTTTTAGCTGATTTGCCACAAACCTCTGGTTCTGCCCGTGCTGCAAGCAAGTACTCATTGTAACAGGCTTTTCTCCTCAAAGGCAAGAACTGCCTAAGGTTGAACATGTCACTAATCTGAGCTTTGGCACAAAATAAAATACAATCCAAGTCTTCATGGAGACAGAGCAAAGCTTGAAAATCCGAACCCTAGAAAGTCCAAATAAAGTCATATAACAAATATGAAGGGCATACCTTTAATTGCTTCTGTTTAGTCTCCTGATTCTCTAGTCAATGTCAAGATTTTTGTGGGGTCTG
Source organism: Sagittarius serpentarius (assembly GCA_034782735.1). Classification (NCBI taxonomy): domain Eukaryota; kingdom Metazoa; phylum Chordata; class Aves; order Accipitriformes; family Sagittariidae; genus Sagittarius; species Sagittarius serpentarius. The sequence goes on along the minus strand of JAVKLA010000090.1, from coordinate 4,128,176 downwards.
ACGCATGATTTTTGAAATTGATAATACCACTGTTCTCACAACAGGGTACTGTTTAAATGGGCATTTTACTGTAGGACATCTTTTGTCACTGTGTAACTGGACCCCAGCTCCCCATGAAACTTTCCGTTTTTAGCTGTTCTGTCCGTAGGCTGATGACTCCAGCATTTTCCTTCTGGAGCAACTTCTTCCCGATTCCTTACTCTGCATCCCAGAGTAAGACTCCGAAGATGTGCTTCCACAGCAGGGCAGGTGAAGACCTTGCTGACGCTTTGCAATCAGTGAAACACGGTTTTAGCTGCAGTTACTGATTTTGTAAAACTGTGAGCGTAGACAGGACTTAACTAAATGTCTGAGCAGTGAGGAATGCCTTAGTTGATATCTGCACTTCTCGGTAAACAGCTTGATGTTCACTGTGACAGAGTTTCATTTCTCTAGAGTGCTTCATTACATGTCCTTTATTGGCTTTTTGAGTACAGATTCTGTGACTGGTATATTAATTTTATTTTTTTACTATATTTCCTCCTTTTATGTTCTGCAATTACATTAACTCAGCCTTTCCCGATCAATAATAGCTGCAAACAATTTGCCTTTCACTGCACATACAAAACCTGTAATAATGGTCTTCAAGTCTTTATAGTTTCTTTAGTGGTGTTAAATTTATTAGACCTTATTAGCATAGAGAAAAGGATCAGTAAATGACCTGCTACAGTAGAAGGCGAGTAGCATCCACCTCTTGCAAAAAAAAAAAAAAGTACTCTAGAATGGGAAAAAAAAAACCCCAACATTTTTTCTGCAGAAATTTGTAGCAGGGCTATAATTATCAGCATAAATAATCTATGGTAGCTTTTAAAACCTGTGCAAGCTCTGTTTAATTTCTTAGGCATCTTACTGGTTACTCAATCCCTTTTAGCAGTGGATGAGGTCGAACCAGATTATCATAATGGTCCTTTCTGGTCTTAAAAATCAAAGCCAATGCTGGAAGGGCTTGACTATCCCCAGTCCTAACTTGAACGTGCAGAGGAAGGCTAAGTGTGGTAAGCCTCTGTCCTGCTGCTCCCCTCCGCTCTGGCCCATGGTCCTCCTCACTCCACTTAAGCCCCAGAGCAGGAATACTCGGAGGATCCCAGTGCTGCCTGCCTCATCCAGCAAAGCAACCGGGAAGGGGCAGAGCCCTGGACACAGCGTGCCGGCGCACAGAGCCAGCCGGCTGGGAACGGCCACCAAACCCTGCAGCACCACCGTGATGCAGTGGAACCAGGAGCTGCCTGGAGAGCCGGGATGAGGGCACCCGGTGCTCGGGGCAGCGGGCACGGTGGATCCTGCCCCCTGTGTGGGGACAGGTCAAGCCAAGGAATGCTTGGCTTCTCCTCCGGGGGGGAAGAAAGATTGTTCATATTATTTTCTGTAGACTTCAGGCTAAGTCTTACTCATTTTATTTACAGAAACTGTTTCAGGCCATTGACTTGAGCAACACTTCTCTTATGGATAAAGGAAACAAGAATTTGGCCTCGTGACAACTTTAAAGTCCTAGGATTTATGTTCCTTGCATCCCTCAGATATGTTTGCAAATGTTGATGCATACTCCTAGATTTTTACTCATAAAAATGCTGCTTGTGTTTTGGGGTTTCTTAGAAAAATATTTTTAAATCACTTTCCACCCTTAAGGGCCGTTTGAAATTCACACTCCCAAGGCAGTAAAACAACACTACAGGTTTAATTTTAACTGGGAAAAGGCAGGAAGCTGAGTTTTAGTACACTGCTTTCTGAACAGTAGGTGATTTTGAAGACAGCTTTGGTATCGGCTCTGAATATCCCATCTTGTACTGGTCCAACCAAGGCTGATATATTTTATTTTTTCACTTTGGCTTTCCAACATTTAATTTTATTAGCTGGGGAAAAAAAAAGTGGACATAAACTTTTAATGGAAGTGTATGAGAACTGACGCGTCAGGAGCAATTACAAATACATGCTGTGTAACGTAAATCTGCAGGCACTCTTTACAAACAGGAGGCTTTGGCTCTGCAGTATAATGGCCTCAAACATTCTTGTCTCCAGCAAAAAAAAACATTTTGTCTTCAGTGTGATATATACATAGAAAATACGCATATTTTTTAGTATGACCCTCTTTGAATAGGGATTGAACATCCCTCCTTGAAAAGCATGACCTTCTGTTTGAACTTGATGGTTGCTGCCTTGTCCCATGGAGGTCCCCGCTCCAGGCCACTTGTGAAGTGCTCCATCACGCAGGGCTCCAGCAGGAGCAAAGTTCTGCTGCTCCAGCGTGGGTCACCCAGGGAGGGAGAAGATCAGTCCATGCTCCCAGCAAGCTGAGTGCCTGCTTATGAGTGAAGGGTCAAGCTGGAGCATATGACAAGGCAATGCTGCTTTGAGTCAAAAGTCAAAACAGCTCTAACCCTTTCCAAGGGACATACTAATACCCAGATGGATTTGTTTGCTTCCCAGTTGTTACTTTTCCCAGTACTTACACTGACTTCTGTTGTTATAGGTAGTGCTAATTAAGATCACTATGATTGCAATGAAACACGATTTTGCGTGCATGCAATACCGTATGTTACCAGACGATTAGGTACGGGTGCTGTCACAGCTTCTATAACTTCAGCGTTGTGTCCTGCTCTCTATGGAGCTGCAGTGGGATCTCAGCCCTCTCTGCCACTGCCCCTCTCCCGCCTTGTACCAGGGATGGGGTACCCCCATGGCTTTGGCACACCAGCACCAGGGAAGTGGATGAGCTGGACTTGGGACCGGCTTCTCTTTCTCTTCTGATAATGGGGGATATTGCAAGAAAGTGCTAAAGAGATGTTGTAAATATGAGCCAGTGCAGCTGTGTTGGTCCTAGACCTCCTGGGTATGAGACAAGGGAAGGGGTTGGGCTGGGCTGGGCTGGATGGGGTAGGAAGGGAGGAAGGGAGAAGAGTGTCCCAGTGCCATGACCAGTGTCCCAGTGCCATGACCACTAGCCTGCACTGCATCTTTCAGCATGGGGTGAAGGCTTGGCTTCCCACTGAGTGGGGGGTCAGCTGGGAAATAAGGAGTTAATGAACCTCTGCTCTACATGCTCCCATGCCCCACAGCTCCCCGTATCAGCCTCGGACCCTCTGTGGTGTCGTGACACTTTCAGCATGTTGGTATCATAAAGGAGTCAACTGATCGTTCCTGGCACTCGTTGTAACACACATTGTTGTCATTTTTCAAGGTGAAGCTTCTCTGCCACTTTGCATATGCCTCTCAAGTGGTAATCGCAGTCTTTTCAGCCAAGGAGAGTCTCTCGATTCGATGTACTTTGTCCTGTAAAGCTGCTATTAAGCAAGACAGAATGGTGAATATCATATTGTGCAGCTTCTGTTTTAGCCACAGCTGACAACAGGACTGGGAGAAGGGAATTGGATCCTGATTTCCTATAGGATGGAGCAGCATTGCTGTAGCCCTTCTGAGCTCAGGGATGTAATTAGAAAATGGGTCTATAAACAAAAATTCACCATTATGGAGCAAATAAAACCAAAGGGTAGTTAATCCAGGGATATATCACACATCAAATTAAATCTCACTTTGCCTGCAGTAATAACAGAAATAATTCATTAAGATAAACCTCTAGATTATGCACAGCATCTGGAGATAGAATTAAGACCTTAGCTGTGAGTGCATGTGCATGCACACTCCCTTCCTCCCCCCTTCAAAAAATGATGCCAGCATAAAAGGCAGTTTAGAGTTGACTGTTGAGCTTTTCACATCCATTTCTTTCCAGCACTTACACAGAAAATAAATGTGGTTTCCAAAGAGAGCTGTCTCTGGAAGGGTAAAAAATTCTCACATCCTTTTTTCTGTGAAGGAACGTAACATGATGTAGGGGCGGGCCCCTGTGCAGAGTCAGGACCACTCAGAAAAATGTTGACGTGCAGCCTTGGAACTTGATCTAACTTCTTATGAAGTCAGTGTGAGTTTTTCCATGTATTTCAACGGAAGTTGAAAGAGGTCCTTCCATCCACTCTGTCTCACCTGTACAGTGGAAATAATACTGGTGAACATTGTTAGTGGGCTGTTTTGGAATGTATATCATCTTAATGCTAACCCTGGGATGACAGGTTTCATCTGTAGAAGCTGGGCATGCCAGTAGATTTAGAACTGAATCTGCATCTACATTCAGTGTGAAGGTATCAGTGTTATCCCAGAATCATGTTAAACTGGCAGACATGATCCTGTCAGGGACCAAGGAAGAGCAGTGCATTATTCTGCAGCCAACATTTAGCAATTTTCAGTAAAATCTGCCATTGTAAAGCATTTCCTTCCTGTAATCCTGAATAATATTAAAGATGGACAAACTGATTTGGGTTAAATAAAATCAAATTACGAAGCCTAAAAAAAAATAAAGCTGAAATGGATACAAAACTTGTGTATCTTTTCTGTAAGCTGTCTGGGACAGAAATTCTCTCTTCCATGTCTGTTTTCATAACTCTGGTGCAGACCCACTCTTACTACTCTGTAACAACTCTTGTGACTATCAGGAATGTGCTACTGGAAGTGCTCAAATACTTTGACTCTCAATAGGTTGTTATTGCTGCTCCTGTTCTTCCTCCAGACCTTGCTGTCTCATCTTTCATCCAGAAAAAGAATTCCTTAGGACATGCCCAGGATGTTGTAGCAGAGCATGCTAAAGAATACGCTAGACAAACCTCTGCCAGGAACAAGCCTGCTTTTGGACAGAGGATCTCGCAGGGGACTTATCAGGGTCCAGAACAGCCCTGTTTTCATGAACCCATCAGCAAACCGTATGGTAAAAATTCTTACTGGCAAGAATTATAATGGTATAATTGGTAAAGCAGAGATAAATCAGCTTTCATCCATTTCTGAAGGCACTCTGTTACATTCAGACAGTTCAATCACACTCATTTTCTTCTGGACCTTTCTAGAAATGGCCTGCCACCTTGTTTCCCATCCATGCCCTGCAACAGCTGTTACAGCAAATGGATTTTTCTATGACTCGTACTGAGTAATGGTGGGCTATAAATTAGTGCATGCTTGGGAGCTCCCAAGGAATAGCAGCCATCATCTAATTACATTTCTAATTAAGCTTACAGGGAGACTAAAACCAGTAAAGAATAAATGTGTGGACTTCCAGCAAAATATGTATTCGGAGAATACTGCCAGGGCTGCCCAAAATATGCTAGAGAGCTGAAGACAAATTGAGACAGTATGAAGTCCTCAACGAAAGATGACTGTGTACACAAAGGATCTGACAGTAAACCCATGGGAAAGGATAGTGATGAGTTTGAGATGCAGGAATGAATCCAAAAGGGAGGAAAGGCCTAGCAATGGGTGTCTAAAAGAGCAGATCAAGAAGGCAGGATCAGAGGAAGTGGGAAAGCCGCAACAGAAGCCAAGGCTGAGAACTGCCAAATCATAGTATCCGCTGCAAAAGGGCTTTAAAATCTCCAGGGAGTGGGAGCAGGGACTAGCTACTAACTCATATGCAAGACACCATTGAATAGGCTTAAATAATTTTTTTTTTCCTCCAGAAAAGACCTCTGAAAGGGTCCCCTACTCAGCCTGGCAGCAAATGTCACAGGATTCTAGCTTCAGGGGAAAAAAAATCCTCTGGATTTGCCATTAATTTGGCTGGAAAAAAGCCTGAGAGGTCACCTAGTACATTCAGCTATCCAAAAGCATGGTCAGCTTTCTGATGTTGTCGAGACCTCCAGTGATGAATAATCTGTGACCTCTCGAGACAACCTATTTCAGTGCTTCACAGAGGATGTTCAAACGCCAAAGTCTCACCTTGCAGCTCCCATTGCTTCTCATCCACATTGGGCAGTAGGACCTCAAAAAGAGGTGTTCTGCAAGAAACAGGGGAAAGGCCTGCAAGTATGAAAAAAAGGAAGCTGCAGAGAGGAAAGAAAGAAATCCTTCTCCCCTCTGCAACCAGGTCATGTTATCTACCGCTCCAGTCATTCTTCTTGTTTACCCCTGACATATCTCAAATTGATCTATATCATCCCTTGAATTATGATGCCCAAACCTCATTCCTCAGAAGGCAGTGTTGCAAAAATAGATTTTCACCACTTCAGCTGTCTTGGAAAAGGAAGCTGAAAGGGTCGCTTGAACATAAGAAATTCAGGTGCAACTTGTTTGCATAAAACAGAATTAAAAGGAGATGAAAGAAATGGTGTATTGGTGCTGTGGACAGAGATTTAAAATTGAGCTGTTTGGCTGAAGCAAACAGAAAAACAGGCTCAGCTTGCATGTGGCCAAATTCTTGCAAGCCTTCCTATAGCTGACGACAACAAAAACCTGGTAAGAGCCACTGCTCTGGAAGGCTTCTGCCAGTCTAAACCACTGCCAAGCTAGATGTTAACCATGAGTCTCTAAGTCAACTCGAAAGTAAAATCAAATCTTTACAAATAAGGCTGAATCTTGTCGTTTAAACAGAGAAACACTTATAGGAGGAAAGTTCAGGCTTTGGTTTGAGATATGACCCTGTTAGCTTCCAGGTGTGGAATATGAAACAAGCTGCCAGCCAGGACTAGGTAGACTTCCAGAGCTGCAGGGTCTGATTCAAGCTGACACGTATCAAGTCACTTGAGCCTGGAAATCAAATAAGAAACTGCTCAACAGGCTTTTCACTCAGACCCCTGTTAGGTTTTTACTGCATCTAGGACAGAAAAAAACCTACATAACCAGCTTTTTCCAGTGTTATTTTTTGTTTCCGCTTTAGTTTGTGTGTAAAATCGTCAAGTGGGAAAAGCAATAAAAAAAGGCAAACAGAATTGGGTTGGGTCTAGCTCAACACATGGGCTTGACTCGTTTAGCATGTCAGCATGTGGCAGGAAATACAAGTGAACAGGGCCAGCTGAAATGTCCATCTAGAGCTGGGGATGGATCAATCTTTGGAAAGGGAGGGAGTTACAGCAGTGGTGTCGCTTGGAAGGCAAAATGGGGAGAGGTCACATGGACTTTTTGCTTTTCTGTTTCCCAGCTGGGGAAGGCCAGGCTTTGAGGTACTGCTTTGCCCTCCGTGTTCTCCAGCAGGTTCATTTAGTGGAGCTGTTGTACCCTGCCATGGAACGTGTCCCATGGACTATGACCATAAGCAGGCCCACAGGAGTGAAAAGAGTGACCCGTACATGCAGATTTCTCTTCCAAGCCCATAATCAGAAACAGTAGTGATTTGCCTCCTCCTTCAAAGAGGCCTTATAGTATTTGAGATAGCCCTGCATCCCAGCCCTGGACTGAATTTAAGAAAAGGTATTTGTTCATTGACTCCTTCCTCTTTTTTTTTCTTAATTTTTTTTTTCCTGGTTTCCTGTGTGTGCTGAAGCATTCAAATACCAGATTATTCCTCAAACATTCCTCATTTGTTTATTTGTCCGTTCCTATAACTGACTTGCGTCTCTCAGGCTGTTCTGACAGTACCTTTCCGTGTGATCATTCCTTCTGCGCCGATGCTAGCTCCGGGGTACTGGTACTTAAGCCTCTTGTCCTCTGCAAGGTAACTGAGCTTCCACACTGAGCACTGACACTTGGAGTTTTGAAACTATCACTTGCTTAATAACTCTACATCCGTCATTCTTGGATGAAATCCATGGCAAACAGAATGTGAGAAAGTGAAAACTAATGAGCGTCTTCAAGAAAGGATAGGGAGCTTCTGTTATTTCATTTAGTCCTAAGAGTTTAACTTCTGGCACCTCCGTCACATTTCCAAATGGTAACTAAAGGTTGTTACTTTTTCAAGTTGTGCTGTGTAGCACATTTCATCAATTAAAATGCACCCTCAATGTAAAATCACAACAGGGCCAGCCTGGCATGAAGGATGCTATCATGTCATTTTTTTTCTTTTTTTAAAGGATACTTTTGTTTCAGATTGCTGAGATCTTTATAGAACAGATTTAAATTAAAGAAAACACAGATTTAAATATAACCATGAAAAGAATACAACATGCGTTCATCTTGGAGTACTATGCAATTTACACTCCAAGTGGAGCTAACTGTGCTTTGTGTGCTCTAGTTTCATGGTGTTTCTAATGGTGATTATTAACTTTGTACTGAAAGGACATAAATATCTCCTTTATTATGTGGGGTTTTATGCAATGACCCCATATGGGTCCAAAGTTTCCATAGCAGTGTTATCAGATTGCACTTTCAGGACAATTGAGGGCGTTTTAAGATGAAAGACTCAGCATTGCACAGCAGTTAGACAAGGAGGGTGAGAATTAGAGTAGCTGGGGTCTAGCCCCAGCTCTGTACTGATTTCCTACACCGCCTCTGGTAAGCGGTACAGTCCTCTGCTTTACAGACCACAGCAGCTACTGCGAGCAAGTCACTTGCTGCTTCTGACCCTCTTCCATTTCCCTGGGACTCATATATGCGGACAAATGTTTTACGCAAGTGTAGTGCATTAGTGTTTTCACTCATTGTCTTTTTTTTTATGGCTGCATCTGCACAGCAGGCCCACTCTTCCAGTTCTGCGTTGGTACATCTAAGGCTGCTCAGCAAATCTGGACCACCATCTCTCCTCCGTCTTCCTTGGTGACGTGTTTACCCCCCTGTATTTCTGTTCATGATAGCTGAAGAAGGACAGAACTGGTGAAGGATGAAAGCAGTGAAACACAGTCCAATGTGTGAGTTCCTAAACTTACCAAAACTTCAGTCAGGTGACAAAAATTCAAATTGCAAGGGTTCCAGTTTAGGCATTTTTACCAGTGGACTGAAATGCAAAAGTCCCTTCTCTGTTGCAAGACAGCAACTGCTCTCTTTGCAGGTCCTCATTAATTAGACACTGCCTACCAAATCCTAACTTGAACAGAAATTAAGTCAAGCATCTTGCTCCATGCACAACGAGCATTCCCTGTTTTCCCTCTCATTTCCTCAGGCTGAGCTTTGCACATTTTTGTTGAGGTTGTTATCAGGTAACAAACTCTCATAAAAGTCTGTACCTAATGAAGATGATCCAGCAAACATCCACCTGGCAGGGAAGGCAAGCGTATTACTGGGTACCCAAATTAGACTAGTTTGAATCAGACATCTAAAGAAGTTTAGGCAACCCCTACCTCTTCACAAGGGTACATCTTCAATCAATCCTGCTTTGGCGCTGGCTCAGCTGTCTCATCCGTAAGTGACATTAGGACCAAGGGCACCGATAGAAAAGATTTCCCCACGCTGTCCAAAGGAAGTCTTCCCCGTGCTAGAGCAGAAACGCAAAGCTGAAACAATGTTCAAATCCCACAACATTCCCAGCTCAGAGATTTCTTAGAAGTGCTCTGAAACCAAACTGAATAATGATCTGTGGGTTTGTTGTGTTTAAAGTTGTTGACATTTCATTTGTTTTCTTTTTATGTCAGACAAAACTATATCGGGATGATGTCAGCTGCAGTGATCAATAGGAGAGGTGGGTCACCCAGCTAAATAAATGCAAGCCTTGCTGATCTACACGGTAATTGTTACATAGCTGATCTGCACCAGCTTACGCTAGCTAAGAATATGGCCTTTCATTTCTATTTTAGTAAAGTTCAGGAAAGTTTCAGATACTAATTTTTGTGCTGAGTTTTACCATCTCTTTGAGTGAAGAGTGATCCTCCACAGAAATCTGAAGCTGTTCCAAAGCTGATTTACACCAAAAGTGCATTGGTTTTGCTAGAGGAACAATTTTGCACGACCTCAGAGTCCCTGAATTTCCCAAGTGCCGCGTTCAAGTAAATACATAACTCGGTCTCCTTCCGAGTCTACTAGCAATGCCTGGAATCATTTGTATTCACAACAGTTTTCCAGACTGAATGCAGGACCAGGATTTAGGTCTGATGGAACGAGGTAGGGACAAAAGTAGGTCAGGCTTGGAATCCTGCTTTACCAGCCTGCACGCCTCAGGATGAGCGCAGAGCCCGAACGACTGCAGGACTAGTGATGATTTCTGTCTGAATCACTACTTAAGATTTCATCAGCAAAATGATGTGCTGGTTCTATTTTCACAAGTCTGCTCAAGTGCTTGTGAAAGAGATTTTTGGTTTTATCTACATGTCCTCCTTACTGCAAATACTGTGTGCTCAGAAAGAGAAAGAGCAATTTTTTTCTATTGATCAAGCGAGTGAACAGCCATTCATTTAGCAGAGTATCTGTATGTTCTGTACAATTCAAATGCTGCCTATTCAGCTAGTCAAATATCTTTGTTCTATGTCCAAGTAGGCATTTATTCATCACTACATAGCCCTGCAATTCAAAGGCTCAGATGTTTAAAGATATATATAGGCGGCATTTGGCTTGAGCTGGCACGCCTAAATGACTTGGACAGCTACGTCCCGTCGGACATCTAAGTCCTGTTGTTAAAGGGAAACAGAAACCTACGTTCTGATAGCTAACTTTGAGGCACCTACATCACTTCAACTGTATCTCCCAGATGTTTAAAGGAGCTATTTTCCCTGACCATAATAAGCATATGTAGCATGCATACCCAAGTTAAGGGATGGGCATATCCAGTGACCTGTTTGCATTCTGAAATTTGCTGGTATAGAACCAGTGTATTTATTTGATCCGTACATAGAAGAATTTGACTAAGAAGCTACAGCTGGTGTGCTGCAGTTGATGCTTATTAAACACATAATCATTTCAGTCTTACCTTGTGCTTCCCCATCTGTTTGTATCTACTGTGTAGCTCATCTTCCACTCGGACATGAGCTCTTTGGGTTAGGGACTTTCCTTTCGCTGAGTTTATGTAGTCCCAAGTACAACAGAGCTCCAAACCTGCACCCAAACAGAGAGATGATGGCACTCACTATGGAAACTTCCCGTATTGTAGAAGGGGATTATTTTCAATACTTCCATGTGATGGATTTACTTGGAGAGTTACTTGGAAGACGTTTCGGTTAGGTATTTAAGACCCGAGCTTTTGATCATCTAGTCTGACCTCCTGTATACCCCAGACTGTAGACATTCATCCTTCTGCTCCCAAGCGGAGGAGACTGATGTATGTTCAACTGGAGACTAACTTCTGGAAAGGCATCCAGTCTTGCTGAGATGAGATCAAAGGAAAAAAAAAGATGTTCTTCTCATCTCTGCAATAGTTTGTCCCAGTGATCTGCTGCCATCACAGCTGAATGTCTTGTGCCTTGTTCCTAATTCTAGTGAACTCTTACGGATGTGCTTGTCTCTGCTAGACTGTTATATCTTACAGAAGTTGAACAATAAGAGTAACAGTAATGAATAAGCACCTCGTAACTATTTACATGATCTCTGCATCCAGTGAGGCAGCATTTCAAGTGACACAGGTGTTGATATCAAATTGAGAGTGGCTCAGTCTCTCTTGGCAATAATAAAAAAGCTGCCAGTCTTCTTGCTTCACCAACATCTACTGTCACCTCCAGAAAACCGTAAGTTTCCTTTGCTTTTACTTTGCTTTCCACACAAACAGAGAAGACACCAACCTTTCCTAGTCTTGCCTTTTGTGGCACCTATAAAAGCAGGACTACCTATCCGTACCCCACAGTGCAATTTCTGGTTTTAACTGGGGATTAACTTGTCCCTTATTATTTCCTGAGTTCGTTCAGAGCAGGGTTTAAAGCATCTCCAGAGGAGCTCCCTTCTCACGGAGCGCCTTGTAGACAACACGGTGTGCTCTGCTCACCGGTGGCTGCCAGCAGAGCAGATCAGCACTGGGGACGCTTTACCCTCGAGCCCTTTCTTCCCTCCTTCAGGGTAGCAGCTTTGCCCGAAGAAGGTGCAGGGAGCAGAGAGATGCGTCGTGGTACTATCTTCAATTTGCTGTTGTGCGTGTGTGGTTTTTTGGAACCAACTCAACACATGTGAAGGAGAGTTTAACCAGAAAAGGAAATACAAGCAAAGTGGTTGCATCCTTTTGCAATCAACTATTTTCAAGGCTGGCCGTCATGTGCTTAATGAAAAGACTTTTTCCAGTTACCAATGAATAGTTTTATTTTACGTAATTGCAACCATTTCAGTATGGCAATTAAGATAGAATGTTACCTTTGGGATGGGATCAATTAAAGGTTTGAAAATTGAATTTGGGGTCATGATTAGTCTCTTTTGCATTGCTTTAGTATTCTAAAATATATAATTGTATGATTCAACCCTTTTTCATACATATAGTAAATATAACATTTCAGGGTTTCTTTTTAAGCAGAAACAGATTTTTAGAGGCCTACCGGTAACTAAAACCATAGCATAATGGGAAAAAAGGGTTTCCCTATTTGATTAGAAGAGATTTTAAACTTATAGTACATGAAAATGTTGAATTTAGTGTAATTGGTTGTCGGATTTCTTCAGAATTGAAATCATTATGCCCTGGCCACATTCCAAGACATCTTTTCTTTATTTTATTCTCTTTTTTTTTTTAAGTTACAATTCAAAACAGTGTGGAACACGCTATAATGTTGTAGTTGGTCATGTAATGTCACCGAAGCTGACTTCTGAATATAGACAAAGGACTTCACGTACCGGAGTGCTCCACCACTGGAAAATTGATAGCAGCATGAGATATGCTATTACAGGCTTTTTGTTCTACCTCCAAATTTGTGCTGACTAAAGTGCTTTTGTGCCTGCACAGAAAAAAAAAATCTGTCTAGAGGAGGCTGGAAGCTTAAAACAAATGCGGCATGGAGGGCATAGATTCTTAAGCAGGACTGTGTGAATTTAGCTGGAGCTCACTAAATAACAGCCAAAGTGCTTTATTTTTGTCAATTACTATTTCCTGAAAGGACATGAATCACAGGGAAAATGATCAAGCAGCAAAGAATAAAATTCTCTCCAAGACCAAAAAAGTAAAATGAAATAGAAGAATTAAGCAGTGTTTCCTAACTCTTGTCAGTCCAGCTTGGAGTTATTGCCAGGTTTGTACACACCACAATCTATTCAAGCTTTACTGAGAGATAGGAACCAGAGATGCAGTTTGAATGCAAATTAAGCATGCACTTTCTTCCAAAGCAGCTTGAAAAAGTCAGCGTGACCATGGATATACGCCCCCTTCCTCCACCCTCCTTCCTAACATAAATAAATCAGCCAAATAGCACCATCTCCACTGCCCCCACGCCCAAACTGGAGAGAAAAGGCCAAAATAAACATGGTTAATCGTGAACAATTCATCTAACTTTACGGTAGCGATACTGGTGGAGTGTCTCAGGGACAAGACAGTATACAGCAAATGGCTTTTGCTAGTACATGTGTTTCGGGTGACTTTGCAGATCCCTGAACAGTGGAATTGCCCTTGGAGAACCATGATGGCCGTGATCCTTCATTTACTCCAAATAGTGCCTTTTTGAAATTTGGGGAACGAAACTGAGGCCCTTCTCTGTTGCCATCTCAAGCCAGCACAGGCAGGCAGCCCCGAGGAGCTGGCCCTTCCTTGCAAGACCAGGTGCAGGATTGCGACGCCTCTGCCTTTGGTGCTCTGCTCTGCGTAGCGTTTTCCCCTCTTCCTGGCCCTCTCCAATGTCACATGCTCATTTTCCTTCCCACTTCAAATTAAGTGAGTGTCTTCCCTCTCCATTCGTTTTCCCATTAGCCCAGGGCGCCGTGCACCCTGTGTCCCTGTACAGTACACAACCCCAACACTGCCTTAACAAGCAAATCTCTTTTTTCTTAAACACACGGCTGGGTTCTCACTCTGACCTGGCAGGGTTTTGCTTTGAATTTTCATGTGAATCGCAAGGTGCAAGGTTCGATAGTTACAGACAAGGTCACTTCCATTCACAGCAGCGACAGTGGGGATGAGTAACCTCCTAACCATCCGCAGCGCTTGGTCGTATTTACCTGTAGTTTTATTGGAGAATTCATTCACCTCCACCCAGATAAATTGAGCTGACATCCTGAGGGGTAACTAAATGGCAGTTACAAAACAAATGGACCAATAGTCTATTTAGCCTAGCCAGTGTGATCAGAATATATCCTTCAAAATAAAATACTACTGGATGGGGTATGGGAGTCCTCCAGATGGCCAAGTGGATAGCTTTCTAAGGTCAGCATGAATATTTAAACAGCTTTTTTTACAGTGCAAGCATTAAAGGCACAAAGTTGGAGTTGCTCATGGTATCCATGGAGCCCAGATCATGAGCAAGGATACCTCTTTACTAAAGAAAGGCAAAACAGCCAGGCTTGTGTGGTTGTTGAAGTATATTTGAAATACATCTATTTATTTATTTATTTGTAATCATGCAGGTTTTTCAGCTATGGGGTTTCTTCATGCTGGCTTTGTGCTAGCTAACAACGGCGCCGGAGACTCGCCACATTTGGAATAGGTGCTGGGGAGACATCAGTGGCAGCAAACTCTTAAAATCAGTGATTACTGATGTTTGCAGTGGTTTCAAGAAAGGCATTACCTTCCGGAGTGGCTGCAGCAAGCTGTGCAGTACCTTTTGCAGACTCCTCCGTCAGCACCACATTTGGCTGACCCTGCTTAGCAGGGCCATGCAGTACCCAGGGGCATCGTCACTGGGGATATTGTGCAAAACGAGGCATTTCCCAGGGTGTTTCATACCATGCGTTTACGCTCCCTCCCTCCCCAGAAAGAAGCATGTGCGTAGGTAGTACTGAAGTTAGGGGCCATGTAATAGCGTATTTACTCCCTGAACTTTATATCCAGGTCATTATACTCTTCTTTCCCAAACAAGCAGTGTTTTTCACTTAGATGAGCTCCATTTATTTCCTGCCAGGATGTTACTCCTGCATCGCCTGGGATCCTGGCCCTGTGTCTCCCCTCTCGACGACCCTCTTGCCAGCAAGCACGTACTCACTATCACCCAAAAAACCTCCTTCTAAAAATAATCCCACTTCCATTAATTCCTCCCTTGAAAGAAAAACACAGTAAGAAATGAGTTAATGCTATTATGAATCCAGTAACCACACACCCATCCTAAAATTAGACAGCCATGGTTTACAGTCTCTGTGATTGATGGCTCCCGAGGGTTCACGGATTGTTCCTAACAAGTCCGTGAAAGGCCACTAGTAAAGCCGACCTATCCTTCATGGGCTTAAATTCCCTGTGCATGGATCTGCACCACATCTCAGCCCTGGCATCCAAAGGCTTTGAGATATTCTGAGTCCAGGTCAAAATTTTGCGGCGTGAGCTACAAATCAGCAGGGCCCTCGTTGCTATAGATCACCTTGTTGGAAAGATGTTACTATTGGAGCCAAGCGATTGGAACAACGTGGCTTCAAGTTTCTTAAATAGTAGGTGACTAAAATGAGATAAGGGGGAGCTATGAGCCCAGGTTTTCTCAGCACGTGTTAGCACTATTTTAAAAAAAAAAAGGTTTGTCTAACAATGATTGTTACAACCTCCATTTTTCTTTGATCTTTTAATATTGCTTTTCTAAACAGACCTCCGGTGATTTCTTCTTTCTTTTTTTTTTTTCCATCTGTCTTGCTGAGACTAAAATCCACAAACTGCATTTTTTTGGTAAACATAGTGTTTTCTGTACTGCAAGATTTATTCCAGATCTTAGCGCCCAGAGTTACTGCAAGATAACCAGGAAAGCAATCTCTTTCTTGCTTCCTTGCTTGCTTTCCTACCTTCTCTCTCCTCATAACTGTAGCAAAGACATGACAAATACAGCACATTTAAAGGGATTTTTTTTTTAAGCCAGTCTCAGAAAGCTACTTGAAAAACAAAGGCAAGCCTATAGAAAGTCCTACATAGCATCTTTTCTGTTTTCCCTCACTTCCTGGCTTGCGCTGTCATTTGTCAACTTTCCCATCAATGATCAGGAGAACTAAGCTTCATTGAGAGTTTAATTTTTGTAGCCTTGTTGCTTACCTTACAGCACTGGCCAGAGCTGTGCGTGAGCGGTGCTGTACGTATATATCTGGACGTATAGCTGCACGCATACCTGTCATCTTAGAAACAGCCTCTGGCATTTGGCGATACCTCTGTGACACACAAGTGCCTCCTTGTTTCAGGACGATGGAGATGCTGAGGCGGGGGGATTGCACCAGTTTTATTCTGGGCTGTGTCAGCAGCGTGATGCCGTGCCAGCTCAGCCCAGGGCACCGCGTCCATCCACCCGCCTGTGCCGGGGAGGGAGGGCACACTGTCCCCACTCACTCCTGGGCACAGAGACCCCCGCTCAGATACCATGCAGTAAGTAAAAGACTCTTTTCCTCTTCCTCAGACCCAGCTATTACTTATACCAACCCTACTCCTCTGCCAACAAGAAGCGAAGCCAGCAGGATTTGCTTTCAAAGCTCCGTCCTTTCCCTGATCCCACACTGCCCAGCTGCAGTCCCAGGACATTTCCTCTCGCTGGGGGCTAGGCAAACAGTTTTCTCCTCAGCCGACAGACATCCCCTTGCTTCCTGAGCCAGCCTTGGGTGCTACTCTATGATTGGGACCATCTCTCCTGTTCCAGACACCAGTGAGCTACATCTGGGTTAGATTTAAATCTTCCTCTTGGCCAAAATCTTCCCTGACTCAGTTATTTGAAATAACTGTTTCCATCCCAGGCTCCTGCCCATCTTCCCCTCCTGTCCGTGACAGAAAATAAAAATAGAAACAGCACTAAAACACATTCTCTAAAAGCTGTCAGAGGGGGAATTACACATTTTAGTTAGTAAATATGATTACTTGTGGGAATTGCTCCTTTGAAACCAAACCAGCAAGAGGAAGGGCCTGAATTCTTCTGCCTGGTGCTCAGCTGACGGAGTACCTAAGTGAAGTTGGTCAGTGACCCCCTTTACAGTCTGTGGCAAAAACCAGGCCTATAAAGTAAGCTTAATTACATTCAAGATGGGCGTATTTCTCTGCGCTGTCTAGCAAGGGATATTACTGTGACCACAATCCTCATGTAGGTGTCTTGCTTAAGTATCTACTCTTAGGTAGGAGGACTAAACCTGAGCCAAAAGCCTTGCAGCTAACGCCCAGCGCGTGGTACCAGGTTTGAGTTAGCTACGCTAAACCTACTGAAACATGATTTCTAAACCAGTTGCTACTGCAGGCTTTGTTTTTTCACACAGGGTGGTATCACCAGTCAAAGATCAATACTGACGTTAAACAAAGTCATGTTAAGTTTCTAAAGCAGCGGCGTGTCTGGCCTAGCCTCGTTGCAGCTAGCAACGCTGGAGCCAGAAGTGTGGTGGCAAGTCGTCTGTTCCAAGCAGGAAAAATGGGGAGGTGATGAAATGAGTATTCGCCTGAGGCTCTGGAAAACTGGAGACAGATGATGGTGCATTGTGTTAGGCAGGCACTTGCTGATGAGCGAGAGCATGCATTGATAGATACTAGCAGCAGGGACACTCGCTTCCTTTCATATTGCAGGACTAGCCAGTTGGAATCATTATACACCAGAGTCCCTATAAAAATAACAGCCATTAAATGTTTTGGAGTGGCTACTTTTAACAAGCGAGAGGGAGCAGTTGCCTTCCTGCAAATCAGGCCCCTCCTGACCTACTTCTTAATAGGAGCTGAAATCAAAGACCCTTTATGCTGCTGAAAGTCTTAAACTGGGGAGCCGTTCCAGCAGGCAAGAAGTCCTGAGGCACTTCTCCTTGTCCCTTATATGTTCTTTCTAGCCTTTGGCTACTCATGGAAAGAAATGCCTTTCTACTTAAACATAGTTTGACTAATTAATCTATTCCATCTGTTCCTTCCTCCCAAATGTAACCATGACACAGAAGTTTCCGAAACAGATTTGGTTCTCATATTGATAAACAGGTCACAGAAAAATAGGAGTGCAGGGAAAGGGATGAAGGGAAACGTTGGGATTTTAGCTTTTATTTCATTCCGACCAGCTTCTGACTCTTTCACGCAGATGGCTGATTTATACAGTATGCTGCATACATGAGGGCAGTCAACAAACACATCTGACATCATTCATGCAACTAGATCAGAAGAGCTAATCACTTGCTTGCAGAAAGGCCTCAGAAAGTGCAATGTGTTAAAATGGGGGTTTGTACGAATTTTAGTGGAATGAAGTAACTCTTTTGGATATTTCAAGTAACCCGTGACTTTCCTCTTGAAACAACTAGCCGGTGTCTGCTTGTCACCGACAGAGTCTAGCAAATAGGGGTATAGTTTGATCATTTTCTTACAACATTAAAAAAAGAGCCAAACGGGTTAATTTTTAAAAGTTCAAAGTGCACCTGAGCTGCTCTGCTAACGCTCACCAGCTCTCAGCTGCTGCAGAGCTGAATGCAGCACTGTGTTGCCATGTGCAAGTTTGCTTCTAACAAGTGAGCCCTGCTAGTGTAGATCGAATGCCCTTTATCTGAACTGACAGCAGGTAACTGATCAAATATTACTGAGTTTGCCTTTAAATTTTAACCTGCAAGAGTTACACTGCATCCTGTCGGATTTTATGTTTCGTGACATAGTATGCCAGAACCAGGCGATACAGCACAGCATAATGCAACGTGACAGCTAAATTCAAAGACAGTTCTCCTGCAACAATTAACCACTCTCGATACTCCGAGCGGCTACACAAGCCCAGCGCTTTGTGCTTACTGCAACCACCAAGGTCTCCCCATAGCAGGCGTGTCAACTGCAGAAATGCCCATCTTTTTTGGACGCACAAAGCCAAACTGCTGGCGCGGGTTTCCTGAACTTCGTTGGGCTTCCACAGTGGGATAAGCCAACTTTGAATGCGGGTTTTTTTCTTCTTTTTTTAATGTTCTGTTCGGTTTTTCTTTTTGTGCAACAGAGTTTTGTCCACGTTACTGCTCCATTGCAAAAGTGTAATATTATTGATTACCTCCAAACTTGAAGGGAACATAGGAAAAAAATATATTCTCTAGCAAGATAACTGTGCTCAGTCCAGACTGTATGTAATTTGGATAACCTTGATAACTAACACAATAAACAGTGCCATGATTTTAAGTGAGGATGAGCTAGCATGTTAAAATCTCTCTGCCAAATCTAATACAAGCGCCAAGCCTTCCAGGTGTTTCATTGTGTTATCACACAGAACTAACATAATTTTTTCTTTCAGTTCTGAAGAGGTGGTCCAAAATGTTTAAACTACAGTAGTTGCAACATGTCAAAGAGGGAATTTATTATCTCAGCCCCAATAGGTCTTAATAAGCCTTACACAACTGTTTAGGCATTTATTCTATTAACGGCTGTTCATTCCAGTGGCTTCACCTGAATATTCATGATCTTACTATTCCCAGCGCTTCAGTGTAGCAGCTGTTTGAAATCCACAGCAAATGTTCAAGAGAGTTCCACAAATATAAACACCCTCACAGCTGAATGTTTGGGGCCTGTGCATCGCAGAGGAGAGACATGAAACATTTATGTGGAGTGATTTTTGGAGGACGGCATTTACAAAGCTTAAATAGTCCTCGCACATTTGGGAGCACTTCAGTGTGATTGGGACATTACCATGGAGGACAAAGAGTCTGGAAGAGCCTACATCCCACAAAGATGTTACGCTCGCCTCTGAGCGATAATTCAGCGTAACGGAGGATTCCTGCTAAATTCCAGATTCAGAATCAAACCTAGGCAACTGTAATCGATGGTGGGTGGGTTTGTTGGGTTTTTTTTGCCTCATTGGCATGGGTTTGAACGAGGATGGAAATGGCACGCATGGAAGGGAGGTACCAAGAAAGTTAAAAGAAGCAATGTACTCAATTAAATCAGTTAAACTAAACACAGAAGGAAACAGGTCGTTACACAATAAATCCAAAAAATGTTGAAATCACCCTCACTCATGTAGGAACTGAGTGTCTAACTCAGGACTCTACTTAGGTAAAGCATTTGTCTCATATTAAGTAGAAAACAGGTTCTGATGGAGTCTAAACAGATAAGACACTTTAATTAGCAGGCACATGGAGGACATAAAGAATTCAAGCTCTCTCAGAGGAGTGGGGATGGGAAGTGAGCGCTCTACCTGTCGTTCCATCTGTTCTGCCGCTGTCCGTGTTGCTGGCATCTAGAAGTTGTCACCAGCTCAGGATTATTGGTGGTCCTTGCTAAAATGAATGGATGGATTTAGCTCACTTCTCAGAGGACAGGTGCTCTCCTGCAGGTAAATGCTTGGAGGGCACGAGAGCACGGTTTGCTCGGAGAAGATGGAGCAGAGGTGCAGGCAGTGGGATCAGAGTTTACAACTGCTGCTGTCTGTATCAAGGACTCAGAGGGAGAAGGAGGAACAGTCGTGTGGTCGAGGGCACTGTCCTGGGACATGCAGGATCGAGGTTTCTGCCCCATTTCAGAGGTGGCTACAATTGTGACAACTCTGATGCTGCGGGTGGTTTTCGCCATAGAAGCCGGCAAATGGGGCAGAAAACAGGAAAGCAGGACCGACTCCTAGCACTGACTTTTCAGTTCATGATGTGGGCCTGCATTTTCTTTCCGGAGACTTCCCTGCTTCTCATATTGAGATCCACATGTGGGCAGATGCACTTCCAATGGAAGAGGAGGAATAGAAAAAGTAGAAACTGGGAACAAGCCAAAATTGTTTCCCATTGTCTGAACCATTCAAATAGGAAATTTTAGAGTGACTCAGGCTGGCCATTTTTCCCTGGACTTTTTTTTAATACATTGATAGTTTTGACATAACAGCAACATTAAATTACGGTTAAATACATAGTTAAAAGATAGTCAAATTACACCAAATGTTAGCCTATGACTTTGGAAATATATGTATACATATACATATACGTTGTATATACAAACATCCTAGTAGTAGGATTAACACCAGTTAAGATCTTCTATGAACTATTGAAAACGACCATATCTAGCTTTTGTACAATTCAGAGAAAAGGAATGTCCTTTCAGAGACTACGCGACCACGCTGATCTCACAAAAAATAGAGTTCTAGTGTCTAAAGGAAACCCTACAACAGCCACAGGATTTTCAGTAATATACTAGGGAAGGCATTGTTCATATACGGACCTGATCTCTGTGAACAGTAACGCTTCCAGGCTAATAATGAAATAATCCATTTTTACTAGATGAAAGAAGGGGGATCAGAAAAGTAACTCGATCTGTGGGTAATAATGGTGCCAAAAGCTTATAATGGAAAATATCTGAAGAATCCGAGACTCTCTTTGAGAGATATGAATGATTTCTTTTTTCTTGCGAAAAGTGTATGAAGAACTTGAGAAGAAGTGCCTGAGTGAATTTTATGAGAAAAAGCTCTGTTTGGGGGAGAAAGGGGCAGTGTCGGGTTGCAGCCCAAACACAGCCCAGCCTTACGTAACAGGGGGCACAGCTGAAAGATGCTCCGATGCCTTGCACTTCGACGTTTTTTTTTCTTTCTCCTTCTCCTCCCATTTTTTGTTCTTCCCAAACCAAAGTTTATAAATTAGCAGGAAAAAGCCCCTGCATCCAATTTTCCATCTATTAACACACTCCATAATTCATATGATAATGATCTTTCAGCAGTAAGAAAATATGGGCTAAAATCACTAAAATCAACGGAACACTTGCTGTTTATTTCAACACGGTCAGGGTTTTGCCATTCCTGCCCAAATACTTCGATTGGGCAGTCAAACTAAATTTCATACAGAAACATCACCAGAGTGCAATGCTCGGCTTATCTCACTTGTGCAAGCAATCCTTACTCAGACAACCAGCCTTAATAACATATCAGGAGCTTCTCAGCTGAGAAAGGCTTGCATGAGCGACCCTTCCATTTGTGGAAGTTTTTAAACTGCAGTTCTCATTGTTGCTGCCTTGCGGCTCTTTTCCTTGACTTCGCTGCAAGCAACAGGTTCAGAATGAATCAAAGCAAGACCGAGAAAGATTAAAATATGTCTATGTTTAGGCCCTCAAAATAGAGGCACGTAAAGGAGAGTGCAAACAGGGTTCACCCAGCTCTGAATGTGCAGTTATCCAAATGTGCCTCTTGCAGTGCAGGTTAGGCTCACAGGGCAGAACGTGTGGCTCAGGAAGAGTCCAAGGGACAGCAGCATTTATTTCTGAAACATAGTCATGACCTATCCAGAACTAATGCTCTTGTACAAAAATATTTTTTGAAGTTTTTAATGAAGCTAATCAGCTTAACTATCCCCATTTTACAGTTGGGGAAGGTGAGGCACCGAGGGGCAAACATTGCCCACTGTTACGCAGCAGAGCTGTACTTACCCGGTTCACAGCACCGTGTGCTCTCGGCAGCACTGTGCTGTCTGCCTGGATGAGGCAGAAACAGGAATGAGAAAGAAAAATCGGGAAGGTGGGCTTAGGACAGGTATAATGAACCTCTTGGCCATTCCCTCCATTAAAATCCCTTTATTTTCTGCAGTTTCATCCTTTGCATTGCAGGCACTGGCATATCATCTAACTCCCACTCAGTTGTCTTGGGCATGCGTGTCCTGGTTACTAGGAAGTAAAGAATAAAATAGGGGGTATTTCTCAGGCACAATAATTTAAAGTGTATTGTGAAATTTAGCCTTTCTCTCTCTCTTTTGTACACACATAAAACCTCCCTACTCTGTAAGTGTGTGTGTGAGTGCATGTATAATGCAGATAAATCATTGGATTTCAGTGACTACTGGGCTAAGATTGAAATAAGAAATAGCTTGTTGATTACTAAGGCGATTAAAAGGATCATCTTATTGATTCCCACCCAGCCAGGCACAGACCTCAGTAATGAACATCGACTGGTTTAATAAGGGAAAAGGCAAGATTTACTGGACGCATGTGCTTTTCATTAGAGTGAGCTGAAAGGAAATAAAAAATGCTGACCTACCCAGTCATGGGCCACTGTGCCTCTTACTCTTACGAGTGCAGCTAGTACAGGAAAGTGGGTAATAGAAAGCAGTATGTGACTGCACAGGGGCAATGACTAATAAAATTACTGAAACTAACGTAACAGAAATGAAATTATTTTCTTCCACCTTTCCCTCTTTTTGTACTGATATCCATTCCCCTTGCTTAGAGTACAAGAATTTGGATGTCCATTAAAAATGAAAGCTGACTATATATTTAAAAATCAGAGGCAAGGTCTCCTTCCCTCGTAGATCTATTGGGAGATATGAGATGCCTACAAGTAGCTCGTCTATCTAGGTTGATGCTAGAAGCAAATGATTCTCTAAAAGACAAGCTTGAGGTTAAACAGGCATCAATGTGGACGTGTGTGTTATACAGGAGTTCAGACATTGGTGCTATTTGTTCTTGTAACAATGGCTCTGTGAATGTCTCCTTCAGAAAGACTTTCACTTCTCAGTCTGAATCAGGTATAACTGCAAATACTTGGTACAGGTGATGGGCAAGTTTTTCTTCTTAACCAACAGCAGCAGCAGCAGCAGCTGATTTTACAACACAAATAACCATATTTTCATACGTGTAAATCATACCTCAGATAATTTAGACCCCTGTCAGAGGATTTGTACTTAAGCCTAACTCCTTAGGTAACATACATCTCACCTACAGCCACGGGTAACCTCCTCAAAATCCAAGGCAGGGAGGTCAGCGGAGTACAGGAACCAGGCTGTGCAGGAAAGACCTCATTTCTGGAAGAGAGGAAGCAGGTTGCTGAGGATTAGAGATGATGTGGGCTGCTAAGGGAGGCAAGACTTTCAAATAAACATCCCTTCACATCACCCTCTGATTCACATAGCCCACAGTGCTGCTGAATCACAGGGATTTTTACAAATAATCAAATACCTTGCATATCATATATATGAAACATGATGTTCTTATTTGGTAGCCCCAGAGAGAGTATTCCTTTCTAAAACAGCACAATGTGTGTTTTCTTTGCCTGCTTACACAGTGAATGATGAGGAAATGATGAAATTTAGTATTGTGCTCACTTTTTTTCCTGCATGAGGAGTGTAGGTTTCTTGAAGCATTTAAAACCAGGGGGGCCAAAATCTGCTTAGATTTGTGATCTGCAAATCCAAAGTACCTCCACTAACCCTAATGGGGTTACGCAAGATCTGTCACCATGCCACATTTTAAGGAAAGGAAGGAGAGACCTTCTTAGTAAGCAAATTCTGCTTTAACTTCAGGAATTGGTACAATATTCATAGATACATCCATCTGTGCCCTCTGTGAGGGGCTCCGTGTCACTGCATCCTTTTGACATCATGGGAACATGGTTGATCTTCTTTCAGTGCTGATGGTCCTGTTAATGACTATGGCATGGTAATGAGGTCACTTCATCAAGTCCCTTCCTGCCCATGCTTCCTACTAGAGTAGTTTTCTCTGCTTGGTCTTCTTGTCTTGCGCACCTCGTGAGCTCTGCTATTGCCTCCAGGGAGCACAGGCAGAGTCTCAGGCTGGTTTAGGTTACTTGACTTGGTGGCCCAGGAATCAGCAGTCCTTTAGGAGTGGGGTGCAAAGCATTTCTTTCTTTCTCAGATGAAAGCCTTTGGGTATCAGCTCAGCAGGAGCCTGGAGAATCGGCCTCCTAAAGAACCAAGATGCTGATAAGCAATATCCTGCCTCCAGGCAGATGCTCCCAGCTCCCAGGAACTGCTGAGCTCCAAATTCAGCAAGAACCGGTGACACTGACATGACATTCAGGTGAAAGACGCCACTGTTGAGGGCATGAAATATGCCTCATAAGTGATATCTCATCGGGAGCTGAGAGCCCGTGCCCTAGCAGGGACGTGTCTCTCAGGCCATCCCAGTGCCTGGCCTGGAGCCAGCCCTGCCGCGTGCCATTCAAACCCGAGAGCATCCAGTCCCACTGTCAGAACCCGCAGCTCTGAAGGCGGCACCTCCAAGCGCAGTTTCCCTCCCGGTTCCACTGTGTCCCCACTTCTGCCCAAGACAGATTGATGGCTGGTTTAGTTAAATGGCTATAGCACAGGATCAACCAGTGACGTGAAAAGTTGTTTCGGGAGCTATGAAACACTGCCTGCACAGATAGGCTCTGAGGTGCTAATGTAAAACAACTCAGAGTGGTCTGAAGCCCTTTGTGAGCACCTTTCTTTCTGCTTATGAGTGCCCTATTTAAATCAAGCTCAGAATGGTTGAGTCAGAAATAAAACGGAGCTGAAGGGCTCCAGAAGCACTGAGAAAGGATTTTGACCCAGAAGAAATGGCTGAGCTTCCAATCACACCAACCATCTGTCTGCTACCACTGGCCAAAACCTATCAGAGCCCTGCCAAAAGGGACAGGGGTCTCTCACCTTGAGTCCTACCACCTTCATCCCTTTCCCAGAAACCAAAGACGGCATTTCCAGTCCTGGATACAAACTAGTGATTTAAGAAATGTTGGATATTATGCTGTGGACTGGAAAAAAAACACATTGTCCAGGCAGAATTTTTCCCAGAGCTGATTTCCCGCCTCTGCCTGCTTCCACCCAAGAGGTACCGGCAGTCGGAGCTTCCCCTTCCAAAGCTGGCATTGCCAGCTTCCAGCTGAGGTCAGAGTTAAGGTTTGTTCCTCTTGCCAGAGGAATTTGGGCATGTGTTACATTTCTTGGAGGCTGGAAATGCAAAGGAGTTTCTTGTGGAGGCTGTTTCTCAGTGCGATCGCTTGCTATAATGTGTGGGCACAAAGGGGTGTCCAAAATCTCTCCTTAGCCAAATATTTCCCTGCATTTTAAGATTTGCATGGGTGGGTTTTGTACTTAAGCAGCCTTTAATGTATTCAAAAAAAGGTTTGGTTGGTGGCTTACATAATAGTGTTGAATCTGACCCAGACGTGTTGTCACAGCACTGCTGTCAGATAGATAGTGAGCTGTCAGATTGAAATATTCGCTAGTAATCTAGGTTATTGGGCCCCTTCCTTCAAAAGTGCACCCAGCAGAAAAGCAGCAGTGTTAGGAGCTGGAATTACAAGGTTCTGCAGCGGGGTTAAATCTTCTAACATCACTGCCTGATAAAGGGAGAATTTTCAGGTGAACTATGTTCTGTTTCAGGACCAGCTTCCAGCTGATTTGTTTTTTCACTGTTCTCCTTGGGCTGGATGACGGTTAGGGGTCATAACTTCACCTATAGGACAAAAATACCTAGGTTTTTACTAGAAATACACCCAAGTAGGAAGTAAAAGGATTCAAGGACTTAGGCGGTCTGCAGTCAGCTTTAAAAACACATAGAGCACTACACCATCAGGCACCATCATTACATAGTTGATCTCTAATTAAAACCTTAAATATCAGAGACCATACAAAGTGCTGACCTTTTCCACTGAGAAAAGACTAATTGTTCTTTGTTGCTAAAGATACATGAGGTATCTTTAAAGATGTAATCTTGCTCATTCCAAGACACTTTTTTAGAAAGGTTCTTCTACAGTCATTGGTAGGAGAAGCAATTAGCTATAAAAAACATTTTATACCGTGTAATGGCATTTGTGTACATTTGAAAGCATTTTACTGCAGATTTCTTAGCTATTGAGGCTTGAATTTATATTATACACGATCTCCTTTTTTAAATCAATTTGGATATCAGAGACCAGAAATGCTAAGGTTGTCTTGGAGAGTATTATTTCTCAATCAAAGATTGTAATGACTTTTCATGGATGAATCTTGCCACTTGCCATAGTAGTGTAGTCTTTATTCCATAACACAGTGATCCTAGAGTGTTGTGACCGCTTGACACAACATATCACATAACTTATCTGCTATCGGTGTTCTCATTACCGAGGGAGAGAAAAGCGGGATTGGAAAGTGACAGCAGAACTGGTCAGGTCAAAGTAAAAGGGAAAATGGTGAGAAGTAAAAAAAGACTGTGTGGAAACCCCCTATTATCAGGACCCTGAAGTCTCCCCAGGTTCAAGTGATGTAGGTAGAAAAATGGCTTAATTTCTGCCTTATCAAAAGACAACAGTCTTTTGATCAGAGAAGACGGAGGTTAGAAAAGGAAGTTAGTTTGTTAGGAAGACAAGGCATCTGTAGAAGATATCAATCTGATCCAAAAAAATGCGTTCTTATCCTTGGCTGGAGCGATCTCTCTAGTCTCAGTTCCCTGGGGCATGGGCTGCGGTCAGCACTCCCGAGTTTTTCTGGCTGCATTTAATGTTCTTTGCGCCAGCTTCAAGGCAGCTCCTATCTTGTGCAGGGAGGCATGAGGCTCTCTCCCCTTACGCACACCACAAACGAGGGCCGTTTTGAACAATTTAGCTAAGCCAAGACTCTTCACCTGAAGCTTCATCTGCAGGGATGGCTTAGACAATTCCACCAAAGCAGAGAAAGGGTCCCAAGCTTCCCACCACCAGTGTGTTGTGAGGACTCCAGGAGGTCCCTGATAGCCATCGCTTCTGTTTTGCATTTGTACATATACATCTGTCTGAGCTTTGTTTCAGTTGGGTACGACTTCTGTTTATGAAGTATGGGGAATCTAACTCCACCTATAACAATGTGCTTGGTTGCTTGATTGTGCTTTGTGTTGGTTTTGCTCACACGCAACTGAGTTCATAGGAACTGAATGTGATCTAATAACTCCTTCTTCTGCACAGAAGGAATAAAAAAACTTTGCCTGAGCCTTTCAACAACTTCTCTCTTTGCTGTGCTTTCCTCGTCTTCAGCCTGGGTACCACCAAAGCTTGTTTTGCTGACCCAGCCGTACTTACAGGACGGAGAAAGATTAGGCACCAGCTTCAGACAAGTTCTCATCTCTGAAGTTGCCCCAGCTCATACCACTCAGTTCATTTCCGCTCAGCACCTCCCTGTCATGAAATCTGCTTTGAATTAGTCCAGGCAGTATGAGCTGATACTGGTCCTCACTTAGTAAATTCAAATTCATTCTTTAAATGAAATACTGCAGGGCAGAACTGATTATAAATGGTTGAGGCCACTTGTGTCAGATAACTGACTAGGAATGGAACAATCTCTCCGAGGACTCATCTCCCCTGGGCAGTGGCGTGTTCTGCCATGAAAAGAAACGTTTGCTAAAGCCCAATCTCGGTGCCATTTGCACGGCCAGGTTGTGGAATAGGGCATACCCCAGTGTGGACCAGGTCTCCTGCCCTGGGATGGGAAATGGGCAGCGTCTGAGCACAGAAGCTCCTCACTGAAGATGGAGCAGGCTGGAGTACCTGCCACCATCTGCAATGCTATTAACGGTACTGGGAACACGGCCGTGAACCAGCAAACTAGCGCGCATTCACTGGTTTTGCAACATTACCAAAGAGAACAAAAAGAAAAGAAAGAAAGAAATAGAGAGGCTATAAATCCCCTAAACTGGGGAAGATAAATTTGTGTGAAAAGTCATGAGGAACCTGACAGGAAAGAGTTACTTTATGCCATTTTGCGGCAAGGAAAAACAGCCTTAGGTTTTCTATTGTCTGCAGGTTTTTCTCCGTGAGAACAGAAGGTTGGGCACAAGGTGAACTGTCAGGAGGAAAAATCGAGGGAATCATAGAGAAGATGGGCCTTGTACATAATTGATCTGACAGAGCGCTGCCCACTCCATCATTGTGGCTGAAATATGCTTGGCCTCCTGCGCAATAATGCATGCGAGTTTAGCAGCGCAAGACTTGGTCTATTAGGGAGTTTGTTTAATCAGGAATGCTCCCATCCCTGCCAGCGCCAAACGCCGCTTGCAAAACACAAAATCTGCTCTCTGACTGGAAGAGAAAATTCTGCCGTGCTAAACACTTTCAACAGCAAACATAAAAGCAGAAAGTGACTTTGAGTAAAATCGGGGGCTATTGGAGGTAAGAGCAACATCTCTATTGCCTTCAATAAGGCCAGCGCTATGCTTTGTTCCCTGAAGAATTCCCTCACTGTTTCCCCCCATCAGATTTCTTTTTCCTTTTGTGATCCTTTTAGTGGAAGACGTTATCGTCTAATTGAATTGTCTCACAACTGACCCAGCAATATGGAAATTAAGAAGATCTGTGGTCTTTTATACCTAGTTGTAGGTGCCTTCCATAGGGGGTGGCAAAAGATCTCTGAGGACTGGGGATTTCAAACCCGGAGTGTTATTACAGTCACTAAATATCATGGCTTTGCGACTGCAAGATAAAGAGGCAAAGCTTAACAGATGAAGATACACCACGCTTTGTATAAGTTCTGATAAAAGCTGGCAATTGTGTTTTGAAGACTCCGGGTGGCCCAAGCCTGCAGACCTTTTTGAGGAGCCTCTGTCCTGCCTTGCTTTGAGCAAAACTTCGACAAGTGGGCAAATCCTGCAAAGTGCCGGCAGTTCGCTGTGAGGTGCTGAGAGCTCCCGGACCCCAAGGGGGTCAGTGGGAATGAGCTACCCACGGGCTCAGCCTGCACAGGAGAGGCAGATCCCGCTCGCTGTTCTCAAAAATATAGAGCTAAAGAGCTATGGAGGGACCACGCTATTTTCCCCTGCACCATGACCTGTGCCACCTTCTGCGAAGGCGACAGAGTGAGTGCTAGATGTTATCATTTACAGTCCATCTTACGGTGGATAAATCAAGCCAGCAATATACCAATATTGCAGCAGGGTCACCACAAGCAATTTTCTAAAAACTGTGCTGACACCACCAGAAATTTTATTTAAATCCTTACTATTTCCAGCTGAAAAATCCATCATCATTATGAAAATGACTTGTATCAGACCCTAGAATAATCTTTTCAGAAGCGATCACTCCTGATTTTTAAACCGATTGCGATTTTTTTTACCTCTTAGATTTTCCCTCTGGCTAACGTTGGTAAGAGGTGCAATCACCAGCTCCGAACTCAATAATTTTGCCTAAAAACATTTGACAAAAAAGGGGTTAATGATTTCCATGCAGGGTAAATCTATAAGGAATCCGTGCTCGGGAGTGTAGAACATTCACTTTTACAGTAGGTGGTGTTCTTGTTACACTTTCATACATGCCAGGCTAATTAACTGTCTTAAAGACCACATCATTAAATTATTTCCCCTGCTTAAAACACTGCAATGTTTAATGTACCCCAGCAATTCAATTACGTTTAAAACAATATCCTAAGGATGAAGTACTACAGGGTGGCATTTAGAGGAAGTTTCACACTTTACCTCAAACGCAGGTAAAACAGAAGAGCAAAAATAGAATTTAAATTCCAAAATAGCGGTCTGAACAAAAAATCTTCCACAAAAACTTGTAAATGAAGCTAGTTATTGCAGTCTGGATGACTGATTTTGCCTTTAGTCTCTTTTGTAAAAGTTCATTCAAAAACTTTAAAGAGTTTTATTTTTCCCTCAATACTTGTTAAAATTTGCCCATTCCATCTTATGAGATATTTCTACATTTTTTGTTGCTTTTCCTTCTTTCCCTGTTGCAGTTTCTCTTGTTTTAAGAAAAAATAGTGAGGTTTAATTAAGTATAACATCTTGGAAGGGCAGGGGGCAAGGTCAAACTGACGGTGTATTTCAGGTATGGTGTTAGGGAGTAAATAGGCAGAGGTCCCTGTTACGCACCTAATCAAAACATCTCACGTTAATTTGTCAGAAGAAAAGCGGGCTGCGTTCTGGCTTTGCCACCTTCCACACCAGCATCATTTCCAGGTACCAGTGATGCAATTCCTCGTGGCAGAATGAGCGCAAGGCTAGCAGAGAGCTCTGCACAAAGGACACCGCAGTTGCTCAAGTCTCGCTCCTTGTCAGCAGGAGCTGCAGAGAATGTCCTTTGTGTGCCGCGGACGTGGGAGCACGCTGCTTTGCTGCCAAGGATAGGAGCAGCTTCAACAACGGAAGCATGCGTCATTCTGGACCTACAGGAAAAATAGGGGTAAAAGGGACCAGAAGAGAATTTTGGAGTACACCTGAGTCCAAAAACATACTGCCAGCTTCTCCTCTACCATCTTTGCGTGGTGTTCAAGAAATACTGATCCCTGATGTCAGGGAACCAAGCTTCTCACACTTAAAAGCCTCACTGATATTTGGTGTAGAAAGCTATGTTCTACAACAGGTTCTTTCACACAAACTAATCAAATTATTGTTTAAAAACTTACTAGGCACCCTTCAGGTCAAGATACAGAGTTTACTGTTAGAGATGGGATAGGACCCAGCTAAAATGCAAATCAACCACCCAATAATGTGGATGGAGTTCATCTCATCTCCTTTCATTTCAACAGGAATGCCAGTCATCTGAATAGCTTTGGTACCACTCTGCATGTGGGAGAAGCTGCTTCCTGCCCAAAACCTATCTCATTTTCTAAAGCATTGTGCCAAGCCATCTGAGAGTAAACGTGATCTCATAGACAAAATCCACTGAAGCCTAACTTAGGTAGCAAACCACAACAAGGACGTGTGGGAACCATACCCACATAGAGAAGCCACAGCTCAGAGTAAAAGCAGGATTCTGCGTAATACGGCAAAGGTATCGCCTACTGCTGAAGAAATACGTTGGCGCGTAGAAGAGGATCATTATTACTCAGCCATCTTTTGGAGAACAACAAGACAGGATAGATCTTTTGGCTGGGGCAGGCGGAGTGGCTGCTCATGATAGCATTCAAGGGCCATACAGCTTCTGCCTCTTACAGTTGACCAAAGCTGTAGCTATCATTTGACTAAAATGCTCGTATCCAGCATAACAAGACAGCTGTCCTTTTGAGTGAGTGAGAAAAGTCAGGTCAAGTGACCATATGTAGTTTCTCCTTGCTGCTGTGTAATCAGTCACGTAACAGAAAATGCAGTCAGCATCTGGCTGTACAACCCCACTTTCCTGCGTGATGCCATCACATGGGTAGACGTGTCATTGTCATGTAACGGAAAGGCACTCTGCTGTGGTCTTGTGGTGGACACTTCAGGTGGCATAAGGTGGGAAGATCACTTGCGCTCATGAAAAGTGGCATCTGTAAGCAAGCTGGTGCCACCAAACAATTCATCCACTTCTTCTCAAACTTGACGATCTTTCCTGGTGGCCTGAATCCAGCCTTTAGGGGATTCCTGGCTTAAGGGAAATGAAAGGGAACTGCAGTGTCTACGGGAGCCTATGAGTTTAGGATTTTAGCGTGGAAGCATCAAGTTGTTCCTAATGCAACTGACAAGATACTATTGCAGCCTATAACCTCACCAGTGAGAAAACCTTTTCAGATTTTAAAGGTCTAAAATTTGAACGTATTTAGCGTCAGGGTTTTGGTTGATTTCAGTTATAAAGAATTCCCTCACCATGAGGGAAAAGCGAATGCACAGGCACTTTCTACCAAGCAGTGGCTGCAAATCCCACAGGGACTTGCTTGTATGGCCGATACTCTCAGAGGGAGCTGCTTCTTCAGCAGCTTGGTGGTGGGTGAAGTGTTCTCCTTATGCAGGTCTGTAAGGAGGTCCACGATCCAACT
The DNA here is from genome assembly GCA_034782735.1 of Sagittarius serpentarius. Classification (NCBI taxonomy): domain Eukaryota; kingdom Metazoa; phylum Chordata; class Aves; order Accipitriformes; family Sagittariidae; genus Sagittarius; species Sagittarius serpentarius. The sequence goes on along the minus strand of JAVKLA010000090.1, from coordinate 4,096,118 downwards.
GGATACTGATACGTGGATACTGCTTAAACATTTTCAGACTCACTTCCCCATATTTCCAGAGAAGCTGACCGGAGAAGGAGCCCCGTCCTCCTTCTCCCAACCCCAGCTGCCTGCTCTGCTCCCGCTTCGCTGTCACTCCCCCTCACAGACATTCAGTGAACCCAGCCAAGGAAATGGCCTGTCTGAAAACCAGGCATTTCTTTTTTAAACCAGGTCAGTTTTCACTGAGATCAGTTTTCTCATCTCTCACTGCATGGTCAGAGAAACACCTGCGCCGACACAGGGGAGGGAGCACGAACAGCCATCTGGAGAGCACGGGGGGACAGGAAACCCATTTTGGTTGCAGAACAGGCTTCTGCCAGCTTAACTAGGCATGGAGTGGTGGCGTTAATCAAGACGTTGAAACAAGCCTCAAGGCAAACATAGCATGGCATCCAAGGGATTAACCATGGGATGAAATACATTGCTGACCATAGGATGACCCAGAAGTCCTTAAAACATATACACCTACCATGAGATACCTACAATGCTAGGCTAAGGATGTCGATTATATAGGGAGCTGAAGGTAAAATTCTGATTATGCAAATGGTTTGAAATAAGTAGGTCTTAGATGTGTTAATTCACAGTAACAAAGTCAGAACATAAATACATATCCAGAACATCATTAAGTACTTGTGTGCTTTCTAAAACACATAGAGCATAATCCTTTTGTACCCTGCTTAAGCCTGTGCAAAAAGTTTGTGATTAGGTCCTTGTCCTGATGAATTCTGCAGTGAAGTACAGATATATGTAACCATCATGACTACACTTAAAGCCGAGGCATGTGCCTGCTATATATTGTGTTGCCTAGTCTTGCTTTTGCTTTCTCCTTTTTAAATATTCATCACAATTTAAAATCTGTTTTAATTTATTTATTTTCCATATATGTCCCTATTATTTATCAAGCATTTTATTCGAATTTTATGCCATCATATACTTAGACAAATCTTTTTTTTTTTCCCTTCAGTCTCTGGATCTGTTTTACAAATAAACTGCAAATGTCAAGATCATTTCTTTTCTCAAGAGTTTCCTAAATCCTAACCAGCTCAACAAGTCGCATGTAACATAGAGCATACAGCATGAACTTAAAACATAGAAATGCATATAACAATCTGTCTTTTTTTTCTAATGCAGTTATGCTTATTTAATGCATTGATTCCCTTGAAGCAGTCAATAAAATACTCCAGGTAGTAAAATATACCCTGACAGTAATATTTTGCATTCAATACTTCTCCCTTTCCATGCTGAAGACTCCAGTCGTTAGAAAAGTGGAGATCCTGATTGTTATATATGTTTAAAAGGTATCCCAAGATCTCAGGCTCTGGTCTGCTCCTGACCCAGGCATTACAGATTTGCACCCTGAGTGTGTTCCCGTAATATGGATCTTACTCGGACTCATACACTGTTTTAGGAAAGAGTTTGTTGCACTGATTTTAAACCCTCATTTTTATAGCTTAGCTGAACATCCAGAATGAGATTTTAGAGTTATAAGAACCGGTGCCTTAAAAAGGCTGCTATGAAATATCTTTAAATAAGAGCAAAACCCACTGAATTTTGGAAAATAATTTCTCCAGAAAGAAATTATAGCCTGTATGGGAAGACTAGCTGAGTAGATTAGACTCTGTCTGTCCCTGGATATCTACCAGACTGAGAACCTGCTGCAAGCAGAGGGCCTCACAGCAGCAAAATTTTTTATAAAAGAAAAACCCTGCAGCTAGTAAACATAACCATGATTCACCCAATTCAATGAACTTTGGCTTGCATGCTTCTGCTGTTGTCCCCTTACAATCTGCACACCAGTTCCTGAGAAACACTGGTCTGAACCAACTTATCCACAGAGCACAACGCAAAAATGTCCATCGATCTGTGTGGGTATCACCCCTGAATGTCCTTTTCTCTCAGGACTAGCATCACCATCAGGAGGAGCTGAGGACATGTACTCCAAGGGCCGAAAGTCGCGTCACAGAAGCCTGGTGTGAATAAGATTAGCTGTGCTTTATTTGAGTTGTACATTTATTTAAAGTTGCTACAAATACACTGGACTGTTTAGTGTGGAAAATAGGTTTGCTGGGATTAGAAAATGGGCAGTAAAGCCAACACATACAGTGTTTGCGCCTAACTAAACAAGTGTCTCAGTTTCATTTCTGACTTGAACCTATAACAGAAGGTTACAATAGTTTCGCAATGCTAATTTTATTTTAGATGCATATGAGAGCGATGTAAGGAGGTGCTAGAACACCCCCATTCCTAATTTGCAGTTATAATTATTTTGTAATAAACATATTTCTGCAAAGAAGTCTTTGAGTGACAGAGCTAGAGACGAGCATTTTTCTTCTTTATACGGATTAAAGGGGTTGGTAGAGATGGAGCAGGGATCCCACACTGACCTCATCAGTCATCTTCACCTCATACCTGCCAGAAAGACGCCTGTACTGCAAGGGGCTTGTCCTCTGCAGAGGCCATTTAGTCTTTGGCTTCTCCTCTGTCACTTCCAGATAGGACCAGAATTATAGCTTTGAAACGAGCAGAGGCAAGAATCTCCTTAGAGCCCTGAGTCATTTCTTGCTCTTCTCTAAACAACCATCAGCCAGGAAAAATTCATCACTAATAACCTGCACCAACTTTCCTCTGGAATCAGCAAGGTAAAAGGCCACATATCCCATCAAAAGTGCACTGGCTTTTGCAACAATACTTTGAATTTCCAGCAGTAGATATACATAGCTACATTAAAATGAAGAACTGTCAATGCTTTAGATGGGTATTTTACCGATTTTACTGATTGGTAAACTTGTATATGGAGTAAATAACAGACTTAATCAGAAAGCAAGCCCTGACATTTTATTTTGTGCCTCCTCTGTTTCTGTGAGCCCTCACTTCCCTGCCGTGTGCTGCCACCTCTTTTCCAAAGGGAAGATCATAGTGTCAGTCTTTCCAAGAGCAGGAAAGATTTTCTTTGCTGACAAAGTGATGCCTGCTGGGTGAGTGTGCCGCATGAGTTACACAGCCCTGTCACTTAGAGGGCTCAGCAAACTCATGTTCTCCTAACGATCCTGTCTCAGCCAATTCATGCAGCACCGTTCAGAGGGTTTGGCTGCCATTTGTCATTGCCTCCATGAGAGGAGGGAATGGAGGCAACTGCTATTGAAGATCTGAGTCCAATTTGCCACTGTGTTACTCCAGCTTTAAAAGAGTGTCTCTTTGTTGACTTCTCTGGAAGAAGAAGATTCTTCTTCAGAGAGTTAAAATACCTCAGTAACCCTACATTAGTGAAAAGGTGAAGTAACACGGTCCTGCTGTACCTCAGGGCACAGTGTTGCACTGGATTTTAGGCTCTTTGTCCAATGAGGCTTCATACAGGCAAAACTCTCAGTAAATCTGCATCTGAACATGCTGAGCACTTTGAAAATCTTCGTGCTGTGCAACGAACTGGACACGCAGGAGCACTTGGGTTCATCTTCATATAGTTCCCATCACTTTCACCACTTTCTGGAAACCCTACCTGAGATGGAGGCTCTGTTTGGGTAATAACGCTTGCCATGTGCAAGTGTATATTAAAAGATTTTCTGTTGCAGAGACCAGACAGAGCTGCTGTTTAGGCGAGGCAGCGTGTGAGAAAAGACCTTGCGGTGCAGGAGGGCAGGGTGGTCTGGCAGTCAGGTGAAAGCATGGAGGGCAGAGACCAGCCTGTTTGGGGCAGCTTGTTATACAGAATATTGACACCAAATGCACTAGTCGTTATAAGGAATAAAATAAGCAGGTATATGTATCCACGAGCATATTTTGCTCCAAAACTTCAGGTACCATAGATTTCTACAATTTTGTTTCAAGTCACAACTACTGCAAAAATGGTCAGAATATTGTGTGTTAAACTAACCTGATAATTAACGCAAAACCTGCTCATTTGTCACTGGGTGTACTGAGCATGTCCAAGGGAGCTGGGGCATTGCTTGAAAATGTTTGAGGCAGAAACTCCTAGCACCTCTTGTACCCTTTGCAACTCCTTTGCGGTCCAATTTAATGTACTCTCTGTCGCAGAAACGTGAAGCTGTGCTTTAGCAGTGCCAGCAGATTGCGTTACCCTGCCTGACTGTACCGAAATCACACATTTCTCTCTGCCTGCAGTCCCAGAGGTCACAGCTAAGGTCAGGAGAGAACAAAAATGATGCTTTGTGATCCAGCATTTAGACAGTTATCAACTCATAAATCTTGGTCAGGCTGTAATGACAAAGCATGGGACAGCAGAGTCCCATACACACAGAGATGTCTTCAGGAAAAAAAGGCAAAGCTATGCATAAGACAAAGATGACTGTATTTAGCATGTGGCAAACCAGACATGCCTTTTTCAACTATTTTTATTTTTCTATTTTCCGCTCCTCATTTTCCGCATTTCTAGGTGGGAATACAGGACCGTGTCACCGCTTCGAAATATTTATAGAGGTTAGCTAAGGAGTAATGATCATAAGCAGAATCACTTAAAGAACAACACTGAAATGTTTTTCATACTGAAAATAAATGACTCACTCCTTTGTATTTGGCAGCTTGAAATGGGACCTCTTTCCTTAATGACATTCCTCCTTTGCAGCATGCTTATATGCATTCGCTGTTGTGCATTTGTTCATAGTACCAGTAATACTTGGCACTTACAGTCCGTACTGTCTTTGAATTAAGAGACTTTATGAACACTGATTAATTAAAATGAGCAGTATCCTTAGGAGGTTAGTGTTTATACCAGGTTTTCAGATCAGGAAACCGAGAGGGGTTAAGTTTCTTGCAAAAAAAAAAGCCTGCTGCAAGTCACAGGTGAATTCCAAAATTCAGAAGGGTTTTGTTCCCCCTCCTCTGTCACCAGGATTGAGGTCAGCTTGGCAGGTACTATGCAAGATTTCTGCTCCATGAGACCAACCAGGTTAACAAAGAAACACTGGGAATTTTGGCCCTGACCTGTGTTTGCACCCTCATCCTAAAATTAATCTGGCTCCAGGTCCTTATCTGCTTCTTCATCTCATGTGAGTGTGAAATTTAAGCGTTTTAAGTTGTAGCTGCACTGCAGGACAATCCTTCCTCATCCGCAACATCTGGATCCATATATGCTTCTCTCAGGCTCTTCCCCAAACAGGTACTGTAGCCACTGGAAACACTGCAGCCTTGCTTGCATTCATTCATCTTCCTTGTTAGGCAATTTGATTTCTTCTTCTCTTCTAATTACTCCTCCTACGTTGGTGAAAGGTATTAGCAAGGTAAGGACACTGCGGGATCAAACCCCCTGTGCTGAAAAAGTCCTCGGGAAATCTCCTGTTAGAGCTTGCAAAGTAGCTTTTGTCTCTCTGGAAGAATCTTGAGCAGAAACGTCTCCCTGAGAGTTTTCTCTCGCCGCCTTTTGCAGAGAGCCCTTCACACTTGTTCTCAGAGAGATGTACCAGTTTGGGGGTAATTCATTCAACAACTGTCAGATCTTTCCAACTGCTTTTTAGCTTGTCCTCCCCAAGCATTCTTTCAGTAATCCCTATACCAAAGCTAAACCAAATGTGTGTTTATGTAAAACAGCCCATGCTATATGCAGCCTGTGCTTTTTGCATGACCTTTAGTGTAAAATGCAATATGTCTGGTCTCAGTTACGTTACTCTGTCAACATGTTCCAGTTTGGGCTAAGCTGGAAGCAGCGCTCTGTACATCTGGCTCAGGAAGAGAGGACATCTGTGCAACTAGTCTAATAAACCAGAGCAATTCAATGAAATATTGTTCTAGTGTTACGGAATGAAAAGAATTTTTGCATTGCAAAACACAACAAATGCTGACTTCTACCAATAAGAGTGACCTCCAGAAATCTGGGAGATAAATCAGTACGAGAGAAAGGCGAAGAGATGTTAAATAATTCTCTTATTTCCAATATAAACATCTTTCAAACACATAAATCGTCTCATTTGATTTAAAGTTCTTTAGTTCACATGGAGTTAGGTAATGTCCTCCTTTTAAAAATATCACTTTGGAAATTTATGGCTGAAAAGTGCTAATTATGTATTTTTAAATGCATTTTATAATTTCATTGTATGAATCCCTTTAGGACATAATGCTGTCTATAAATCCTTCCCCTCTTCTACCCAGGATTTTGTGAAAAACACAATTGCTAATGCAGTCTAAATTAGACAAAGGCATTTGGTGAGGTCAGAATACTATTGCTTGGACGTTCCCATTTTATTTTCTTTGGCCAGTTTTAAAAGGGTAGCACCTTACACTTACTCTAATAACAGCGTGCAACTCCGAAGTAATTCATTCTGCAATTGCTTTTAGCTGCCTTAGGGTCTTTATCAGCCACATTTATCCTTCTTTTCCAAGTATTCTCAAATAGTGAAAAAGCCCAAAGTGAACTAAGCGCTTGCCATCCTTTTTTAAATAATAACTCCACTTCTAAAAGATACTGGCGGTCACTGACAACTGAGAAAAATCCCATTTTGCTCTTACATATTGAATTTCATATTTTGCCTGACTTAGGGTGGAAAGAGCACAATAGTGTCAGATTTCCCATGCTGTACTTCACATTCATCTCCACTTAATATAATTATCGATCTTTCTCCTGGAGTTTCTCTACAAATGTCACCACCCATTCTGCCCATGCATACTTTGTTGTTGCCCACCTAGTGACGAAATCCCAAGACGACAGTACTGCTCATATAGTTCAGAACTTGATTCAAGAGCCCATCAGGCTGTTTTCCAGCTCTCCTGCAGTTTGCTGTCGGTAAACTTTCCTGCTCCACAGCCACCTCGCATGGTCTCCACCTCATCTATCACCATAAAAGCCCACATAGAACTGGGTTCATCCTATTCATTATCTTTTGTAAAACTTCCATCTGTCCCACTCCCATTGATAACCTTTTTCCAAGGTGGTTGAAGAAGAAAGCCCAGTTTGACGAGCATGATCTCCAGGGAGCAGCGGATAAAAAAACACCCCCGCTTGTTAAACAGCCTCTGCAGTGGTTGCTTGCAGTGTGCACTGAACAGACAGTATCTCAAGAGAATTCAAGAAAACCAAATACAGTCAGTGGCAAGAAAACTGCAAACACAGCAATATTTGCAGAATCTCTTTTCTTAAAAGAGCGTAAAAGGCTCTTAAAAGTTTCCTTCAGGCAGTTTGATTCTAGTCCAAGGGCTCTGAAGAAAACAAACCCGTCCATATATCTTGATGCATTCTTGACTGTCCCAGGATGTACTTCTGACCCAAGGAAGCATATCAGTCAGGGACAAGGCAACATCAGTGCTGGATCTCTGACAACATGTATTATGTTTGCATATAGGAATTTAGGAAGGGGCGGGGGGGGGGGGTATATCATACAGCCCTAGTGTATAATTGATGACTGTGTTAACGTGGAAGCAATAATGGTCCAGCAGACCAGGCACTTGATGAGGAATCAAGTACTCCTCCTCTGAGCCCCTCCACATACCAGACATGGGATCCAGAGAAATCATTTTGTCTGTCTGTACATCCTTTTCCCAAAATACACTTTGTTCTAAATTGTCTGTGAGGACAGAGACCTTGTGCATGTTTCATAACGCACAACAGTCCAGGACTAATGGGTTGGATGCTGAGAACCAAAGGGTGTCTTTACAGCAGACCCCAGAAGCCTCATAAAGAGACTAAAAACTTGTCTTTTTTCTTAAAAGGGAAAAAAAATACTTTTCACTTATAGAAGTACAAAAAGTATCCAACTGCAAAAATGTACGCAATTTTTCCTCACTAAAAAGTACAGGGTTTAAGTTCATATTTTTATTGTTTTTATTAATAACTTCCAGATGAATCTTTGAACTTTAAAACTTCATTTCAGAGTGAATTATATTGGCTGCCCTAGAAGTCCTCAGAAAAGCTCTAATGGAAGTAAAGACAAGGCCAAACTCCCTCTAATTTTCCTGAATTCCAGGGAAATGTATATCTGAGCCTACACTTCCCACTCCAGAACCACTTCCTCTCCTGGCTCCAGAGAGTGGCCAGAGCTTAAACATATCTGAACTTTGGCAGCATCTACAGGCAAAACGCTGCTTTATTTCTAGTAATAAATGTCACTGCACATTTCAAAAGCAACAGAAAGCTACAACTCTTGCTGAATATTTCATTCCAAATTATTTACCCTGAATGGGTCTGACTGCTCTGAACAGAAAAGTTAGTAACATGGTATGGAAACGAAGGTAAGGAGCGCTCTGATGGTGACAGAGTCAAGCAATGACATGATAAGACAGTATGATGCTGGCACTGTGCTTTAGCTGTAAGAACTGCAGAAACACTCACACATGTAAATGTAGGCATGTCACAGTCTGCTTAAAAATCCTGAAAACCTGCATAAACTCTAATCCTGTTACTTTTCAGGCTGTTAATAAATACAAGATAGGACCAAATTGGTCTCCGGGTTTTTCAGGGTATTTGCTGTGTGTTCCTCGGGCAGCACTGAGCCCCAGAAGCCTTCCTACCGCCTCAGATTTCCCCCGATAAAATCTTCCACTTTCTTAAAATTGCTCAAAACGATCGCCCTTTAGCATCATCTACTGGGAGAGACGGGCAACTGACTGGGAGGCTCGAGCAGCGCGAACACGCTCCCACTCACATCTGTGTGCCTGCTCCTGTTGCAGCGCTCCAAGCCTGACTCCAGCAACACGGGGAGAACAGGCTGTTTTTCTCTTCGGAAGGTGCATGTTAAGGAATACAGCAAATGTTTCAGCGTTAGTGCAATAGAGACCAGAAGAAGTACTGTCTACCTTGATGCTGCTTCCTTATTAAGGCCTCTGAGTCGCAGCACCAGAAGTCAGTTAGAAGCCAGGAGGAAGGGAGCAGCTGATCTCACAGATCAGTTTGTGCTATGAATTTTGTCACAGAAATCTGAGGTCGGGTGCGGCGGTGCTCAGCTATGCTGTCTGCAGTACACGGTGTGTAAGACAATCTGAAATTCATGACGAGTTTGCACTTTTCACCGGCAGCGTCAGCCACGCAAAGATCTCAAAGCACCGCAGAGAGTAATCCGGCCTGGCAGGTAGGTATTATCCCCATGTTACAAACAAGGAAACAGAGACAGAGATTTAAGGGCAAGAATCCCAGCAGCGTTTAGATGCCTAACTGACTGACTACAAGCTGAACGAATCACTTGAAACCAATAGGACTTCATACCTAAACATCTTTTAAAATCCTGCCCAGGGTGATTTTTCCAAGGTTCACAGGACAAGGGTGTGAGAGAGGCAGCACCCAGATCCTAGGACTTGTGATCGTTTCAATTATTGGTCTGTGCTTTAACTTCATTTCTAAACTTCTGTGAAGGTCTTGACGTCAAACATACATACCACAGCTACTGAAAACAGCACGTCTCACATCTGGGCATGAAGGGTGGATTTACCTCTTACATTTTACGGCCTAAAATCTAGATGTCTACTCTGAAAAAGCTATTAGGCTGCCTTGGCAGTCAAGGAAGAGCGGGGCACTTCCAGGTAGCAATTAGTCTTGCCCATGGCAGGATCATTCCCTCGGGGTACAACGCAATCACCTGGCATTATCTCACTTCTCCAACTGAAGCTATCAGTTTAGAACAGGTGCTTTTTTATTTTAATTATTATTTTTGACACCTACCTTTTGTCTGCAGACACCCATTGCTGTCTTTCACACTGAGCTGCACCATCTCTGGTGGCTCAGTCCCCACGCTGGTGGGCCCTCCGGGAGATCTTCCTCCACAAACAGCAGAGCCCGGACTTGGCTCCGCTGCAGGCCTGCGGCTCCAAGTAGCTCGAAGCAGGCAGCCAGCTGCAAAACCTCAGCCCCCGCAGATTGTTACAGCATTACAATTGATGCTATTCAGAAGAGCAGAGTAACAGTTATGGTAATACTCCATGTGTTTTTAAAAAAAAAAAAAAAAAAAAAGTGTGTGTTTTGCAATTCAGTTGAGTGACCTTTTGACGAGAGATTAATCATATTGACTTATCAGATATCCGTAATGAAGGCCAGGTCTTTTAGATGAGGGGTCTAAAAGCTCCTGCAGGTACTAAAATACATGGCTCGATTTTTCAAGTTCCTCATAATCATTTTTTAAAATTCTCATTAAAATAACTTTAAAAATGATTTTGCTTCAATTTTAAAAGGAGCTGCTTTGGAGAGTTCCCGAGTAGCTCGTATTCCTTTTTCCTGCCATTTGCCCTCTAGGTCTCTGTATCCACATCTTCCTCTAGCAGCACTGGAGGCCAGGCAACAAAATAATCATAAACGATTTACTGGTGTTTCAAAAAGCTGATTAAAAATAAATGCTTAATATTTCAGAAAACACAGCTCATGTACTTTGGAAACCCTGTAATCCTGCCTCCTAAAATCAGTTGTAGTGACTGGATATTTGGTACACATCTCACTTTGGACACAGAAAAGCCTGCTGTTTCCCTCAGCCACAAATTTCCCCCTGAACTGTGTTACTAACATTGTGTAGAATCCTAGGGCCTGCAGCTGCAAAACTCTGAGTGGGGACTTTCTTCGCTACTAATACTCCCAACCTACATCTGCCCTTCAGCTCTTGACTCTCCAGGAAATGGGTTCATCAGTTAGCATGCCTGGAAATGCCATGCCTTGAAAAGTAAAGACGTCACCAGACACCCTGCTTGACATCAGCCATAGACTGGCTTTCCCGAGGCAAAAGGAAAGTTTTTTTGTCCAGCTTCACATTTTGCCAGGAGTGGAGATGACAGTCATATTGTCACCAAGCCCACAGGTCACAGAGCAGGCCCAGCCCTGCTGGGACAGGGTGGCTGTCTGTGGAGAGGTGGCTCTGGGTGAGATGGCTGCTCCAGGGTGGAAAGGCAGAGCAGACCCTGCCTCTCCGCCTACGTAGCTATGCACTCAGATTCCTCTCCCAAGATACTTTGGATTTTTTTGAGAAAGACGTAAGGAATACTGCCCAGCTGTACGCTGGCTTGCATTGAAAGTCACAGCCAACATTCCGCAGCTGTCAGTGGCTGGTGTGAAACACGGTGGTGGGACGCCCAGCTCACAGAACCCCACCACAGCTCTCCAAGAGGCCCAGAACTGAAGAGGCATTGGGACTGACCCATCCTTCTCCATACAGAGAGCATCTCTACGGACCTGTTCCCTGTACGGATGGAAGGGTTTTGTCCTCCCAACGACTCTGTTGTCTATATATTACCAATAGGATTATTTTTTTTAAATTATGGCGGCTGTCACTGGGCACCCTTCATTAGCTGGTGGGTGCTTTACCTGCCCCTCTGCAAAAGGAACTCCAGCATCTCCAATAGATCAGAAACACTAAGTAAGTGGACATGAACTTAATTCATCTTGCCCATTTAGTACCTAAAATGAGGAGTATAATTTCGCATAGAAGCTGAGAACGGCAGTGAGCAGCTCACCCCACTTGCTGTCTCTGCTCCCTCAGGACCTTGGCTCCTGAGGCAGTGCATGGAAAGGGGGGCTGTGTCAGGGGAAGACAAGGTAAGGAATAAGCCCACTCATGCAAATTTAAAATCTCTCTGTTAACAGATACCAGGCGTTGGTTTCACTCTGTAAGTCGTCTTCGTTCCTCATTAGTCTGCCTCTGGGCTTGGGGGTTTGCGGGGACAAGGCTGGTCTGCTCTTCTGCGCCTATTCTTGGATGGCAGAAAACTGAAGCCTCCGCAGCGATGAGCTCCTACCTTGAGCCCATTAAAGGCCTCAGTTGCGTTTTGGTTATATCCAGTATTTAAGCACCTCAGTCAGCCTTATCCCTTGAATGCCTGAAACCCTTTGAGGTTTATCTTCTAACGTCTCCACCAGTTTCCTTTTCTGCAGTGTCTAATCAATGCTCTGGCCACTCTGGGGCAGCCAAAGGCCAACACTGGAAAAAAAGAACACGAAAACAAGACTGAGTGCATGAGCAGACACTCGAACTGCTTGTTTTCCTCTCGTGCTTTTTTACAGGACTAACTTTAACTCTGTGTCTAAGTTTTTCCATCTGTAGAAAAGTCTTTGCAAAGCTCTGTAGAGATCTCTATTCCTAGTGCTGTTATGCCAATATGTAATTGATTCGCCTAATTCTGCTGTACCGTTCTGGAATATTTGGAGATGAAAATGTATACTTTTTGTGGCTTGGTTAAAGAGAAAAACAAGATAAAAATAATGGAGTCTTGAATGCAAATTTATTCCCCAAGTTATTAATACACTACATTTCATATGCACCAGTGAAGATAAAATATATATCCATCTGAGTACAAAGATGCCAAAATGTGGCTTACTGAGCAGCTAAAAAAAGGAAGGGTGACATGGCCAGTGACAATTTAAATAGTTCTGACAATGGCGTGAGACCTGATTTGTTGCTTCCTGAATACGGATGGTAATTTTTGCTGTGTGGATTGGCGGGGTTTGTATGTGCTCATTTACTTGACATCCCATGCTAACACAGCAAGGATGTTCAATGCTATTCATTTGCAAGTCAGTTTAGGTGTTGCTACTACGAAGGGGCCAAACTGTGCTTACTGGGCTTACAGCATCTTCCTCAGCATGCAAGAGTTGCAATGCTCATTGGGAGAGCCCAGCGTGCTGCTCTCCTTGTGCTTAGCCAGTTCCTCAAAACCCCAGCCAGCCTCCACTGAAGTCAACAGAGACACTCCCATTGAGTTGGAGCTGGATTAGGCCATCAGCTGCCATGGGAGAGGAACACGGCCAGGTCCGCTGGCTCAGACATGCAGGCAGCAACGACTTCAGCATGTGAGGTGGATTGAAATAGCAGACTACAACTTCTTAACAGACGTTTAAAATAACTAACCCGCCGTTAAGAGATACCGTGTCCATTTAGGGATAATGCTGGGCTACAGGTTAGGGGATGTCAGCCATGGCTTCCAAAGGGCTTTGGCCTCTTTCCTAGCTCTGAGGAACCACAAATCTTGTTGTAGATCAGCTCCTCCTCAGCAGACCTCTTTAAAGCTCAACCCATAGTAAGTCGCACTAGGTTTTTTACTACGCTGTGAAAAAAAAGTCCGTTTGGCACTGACCAGTTCAGTCTTCAAAGGAAGTCCCTCCCCACGTCTTGCTACCACGCTAGTTGCCATGTGCTGCTACGACTCACCTACAAGGGCTGGGCCAGCTGTTGCTCTTGATGCTTATGGTTCCAGGACCTAAATGAGCTGGGACACAGGTTAACCAGAATTTTTAAGCCCTGCAGCCTTCATCTCTCCCTATCACCGTTTCATATTGGTCTTTAGGAAAAAGGAGTGGTAGCACTTCATCTGGGGCATCTGCCCCTGCAAGTCTTACCTGGAAGAAGCAAATTCCTCTCCCCTAGCCACCACGGTGGGGTACCCTCTCTTCCAGCCTCCCCCACCAGCCTGTGCTACCAAGTTCAAAGTGTTACTGGTTTTACCCTTCCTCTGAGAGACAGGGCAGAGGACACCTCTTCCCCTACAACCCACAAGGCCTGGAAATAACACCTGCACCTGAAACAGTGGTGGGCTTTTAATCAACAGATCTGTTTTACTGAACTTTCTCTGCAGGTCAGAAAAATACTGCATGGTTTTAAAAAGCGGGTTCAGTGCTCAGTATTAGGACCAAGTGCAGAGGAGGGGCAGATGCTGCCCCACGACCTGGCACCATGCCGCCCTCGCGGCATGGCGAGACAACAGGTTTATGTCTCCACCAAGGTTACTCAGCCACAGGAAACTCTCCACTGCCTAAGCTGCCATTTCAGCCATGGCGTGTACTTTAACTGTTTGCCAGTGGTAAACCAAATACATAGGAAGCTGAGCCCTGGCTTCAGTAGTTTGGTCACATTTCCAAATACAAACCTAAGTGAATCTACTAATTCATCTCCAGCCAGTCATGAAAACAGCTCTCAGAAGTGGTACCCGCTTTCTGTCACTCCAGCCTGGGGGAGAGGCCATACCCTTCTACCAGCTCCAGGAGCCCACTCCTTATCATGCAAGGAAATTTTATTCTGTATAACTGCGTTTTATGGTAAATAAACCAAATAATCTCCACTACAAAACCAAGGAAAACAGTTTCAGCAGCTATGATCTACTTTGTGCCTCTGGAGAACTAGGAAAATTTACATGAGTACACACACATGTAAAAACTTTCTCAAACACCTGTGAGCTTTCATGGGAAGTCTGGCCTTTGGAAATTGGGGTTTACTTTATTTAATTGCCATATACACAAACCACATTTCAGAAGATGCCAGTATTCTTGCTACCTTGATCTACATCTTGTTTATTCAAAATCTGCACAGGATTTTTATGTATGTTATACATAGAAGCAACTGTACTAAAATAGATAAAATGAAAAAAGCACCCAACTCAAAATGACTGTAGCACAGCTAAGCTTCAGAAGGAACTGGGACATATTTCTCACCATTTACTTTAAAAGTTTGCCCCTCTTAACCCCAAGAAGGTCTGGAGATGCAGAAAGCATTTTAAGAGAAGCTTTTTTATTTATTCTTGATTTAGACTTGATGAAGTACTCTTTAAGAACAGGTCTTATTTCTTGTCATTACTATTTTTGTTGTAGCTCCAGCGTGACAAGAAAATACTTGCCCGAAATACCAAAAAGAAAAACCTCTTGAGAGCCTGTTCTTGCAAGATTTCCATCCCAGTATTTACAGGCCCAGGAGGTCCAGATAAGCTTTGGATATGCATCAAAGCTTCTGGACCGTTATCCAAACCAAGCACAAGCCCTGAACGTTTTGAAGTTTGTCCATCACTAGTTATCACATCCAATTCCTCCCCTTTCATAACAAGAATTATAGTCTCTGTCTTCAGGAAGTTCTTATGCTCAGTGACTCTTGATTTTCCACAGAGGAATAGGTAGAATTTCACTAATGTCTATACCAGGCTTTCAAAAGAAGTCATACCCCTGTTATTTTCCAGCACTTAAGCGTATTTTTCTTATTTAAAACTTGAAACACAAACTGAGTTTATACTTCCAACTATTACCTTGACAAAGCATCTGCAGCCCTCCCCGACGCAGAGTCAAGAGTCTGCAGGTTCAGAGGTTCAGTCGGTACAGACTTGGCCTTTCACCATCAGGACCACGGCTCAAGTTCATCCTGCACTCTCACGTGAAATACAGTCAGCACTTTCTACTCAGTCCCCAGTGAACAGTAGCTCACACAATAAAACTATCATACCTAATTCAGCTTTTGAGAGAAAGGCCTTGCATGCAGGCTGATTTACGGGATAACCCAACAGATGATACTCCCTATAGGTCAGGTGTGATGAGGTCATTGACAGGGCAATAGCGATGAAGTTTTTGACTGTAAATTCCCTATATTTCAAAAGCTGTAACAGACAACTATAAACAATTTGGATAAGATTCCTCCATAACTCAAGAAAAATATTCCTGCTTTACGTACTGCATAAAGGGTTGCCGTTACCTTTTCTTTCCTTTTCCTTGCTTTATGTATAAAGTAAGGCTACCGGGACAAATTTATTCCCCATGTTGACAGAAGTTGGAGACTATCTTCTTAGTACTTTCAAGTTCATTTACAAAATTCAGTGGAGATTGCTTCAATTAGGGTCATCTGGTCATGTATCCCTTGATCCTTTGATCACCAAAGCAGAAATACCATGTTGGTAATCTCTGGGCTACCATTTGGCTTAATGAATCGGCTTGACTTTAATTCTAGCCCAGATGTAATCTTTTATAGCTTAATGATTTGTTCTAACATGAACTCCAGTTGAATGTAAACAGTTTCTTTATTTAGAGCGAAAAATCTTTTTTATAACTTGTTTCTCTTCCTAATTAATTCTAGAGCAATTAAATCAAACCTTGATCTGTGGCAATCAAGATTAAATCATAGTATAGGTTAGGCTGCTAATATCGTCTTTGAGTTCATTATTATCAAGGCTAACAGTAATCAGCAAAGGAGGGAGAAACTGATGTAGTGAGGGTTACAGATCTGAGGACTTGTTCTCATTTTTAATAGCTGATCTGATTTAATGTATGATAATACTTGCACTTATTTAGTAACTGTTTTCCAAGGAGCTCAACATACTCTCCCAAAGTTAATTTATTCTCACAACACTGATGTGCAGGAGGTAAATATTATCTCCCAGGGACACAGAGAAGTTTTGGGGTATAGAGAGTTGTGGGCTGTGTGCAAAGTCACAGACTGGGGCCCAGATCTTAATTCCATTAACAAAGCATTAGCTGGGGAGCTCCTCCGTGAAGTCTAATTATGATAAGAGAGGAACAGCACCTCATCCATAAGCACTCATGAAGCATCCTGCCTAAAATGGATTTGTTGGCCACTGCATCCAGGCAGTCCTCAGAGCTAAAAGCCGCTTGCGCTGTTAGCTGGCTGCCTCAATAGATCTCCCTCCGTCACACCTCCTCAAGAGGACTTGCAGTGTAGCTCTGCCCTGCAGTTGCCAAGGGGGATTCACGTTCCCAGAGGTAAAGAAAATCCATTTGTAAGTTGTTAACAAGATGGAGGCTGATGAATTTGACAGATATTGTAGTTCTTAGCTCTGCCTAAATAGTCTGGCCTGTCCACATTACCACATACCTCCTTTTCAAATCAAATCTGGTTTTAAGGGAGAATGAAAGGGACGCTTTACAGCCCCGACTGTCCTCAAATCAAGGCACTGATGTCCCAGATGAGCCCCAGCTGAACCCGTTCTCTGCCTGGATCTCTGTACCTAATTATATTATCCCATGCTGTGGCAGATTAATTCTGACTGTGCAGGACACTCCTGCCCATTTGGGTCATCTCTGTGTGGTACAGCAATAGTGTGGAAAGGACCAAATCACCCTGATTCAACTCCAAACAAGGAAAACACAAGAAAGCATCACAATGTTGTTTGTACTCCAGTTCTGTATTAGCTTGAAAAAAATTACAGCAGTGCCATTTTCAATTCAGTGTTATGCTGGAAAGGTTGCAAATTAATTAGAATTATGCCTTCTTTGTGCCAAGTGATAATTTACTGCAATTAATTATCAAAAGATCTACTGCTGTCAATTATGGTACTTGCTCTTGGGGGGGGAGAAGCTATTTACGTATAGCTAAATTCTGTAACAAAGTTCCATTTTACTTTTATTGTTTTCAATTAAACTATCATCATTTGCTTTCCCTCTGCCAAACACAATAAAGACTTGTTAAGAACTAATCATGCTACTGTGACCTTTTTTTTAATCCAAATACTAGCTAGACCTGCACTGAGTCAACACTCCTATTGTTACACCTGCAAATTGTACGTAGAGAGGAGCATACTTCAGAATTAATGAGCACAGCTGTGGTCTCTCTTACATTCAACACTTGTAAAATAGACCTCTTTAAAGTGCCATTATCACAATATTGATAGAGTTATTTATAGTACTGCAAACGTTCCCAGTCATAACAGAGTCCTTGTTATCCCCCACAGCAGTTCATGTTGTTGCCATCTCCTGGACTCATTCCACAGTTTGTGATAAGGCACCAGGTGGACAATCCTTCACAAATGAACTATAAAAGACATTAGGAAAACTTCTACATAAGCAAGTTTTATAGCTGGGAATAGGTCAAGCTGTCAAGACCCAGCTTGTGTAAGACTTGTCATGTTCTTCTGCTACGCAGTTTCCCATATTTTCTGGGTGGGATGTGAAATTAAATTACAGGCAGCACAAGCTGCAAATTATCTGGATGGTATTGTCCAAATTAGAGCTGCTTTTTGCAGTTACTAATACTGTTTTACCATAATTCAGTAAAACAGATGTAAGTTCAAACTCTTGGTGTCAGTCGCTGAAAACAAATATCACAGGTGCCAACTTTGGTTGCTAAGGGAATACAAGCTTCTTGGGCTTCACGGTATGTGTGCAAACAGCTAAAGATTGTCCGAGGCAGAGGTTCTGCTGTCACAGGAAGGTATTTGCCTTTTTCAGGGGTCTTCCTACTCAGCTCGATCTCCTGACATATTACTGAAGTATCAGCTAATGTGGTCGAAATGAAGTCAGTAGGAGACCTAATCAGCACAAGTTTTCCCAGTCTCATAACTGCAGCACCAAGTGTTTATTCGTGATATTATTCTTACTGCAATATTTCATATTATTCCACCATTAAGTTTTGTCACACCTGGCTCTGTATCCCAGGAAAGATCTGGATACAGCTTTTGTTGGGATACATTCATGGGAAGGTCTCCAGAGCCATCCTGCAGACGAAGCAAACAAGGAACTGTGAAATTCAGTGCAGTTGCTACAGCCATATGAAGATTTCCGTGTTCTGCAACTAGCCACGCTTTGGGGGTGTTTGAACTGAGCATAAGAGAGTCACTTTTGCAGATGTGACGCAAAGTTACATCCTTGTGAGAGCCTGAGAGGTCACAGATGAGGGGTGAGCACAACTTACGTGGATGGCTGTTCTCCATCGAGCTCAGGCAGGCAGCTGAGGAAGAAAAACTGAGGCAAGTCTTTCTTGGACCTTGCAGCCATTGCCACCAACGCTTTTACTCCCTCTTTCTGGTTGCAACGCTTTACTTCTCTTGTTATAGGGCAGGAAATAACTTTGCTTCTGATCCACCGTCCCTTATCTGAGGCAAATCATTTTGTCATAATTCAGCCTTGATTCTGGAAAGAACTGCAGAAAAACCACAAGTCCCCAAGGAGTAAAAATTCAACAAACACTTTGCTACTTATGAATTATTTCCCCAGATCCATCTATTTCATATCTTAAGTGCTTCATGGCTGAAAGGTCAGATCTAAAATAACCTAATACTCTATTATCCCTCTGAACTTAAGAGAATACTTTCAGTGTACAGGACTGCTCGGAGGACCTGCCGAGCACTGTTTATCTCACAGGTGTTGCTGGTTCAGATCTCCCAGAGGCGAGTAGACTTGTGTAGTGATTGCCAGCTGAATGGCTCTTTTTGGCTTATGTGAAGTTATTTGTCAGCTGTTCCTGCATCCCTGGGGAAGGGAAGAGGTGAACTCCTGCTGTCTCTGAGGCAGTGGGGAGCTAGGGTAGGTATATCAGCATGGAATTTTAAATCCCCAAATTTTCCCTGGTTGGCATGTATCAAGGTGGACTTCTCAGTGAGGATTTGAATATATACGTACTCTGTTGTTTGTAAGGGCTCTCGCAGTATCTGATTGTTGCAAAAAAACTTATCTCCAGAAGGCTCTGACTTTTTAATTGCTCTTTTTTTTTTCTTACTTCTGAAGGATTTCTCTTTCCAGGCTTGCTTATGTCTGTGGCTTGTACATATATGTATTCTTACCATAATTTGGAGCACCTCAGATTTTGTTGGTGTACTATCCTCAGCTGTATCAGTACCGTAGAAAAAAGCTAGAGAGAAAGGGGGGGGGGGGGGAATTGAAAACTTCCAGTTACTTTTGGGAGTTTTTGCATTCTGAGTAGCCTTTCAGGATTTTGGAAATGTTTCTACTTCTCAACAAGAGGAAAGAAAGAGCCTGTATAGTTATGGGGACAAGGAGCTTTGGAAGCAAAGGAGAAGAGAAGGCTGGTAACTAGGGCTGTCACCTGGGACCCTGGTCTGCCATTTTCCTCTCAATAAGTGACCTTGTTAATAAGAAAATGGCTCTTCTAGAACAGCACTCTTCTCTAAGTAAAAACTAGAGCTGGGCTGAAGGGAGAGACAGGGAGTAGTACATTGCTTTTTTTTTCCATAGACTTACTGAGGAATGGCACGCAACTTCGATGCACATGTGATTAAACTAATCTAGTTAAAATCAGAAAAGGATTTCTCATAATTCAATTGGAGTTGTTTTTAATGTTTGGACTTTGGTCAAGGACAGCTTTATTGATTGAATTTAATTGCATATATTTTCCTGTCCATTTATTGAAGCCCATTTTTCAAGTCACTTGAGAGGCTGCTAACATTTCAGAAAGGGGATATGCCAAAGCATTGCTTTAATTAATTATCTTTTGGACATACAGTAGTTGCTACTTGGCCCGAATTAAATCCGTTAGAGAATGTGATAGCATAATTACTTACAGGTATCCAAAACTGCTTTTAACTGAATTCTCTAGGAGGTTATGGATAAGATTTGTCTTGCCCTTACACTGGATGCAAATGTCTGGGATTTCAATGGTAAATAAATATTTCATCAACTGAGGACAGATTTTTCTTGTTTCCATATGTTGCTGATGGACTAAAATTCTTGTGAGGTCTTTATTTTTCCTTAATATATAAAATAAAAGTCTTTTACAAATTAGCTCAGTAACTCTTTCAAAATGTATAAACACAGTGACCCTTGAGGTAAATAGGAAACCGTCTGTGATTCTGACTTGCTTTTTTTTCTTTTGAACCGTGCTCAACCCTCAAAGATTTTTCGAGATAAAACTGCACATTAGCTAGATTGCTTCACACTGTGTTCTGGTGACATCAAGTCTGTGATCCTTCAAAAGTTGCGTCAGCCTGCTTCCAAATGTAGCAAAGGGCTAGATGTTCCCAGCCTGGAAACACCTATGGGCTGGAAAACGCTGTAGGAAGGGCGGCAGCCATGTTACACTGCAAACCCCCATGCTACAACCCTACCACTTTGCTGAACCAGAGCTGTAGAGGTAGTGCTGCTCCTGTAAGCTCTACCCCTGCTTTCCTCCTCTATTTTCTACTGTCTTTTGCTCCCAGTCACAGCTTCCTCCTTCAAGAAGTTCTCAGTCGAGCAAAGAAATTGTGTATGTGCATGTCTTTAAGGACGCAGGAGCTTCTGCTGGCAGTTGTGGACCCGTTTGCATGTTGGGCTCAGCTCTCTGGCTCTGCACTGAAAGTACTGCCATCATTCTGTTGTCTGTGAAAACTAAAAGTAGCAATAGTTGCAGCTGTTAAGATTGTATTTATCAATAATAGGCCTAAGTAGAAAATGTGAATCTACCTATAAAAACTCTGGCATACAGTGCTTTTCAGGTTCCCAACTATTTTGTAGGGAGATGCGTAAGGCCGGACTAGTTTCAAAAACTGCAAATCAGACACAATCCAGACTTTGATTCTTTCTTACGTAAGAAAGCATAACCCTTCCTTGGAGTGAGGAAACGTTCCCACAAAAAGCCCAGGTTTTATTGTCTTCTTACACTAGCTCTGTGGTTAACAAATGCAAGCTGAAATACCTGATGTCTGTAATACCTCCCCTCCCCTCAAAACACCTGACATTTAAATGTTGTCTGATTCAAAAAAGTTTTGCTCAGGAATCCAGTGATTGTACCTGATAAAAGGCACAAGGAATTTCTTTCACAAGGAACTGAACCGCAGATGGTTATGTGATTTGAGGGCCACTGAACATCGACAGTTTTACCAACTGAATCAGAATTATGGAAACACCTGCATGACTGCATCTGCAGACTCAGCTAAATTATGCTTCCATCCAGCCACATGATATGTGATGTGCAATTCTTCTGCATTTTAATCAAATGCATTGTAATGTCAGTACAAAATTTCAATATGAATGCACCTTAATGTAGGAGTAACTAATAGCTGCTATCCATTAGTACCAGTTAAGAGACATACTTCCTACTAGGCAACAGGGGCATGGTTATTTTAACTCATTACCTGCTTTGTAAGTGACATGTAATTGCACATGAAGAGGAGGTGTTCACAGGACACTGCTGGGAATGTAAGACTGAGCACCCAAGTTAGCAAATGTTTGAAAGAAGGTTGTAGAGTGGTGTTCGTGAACCCCCCACACGGTGAGACAGGCTTTGGGTGCTCTGCCCAGATGGTGCCTGTTCCCTATAAAACCTGCACTGAGTTTAGCAGCTTAATGCTAGGAAACTTCTGCTGAGCACGTGCAAACTCTGAGTTTGTAAAAGCTTTTCAGATTTGATGGATTTTTGAGGCTACTGTAAAGCATTTCTTAAGAAACAGATGATGCAGGCCAGTCTTCTAATTGTTGCTTTCAAACCATGATGTCATCAGAGCTTTTCAAGGACAAACTACCAGAACGGTAACACTGAAACATTTTTTTTTTCCTAGCATCTTTCTTAGAGATAGATGAATTAGTTTGGATAAAAGTTTTCCAGAAAGAAATCAGCCTGACAAAAAGAAGAATCTTGGAAAATGTCCTCTAATGGCTAATATGTGGCGAAGTTATGAGCACTGAAAATCAACCTTTAAAACAGGAAGCACGGGTCAGCCTTGGGCAATGGCTAACACTGCCCAAGTTTCACTGCTTGCTGAAACTGTTGAACATGTCATTTGGCTCTGTCCTGAGATGTGCCTCCAGTTTAGCCTTCAGAAGTGAGTCCCAGTGCCCACAGGACTGAATTCAAGACTTCTGCCCTGGTACGAGGTTCCGCCCACACTGTAGCTTGTGGGATCAGGGCCAGATCTTCTGGAAAACAGACATTGTCATACCATGGTATTCTGTTACCAGCTTGTCCCTGCTCCTAGGATCATTAGAGAAAGCCTGAAACCATGGAGTGAGGTAGAAAGTGAAAATTTAAACTAAGTAAATTCATTCCTGGAAGGCTGGGTATTGAAGAACAGTGCATCCTGCCCATGTTTTAATTTACTTTAGTTCATTGGTCCCTAGTGCAACCAGAATTATAGCTCAGTAAACATCTCCAAGGATCATACATTTAAAAAAAAAAAAACAAAACTTCAAAAATCTCAAAGTATGGCCTAAAGGCAGAAAACCTCCTAGCAGAAAAGAGATTGAGAGAACACATCTTGACCTGGTCATTTCCCCTTTCAGATGTGGACACGTTTGTTACAAATTACACTGAAACGTCATTATTTTCATAGGGTTAGCAAATAATGATTCAACATTTGCATGTCCCTGAATTGCAGTGGAGTGGGATTACAGATGGTACGAGATGCATCAGTTTTACAAAACATACTGAAGACTTCAACTTCATGACGGAAAGTGTTCTGTCATCACTTAACTTATATGCACGTGAATACCAGCATAGTGGGGAGTCCGCAGTTATGAGAACCACTAAAGATGCTAAAAACAGGTACACAGAAATAAAATGTAAATGCTCAAAGTTACCTTAGGTTTCCACTTGTTTTCATAAGTACTGAATATTAAAGCTCCCACCATCATGCCTAGATGGAACCACAGACAGAACCCAAACATCCAAGTCCCAGTTCACACCTTAAAAAAACCCGCCCTTTCTACAGCGGAGGGGCTTAACTGTATACTGTTGCATGGCAAACAGAAGGGAATACACAGGATAAAGCTACTTTATGCAGTAACCTTAGATTCAAGTTCGTGTCTATGAAGTATTTACCCTGAGCCTGCAAACCTCACCAAGCAGCTCCCATATGAAAGAATGAGAAGGAAAGGGAGGCTGCATTCGGTGGTCCTGTTAAGTGCAGTGATTTCTAATAGCAGCAGTGTTTGCTGTGAGTGATCTGGATCCACATCAAAAAAAAACCCCATCTAGTCAAGTGCCCAGCAAGGGGTCTATTCTCATGTCCATGCTCATATGTTAAGTCCCATTGACAAGCATTAGTGGGAACTGCATGCACATATGGATATGTGAATAGCCCCAATGGGAGCTGCATAAAGTAGTGTTCAACTATACAGAGATCCCTTCAATCGCCGAGATAAAATAACGTAGGGGGAGAAGCCTTAAAGAACGCTGTGAATAAATGAAATAATTTAAAGAAACTGATAAATAATGGAGGTTAAAAATGAAAGAACAAAATAAAAACAGAATTAGAATCTATTCTTTGAACTAAATAGTGAATGAGAATTAGATTTTAGAAATTATCCCTGGCCAAAATTTACAGAAATGTCTCATAACTCTGAGTTCTCTAATTTTCAGAGCCTCTTTGTCTTACTGTTACTCTATATTCTAAATAGAAATGAGAGACACAGCAAAAAGATCTTACTGACAAGACATGAGTTAAGAAAAGCACTGGTAAGTATTGCTCTGCTGAAGAACATGGTACATGAAATAGTGGCAGCTCTGCAATAGGTCAATGATAATGATGCTCCTGAGGTTATGCAACACCGACAGCCACCCCATAAATGTCAAAGCCTTGCAGAAACTCCCTGAGAAAGGTTTTCTGGTACCTGAAAAGCCTCCAGCAGCCAGTCTGCTGGACAACAAAAATCTCTGAAGAGTTTGTTCTCTTTCTGCAGGCAATCTTCAGGTTTTTCCCTGAAGCCACTGCCTAGTTCAAAATCCCATCGTCATTTGGAGAACTGTTCTTGCTTATACTTACATAGCTGAAAGAACAAAACCTTTCCTGTCAGCCACACATAAATAGGTGTAATGAACAATGAAATCATCAGTTAACAGAGCAGACAGCAATCACTGCTGAAGGGTTTTAAGCCAGTGACAAGCACCCATATTAGGAACCTAAACTGGTGGGATATGGAGTGGATGCTAAGTAAATAACATGTATAAATCAGGTCTAATTGTGATCAAGATCACTGGCTTCCTTACCTTGTTCTGGTGCCCATAGTGAAATGCAACCACCTGAATGGCAAGTTATGGCAGAGTCCTGTAAGTCTACCTATGTCTCACTGGCTTCAGACCCGGGTCCAAACTGTTCCAGCAACACTGCTTTGGAACATCCCAAGGTGAAGCAATCCGTATGACTAACAATGAAAGCTCTTATCTTACAAGATGTCCTTTTCCAGTGGTCATTTAGACCAACAGTCAACCTATTAATCATAGTAAACCAAAGCTTTTTGGGTCCCTGCTGGCCAAAGTACTTGAGAAGACAAAAGACGTCATGTTCCAGCTGACACCTGCAAGTAATTACACAGGGCGATAGCGGTGCGTGAAAGAACAATCTGAGAACCAATGCTAAGAAAAGAGCTGCATTTCTTTTTTGTATAGACTGAACTATTTTCTGATCTCAAAGAGCCTTAGGGTCTTAGAAATCAAAGGCAAATTAGGCAAGATAAAGAAAATTAGTTGCCAGGTGTTCACTTGGAAAGTGATAAATCTCCAGTGATTTTCACCAGTGCTGGGAGCTGATTCCACTTCCCAGACGATACTGTATTTTATAAGGCTATTTGATCAGGCTAGTGGCAGAGGGCAACTCTTCCACAGAGAACAGAATCTGGAGGCCCACTCTTCGCAGAGCGTCTTCTCTACCTACCAACAGATCTGTCAATCTGTCTCTGATGTTTTCGGATATCAGGACACGTATGATGCGTAGCAAAGACAGGCATGCATTTTTAGGAGAGGCTAAAATATGGTGGCTGACCCTTTGCTGAAAACCTCATGAAGAAAAGAGGAGAGAAGATGAGAAGACGGCTCTTCCTCTGAAGAGTACCAGATGACTGCAGCCAGGTAGGAGAACTCTGAGTTATGTTATGTTCATGTTTAGTGATTATTTGTTACACTAGCGCTATTTGAATGTTACTGAATGCTGGTTAGAAAGGCAATGATGGAGATAGATTCAATTCAAGCAGTAGTTGTTATTAAAACTCAAAATGCATGCTGTTTTCAGTACTGAATTCTGTTTTGATAAAATCCATGATCAGAAATTGTTTTTACTTTACATGTGCATTGATACAGTAAGTATCTAGAAATCCTAAGCAGAAAGTAATGTTGCAAACAGCAATAAAGAGATATGACAACATATTTTGTCTTGTTTTCTAGACTTCCACTTCTGGAAGATAACCTATCCCCATCAGACTTCTTCCGATCGAAAGAAAAGAGGAAGACCCATTTATGTTCACAGACTGAGAAATAAGTCACCTTCACATCATACCAGCGCATGCTGGATCTACCAGTTACTTTGAAGATTAAGAAGTTCCTCAGATTACATCCTTCCCAGAAAATCACTTCAGCTTGTGTTTCATTTTAAGCTGCTGAGTCGATCAGTGGGACAATTTGCTGCTTAGAGTTGATTACCAGCATCACTGCAAGCCCAAAAGGCAGATGATCAGACACTGGATCGATGTCTGCCCAAGTCCCTGAGACTATCTAGCTGTCCAGGCTTTGCCATCACTGCCATTTCAATGTCCCCCAAACTTCTGGCATTTGAGTCCTCAATTAAGAATGCTGCTCAGTGTCTTTTTTGCTTTGGCTTGTTACCGAGTTATCAGTGTCTCTTGTATGGACAAGTTCTAGTAGTTATGGTGCAGATACATAGACTGAAATACCACCAATTACTTTCTTCACTTACATGAAATATATTCTTCACTTATTCTTCACTTACATGGCTGATGAACAAAATGCATAGAGGTTTGTACTGAGATTGCCCTGAAGAACCATGCTCTCTGGGAAACCACCTGGAGGCACATTTACCTGGCAGTTGGTGGAGTGTGTGAGGGAAGGCCAGACCCTAGGCTGTAAACCCCAGCTAGCTACAGACAGTTGAGAGGCTGCCTCAAGTAAATAATTAGGAGAAAATACATAAAAAATGCTCCATCTCTGCATGCATCACAGAAAGCATTGTCAGCTCTGCTGGGTGGAGTTACTTTGCAGAGCTTGACTCAGTCACCTGAGCTGAGATTTTACAGGTGATGCTTAGCATAGACTGAAAATGTTATAACCAGCTAGGACAGCATCTTCCCAGGAGCACCCTTCTCTGGGAAAAAAAAGCCTGATCCTCACCAGCTGTACATGCCAGTGCTGCTCCCGCAGAGGAAGAGGGCTGCCGATCCACAGCAGGGATGGCTGGAAAGACCAGAGGGAGCAGTAGGGGAGACCCGAGCATGAAAATATTTCATATTGGATCTGGTTACATCCATCTGTAAAATTAGTAACAACACAGACACCTGGTAGTTACGTTTCATGGGCTAATAATTATGTTTAAGGGCAGAAAGGATTCTGCTGAGCCTTTACTCTGACCTCCTGCATAGAATCACTCTATGCTGTTTGATTTTACAGAGTTTAGCTCCCGGTTTTCATCAGAGGCTAGCAGGTCATTAGGGCAGGCTGAACTGTGTTTTGTCTGAACTTAGATGGGAGACCCCCGCGAACATGCTAGAGCTGAAGGAAATGGGATGAGGCGCCTGCTTTCTCCTCCTTCTGCCTTACACTGAGTTGTACTTGGAGGCACTGCGTGGGGGTATTGTAGAGTCTTGAAGCGGTTTCTGTTTGTTCATGTTTTTGACAGTTGTTGAAATTTTTGGAGGGGTGAGAGCAGAACAGGTTTGTAGGATGCAAAGAGCACATATACACGTTTGGGAGCTGCTGTGGCAGGTATGTACGGCCACAGAGGCAGGAAGCTGTGTGAGCAGCAGGACAAGTGATTGTCAGCATTTCCTCTGGGAATCAATTGCACTTCTTAAGAAAAAGAGGTTTGGGGTGAAGTTTAAGCCTAATATTCTGTCTGCGACTCACTCCAATCTGGGACTGTCTTATTCGTATTGTGAATAAACAGATTTCCATGTAGAAGATGCCCAGAGCCAGGGTCACTGCTTCTCCTTTACCAGAGAGCAGAGGCATAGAGCTCTGAGGAACTGACTATTTCATGGAGGCAGGCGAGGGGTGACAGATCTACTGGTAGGGGGCTGCCTTTTAGTGGTTTTGTGTAGCTCCGTCAGCACATGAACTCTGTCTCTATCTTTTAAAATAATACGTTATTAGAGATATATGAATGTGTGATATTTGCACACCTGGGCTGTGTCTGGACAGCCCATGAAATGTGTTAGACTTGTTATTACTTGATTATTCCTTTGCACAGGTGTACGTTCCTGCTCCCAAATGCTTGTGAAACGTCTCCGCTGATGTATATAGACTCACAGCATTGAAGGCTAGAGAAAGCCCCGTGATACATTACAACTCACCATGTGCCACTGCCCCTGCATTAAATGGATTAGCTCGGGTTTGGTTACAGCAGGTCTTCTGCTCTTGCTCTGACAGTATCCACTTCATGCCTTTAAAGTTAGCCTTCAGCCACTCTTGCTATTAAAAAAAAAACACCTAAACTCTCACTTGAGTTTGTTTGACTTCAACTTGCAGTTATCCATTTTTCTCTGAAAGATTAAAAATGTCATCTGTATCCAGCAGATACTTCCAGACAGATCTCACAGATACTCAAATACTTACACATTACACTCCTGTCACGTCTCAGTCTTCTTTCCAGTAAGCTAAACAGATTGAGTATTTCACTATTAAGCACTTTCTTCAGCCCTGAAATCCTCTCTGTGGCTCCTTTCTGCACTCTCTCCAGTTTTCCAACAATCTTTTAAAAGTGCGAGCACCAGAAACTGCATAATCTTATATTGTCTGTATTAAAACCAATTGTGTTTGAATAGGCTCAGCTCATCAAGCAACTGAGATCACTTGGAGTGTCATTCTCATCATTGTCTGTCACTCCACCAATGCTCCTGTCACCCTCAAATTTATCAGCTGTGAATTTACAGTGTTTACATCCAAATCATTCAAGAAAACCTTGACTAGCATCTGACCGGATGCTGTTCCTGGTAAAACTCTCCTGTTTGGTAAAGCTTCCTGATTCATAGCTACTTTTTAACAGGCTGTTAGCCAATTCCTAATCTAATTAGTGCATGCTCTGTTGCTGTTTCTAATGTTTTTTGATCAGAATATCACAGAGTGTTAATTCTAACCTCCATAAAAAATGAGTATCATATCTCTTCATTGACCTTTATCATTCAGTCTTTACCTTCCTCATATTATTTGATGCGCCTCATCAAAGAAAGAAATTGCGTTTGTCTGATAAGGCTTATTTCTCCTAAAACTGTATTTACCATCATTAATTATGCTTCCATTCTTCGTCGTTTCAATCCCATGGCAGCTTTTCCAATATACGGTAACAGCTCGTGATGTGCTAAAGGCCTGTCTTTGAGGTCAGTACCTGTGTTATCAACCCAACCCAAACAATTCAATTCTTAAACCCACTCTTTGAAAACGGATAGGTTTCACTGTAGTGGCTTGCTGCTTATTTACATCTATGTACCATCAGGTGATTAAAAACAACTGCTCGCCACACTGCTCTAAGCGTAACCTGTGAAAAAACTCCAGCAGTATGTATGTTCACCCCTAGTCCTGGCCGCTGTTTTCTGAGTGCTTCCCAGTGACCGCTGGTACAGAAATCATTACTACCTTAGACTTCCAGGGAGAGCTACACGCTTCCTGAAGCATGCCTTAGAAGAACACCATGAAAGGGACGATGATGAAATATCAGCTATCATGTAACTATCTATAAATGTTAGATTTCTACAAAGTGATTCCACTGAATTGTAATTAAGGGTTTGAAAGTCGAATGATTTTAAGTGCTAGTTTTAATTACCGCTTGGTGAACTTTAGTGTGTTAGAATTGTCACAACTTTCCTTTAGAATTAGTGTCAAGCCAGGCAATACAGTGGGAAATTATTAACTCATACTTCGGTTCAGCAATTATCTGCATTACAAGGTTTATGCAATTAGCTGTTTAAGATGTCATTATATTTTGCCATCTGGTACACAGGAGTTTATGCATATGAACAGGCACGTGTTGAAGTGATTTTCACTATATGACTCTTGATCTCAACCCAAATCATCACTATAATGAGTGGAAGACACAGTGTACAGTACATTAGTGGCAGGTGCATACTATCAACTTCATTTTAATAGAAGACTTTCATGTTTCCATTTTTAAAGTATTCTGCACAAGTGCTGAAAAATTAATTGCTCGTTTGCAATTTAGCAAAAACTGAGGACATGTTATTGCTAAATGCTAAGGAACATCAGTTTTCAGAAAAGCGGCCACTAATTTAAGTTCTTTCCATCTGTAACTTCAGGCCAATTTCTGCTCCAGACAATAAGAAAGTCTCACTGAAGTTCAGCTTAAAACGTTCTCTCCTTTCATGGTGAACATGCTGAATTACCTTTGATAGCCTCACAGCACTGAAAGCCTCTTGAAGATATTGCAGAGCAAGGTGCAAGGATGCCTTAAAACCCACCTGTGGTACGGTCCATGTGCAACAACCTACTCTCTGCACCAGTCTCTGCCAGTGCGCACAGTACTGTGACCTGTGTCGTTGGTCTTACCTCAGTCTGTCTGACATCACTTTTGCCTGTTGGCTCGCGTTTGACACACAGGTTTTAAATCTGGAGAGAAAAGGTATTGCTGTTGGCAGCCTACCGCAAGGAAACCCTAGCTTCCGAGCAGTACAAAATGTAAATATAAATAATGACGGCACTGCGTACTTAGATAATACCTGGTATTTCTGACGCATACTGCGCCTGGTGTTCTAAAAATATTTGCAATCTTTCATTAATTAAATTGCATGCAGATATTAACCTTATTTGACGTAAGGAAACTGGTCTCTGGAACTGTAAGAGACCTCGGTCACAGGAAGGCTGTGCAGAGACTGAGAGCAAGCCATCAGTGGGGACTATATTCACTGAACTGCAGTGCAGACTGCTAAAACCAGGCTGCAACTGCAGCACTGCCATTTAGCTGGAAAAGCAAGTGCAATGGTGTAGGGCAGGACAAGGGTTTGACATCAGAGAATGGACAGGATAGCTCCTGCCACCTCCTCCTCCCAGCTGGACTACGTGCTAAATGCAGGGACTGCTCTCGAGACGACGCAAATCGCGTGAGTCTGCTGGCAAATCACATTTCTTAGGAATATTTATTATTTTGGGTTCTGCTATTACAGTCTGGATACATCCTGCATCTCGGGGCAGTGGTGGTTGTCTCAGAGGGGGAGAAGGCGCCGTTCCCAGGCCTGCTTCCAGCCACAGCCCTGGTGTGAAGCAGGGGGACTGTGCTGGGTCTCCACGTACAGTGGCTGCAACTTCATTACTGAATTACATTAGCAGGCCGCCCTCTAGTGTCATATTTTATTACACGGGTAAAAAAAAAAAAAAATGGGCTGGGCGGGTAAAAATTCGTATTTTCACTTAGCGAACACCAGCAAGCGAGTCACCCACGGAAGCAGCCATGAAACATTTATATGGCGCATGTTGGGAAGTCCTCTGTCAGGTTAGAGTTCCTAAAATTTGGTGTAAAAGGAGATTTCTACTGAGGTTCAGGAAACCAATCCCAGAAGGCCCAAGGAAGGTACCGCTCAAACATGTACATGCACACGCACACGCTGAGGTGCAGAATTTGCCTGCTCTCTAACATCAATATTAGCATTTCTGTGGGTGGTTATACCAACGCGGTGGTACATACATGCATCTATACCTCTAACGTGGAGTGTTTCATCCTCTTGTATGTACATCAGTGATGTCATTCGGGGACACACCGGGAAATGTCCTTCACGGCAACACTCCCAGTGCACAAAGATCGTTTTCCTCGGGCTAAGAACAAAGAGGTGATAGACATAAGGTAACGGGCAGTGATTATTCAGGAGTTTGCAAAGTTTCAGAGCTAAAACCAGAAAAGACTATCACTGAACATAAATACTCTTTCGCTCTGAAAACTTTACTGGCATTAGTGGTCATGCTAAATAAACTCATCAGAGCTGCCCTTACCGGGATGGCTAGGAAGGAGGAAGCCGGACAAAGCACATCCACCTCGAAGACGGTCGGCAGGCCAGGCCAAGCCAACAGCTGGTGTAACTTGGCACGTGCAGGCAGTGCAAGTCCCTCCATTTACCTCAGCCGGAGACCTGTCCCTGCGTATTAGTGCTCCCCGGTGCTGAAGCCACCTGCCTATCTTCCATTTTTCCTGAGCATATTTTGTCTCCCGTGGGAGATCTGCTCGGTCACGTGAGAGAGCGTCCTTTGCTTTAGGTAAACGGGGGGGGGGGGGGGGGGAGACCCTC